>VCII01000030.1:0-600000 GCA_006030095.1 Triplophysa siluroides | reverse complement strand
CTTTTAAAGTTATGTAAGTTTGTTAAACAATTAATTTCTTGTAAATTATTGTAATCAGAAAAAAACTGGTAAGGTCTTTGGAATAAGATGTAAAAAATCCTATAGGCCTACCCTGTTGTTTTGTAACTTACCCAAAAACAATCAAATGTTCTCAACTGCCAAGTGGGATGCATTGGTTATGTATATTTTGCAAAAATCAACTACATTTTAAAGATGCTGCTTATTCAGACAGGCGAGCAAGCTGACAGCTGTCAAAAGTGCAACAGTAGCTGACCACAAATATCACACACACTGATCCACGAGCTACAGATGCTACCAAACTGATAACACTCCACCTTCAGCAGTCAGCTCACAATATCCTCCAGACAATTATTATTTTTACATATTTAGTATCACTAATGTACATCTTATGAACGTATATTTTTCCTTTAAGTCTCTCCTGTCTGTTCTAAATGTTTTTTTTGTAAAGCTGCTTTGCAACTATGCAAAGTGTTAAAAATGCTGTAGGAATAAAATTAATTGTATTTATCAGCGAGAAATAAACGCACAAGCAACCTACAGATAACGAACGACTGAATTAGTGTACAGGGTAGTTACAGTGTAACAACTACAACAGCTTGTATAGGAAGTACTAGTGCAGTACCAGTGTTTTGTTTACAAAGAAATAAACAACCAGAGATATGAAAAACTGATGGTATTGTTTGTCTAGTGTTTAAGGGATTTGGGGCAATAAAATAAAAGTTCAGTAAATGTACCTATTATTGTCATTTTAAGTTGTTTCGAGAAAGAGTTTTGACCTTCCTTTCAAGCGCGTCAACTTCACGAACTGACACATTTGATGCCGAAAGATAAGGAAGTGAAAACACCGTTCATTTGCCTATAATAACGCACCGATCCTAATACGAACACTACTTGAAAACATTACAACCCATCCTCGACGGAACCACAACGCTTCCATTGCCATAGCGTATTTCGTTCGCGTCGCGCCCTGCAAGTACTATATACACAAACCTGTATGGGCCAGGGAGGGTTGATGGTGACTGGTCTCCCCAAAAATTAGTCTGAAGTCCAGTTCGTCACTGTAGTTAGAAGACATTTCATCGGAGAGCTCTGCTCCACTTCCTCCTGTTAAACTCCAAAACTACATGTATGTGAACAAGAACGCGTCCATGCGTGCGCAGACGTGACCGTGTGCGCTACAACTTTCTACGATCGGGAACAAACCAGGAACACTCTTCAAAATATCGTTTTTGTCCTCTGAAGTTGGTTAGATCGAGCCTTTGAAGTCGTTTCTTTGGGTTTATGACGTTTAATGTCGTGTTTTGTGTTCATCTAGAGTCCCGCGCGTACGTTGAAAGCTACAGTAAAGTTACATTGACACTCCGGGCTGACGTCACGGCCTCTGACAGACTACAATCACTCGAAAAGCAAACACCGACTTCATGTGCGCTGCGCAAACCGGTTGGAGTATGACATCCAGGTATCGCGAGACCGTTATGTATCGATCTTTGCATGACTTGAATATAATAAAAAATGAACGTTATTAATAATTACTAGCAAACAACTAAACATTTTATTTCAAATAATATCCATGAGGCTGAAAAACCTAAAATATTTTTAAATAAAAAAGTTTATATAACGTCATTGCATCTGTGTTTACTCCTTGATCCTCACATCAGCCGCCTTCTAGTGAAGAACTGAAAATCATTATGCCATTTAAATAGTTTTTAAACCCACATAAAACAGTGGAATACAACAAATTCAACAAATGCAACATTAATGTGCAGGACAACAATGGCACTGACAAGGGAACATTCCAATTGAAGAAGCATAAGGCAGACAAAATGCGCTGTTACAGTGCGTCCAAAAATACTCCACTGTGCATTGATGGCATAAGAAGTCTTTATAGTGAGTTCAGATAGTCAATGGCAAGCCAAGGTTAATGTGTGGTCTGACCACAAGAACCATTCACAACTTTGTTCCTGCATATCATTTCCTCCTCCTGTTGTTGCGGCGGTTCAGTAATGTGTCTCTTTCGGACGGCTGACTCTTTGTCATCCAGTGCTGCACACTGTTTGTCGTCCCTCTTGCGTTTGTTCACCAGCCCGCTGTTTTCCTCTCCTACTCGACCCTCTGGAAGCCCCAGTGTGCGCAAGCAGACAATAGCCGCTGCTTGCTCTGCAGATTTCTTTGACTTTTCCCTTAAACAAGAATAAGAGAGAGAGTTATAAATGACATGCAATTGCATGACGCATGCAATGAACATATGCGTGTTTGCACAGAAAACTCACCAGAGCGTAGACCGGTACTTGTTATCAGCCACAATAACCGTGGATTGAAACGCTCTATCTTGAGTTCGCTGTTTCTATGAAGTTAAAAGTCACATATTACTAATTTACCCAAACTTGCCTCAACAGCAACTTGCAAATCATGGTTCACAGCTGTAAGAAAGGAAGTTGTGCCTTCATGTCTCAATAGATGTCAACACAGGCATTACTTGATTTGCTTTACTATAGATGCGCAACAGGACTTTCCACTTGTGATTGCCCTGGTCTTTTTCATGAAAGGTTTTTATTTCTTTAAGTTAAAAAGTAACATCTGATAATTATGGTTGTTACATTGTGTTGACCCCAACACTGCTTACCACTAATCAGATATTTTGCAATATCATTATCAGTGTCTCTAGGTTTCTTATACTGCGTATATACCGGATGCGAGCAGTGCAATGCGACAACAAACATCCAGCGTGGTCACTGATTATAATGGTTCTACTATATCATGTCCACTATCGACACAGTGTTATACTCCTGAATAGTGATGAAATCATAGTGTGATGTGATCTCTAGTAAAACTGACCGTCTCATACAAAGGCTGATCGAGCTTTTCCCTTCGACTCCATTCCAACAAGTACATCTTTGGAGTGATCTGAGGTGGGTAATATCGCCTACACACACACACAGACACAAATGTCAATGCATATACGCACAGGTAATTTTACTCTGCTAAACTGAGCCACGATGAAGCAAACCTCTCAAAGCGGATGGGCATTGTGATGATGTCGTCCTCTAGTTTAGGGCTCAATAGTTGATCACTGTTGACCTGTAGGGAAGATCTTCTAGCCTCCAGTTCAGCTGTGGTCTTACTGTAGTATTCAGTCATGCCAAACACCTCACTGAACAACACAACACAAATACATTACTAAAAATCAACAAGACAAATGCAGTTGAATTATAATATTATATTATCAGTGATGATAAGATCGTAAATGTTGGGCCCTTTCTGATTTGAATATCAAACAGTCCATTAAAAACATTGGGATTATGTATATGGAGAACCTCAGAGATGACGTATTTTTGTAGGCTAAACCGTCGTAAGTGTCACGCTGGTTCCCTCGACCGAAAGCATTTTTCCCATACACTTTTGGAAGATCACAAAAATAAGATCTGTGATTAACAAATGTTCATGATGTTTACACGTTTTTTCTATTAACTTCATCTTTAGAGATTAACACAATATGTGCTATTTTTTATGGCCTAAATACAATAGCCAGAAGTAAAAAGCTAACATGAGGCTATAAACAGACTACACTATGGTCGCTTGGTATCACAAAGCCTCCGACAACTTTCTCAAACTTGATTAAAAACGTGTTTCCTGATAAGTAATTACTCCGTGAATGATTCCCCAACAAGAGATTTGTGCCCATGTTGCTTTATTTGTGAGATTTATATGCGCGGTAACGTCTAACGTCCCCGCCAAAGGAAGTAGTCGCTTTAAGCATCGGCAACCGCCATTTTAAAGACACAATAAAGGATAAAAAAAATCACAAGTGGGTTATAACTGGTGTTTTTTATACTTTGGGGCGATGGAACCGGAAGTCTTAAAACTCGTTTCCGGGGTTTGCAAACAAAAATACGTCATCTCTGCAGTACTCTATTGGGGTTCAAAATTAAAACACATCAGGTACTAAATGAGAGTACAAAATAACACATCAAAGTAATATTTGTCAGAAATATGCAAAGGAGGTGAAAATAATTCAATTTTCACAGAGACAAACACCTATCTTGATAAGTATAGTTATTTTATGGTTGGTAAGGAATATTTATGGGCATTAAAATGTACTGGCAGGGTGGCAAAAAGTTTTCATCCCTGTCATTAGACTGAAGATGAATTACCAGATTTCGGCAACTGTCTGAGCTGCATGTAACTGTTTTCCAAACGGAGACTCAACTCTCTGTCTCGGAGCATCTGGCATAAGCAGTATTTGGTGTTAAATGGGTTATTGTCATAGCGAACGGCCTGTAAACCCACAGAAACAAATTCATGACTTCCATGAAGTCCCAAAGAAAACAAATGATGACATGACATCGTTTAAATGAATAAACTGTTGTTCACTGTTGACGACTGTAGGAATCTAACCATTTAAATTTTGTACCACTCACATATTTGATATATTCGTCCATTACAGTTTCTACAGACAGCGCTCCCTGCTGGCGGAAGATTGATGGATTCCACATGGCCGCCCGGGCAAGCATTACAGATGATGCCCCTGTAGCAACCCGAAACTTTTCGATGTCATCAAATGTCTTCACTGAATCCAAAGAGCCACCACTACAGAGAAACAGAAACAAGACAATACATTTCAACTGAAATGTAGTTCCTTACACATTTACAGTGAGGGTAATAATTTATTTGATCCCCTGTTCTGCCTACTTACAATGAATTGAAGTTTATTTCCACAAAATCCAGAAAAACACATTATATAAAAGTTATACATTTATTTGCATTTCATTGAGTAAAATAACTATGTGATCCCCGAGCAAAACATAACTTTGTACTTTGTGGAGAAACCCTTGTTGGCAAGCATAGAAGTAAGACGTTTCTTATAGTTGGTCAGCAGGTTTGCACATGTGTCAGGAGACATTTTGGTCCACTCCTCTCTCATGTTTAAGGTTTCTTGGTTGTCGGTTGGCAACTTAAAGTTTTAGCCTCCTTTACAGATGTTCTACTGGACTAGAGTCTGGAGACTGGCTAGGACACTGTTAATGTGCTTCTCCTTGAGCCAGTTCTTGGTTGACCTGGCGATATGTTTTGGGTCTTTGTCATGTTGAAGGCCCATCCACAACCCATCTTTAGTGTTCTGGTTGAGGAGAGGAGTTTCTCATCCAAGATTTCATGGCCCAGTCCCTCAGCCCAAGTCATCTTCTACCCGTAGCAGAGAAAAATCCCCAAAGCATTATGTTTCCAACACTGTGCTTGACTGTAGAGATGGTGTTCTTGGGGTCATAGTCAGCATTCAGTCAATTTTGGTCCCATCTGACCACAGCACTTTCTCTAAAGACCTTTCTGAATTATTTTGATGTTCATTGGCAAACTTCAGATGAGCCAGACAGCTTTTTGAGCAGGAGAACCTTGCGGTGTAGCAGAATTTCAATCCATTGTGGCATAGCGTGTTACCAATGGTTTGCTTGGTAACTGTAGTACAAACTGCCTTGAAATCATTAACAAGCTTATTCCGTGTAATTCTAGGATGATAGTGGGAGATAGTAGTTCTATCTTTACCTCAATATCTTGCTGGAAGCTATAGACCAAGGGCAATTGATGGTTATTTGTATTTCTTTTATTTCCAAATAATCACACCAACAGTTGTCTCCTCACCAAGATTGTGTCTGATGTTCTTGAGGCCCATTCTAGCTTTGTGCAAATCTACAATCTTGTCCCTGAAATCATTTGAGCTTTGGTCTTGACCATGGTGGTGGAGGTTGAAATGGAAGATACAGATTCTGTTGGCAGGCATATTTATATACTGTACATAACAAGCCGACATCAGGAGTACTTTCTTAAAGTGACAGGAGTATATGTTTCATATAGGCACATAACCAATCTGTGGGAGACAGAATTCTTGCTGGATGGTACTTATTTCACTGACTGCAACAGATTTTCTTGTTGATATTCTGTCTCTATCTGTTACAATAAACCTACCATTGAAAGTATAGACTGACCATTGCTTTGTCAGTGGGCAAACGTACACAATCAGCAGGAGATCAATTTTTTTCCCTCACTGTGTTTTTAACTATTTGAGAGGCTCATTGTTTAGAAATACTTCAAGGACTAGAAAACAACAGAAAAACGCACTGGCATGAACATAACCAAATAATCAAATCCACGATCCAAGTCACTACTTCTTGGGCTTACATTCCACAAACATTTAAAAATAAAGAGTAACCAACATCAGGACATTAAGTCTGTAAAACAACAAATTGGCACTCTTTTGGATGAACTACCCCTCTAAGTATATAAATTTGCAATTTTTTTAGATAACATAACATATGAAATAAATAACAAATCATCACAGCACACAGCATCTGTATGCAAATGTTCCTACAGCTTTTCAGTTCAGTCTGCATGTAAGTGATAAAAACTGAGGACTGACTTGGCAATGACGGGAATAGACACACTTTCAGCTACGGCCTGGATATAATCGCAGTGAACTGGATGCCGCGGTCTCTCTTCTTTCATCCTAAGATCAAGTCAACACAAGAAAATAAAGATGATTTGAAATAAGAATATTGTAATAAGAATATGTTCACCGATACTACTAAAGAAAACATCTTACCTGCCATGCACCGCTATGGCCGCCACTCCTGTTCTTTCAATTCTTTTCACTAAATTCACTGTGTCCTCAAGCTGAAACAGCACAAAAATAAAAAAAAATTTGATCACAGTGATCTAAATGTGAAATCCACAACCAAAAGTCTATCAATTAATCTATGTCTACAGCAATCCTAATATAGACCGAATCTTGATGTTTTTTTATTCTTACAGATTAGAAACACAGAATATCTGATAAAAAAGCTCCAAAACAGAATGACTGAAATATTAAAATTTTTACAACGCATTCTATATATTGGGATATCTGTAATGAAGCGTTCCCACGTCCTTTCACATTTTTACTTTTATTGTACAGTATTATAAAGTATTTTTACAGTAATCCTTTATTTTCCTTCCAAAGGCATTCATAGTATCCTAGATGGTCCCATAAACTTCTAAGGACGTACTGTTGGGAGAATCCTGATTTTGCACGTCACTGGTTTTGAAATTCCATTCACAAGAGTGCTCAGGATCTGTTAAAGAGAAGTAGTTAAAGTAAAATTTAATAAATTAATCAGTTTACATGATATTGTCAAAAACTAAACTGATACTGTCAAGAACCAAAGTGTGTTGTGTTCAAGCAACACAGAGCCTATGACTGAACCCAAATCTATGAAAACTTACAGCTTCTATTTTCTCTGGATCAGAAAGAAGTGCAGAACCCATTCCTCCCTATAAGAATGTACACTTATTATTTTAGGACAGCACAAATACAAATTACTCTAAAACTGTTAATCAAATTCTTCATACTTTATATTAAATAAGCATTTGAAAATGTCAGACACAGAGGCAGAATTTACCTTAGTAGAGTATTCCTTTGGACAGCCCATATTCACATCAACAGCTGCCACATCATTTTCTCTATTCAGAACAGAAGTTTAAAAGTGTTACAATTCAGAGCAACAGCTTTGAGCAACATTAGCTATGAATCTGGATCCTCCGTAAATAAGAGAAAAAAAATGAAATGATTTACATAAGTTTGGCCACAGCAAGAGCTCTGTCTGGATCAGCTGTTCCCTGCAACACAAACCGCCAGAGAAAATACTTAAACATATTTTCATATTAGGCTTAAACAGAAGACATTGGGGTAAAAGGTCC
This sequence comes from Triplophysa siluroides, assembly GCA_006030095.1. Lineage (NCBI taxonomy): Eukaryota > Metazoa > Chordata > Actinopteri > Cypriniformes > Nemacheilidae > Triplophysa > Triplophysa siluroides. The sequence continues at coordinate 592,254 of VCII01000030.1, read as the reverse complement.
TAATTTTGGTCCCCTCACAAAACTATGAAAGCCAGTTCCTGCTTAATTTTAAAGAGATGTCCTACATAAAAGTCATAAAAATGTGATACTAAGTAATAGTTTGAGACAGTTTAAGCAACTGTGGTGGAGACTGCTTTGCAAATAAAACACTAAATACAAAAAGTTTATAACTTTGCTAAAGTTTTTTTCCTATTCTATTAAATGAATTGGGGTATTTAAAGAAAACTTGGCCAAAAACCTATTACAAAGACAGTGAAATATGCACCAGTCATGTACAAAATGTAAAGCAATGGGTTCTGGAATGGCAAAAAGGTTTGAGGAATCCAAAGTACTTACCATTTGAAAGACAACACGGTCCTTCTCTTTACTGCAGGTGCGAAACATCACACGCTCATCTGGAGCAATGAAATCAACTGTCTCCAAAACATCTGAAGACAAACAGAAGGCGTAATAACATGTAAGATGGTTCTATTTCATATGATCACCAATGTGTTATATATACTCGGATATATTAGATGACCAGCAGAAAACAAACGTACCGTTTACCACTCGCTCACATTGGGCCATTTTAATATCAATCAGCTCCTGAAATATCGAAGAGCCAAATGTTTACATTTTGATTGCACAAAAACAACATTGTTTCTAGTAGGTAAATTATTCGTTTTACTCTAATTGCAGGCATGATAAGACAGCCAGAAAACATTTGCACATTTTTTTCTTCTCAAAGATTTTTTTTCCTATTAATTGGATTGGATAACTTTATTAATCCCCAAAGGGAAATTTATTTAAACAGAGATTAAGAATATAGATCAACATTGTTGTTGTCGACAGTGAACACAGACAATGCAATAGCGCAGCAAAACGTAACAGATATGTCAGTGAGTGAATTAAAGTAAATCTTCACCTCACAGTACACAATATGTGCGCCATAGTCCAGTGCCAAGAGTCTCATGGGAAGAGTGCCCACCCGCACCATGGGAGCCAGAATAGACTTCTGAACAAAACACAACCTTTCAACACTGCTGGCCATCATCACTGCTGAGACATGATCACATCGCATTAGCTTCAACACTGTCATTATAAAACAATCACATTAACCATTAAAAACAATAACATATCATTAACGTTAGACTGTTAGTTCACAGAAACATTCAAATGCCATGGTAAATAATATAATACATTTCACGTAATTAAGAAGACTAGCAGAAACCGTAAAAAAATATCAAACTACTAACGTTAAAAACAAAATCTCGGGCGAACGTACAAGCAAGAGAAACTTCTGTCCACGACAATTACCGTAGGAAAACGTGCTTCCGGTCTGATGTCATAACTGTGCGCCAGTCAGTTTACAGAAGTCAGCGGAATCGTTTCCACTTTTGCTTTCTTGATTTAAAGTCGGAATTACACTACGATTGAAAAGCCGGTAAAACAGTGTGACAAAACTATTATTTAACTTGCTAATTTTTTCGGTAGTTATCGTTAAGAGTTGTTTTTTCTTGCCCGTGCGTACCGGCGCCGTGGCTTAGATGGTTAAAGCGCCTGTCTAGTAAACAGGAGATCCTGGGTTCGAATCCCAGCGGTGCCTTTCTATCGACGAAGTCAAGTTATCATTTACAAAAGTAATCAAATATTTTACATTTTATTAGTTGTACAATAATAATTGGTCTAGTTCACATCTCGTTGCGCTCGAGTATGTTAATTATATGCCACACATAATTACATTATATTTTTACCACACTTTATGGTGCCTGCACCCTTTTAAAACAATGGTATGGTACATGTTAATTATCCTTATGAGCATATAGTTTATTTTATAAGAAAGATCTTATACTTCAGGCTTTTTAGGCTGATGCACAAAACACTAAGCGGTGGTTTCCCGGACAAGGATTATCTTAAAACAAGAGTAGGCTTCTTTAAATTAGGATATATAAGTCGTTTTAAAGGAGTAGTTCACCTTCAAAATGGAAATTCTGTAATGTTACACGCCCTCTTGTCATTTCAAACCTGTATTACTTTCTTTCTTCTGCAGAAGACAAAGGAAGGTATTTAGACATTTTTTGGGTAACAGAACAGCACAGCCCCCCCATTCACTTCTATTGTAACCAATGCAAGTGAATGGGGGGCTGTTAACAACATTCTTCAAAATATCTTCTTTTGTGTTCTTAGGAAGAAAGAAAGTCATACAGGTTTAAAATGACAAGAGGGTGAGTATGACAGAATTTTCAATTTAAAGGTGAACTCCTTTAACAATATATTGTACTTTACAAAAAAACAGTACCTGCGTGCATCTTGAGACAAACCAATCACAAAGATATATTTTTAAAAAGTTGTTTTCTACCAAGACACCTCTAAAATTTAAGTTAGTCTTGTGTACTAGTCTTTATACTGAAGGTGTGGAACTTACCACCACTTTCTTTGGTCAAGGCCCACCCAAGAGGCCACATGACTGACAGGTAAAGTAACCAATCCCGTTTGGTTTGTTGCCACGTCATGTTTAGAGGCGTGGAAATGTGCCCGCAGTTACAAACTGTGTATGTTCACTAACGTGTCAAAAGTTGACAGAAACAACAATGATAATAAGTGTATGCCGTGAAACTTGCATACTTTTAAGAATTAAGCTTTTATTCGATTGTGATGAATTCTTAAGGCAACCGATGTAAACACGACAGCTTACTTCTTAGATCAGACGGCTTCGTGTTGTTTCCTTGCGGACCATTGAAGACACGACACACACGTCTCCTGGAAATCCTGTGAAATTCAACCAATCAGATGATGACTTTGAACGTGCTGAAGTGTTTCCAGAAAACGCCATCAAAAAGAATATCAAAATTGACATCCCAACTGGAATCTGGCTGAAAAGAATACAATCAATTATAGAACCAATCGCGCTGTATGGATGTGAGGTTTGGGGCCCTCTCACATACCAAGAGTTCGTCAAATGGGACGAACACCTGTGACTCTGCAAACAGAACTGTGTAAATACATTCAGCGAAAAACTCCAAACAACGCCTGCAGAGCAGAATTAGGACTATATCCTCTAGTAATTAAAATACAAAAAAGAGCTTTACAATTCTACACCCACCTTAAGAACAGCGATACAGATACACTCCATCACAAAGCCTTAAGCCATCAAGAGCTGAACCCAGAGAGAAGCCCCTTCATCCAACTGATCTCAGAACTAACTCTACAACCAAAAACATCCCCCAACCGAACCCCAAACCCCACCCAGACTAAACCAAATGATAAAATACAAAAAGAGAAATATCTCAAACACTGGACAGAAACAACAGCTCAGCAAAGTAAATTGTAATGCTATCCGTCATTAAACAGAGAATATAAACTGGCAGAATACCTCAAAACCGTATCAGACCCTAAATTAAGAAAAGTCTTGAGCATGAACAGACTCAGTGATCACAAGCTCACGGTAGAGACGGGCAGAGACAGACAGACATGGACACCAATAGAAGAGCGACTGTGTCCACACTGCACACAGACTCAAGTGGAAACAGAGCTGCCCTTTTTAATCTTCCAAACTATACACACATATAACAGTCTTCCCACAGTTTACAAACTTCCACGAAGACTTTGACCAGTTTCAACAAAAGGAAAAGATTTCATACATACTGGGAGAAAACTCAATAAGATCAAACCTGACACAGACCAAAACACTGACACAACACACACAAACTGACACTTTGACAGGATCCTGTCACCCTCACTGAGAACTTTCACCAATACTTTGCTCTTTTTTCTTTATATTGATATAGATACTTATTTACTTTTATTTGTATTTGTGCAGAATGTTTATGTTTACTTTTCCTGTGCTTTGGCAATGTAAAATTTGTTTTATCATGCCAATAAAGCATCTTTGAATCATGAATCTATAATAAGAGTAGTCTGAGGGGCATAAAGCCCCGGTCAGATTGGAGTTTGAGCACGCAAGTATTTGTCGTATGCAGCTGCGAATATGGGTGGGGAGCAGGATAGTGCAAGAATGCAGGAGGGTCACCCCTGAGGAGTGAAAGGTCACAACGAGACAAATCCATCTGGTCGCACTTCTTCATGTGATGCAAATTGGCAGGTCATAGTTCACCAAACTTGAACTTTGGAATGCAGAGGCATACTCAACTTTGCAGCAGAAGCTTGCATTTCCGGTCTGTCGCATTCGCATACATATGAATGGAAGTCAATGGAGCAAAATGACAGGTGTGATCGTGACTTTACACAGAATCCTCGACTAAACCAGTACTGCCGCTTGAGCTGTGAAAACGTTCCCTTTTAAGAACACTTCACTACGACATTGCGTCAGAAGCTGACGCTATGGGGGAGAGTATAGAATAGCGCCGGGTGAGCAGCGAAAGTGGCTCTGCCTACACAATCTTAACTATAGACCACACATATTGCCGCGGACAAGGACAACAAATAAGTAAAAGACCAGTCTAAAGGCCCGTTCAGATTGCCCGCGAATATTTGGTCTGGATGTTCGTTGCGATAACGTTCTAGAACAAAAACAATAGATTCTTACGAAGCCTTTCGTATAGACCGCGAATATCCGCGCGGCGAAAATGCAAAGTTTTTTTTTCATGAAGTGCGACAAATTTTTTCCCCATTCGCAAAGCGAAGAAACGGACCGTCCAATAAGAATCAAGCATTTTACGTCACACGCGTAGGGCACATGGGGGCGCTAAAGGCTCAGAAAGCTGTTGTGAGAGAATGGATGTTGAGTTGTTACTGTCGTTGGTGTCAAAACCGACAGAACTTTTTGAAAAAAGTCACAGCCACTACAAAAACCAGGACAAAAAAGAAGTTCTGTGGCATAATTTGAGGTGGCATTCAAATATAAAAGTATAAACAGTATATATAAACTAATATATATATATATATATATATATATATATAATCTTTCATAAGAATACAATTAACATATATGTTGTAGTATGGGATATTACAAATACATTGGCGGTACCAGTAAAAGTCATCAAATACAATCAGTTTCTTCAAATTTCTTTATTTTTATTTATATACAATAACTAAGCAGTTTTGCGTGTAGGTATAAAGCACAGGCACATGTAAACAAACATCAAGTCGAGTGTACACATATTTTACAATTGTTTAAATAGTACAGCTGTAATGCAAATGCCATTTCGTAACTAATTAACCCCCAGACCATCGTCCTGAAGTAACGATTCAAACGATCGTGGTACAGCTTTAACTCCTGGATCAATCTATTAAACTCCCCGTGCTCTTCTCTCTTCTCCAGAATAGGGTGAACCCATTATCGTCTTTTTCTCTTCCTTTGCTCATTCAGGAAAAAACAATGAACTTATCTTTGCTGCTGCTGCTGGAGAAATCCATTTCTTGTTCTACTGTTGTAAGTACGTAAAGCAAACAATACTAGTAGCCTGTATCGCTACGCGCTAATCTTTAAGCTTTTCTTCATCTCAGCAGCTGAAGCCTGAATAGCAGTTGAGCGCCACCTAATGTTTAGGCGTGAAATGTATTCTACGACATCTACTGTGTGGGCGTCAAATAGAAGACAGCGAACATTCGTTTCGTCGTTAATATGAAAACTTGGTTCGTTTCGCTTTTTCGCATCTCCCACAATCTGAACGGGCCTTAACATGCCCAACGAGTGAAGGTTTCCCAAGCGCTAAGGCAGCATATAATAGAGTAATATCACTCATATGATGAGTCCCATATGCACTCGGATGAAGCCAGGGCTACATGAAGGACTGTTTTTAAATACAGCACCCTCAAGCTTGCCGCCGACAGCGGCTCAAACGGAGGGAGCATCAGTGCTGTGAGGACCAAAGCCAAGTCCCAGGTGGCATGGTGGTGGGACAAGGGGGCTGGTGGTAATTTCATGAAAAACTGACTTTTTCCATGTTTAAATGCTAAAATCGGGTCTCTAATGCACCTCAGAAAACGTGAAAAAAGACAAATCATTAACTTTTTTATGTGAGCCTATCTCTGCAAGCCTGTGAGAAAACGAGCGCTTCAGAAATTGCGCTCTTACTGACGTAAGTAGCCGTTCTTATTATAATATTTCCGCCCCTTGTTGTGAACGTGTCCACCCATTGCGTCGCCGCCATTGTTGTTATCGCATGTGTGAAGTTACAACACCATGGCAAAAGTAGCAAAGCTTACGAACTGTTCTGTTGTTGGCTGCACAGAACAATGTTCCCAGCCATACGGGAGACAAGAGAGCGATGGATTTATTTAGTTTTCAATGGAAATCATAAACACTGTACGAGGCAAAGCTGCAAATAAAGACATTGTAAGTACCGGTATTTTTTAAGTAAGACCCCAGGGACCTGCGGTAACTACGTTTGTCCGTTCACTATTAGAAAGCAATGTGTGTGGCTTGTAAACATGTGACGGGATTGTTCTGTGTAACGTTAATTTGACTTAGAGAAATAGCGATGCGTTTGTCTCGAGTATCTTCACTTCAGAAAACTGTGTATGGTTTGTAAACACGCGACGCGGTTCTCTCTCCCGAATGCGGTCGTGACCAGACCAACAGGGACCGGAGGGGCTTCGAGAATGGCCCCGGGGGAAACAGGTGTGCTTATCGAAAACAATGTGTTTGGTGTTCAAAGACGAGAACTTGTTTCTCGTTCGCTTTATGTGACCATACTTTATTGTTTTGTCGCTGGAAGCACAGGCTCACTGCACGTTTTCTGCTGAAAAGGGGGCGGAGACTAGCAGATCTCTTGCATTTAAAAAGACAGGCACACCAAAACAGCGCGTTTCTCCTCACATGCAAAAGTGGGCATGTAGCGCATGGTATATTAAAAGATCTGTGGTGTTTTTTTCAGCTAAAACTTCACAAACACACTCTGGGGACACCAGAGACTTATTTAACATCTAGTGAAACCATTCGAACAACCTCTTCTTTAAGCCGCATCGCTCCCCTCAAAAATCTCACCAGTTGTGCCTGCCCACTGAGCGTCCTTCTACGTGTAACGGAGGCCAGCTAGTGAAGAGCTGTGCAGTGTGTAAACCTCACTCCCGACCTCAAGTGACGCTCTAGCGTCTGACTGCGGTCTTTAGCCTCCTCGCTAGAGCGCCCGACTCCCATGCCGGACCGACCCGGTTCGAAGCCCGCTGAGAGCGGTGCAGTTCGTTCCGGTTACATACGCTCGTGTGAAAAGCCGAAATAGCAGCCACGTACACCTTTAATATGGATGGCATGCCACCACCATCTAAACCAGGAGTGTCAAACTCAATTCCTGGAGGCTCTGCACAGTTTAGCTCCAACCCTTATCAAACACACCCGATTCCCTCCAGGAATCTAATCAAGGTCTTTAGGATTACTAGAAACCTCTAAACAGGTGTGGGTTGGAATTGGTTGGCGCTGTGCAGAGCTCGAGGTGCCCTCCAGGAATTGAGTTTGACACCACTGATCTAAATGGTGCTCTAAAAAGTCAGAATGTCAGACACGGGACAGTTCACCAGGTCGCGTTCATTTTCTTCCCACCATTGAGCAAACACTGCCAATTTCAGTGAGTACAGGCGACTGAAAGGAGCTTGCGACTGCGTTTCCATTACACGTTGCGGCAGTACCACTGATGCTATCGGTTCCCGGACACCCTGCACGCGCCCAGTTGGGGTTCCATATCGTGCCGTTGGCCTGAGAGAGTAGGTCTCTTCTCAAAGGGATTGGCCATGGGGGAGCTATCAGAAGCTCAACCAGATCGGGAAACCACGACTGCTGCTGCCAGTTCGGAGCGACAATGGTTATTGTCTGCCTCTCCGCTCTGATTTTGCCCAACACCAGCAGCAAAATCTTTATCGGGGGAAAAGAGTATTTGCTGGCGCTCAGCCACAGCAGCTATAATGCATCTCCTCCTGGGGGAGAGCACGTCAGCAAGAAGAACCTCCGCTTACCGAACTGTTTCCAGATCAGCTCCACTGAGAGATGATTCGACCTCCACTCTCCTTGAGGAACTCCGCTCATCAACAGCATGTCCGCGCCTCATGTCTCCTGAGGAAATGAGCTACCCGTAACGAGAGCAGATGGCAATCCTCTGCCAGGATTTCCTCCGCCAGCCTGAACAGAGGTCTGGAACGCATGCCCCCCTGGCGATTTATGTACGAAACCACTGTAGTGTTGTAAATAATATCGTCGCTGAACGGCGGAATCCTTGCATCTCCAAAACCATTATTTTTCAGGAAATTAAAAAAACTGCATATTTAAACATTAAAGTTGGTATTATACCTTATATTGCTATCATATACTGTCGTGTACCACCATTAACACAACATTTCCTTATTTTTATTGTTTTTCTCCAACATCAACACAAACCCCACACAAGGTATTAATTAACATAACATAACATGTTACATAAAATAAAAATAAATCAAAGCTTTAAAATAAATAAATACATTTATACATTAAGAAAAATCAATTGGTACCTCGGTAGTAACTAAAAAAGATAATAATAGTAAAAAAAATAACAATAATAATTTATAATAATAATAATTGCAGCAATTCAATGTTCTTTAACCTTATTTGTTTGTTTAAGCCAATTCAAAGTTATTCTGATACCAGGTCCACTTGCTCGCAGAAATGTAGAAAGGGAGTCCAGATGTTATAAAAGTCTTTTATCTTCCCTTTAAGAGCAAATGTCAGTTTCCTTGATCCATTGATTAGGAGAGGGTCTTTGAGTCTCTTTCCACTTTAATGCTATGACACGTTTGGCCTGAAGCAAACTAAAATCTATCAGTTTGCGTTGTCTTGCATTCACGACCAGATTTATTGGGGATATATGGAATAAACACAATTTGGGGTCTAGGGGAAACATTTTCTTCAGTTAACTGACAAATCAAGTTGAGAATTTCCTTCCAAAATATTTGCAGCTCTCTACACTCCGACACACAATGATAAAGTGTACCGATTTCTTCTTTACACTTTGAACAGCGGTCAGGGATATTTGGATTGAATTTATTTAATTTTACAGGGGTAATGTATGTCCTAAAAAGCCACTTATACTGCAGTAGTTTGCACCTTGTATTAATGCTGTGGGTGTGGGCAAACAGACATGATTCTTCCCATTCTTTTTTCGAAATGTTTTCCTGGAGATCATTTTCCCACGCTGATAAGTAAGATCAGAACAAGAACAAGTTTTCTTTTGACCCCTCTAAAAGTATGTAATAAAATAAGGATAAATTGCTTTTTCCATTTAAATGTGTTAAAGGGTGGCTTTCAATGGTTGACATTGGGGGTTCCAAATAGGTTTTCAATTGGGAGTGCAGAAAGCTCCTGACCTGTAAATATTTGAAGAAGTGTTTCTGAGGAAGACCATTTTTTCTCACCAGCTGTTGATATGACATCAATGGACCTTCCTCGTATAAGTCTTTTACTTGACAAATTCCTTTACACATCTAGTTTTTAAATCCCACATCATTTCTGCCAGGTAAGAACTCGGTATTACCGCAAATTGGTGAAAAACTTGATAATGTAATACCTTCCTCTAAAAAAACATGAGCTTCGTACCAAACCAATATAGTATTTCTAAGAAAGGGGTTTTTGGTCTTTTTTTTAAGTGATTTAATGGGGGAGGAATAAAGATAGCTCTGTAGTGAGATTGCTATTTCATTTTTTTCCAACTCAACCCATGCTGGGGAGGGGTCTGAATTCTTGAAATAGTGCGTAGCTGCACAATGTTGGGCAGCCCAGTAATAAAGTTTAATATTTGGTACCCTAAGTCCTCCCCGGTCATATGGCAAGTACAGAAGGGACAATCGTAATCGAGGGCATTTATTATTCCAAATAAACCTGGTAAATATTTTCTTGAGTGTGGAAAAAAAGAGGTTGGTAGTGGAAGTGGGATGGACTGAAAAAGATTCCACCTCTCAAGTGAGTCCATAATTTTCTTTACTAATGGGTCATAATTAGTTGAAACGACTTCATCTATACTGGGAGTTACCTTAATACCTAAATATGTAAATCCTTCGGGAGCATAAGTGAATTGCCCATGGTACATAGGGTTTCTTCTTTCATCTTTATTTAAAAATAGTAGAGCACTTTTATTGTTGTTAATTTTATAACCTGAAAAGGCTTTAAATTCTGTTAATGTGTTGTTTAGTGCCGGGATAGAAGTCCCGTTTGTGAGAAAAACTACAATGTCATCTGCAAACAACGATAGACGATGTTCCTTCTCTCCTACTTTTATACCTTTTATATCATGACTGTTTCGAATTGCCATTGCAAGAGGTTCAACTGCAAATAAAAATAATAAGGGGGACAGAGGACACCCTGTAACCAGCACGACGTCCGTGCTGGCCACACCCTCTACATCTGCGTCGAATTCCGGATTACCACGCTTACGTTCACCAGACTATTAGTGTCTGATTATTTGATTACATGTCACAGCTGCAACCCATCACTTGGACTACATTTATACTCACTGGGTTCTAGAGTTCTTTGTCGGTTGTTAACGTTGTATGATGTATGTCGGTGTTTATGCTATCCTCTGGAATATATCCTTTTACTTTGTTTTTTGTTATCAGTTGGTTACCTATTTTTCCAGGGATTGGGAATCCCTTTTTTGTTCATGGTATTGTACCAGGAGTTATTCTTTTGGATTGTCTGTATTCGAGGAGTGGATTATTTACATTAAACCTTTAACACGATCTATGGTGTGAGATCTTTCCGTCCTCAAATAACCTGTGACACACCCCTGGTGTGTGCCTCTATTTAAACTAAATGGCTTGGAGGTTTGTTTATTTGTTATTTCTTCTGCCTGGGGTTCCTTATAAACTAACCTGATCCATTTAATGTATCCATCCGCCAGTCCAAATCTTTTAAGCGTTTCAAATAAATATCCCCATTCAATCCTGTCGAAGGCTTTTTCAGCGTCCAATGACAGGATCGCATGGTCTTTCCTGTTCTGCTTTTTATACAGTATATTTAAAACCCTACGTGTATTATGAAACTCTTGTCTACCAAACACAAACCCATTTTGGTCATTCATAATGAGGTTGGGTATAAATGTTTCAATTCTATTAGATAAAGCCTTGCAAAGTATTTTTGTGTCACAAGACATTAAAGATATTGGCCTATAAGATGACTTATCGTTAGGCGGCTTGCCTGGTTTTAATACTAGAGTTATAAGTACTGATCTTAATGACAGGGGTAAGACTCATTGAACACGTTGAGTAAATGTGGCATAAGTTTTCCTGCAAATGTTTTATAGATTTCTACCGGTAGGCCATCAGGCCCAGGGGCTTTTCCACTGTTCATACACTGTAGTGCCTCTTGCAATTCTTCGATGCTTAGATTTCTATCCAATTCACACCTAACCTCTTCTGATAATTCAGGGAACTTCTCTCCTCTTCTCATAATAAGGACAAGCGTCAAATCTGCTTCAGGGACCTAAAAAGTATCAATCTCAATGCTTTAGCTATGGATCTTCAGCAACTCTCTTCCATGGACTTCACCTCCGCTACCCAGTTAGTTGATTTTTATATCCAATCTCTGAGTAGTCTTTTAGATCTCCATGCTCCTATCAGATCCAGAACGGTCACCTTTTCACGATCAGCTCCCTGGTACACCAGTGATCTGCGGAAGATGAAAACAGCTGGCCGTGCCTTAGAGCGTCGTCTTAATGCTTCAGGACTTACTGTTCACAGACAAGCCTATTGAGATCATCAAAAGGCTTATGCAAGCCTTTGGAAAAAAAGTAGATAATATTCATTCTCTCCTATCCAGTTATTCAATGCCTGTCCCAACTGTCAACCTACAGCCTGGGATTTTCCAACCTCTTTGCAGATTTGCCAATATATCACAGCAAGAGGTTGAGAATATTATTAGTAAGATGAAATCGGCTACCTCTGCTTTGGATCCATTTCCCACAGCTTTGATAAAAAATAACCTCTGTGTTATAAGTCCCCTGATCACTAAAGCCATGAATCTTTCCCTTCAGAATGGCCATGTCCCGTCTTATAAATTATAGGCCCATCTCTAACCTTCAATTTCTCTCTAAAGTGTTGGAAAAAGCAGTTGCTGCTCAGCTATTGGTTCATCTAAAACAAAACAACTTGTTTGAGAAATTCCAATCTGGTTTTCGTCTCGGCCACAGCATGGAAACAGCCTTTGTCAGGGTCACAAATTACCTACTCATGGCCGCAGATGCTGGCACACCATCTCTTTTTTATCCTCCTGGATTTGACTGCAGCGTTTGATACGGTTGACCATAACATCCTACTTCACTGGTTGCACTCCACCATCGGCTTACAACTGGTTTTCATCCTATCTTATTGGCAGAACTGAACATGTTGCAATAGGAGAGGCTAAATCCTTGACACATAATGTCACCTGTGGTGTACCTCAAGGCTCAGTGCTCGGTCCCATGTTGTTTTATTCTTTACATGCTTCCTCTTGGTCATATCATTGGCCAGCATGGAATTTCATTTCATTGTTATGCTGATGACACACAACTTTATATAAGGATAAACTCAACTTCGTCAGCTGTCCAGCCGTTGTCTACTCTAACTACCTGCTTGGAGGAAACAAAGGCGTGGTTGAATCAAAACTTTTTGCAGCTAAATGGCTCCAAGACGGAAGTCTTTGGTCAAGACTTTCCATTCACTACTACAGTTACCAACCTGGGTGTTAAAATGGACTGTAATCTGACTTTTGAAGCCCATATCAATCAGGTATGTAAGACATATTTTTTCCATCTCTCCAAACTTCGTGCCACACTGACATTTGCAGATGCAGAAAAGCTTATCCACGCCTTTGTTTCCTCCAGACTAGATTATTGCAATGCACTCCTCATCGGGATCTCAGGAAAATGCCTTCAGAAGATGCAGTATGTTCAGAACTGTGCCGCAAGGATCCTAATGAGGGTGCGCAAGTACAATCATATTACTCCCATCCTTAAATCCCTTCATTGGCTTCCAGTCTCATATAGGATTCAGTATAAGGTCTCTCTCCTTACCCACCAGTGTATCTATGGCGATGCCCCTGTCTACCTCAAGGAACTTCTCACTCCACAAAGCTCAAGACGAAGCCTCCGCTCTGCCTCAGCATATCTTCTATAAACCCACTAGGACTAAGCTTCATACTATGGGTGATTGGGCCTTTTGCTCAGCTGCTCCCAAACTGTGGAATGCTCTTCCTGACCATCTGATGGCACCGCAGTCATTGAGTGCATTCAAATGTGGCCTTAAAACTTATCTTTTTAGACAAGCTTTTAAATTATTGAAATTTTGTAGCACTTTGAGATTTCTGTAAATATAAAGTGCTCTATAAATAAAATGTATTATGATTTGGGAGCAGGGAGATACGAGATTACGCTGTCATTAATAAGAATGGTACAGACACAGACGTCGCTGCTGCCAGCAGTGTTCATCAAAGTCTGCGGTCGCGTTGAGCCTTTTGACAAGAGACAAGGCTTTAAGAGCTAATGAAAGCTAATGATTGTGGTTACATACATCTTCCTAAACTCTATTTTAAAGTTAGAGCAATGAGTGATAATAAAAACGATAAACTGACTAGGCCATCTAATAGGCGGAAATGAATCTGCATGCAAATAAAGTTGGCGGTCGCGTTGAGCATCTAGACAAGAGAAAAGGCTTCAATAGTTAACCAAAGCTGACTGTGGTTACATACATCTTCCAAAACTCTATTTTAAAGGTTTAAGAACTATAAGTGATACAATACAAAAACGATGAGATGACTAGGCTATCTAATAGGCAGAAATTAGCCTAATCTGCTTGCAAATTTACCTTTGTGGCTCTCACAGGCTTCCTTCTGCACCGAAGCATTACAGCTATCGATTTTTAACAAACCAGGCCTACTCAAATGTATCTAACCTAACTATTTTCACTCGTTATTGTCTAAAAAACAGACAGAGTTATCCAAAGATAGGCTTACTTGGACAGTAGATGTAAAGTGCCAACTCAGGCACACGCAGGAATTCCACCCTTGTAATACACAAGTAACAGGCTACACCAACGTGTTATAAAAATACAAAGTTTATTTATACAACAATTTAAAAACTAAACATCATTGTATACATGCTCAAGGCGAAATCACCAGATATAAATGCGTCAACTCAAGGACTAGGAGTAGTATTAAGATATGGCGCCCCCTGGCTAGACAGCGATCAAGAAAACGGTCAACACACCAATCAGGCCAATAAAGTCATATACAACAGCACCCCACCACACGTGAGATTTACACTTCAAGGGCAAATAGCAAATTTAAGAATCTACTGGTGTAAACACTTCAACATCAACCCCACACATTAGGAATAATGATAGGACTAGATTAGTTTGATCAGTCTGGTAGCCTTAAAAAGACTCACATAAAAAAACGGTGGAAAATATAACCTAGGCGAGCAGCCAATACCTCAGTAGACCGAGCAAAGGTTACACAAGCAAACGTCACAATTCTATTATGTTTAAAACAGAGTTTCTTCGAACACAGCCAACAGTCTCTTCACTCATGACCCAGTCCACTTGGCGCTCGTAGTGCAAAGGGGAAGCGCCCAAGGCGAGGTGATGACAGCGGCAACAACACCCAAGTCCCGGCTCCAGCGATCTCCAGGACACGAGGATCAGCGAGGAAAACCGGAACCGTAATTCAAAACTGTCAGACAAAGGAAGGCTAATCAGTCCTAAACAAACACACGTCGGTGTCACTCTTTCACGAACAATAAGAATTCCCACTTCCCTCAATAGAAATGAATAGCGCGCGTTGATTGTTCTCGTGGACCTCTCGCAGCCAGGGGTCAATGGATATCGTCGTCACTGCAAGCGTTGAGTTGAATACCCTAAGAAATCGGCACAGAGGCAGTCGCACTTGTCTCGTTACGGCGTCTCTCACAGTCCGGAAGGCTTCGAAAGGACTGTATGCTGACCCTTATATTCAGTAGATCTACCAATCACGTTGTCCCGCTGACTAATCAGTGACATTGGACACACCTGCGAACAAAGACTTGCAGATACACATGTACACCTGATAGACATTAACCCACCCTCACCAATTGTCAAACAGTCAGTGTTCTCCTCCCGTTACATAGACAGCCCTTTTTTCTCCCATAAATAAAAACCTTGCTGCTATATTTTGTATTTTACATGCACAGTGCCAAGAGAGGCATAGTCTGAAAATAGGCCTAAAAGCTGAATTTAAAGTCAGTAAAATAACAATAAAAACAATAATTTAATAGTGGTATCCAAAACATTTAATTAAATTCAAGTATTATATTAGATACATTTTAAAACATCAATGCACATGTATAATAAGCCTAATAATAAGTAGATATTTAAAATACATCAATAACTGATATGTGTTGCTCGACGAGGATTCGTTGCGACTTTCAATCAGGAGACGTAATGGCGAGAGGCTCTCGCGAAGTGAAGAAGAGGTTCCCTGCGCCGGTTTCGAGAGGTTACGAGACTTCCCTGCGCCGTCTTAAGCGTCATTGGTCCAGGACAGTCTGGAATGTACTGGCGTTATGCAATAACGCTTTAGGAGGTAGCGAATGGAGGTTACCCCCATAGCGTCAGCTTCTGACGCAATGTCGAAGTGAACTGTTCTCGACAGAGAGCCACAAGGTTGTAAATAATAAACAAATTTATTAACAAACTAGGAAATTAAACAACAAAAAATAAATTGACGTCTAGGGGAAAAACAAAACCTACGCGTGGGAATTTGTTATAAAAAAAATTGGAAAAAGGTAACTGAGGAAAAACGGTGTCACAGTGAGGATCTGTGACTAGAGACTTTTATTTTGGAGAAGACATTTATTATGACACTGGACTGAGAAAATGCATATATGAAGACACTTTTCACACTAACATTCTAACACACTATCTGTTTTGCGCATTGTTTAACATCAGTTAACGCAGATATAGGTGTGTCACTGATTGTGTATTGTTTCGTGTTGTACTTGTCTTCACCATGCCCTTTTTTCATTTACTTAGTTATTAATTTTTCATTGTTGATTTATGTATTAAGAACTCAAACAAGACCGGTAACCATGTTATATGTTTTATTGATTTCAATTAACCACTTACATAATAATAAATTGTCATACTTACGTACAGGACGCGATTTCTTTAAGACTGCAAGGGAAGCTCAGCTTCCCCTATAATTGTCAAAAAATGAATGGTCAAATATATGTACTATTATGTTAACATTTTTATTGACTAAAAATGCGTTAAACACGTTCATCTCGAACGAAAACAATTTCGTTCAGAATCAGCTACTTAGGTCGGCTGACTCGATTTCCTTCTCATTCATTCCCGTAGCGTACAGTGCATTACTCTGTTGAAGCCCAGCGTCCATTGACTTCAATGGGGCTGCTTTAAACAGTTTTTTTCAGTGCTTAGAAACAAGACGGTCATTGGATAATGCTGCGATTATGTCCCGCCCACGGACGCTTAGCGTCTCTGGGATGAATGGAGGAGTGGGCTGGCCCGGACGCCGAGCGTCTGCGTGATGATTGGAGGGTCTGTCATCTCTTTTTAATCCACTTTTATGTCCTAAAACGCTCGTTTTTTGGGGTCGACAGCTTATAAAAACGTATTTCTTGTTTTTTTTTAGCTTGTTTGCTATACACATTGTCACATATCAGCTTTTAGACATTGTTTTTTTTTTTTTGTTATAAATCATAAATGACAAGGAGGCGGCAGCTTCTCGCAATGCAAAGAGACGGTTGGTGTGGGCGTGGTCTTCAGATTATGACGCGTATCACTCTGTGTCTCCATTTCCAACTCAGTCCCATCGCGGATTTTGCATGTGTAGTCGAAAGACAAACTGCTGCAACCTTCATCGTATATTTCACATAATTTAACACCACATTCATTGTTTCAGTTTAACATAATTCCCACATTTCCTCCCGTTGAGTTAATATATATAATATATATATATATATATATTAGATCGTTTGTTCATTAATTCATATAGTCTGAACTAGCCAGCTAGCAAACTGCACACGATGGCAGACAGTGCTAATATTGTCGACCTGATTTTGGCAAAGCCATTAGAAAGTCTTCCTTACGAGGAGAAACTTAGAATTAAACAGCAGGGCAGATCAACACCTAAGATTGATTTAGTGCAAAAGATAGGGAAAAGTAACAGGTCTTTTCAGCTCTCCTGGTATGACAAAGTTAGCTGGCTGACTGGAAGTGCTGTGAAAAAGAAAATGTACTGCTGGCCATGTATCTTGATGAAACCATCTCATGGATGTGTTGTTTGGTCAAAATTGGGGTTTGGAGATCTGTCAAACTTTGACAGGGCATATAAAAGGCATGAAAATAGCTGCTGGCCATTGAGAGGACACTGGTCAAGTCACTGGAAAAGACGCCTAGTTGGTACGACAGGGTTACAGAGCATTTTCTTGAAAAGGAACGTAGGGCAGAATTTACATATAAATAAATGGACAATTTTTATGATTTAGGCCGAAAATGAGCTTTCCCTCTTTAAAAGATCAGCAGCCGCCACTGGTACAGGAACATTTTACCTCACCAAACAGACAAAACCCGGTCACAGTAACTGCCACCATTTTGAATGCCCTTTTTCCCGCCAATAGTAGGCACAGTTAATTGTTGTCATGTGTGAGGGGGAGATTGGAGTTCTGTTTGATTCTTTGTTAAACGTTGTTCAACATTAATGATTAATAGAGTTGTTTTGTTTTCAATTTTTATATTATTCTAACTGTTTAATATTTTTGATACTGTTAGATCTATTTTGATTTTGTCCTTTTTAGATTTCTTTATTATCTTTAATTACCAAATGGTTTGGTCCAAGTAGGAGGTGCTTAGCCTTTTTAAGAAGGCGCCTCAGTGTGGTTAAGGGGCTCGTAGAGTGAGTGGTTGGATGTTAGTGCTCTGTTTTGGGCCAATTTATTGGTATAGCGAAATTATGTTTGCAGATAACTTTGAACATTATATTTTATTTTTGTTTGTTTAGTTTTTTCTTTCTTTTTTTGGATTTTCACTGTAAATACCAGTTGCAGCTATTAGATTAAACACTGAACTTTTGACCTCATCAGCACGTCACTTCATTTTTTTCGCCTCCATCTGCCGGTACATTCAGAGCAGTGGTGCGGCTACTGTTGGGGCCTCTTTGTGTCACCCCTGTCTCTGTTACAAACGGTAAAAAGAAACACGTGTAAGAGAGAGAGCCTCGACTCAATGGAATTATTTTATCCCTGGCCACCTCTCGTAGCAGCTCAGCACAAGTAATGAGCTATAGAGGGTATGGACACGTCGTCACTTTACCACGTGAACACCACTTTACCAGCGTGCCCTCCTGGGTGGCAAAACACTCAGCAAAATGACTGCTTACAATATCAGGAAACGCAATTCCGGGCAACATTTCAGTGTCCAGGAATACCTGATTCCTTTGTAAGACGTAGTGAAGCCGAAACGATCACCGTCGAGTCCAGCTGCTTGTAATTTCAGCAAATAACTGCGTGTTTTAGTCATTTACATTAAGTCATTTGGCAGACGCTTTTATCCAAAGCAACTTACAGATGGGGTAAACAATCGAAGCAATTCGGACAACGTAAGTACAACAAAAAGCATAAGTGCAATCAATAAAACTGGTTTCATACAGGCTACCACAGTATACAGAGCTAAGTTAGAAGTTTTTTTTTTTTTTTTTTAAAGTAGAAAAGAGATAGAAGTCAGAACTGATCGGTAAGGTGTTGACGGAAGAGATGCGTTTTCAGATGATTCTTAAAGATGGCTACAGAATCTGCAGATCTTGTTGCCGCGGGCAGATCGTTCCACATAAGTGGAACCGATCCAGAGAAGGTTCGTGAGATCGATTTTTTACAATTTTGGGATGGCACCACAAGATGTTGTTCGTTTGCAGAGCACAGAGATCTGGTGGGTACATAAGTCTGCATTAGCGAAAGAAGATAAGGGGGTGCCGAGCCAGGGGTGGACTTGTAGGCCAGGAGGAGGGATTTGAATTTGATGCGAGCCACAATAGGGAGCCAATGTAACTTTATGAAGAGAGGAGTGACATGTGCTCTCTTCGGTTCATTGAAGACCACTCTTGCCGCTGCATTCTGGATTATCTGTAGAGGTTTGGTTGTCCAAGCTGGGAGTCCAGCCATTAGTGCATTGCAGTAGTCCAGTCTGGACAGAACAAGAGCCTGGACTAGGACTTGCGTAGAATGCTCTGATAGGAAGGGTCTAATTTTTCTAATATTTTAGAGGATGAATCTACAGGACCGGGCGGTGCTGGCAACCTGATCTGTGAAGTTAAGCTGATCATCAATCACCACTCCCAGGTTTCTGGCCTTTCTGGAAGGTGTAATGGTTGATGTGCCCAGTTGAATAGAGAAGTTGTGATGAGTCTTTGTGTCAGCCGGGATTACAAGCAGTTCTGTTTTGCAAGGTTCAGCTGCAGGTGATGGTCCTTCATCCAGAGCGAGATGTCGGCTAGGCATGCTGAAATGCGTCCAGAAACTGTCGGATCGTCAGGCTGAAAAGACAGGTGGAGTTGTGTGTCATCCGCGTAGCAGTGATAGGAAAAGCCATGTTTCCGAATAACAGAGCCTAGGGATGTCATATATACAGAAAATAGCAATGGACCAAGCACTGAGCCCTGAGGCACCCCTGTGTCAAGATGTTGGGACTCAGAGACCTTGCCTCTCCATGATACTCTAAATGACCTACCTGAGAGGTAAGACCTGAACCATTCTAGGACCACTCCAGAGACACCCATCGCCTTGAGGGTCAACAGGAGAATGTGATGGTTAACAGTGTCAAAGGCAGCAGATAGATCCAGTAGGATAAGAACAGATGAGTTTGAGGCAGCTCTTTCCAGTCTCAGTGCTTCAATGACAGAGAGCAGCCCAGTCTCAGTGGAATTACCGCTCTTGAAACCAGACTGGTTACGGTCCAGGAGGTTGTTCTGGGTGAGAAAGGATGAGAGCTGGTTGCAAACAACACGTTCAAGAGTTTTAGCAATGAATGGGAGGAGAGATACCGGTCTGTAGTTTCCTAACAGTGCAGGTTTAAGAGTGGGTTTCTTCAGTAGTGGTGTAATACGGGCCTCTTTGAAGAGTGTGGGAAATGTACCAGTGGTAAGAGACGAGTTGATAATGTGGGTCAGAGTGGGAACAACCGATGGAGAGATGGCCTGGAGGAGATGAGTGGGGATGGGATCTAATGGGCAGGTAGTCGGGTGGTTAGAAGAAATGACCTTGGAAATGCCGTCTTCAGGAAGGAGAGAGAAAGAGGGGAGCCAGCATGTGTCTAGGGGTTGGGCGTGGTCAAGAGGCGGTGGCGCAGAGAATGACTGCTGATGGTGGTCGTTTTCTTTACAAAAAAGCTGCAAAATCATCAGCTGTTAGGTCAGATGGAGGTGAGGGGGCAGGTAGGCAAAAAAGAGCAGAGAAGGTTTTAAAGAGATTATGAGGGTCAGGAGAGTTGTTGATTTTTGTGTGGTAGTACAGGGTTATCGCAGAGGAGACATCAGCAGAGAAAGAAGAAAGGAGAGACTGATAGAGCAAGAGGTCAGTAGGTTCTTTATTAGTGCCACTTTCTCTCGGCAGACCTGAGCGTGGCACGATGCTCACGGAGAACATCAGATAACCAGGGGGCAGAAGGGGATGCACGAGATGGCCTAGATGTAAGAGGGCATAAGCTGTCTAATCAGGAGGTTAGAGTGGAGCAAAGATTGTATGTGGCGCTGTTAGCATCCAAGAGAGAGAGCTGTTCAGAGGGAGAGAGCGTGGCAGAGACCGCAGAGGATAAGCGAGAGGGAGAGAGTGATCATAGGTTGCGCCGGAATGTGACCTGTGGGGAAGCATGTTTAGTGTCTGGAGAGGTTAGGTCGAGATCAAGAGTGATGAGGAAATGAACCGACATGTGCAGCGGGGTGACCTGGGGGTTATGAGTGGAGCAGTAGCGTGTGTAGATAAGATCAAGTTGATTACCAGATTTATGGGTTGCTGAAGTGGACACTCGCTTGAGGTCAAACGACGCAGTCAGGTTGTTGAAGTCGGCAGCCTGCAGTTTTTCAAGGTGGATATTGAAGTCTCCAAGTACCACCAGAGGAGTACCATCCTCAGGGAAGGATGACAGAAGCGCATCAAACTCCTCCAAAAAAAGCCCAAGCTGACCTGGGGGACGATAGATGACTACAACAGAGTTTTAACAGGATGGATGACAGTAACAGCATGAGACTCGAAGGTTTCACAACCTTTAGAGGAAATCACTGCAAGCAAACGTTTTCTTTAACCCTCATTGAGATATCTGCACCTGTTAACAGGTAGTTTGGACCACTCTTCCTGAGCAAACTGCTCCAGCTATCTCAGGTTTGGTGGGTGCCTTCTCCAGAATGCAAGTTTCAGGTCTTTCCATAGATGTTCGATAGGATTCAGATCAGATCAGTTCAGAAGACCACTTCAGAATAGTCCAATGTTTCGTTCTTATACATTCTTAGGTGATTTTAGCTGTGTGTTTTGGGTCATTAGACCTGTTGGAGGACCTGTGACTGAGACAGAGCTTTCTGACACTGGGCAGTACGTTTCGCTCCAGAATGCCTTGATAGTCTTGAGATTTCATTGTGACCTACATCGATTCAAGGCACCCTGTGCCAGATGCAGCAAAGTAGAGCTGCATCTGGCACAGCGTGTAAGAGCCCTGAACTCAATCACCCCGCCCCTCTGATCCCCCCATACACAACATCCCCTACCTCCCGTAACAAGGACCACCACATCCCCCCCCCATGCGCACTAGACACTTTTCACACACTGCTGTGTGCAGTGTTGGGTGTAACTAGTGACTAAGTAATTAGTTACTGTAATTTAATTACTTTCCCCTTGAAAAAAGTAAGTAAGGGATTCTTTATTTAATTATTACATTTTAATGTAATTAAACATACTTTGTGTAATATATGTGTGCAAGTGGATTAACATCAAAATTCAAAGTCTAACTTGTAACTTGTAAAATGTATAATTCTCACATCTGTCATACGTTGGTCAGTTAATAGAGTACTTTAATAGTTTATATTAATTTTTGAATGAATTAAATAAGTCGTTTCATGTCTATCCTAATCACTTAACTAATCAACGTTGATGTAGGATATAGAAAGTAATTAGTAATAAGTTACTAAATACTTTTTGGACAGAGTAATTTGTAAAGTAATCTAATTACACTATTGAATATGTAATTAGTAACTAGTAACTAATTACTTTTTCAGAGTAACTTACCCAACACTGGCTGTGTGTACAAATCTCACAAAAGACTCAGGAATTTGTATGTTTACATGCTCATGCATTACAAATCCCCCTGCACTGTTCCCCAACCAAGCTGCTTGACCCACAATGTTCTCTTGCACATGTACAGTATTCATCTGAACCATTTGTATTGTTTGTATTTTTTATTTATAGGTAAAAATTTTTTTAAACACAGTATATTTATTGTCAAACTATCAGTAGGATAGTTATGTATGCCTGTATATATGTAGCACCATGGCCTGTGAGGCACGACATTTCGTTCCACTGTATGTCCCCACATGTAGCGGAATGACAATAAAGCTCGAACTGAACTGAACTAGAGGGCTGCATTGGGATTGGGCTCCCGCGGGACTGGGCGGGTAAAACAAATAGTGCGGGTCCGCGAATTATAGCCTCCAGCAAGGATGGAGTAAATGAAGTAGAGAGAGGAAGATTAAAGCGAGGATTTACTGCACAAAACAGAAGCAAGGCAAGTCCGACATTCTGACAAATTTCTCTATTGTTACTGACAAAAGTGATAAACAGTGGCGGTTTTAGGCACGGGCGAACCGGGCAGTCGCCCGGGGCGGCATTTTTTCACGACACGTGGGGGCGGCACAAGCACTGGAAAAAGAAAAATAATCTGCGCCGCTAAACCGTTTTCTATTATCTATCATATAACTGTCTGTGTGGGGAATTGTCATATTGCCGCCCCTGCTTGCTGAGAAGCGCAGAAGCTGCGTGAAAAGTGGAAAGGGGAGGGGCCGCGCCCGCGGTGGACAGTTCACCTCTCCCAAATGGAGGGCTAAAGTCAGTCACACCTTGACTTTCTTCCAAATAACGCACATTTCATTCATAATATTAAAACACGGGCCTATAATTTGCATGTTTAGTATTTTTCTGAATTGCGTGTGTGAAATGGCTAATAAAAACGATCATGTGGAGGTGAATTGGTTTAGTCTTGACTTCTGGTCGTGAGTGACATGTTGGGGGTGATGGTAAATCTGTTGATTGTCGAGTGCCAGATTAAACACAGTGACAGCAATGGAGAGAAAAAGGTTAAAGCCGCCAGGTGCCCAATATAGGAAATAAAGAAAGAGAGAGGAGAAAAGAGCAAAAGATAAAGGTATGCAACTACGTTCTCTGTATGAGTAGGGTAACGTTATCCATGTCATCAATGAAGGGCTAATGTTAATCGGTGGTTTAACGTTAACTCTTCCGTTTGTTAGCCTTCTTGCTATGATGCTTGCTATGCTTATACAACAATAATTCGGTCTTAACTCAACAAACACGAGATCTAATTTCACCATAAGATTGTGCTTTGCAACAACACTGTTACAAGTACAGTTATTACTTATTTCCATCATTTGGGTTAATGTTGGGCCCTGTAATTAGCCAACGGAATTGACATATGTGTAGGAAGTTTCAAAGACGAACATTTGCTATTTGCTATAACTCTGTTGCGTGACAAAGCACATCATTAATAATGAAAACACTGCACTTTGAAGGGCACTCTGGTTTGGACAGTAGAGAGCTTGTGCAGGGAACCAAGAACTTCCCTCACCTAACATCAAAAACCATCAGCCTCCTTGAACTTATCACTTTTGTGCATGATAAGGATCTATCGGAGATCTAACCTAACGTTTGGACTGCTCGTAGGATTGCACTTACTCCTTCAGTCACTGTGGCTCAAGCAGAGGAGCTTTTGAAAACTAAAGTTGATCAAGTCGTATCTGAGGTCAACCATGTCTCAGGAACGGCTCACTGGCCTTGCTATCATCAGTATCAATCACTCAATAGGGGAGCAGATTTCCTATGATGACATTATTGATGATTTTGCATCAAGGAGGCCAGAAAGGTCAGGTTTTAGTTTGTGTTTTCTGTTCTTAGTGCAATAGTGTAAGAATTAGATGTGCTTTAGTGTGATCTGTGTGATGAAGGATTTGTGCTATTAAGAATATTTATTCTAAATTTTATTTGTATATTATTCTTAATATTTTATATTATTGTTGTTCTCCGCTCATGTTACATCATGATTGTACATATGTTGCCACTTTTATGTATATAGAGTATATTTAAGTTCTGATAACTTATACTGTTTTGTGCAGAATTGTGTTTTTAAAATGTTCTGTTGAAGGATTTGTGCAATTGAGAAATATAAGCTTGTCTTACACTTATATTGTCATGGTAAAACATGGCTGTTTGTGCAAAATTTTCTTTTTGTTTTTTTCTCGGATGGTTGGGGTAGGTGGGGGGGGGCACCCAGAGGGGATCTCGCCCGGAGAGTGATTCAATGTAGAACCGCCACTGGTGATAAAGAATTATAATTCGTAAGTTGCAATAAATGTGCAAAAGTGTTAATATACAATGATCATTTGCTACGTTTGAATACGGTGTGTGTGCTGTTATAGGCACAGCTGAAGGCTAAGAATTCAGGTGTATACCCTTTGTATACCCTTTCAGAAGCGAAAAGTTGTATCTAATAAAATATGTAATTTGTCACATGTCGTCATTTGTCAAGTTATTTGTTATTTGTTTACATGCTCATGCATTACAAATCCCCCTGCACTGTTCCCCAACCAAGCTACTTGACCCACAATGTTCTCTTGCACATGTACAGTATTCATCTGAACCATTTGTATTGTTTGTATTTTTTGTTTATTATTTAGTCATTTTTTTAAACATAGTATATTTATTGTCAAACTATCAGTAGGATAGTTATGTATGCCTGTATATATGTAGCACCATGGCCTGTGAGGCACGACATTTCGTTCCACTGTATGTCCCCACATGTAGCGGAATGACAATAAAGCTAAGGCGTGGTGCTTAACCCTCACATGAACATTATCGACCATAAGACGATCGTTTATTTAGGCGCAAATGTTCTGTATTATGAACATTAGCATACCTCAACATTGTTTAAGCTAAATTGTTCGCGGGCGGGAGCTGGCGCACAAATTGCGGTTGCGGGCGGAAGGGAAACACACGCGTCACGGGAGCGGGCGGGATTGGTCAGAAATTCACCGGGAGTGGGTTTAAAAAATTAGTCATGGCCTAACGGTTAGAGAGTCGGACTCGTGACCAGAAGGTTGCCAGTTCGAATCTCAGGACCGGCAGTTAACGACTGAGGTGCCCTTGACCTTACCCCACTTGCGCTGCAGTGATAGCTGCCCATTGCTCTCGGTGTATGTGTGTGCACTACTCTCTGGATGGGTTAAATGCAGAGGCCACATTTTGGGTATGGGTCACCATAACTGACAAATAGGTCACTTTCAAAAAGCTCCAGTTTTGAGCATCTGTCCAAAGGACATTCTCCCAGAAGGATTGTGGCTTGTCAATATGAATTTTAGCAAATTGTCTGTTTTTTTATGTTTTTCTTTAAAATGTGTAGTCCTCCTGGGTCTTCTTCCATGCTCAAAAGGCGACGGATGGTGCGATCAGAAACTTACGTACCTTCACCTTGGAGTTCAGCTTGTATCTCTTTGGCAGTTATCCCATGGTTCTTTTTCTACCATCGCACTATCCATCTGTTCAATCTGGGGTCGATTTTCCTTCTGCGGCCGCACCCAGGGAGGTTGGCTACAATTCCATGGACCTTAAACTTCCTAATAAACGGTTGTCACAGGAACATCTACCTGCTTGGAGATGGTCTTGTAGCCTTTACCTTTAACTTTAACTTTACCATGCTTGTCTATTATTTTCTTTCTGAGCTTCTCAGACAACTCTATCCTTTGCTTTCTCTGATCCATGTTCAGTGTGGTGCACACAATGATACCAAACAGCACAGTGACAACTTTTCCCAGTTTAAATAGCCTGAATGACTGATTACAAGATTGGATAAAATTGGTTTGAAATATCACTACAATCCAATTATGTATTATCTATTCTAAGGGGTACCAACAAATGTGTCCAGGCCATTTTAGAATATCTTTGTAGAATTAGCAATAATTCATCTCTTTCCACAGCTTCTTTTGGTTTATTCTATGACATACCAAAGGCATGCAAGTATACATGATACAATAGCTTTTAATTTCATCACTCTTCAAGAGGAATGAAGCATTATTTCAATGAGCTGTAAGGGTACCAACAAATTTGAGCATGTCTGTATACAGTATATATGAAGAGTATGTATATACTGTAGCCATACATTTACATATAGCATGTTATGTTTTGTTATTAATATTTCTGAATTGTTAAAATCTTTTAATAAATTTGTGTCCCTGAGATGAACGTCCCCCCCTCCCCCCCGCCGTTGCTCTAATGTAATCCCTCTGACCACGCCCTCTGGTTGCCCCAGGCAAATATTTTATTATATCTTTTCATGTGACAACACTGAAGAAATGACACTTTGCTACAATGTAAAATAGTGAGTGTATAACAGTGTAAATTTGCTGTCCCCTCAAAATAACTTAACACACATCCATTAAAGGCTGTGTAGGCAATCCTGTCCAGAAAAGTTTTTTGTCATGCTGGTTGGAAATCTCTTAACATCCTGACAGCAATCAATAAGTAAAAAGAAACATTACATATTTTTATAATTATTATTCGTCTGTGAAAGGCGTAGGATCAAAAAATGTTGGACCAATTATTGCCCTCGGTCTGAGGGCAATGATTCGTCATGTGTACATTTTCAGTCAGCTTATTTTGCATCCCACTGTGCACCCTGTTCACGCAGACATCATACATCATCAGTGCGTTCATGTGCAGGCAACGGGACAATGGCTGACAGAGAGCAGGTACCTGGACATGTTCGTTATTGTAGTACTGTACTGTAATGTTTTCTCACCGGTGAATGTGGCATGACTTCACTGGAACCGATCCAATAGCTTCTTGTCTGTGAGCGCGCTCATTTATTTTGGAGGAGGCGTGGCTTTGGATGGTGATTCGAGAGAGGGAGGGATCGTATGATTGCACTGCTAGCAGGCAAACGTTAGCATTTTCCAAATGATCGACTCAGCCTTTAATGTCTAAATCGCTGGCAACAAAAGTGAGAACACCCCCAAGTGAAAATGTCCAAATTGGGCCCAAAGTGTCAATATTTTGTGTGGCCACCATTATTTTCCAGCACTGCCTTAACCCTCTTGGGCTTGGAGTTCACCAGAGCTTCACAGGTTGCCTCTGGAGTCCTCTTCCACTCATCCATGATGACATCACGGAGCTGGTGGATGTTAGAGACCTTGCGCTTCTCCACCTTCCATTTGAGGATGCCCCACAGATGCTCAGTATGGTTTAGGTCTGGAGACATGCTTGGCCAGTCCATCACCTTTACCCTCAGCTTCTTTTGGTGTTGTTATCATGTTGAAATACTGCCCTGCGGCCCAGTCTCCGAAGGAAGGGGATCATGCTCTGCTTCAATATGTCACAGTACATGTTGACATTCATGGTTCCCTCAATGAACTGTAGCTCCCCCGTGCCGGCAGCACTCATACAGCCCCAGACCATGAAACTGTATGCAAAACACACTTGTCTTCGTACTCCTCACCTGGTTGCCGCCACGCTTGACACCATCTGAACCAAATAAGTTTATCTGTCTCATCAGCCCACAGGACATGGTTCCAGTAATCCATGTCCTTAGTCTGCTTGTCTTCAGCAAACTGTTTGCAGGCTTTCTATTGCATCATCTTTAGAAGATGCTTCCTACTGGAACAAAAGCCATGCAGACCAATTTGCTGCAGTGTGCGACGTATGGTCTGAGCACTGACAGGCTGACCCCCCCACTCCTTCAACCTCTACAGCAATGCTGGCAGCACTCATACGACTATTTCCCAAAGACAACATCTGGATATGACTCTGAGCACGTGTACTCAACTTCTTTGGTCGACCATGGCGAGGCCTGTTCTGAGTGGAACCTGTTCTGTTAAACCACTGTATGGTCTTGGCCACCGTGCTGCAGCTCAGTTTCAGGGTCTTGGCAATCTTCTTATAGCCTAGGCCATCTTTATGTACAGCAACAATATTTTTTTTCAGATCCTCAGATAGTTCTTTGCCATGAGGTGCCATGTTGAACTTCCAGTGACAAGTATGAGAGAGTGAGAGCGATAACACCAAATTTAACACACCTGCTCCCCATTCACACCTGAGACCTTGTAACACCAAAGAATCACATGACACCGGGGAGGGAAAATGGCTAATTGGGACCAATTTGGACATATTCACTTAGGGGTGTACTCACTTTTGCTGCCAGCGGTTTAGACATTAATGGCTGTGTGTCGAGTTATTTTAGAGGGGACTCTTTTATCTGCTTTTCTTCAACTTTTCAGTTCACTGATGTGGTAAATGTCCTCTCTGTTATGCTTATTTATAGAGGAAACAATAATTTTGCAATCTTGAGAAATATTGTTAATAAACATGTGAAAGTTTAGCATAAAATAACTAATGTTATTGTCCAACCTGTTACATGGGTCCACCCCAGTTTCCCTGTGTCCATCCTGCTCATCGTGTAGTTTTTATATTAATTAAATAAAATCAACATATATTATGGTTTTCTGGTTACTTGCAGGGAATAAATCGGCAAAATGAAGTCACTTAAAAATTTTACTTTTTAAAGTCCGTTTTTATAGTTCAGTACATGAAATGCATTCAAATTACAATGTGACATAAACACAACATGGCTTTTTTAGATGATACTTGTTTAGTAATACTTTATTGAAATACAGTTACAGGGTAAAGTGAGGGAAAATTTAGCCCTTACAAAATTTAAATATTATATTATCTATTAATTCTAAATGCTTTAAAAATTGATGAGAATGTCTTGTAACAGGAGGGACATATGGCCTGGTAAAAATTACTACACCATCAGTTATCCTGAGCTGGACCGGTATATTTTTCTTATAGGCCTACAAGTAGTTTAATAAGCCTTCCTTCAACAGAAATGATAGATCATTACAATTTTAGCATTTTTTTATGGAGTTACTACTCTGAAATGTCACCGAATAGTAGGAATGGCCCTTTATGATTCCCAGGGAACTGATAAAAAAAACCTTGAATGCACTGTATGTTGCATTGGATAATGGGGTCTGTCGAATGCATGAATGTAAATGTAGAAACACCTTTAAAAGAAGACAAAACTCTCTAAGAAGTGAGACTGAATAAAGAGGTCATCCCAAAACAATGAACTCATGAGCATTCTGCCATCATACTCACCCTCATATTAGCCCAAACCTTTGTGAGTTTGCTGCTTCTGTGGGCAACAAAAATAAAAATAATGGAGAATGTTTACGCTGCTCTTTTCCAGACTAGTGGCTGTCAAAAAAAAGTATCAAAACTCCTGCAAATGACACATACACTCAAAGTCTCTTAAGCATCATATCTACTAAAAATCTTGCCTTAAAACTCTTGATAGCCTTGGTCACCTCCATTG
The DNA here is from genome assembly GCA_006030095.1 of Triplophysa siluroides. Lineage (NCBI taxonomy): Eukaryota > Metazoa > Chordata > Actinopteri > Cypriniformes > Nemacheilidae > Triplophysa > Triplophysa siluroides. Next base: position 562,695 of record VCII01000030.1, on the reverse strand, counting down.
TATAGAAAAACAGCTTGGAGAACCTGCTAAAAGACTCATTTTAGAGGAAAACCCACCAGGGAGGAAGGAAAGTTGTATGCATTTTTAAAGACACAGTAACAGTGTATTATAATTTATGACAGATTTAATTTGAAGTCAACTATTCCTTTATATCTATATTAGAGATTGCACGTGGTGTAATTTGTCTTTTTCCATATAATTTTCCTTGGTCCTCAGAAACGTACTAAATATATTTTATTTCTCATACCCAGCTCTTTAACTTAAAATTAAATTAATTATCCTAATTAACTTGTCATCCCCATTTTGGGCAATGCATTTAGGAACCTCTTAATCTGTATGAATAGAATTTATATTTAGTATAAGAATTATACTAAATATTTAGTAGTAAGAATTTATAGAAGTATAACAGCAGTATAATACCTTGATGCAACATTACGCTGCAGACCAATATTGTGAATAGTGAAAAGATTGTTAAAACATTTCACAAGTATTTACATTTGTGAGGTATGGTACTTAAATTGTTTAATTAAAAAGTTGTTGACAAGACCTGATAGGTAAAGTATTATACAAAGGAGATATTGTACAGGTATCAACACACACAACAAAAATTGCACAGGACCCATGTTCTGGTCCTAAAAGAAACCTATAAAAATGAAGCTATGTAAAGATAAAATCCACAATAACTGAAACTTCACTAGGCCTACATAAACCTCCAGAAATAGTCACTCGTGCAAACAGGATTCACACTGAAATAACTGAGTCTGTTTTCATTTGAATTCATTTTTTACTATACAACTACAATGCCATATTAAGTGAATACACAGGCAAATTAAAATAACACAATTTCAAAAAGGTCCTGAAGCCTTGCTTGTGGCGGAAGTTTTGTCAGTCCATTCTGGTGTGACTTCAATGGGATCGAATTGCGGAAAAACAACGAAAAATACTCTTTGACCCAGGTAAGTAGCCCATTCTGTAACACAAATGACATGTGTGATGATTTAGTTTGATAAACTGAATAAAAAATATTTAAATAAAACTATACATTATAATATAATACATTTTTACAATATGTTTATGATATACTGTATTAAAACGATAATTTCATCTTGCCCGTGTATGGACATTTACTGCAGTGCTTGCAAGTCTCCATTTAACTACAGTATATAATGTTTGTAAATAATGTAGCTTAAGTTGTGTTCTCTATTTTTTAACAAGATTTTAGTTTGGCACACTTGTGTCCTATGCTGCAATCCATAACCTTTCCTCTCTATTGCCATCTTTGTTTGAAACAAAATTGCAGATTACTTTAAAGTGGTCAAACGACTGGGCTAAAACGAATATTATCGTTTGTTTTAGATGTAATGCAATGTGTATACACGATTTAAGGTTAAAAAACGCTGTAACGCGTGGAGTGTTAGATGGTGTTTTATGTAACGTGTGCATTGCGTTACATGCATACGTGTCCGAATCGCTAATGCCTTCGCGTTGCGTGGATTCGCGTTAATAATATCGGATGTGGACTTTGACAGAATGTCCTACTGCTCACTCCGCCCCTGATAGCCACCTTTACATTTTCAAAACAAATACCAAATTTAAAACTAGCCACTTGCAAGTACTGGCATTTCAATCTAGTTCTAATACATTCACTGTAAATATATAATCACTTACCAATGAAGTCATATATGCATTTTGGTTTGTCTTTCCAGTAAACCCCCAGGAAATAGACAGGGATTCCAGTAAGCATAATGACCAGCCCGACTCCACACACCAGCGGCTCCGAGTGTAGACTAAAGCCCAGCAACAGAGCCCAGAAGAGCAGGTAACACAGTGGAACTAGCACACTCACCTGAAGCAGAGAAACTTTACTGATCCCATATTAATGCTTTCCCGAAAGAAGGTATTTCATCCTCATACAAAGCTGTATCTCTCAATGAGACCAACAGCACATTTACATTTAGTCGACATTTAGCGACTTACAACTGAGGTCAACAATTGAAACAATCCATGCAACCAAAAGACAATACTTTCACTTTTTTTTGATCAAGGCTTGATCATTTTTCCAGCTTTCCATGTTTTCACTGTTGAAAATTAGGGGGTGCGGTTGTATCTTCTAAAAGAATATTCACAGTTTCTTTCAGACAGCATGTATGGGTCCAAAAATGCAAACACTCAATCTGTTTCAACGATCATCATTTTGAATCCTAACTGGACAAAACTTTTGAAGAAACTTGCACAAATTTGGAAAGACATTAAACATTACAAATGTATGTTAGTTTGTTTTTAAAGAAGAATACTAAATAGTGTATGTTCATCAACTCATAAAAGAAAATATTTTGGGATATCATGGAAGTTTTTTGAAAATGATCAAAAATAATTGCACTAGCAGGCAAACTTAAAAAAAAAGAAAGAAATCGTCTCCGGTTACTGTCGTAACCTCGGTTCCCTGAGAAGCGAGAACGAGACATTGCGGAAGCTTCCGCATATGGGAACTCCTCCCTTCTCACCTCTCCTGAAGTCTTATTGGATAACAGTGGAAGTGGCCAATTGTCGCCCTCGCAACTGAATGTAATTACTGGCAACCCGAGACAGTATAAATACAGTGCACAGCGACAATACCTCCGAATCTGCAAAAGAGCGCCTCCATGGCTGACACACGATGAACACGGCGGCTAGCGCAATGTCTCGTTCCCGCTTCTCAGGGAACCGAGGTAACGACAGTAACCGGAGTCATTCCCTATCGATCAACATTGCGGAAGTTTCCGCATATGGGAACTGTATACAATTCCGCCGTGAGAGTAGCAAGAACACCATAGACCGACCGCATACAATCACCAGTGTTAAGCACACAGATGAACCAATCACTAAATCGCCTTGAAGGGCCCGCACCTGATTGGCTGAGACAGACCAATGAGCTGCAAGAACGGTCTTCTACAAAATTTGCATATCTCAGCCAAAGAAATGAGCGGCCTGCACTGAGACAGGGCAGACACCACAACAGTAAAAGTCAGCGTGGAAACCCGGGCAGATATAATGCAACTCCAACCCCAAGCACAGAGTTAACAGTAACATGGTAAATACTGCAAAATATAGGAGATAAGCAACTAGGTAACATTGAGCTGTCCGTACTCACCGAGAGGACATGCAAGGCTAAGGAGGATACATCTAGCCTGTAGAATCTGGCGAAGGTGTTCTGTGAAGACCAGCCTGCCGCACAACAGATGTCCTTAATAGAAACGCCTCTAGCCCAAGCCCACAAAGAGGCAACAGCCCTAGTTGAGTGAGCCCTGACGGCGAAAGGGCAGGCCTGCCCTTGACTCTCATACGCCAGGTTGATAGCGTCCACCACCCAGTGAGAGAGCCTCTGTTTAGACAGGAACTTAGGCACATAACCCGCTTTCGGACATAGAGTGACGCTGCAGTCGCCGGCCCCAAAATGAATGAAATCCGCACCGATAGAAAGCGAACATAAATCCCTTATGTGTTTTGCCGAAGCAAGAGCGAGAAGGAGAACGGCTTTAAGAGAGAGCTCCCTTATTGAAACAGCTTCCAATGGCTCGAACGGGGGCAGAGAGAGAGCCCTCAGCACCAGAGACAAATCCCACGGAGGTACTGAAGGAGATCGCGGGGGAAACAGCCTCCGAGCTCCTCTCAAAAATCTGACCACCAATGCATGCCTACCGATCGATTGCCCATCAACCGGGGAACGAAACGAGGCGATAGCAGCCACATAAACCTTCAGCGAGGACGGGAGGCCACCATTATCCATCCTGTATTGTAGAAAGCATAAAACATCAGACACGGGACATGACACCGGGTCTATACCGCACTCAATGCACCACTTTTTAAATACATCCCATTTCAGAGCATATAAGCATCTAGTGGAAGGCGCCCGAGACTCTGCAATAGTGTCAAGCACTCTCTGAGGGAGGGGTTCTAAGACCCCTGAAGCGGCCAGGCATGGAGGCTCCACAAATCCGGGTTGGGGTGCCAAATCGAGCCGTTCGCCTGAGATTACAGTTCGCCCCTTAGGGTAATCCGCCACGGAGAGGACACCAGTAACTCTCTCAGGTCCGGGAACCACGGCTGATTCGTCCAAAACGAAGCAACAAGGATCACCGATGCTCTCTCCTCTCTGATCTTGCACAGCACAAGGGGCAGAATCCCCGAAGCGATCCCAGATCATCCCTACTGAGTTTGGGTGAAGTCTCCATTCCCCTTGGGAAAGACCTCCCCTCGAGAGCATATCTGCTCCGCAGTTCAAATGACCGGGAATATGCGCTGCCCTGATGGAAAGCAGGTGCTGGTCTGCCCACAGCAGCAGCCTCGCAGCCAACTCGAAAAGGGCTATGGAGTGGAGCCCTCCTTGGCGATTGATGTACGAAACCACGGACGTGTTGTCGGTGCGAATTAGTACATGATGCTGCATCAGCTGAGGCCGAAAAATCTGCAGAGCTAAGAACACCGTCATCAGCTCCAGCCGATTTATGTGCCAACTGCTCAGAGACGGTGACCACAGACCCGACGCCGGCCTGCCTTCGCACCCCAGCCTGAGGAAGACGCATCCGTCGTTACCACCGTTCGCGTTGTCACAAGCCCCAGGGGAACGTCCTGGCTGAACATGCTCAAGTCGCGCCACGGTTCCAAAGCGCTGAGGCATCTGTGAGTTATCAACACACGCGCACGACCCGAGGACCACGCTCTCTGCAGAACTTGAGTCTTTAGCCACAGCTGCAGAGGACACATGTGCAAAAGACCCAGGTGGCAGACTGGTGATGCTGACGCCATCAGTCCCAGAATTCTCTGAAATACCCTCATCGGACTGGTCCAGGCTGAAGGCGAGCAGTGCGGCGGAGATGGACTCCAAGCGCTCCTGAGAGAGGAGGGTGCGGATCTCCACTGAGTCGAAACATATCCCTAGATATGTTTATGGACCGACTCGGCAGAAGCTTGCTCTTCGGCACGTTCACACGCAGCCCCAGGGATGACAAGTGACAAAGCAGCGTCTGCGTATGACTGACAAGCACATCTCCTGAATGGGCTAAAAGCAGCCAGTCGTCCAGATAGTTCAGAATGCGCATACCACTCGCTCTGAGAGGGGAAAGCGGCGCGTCAACGCATTTCGAGAACGTGCGTGGAGCCAATGCCAGTCCGAACGGCCGTACAGCAAACTGGTACGCTGCTCCATCGAACGCGAACCGCATGAAGCGCCGGTGGCTCTGGGCTATCTGAACTTGAAAATATGCATCCTTCAGATCCACGGACGCAAACCAGTCCCCGGGATGAACTTGCCTCAGGATCTGTTTTAGCGTAATCATTCTAAACGCCCTCTTGTGAAGCGCTCGGTTGACGGGTCTCAAATCTAAAATAGGACGGAGTCCGCCATCTCTCTTGGGCACCACAAAATACTGTAGAAACCACACTCTACCTCGCCTGGAGGAACCCGCTCTATCGCTCTTTTTCCGAGCAGGCTGTGAATCTCCTGTCTCAGCACCGGAGCATTGCACGGCAATGTGAGTGACGGGAAAACACCGCTGAAGCGAGGGGCCTCCGGGGCGCTCCAGCTAAGGTCAAGCTCCTTAAGGCCTTTTCCAGCACCCTCATGAACTCCTCCTGGAGGTCTGGAGCGCTCTCCGAGTCAGTGCGGTCCCACTCCAACTCCGCCCAGTCCGTCACCGAGGCATAGATGGACATAGAGTCGTTGTCTTCCTCGTCGAGGCCGAAGGAAATGGCATCCGCAACGGCGGGAGGGGGACGAAGGCTCTCCTCAGTGAAAATGACCGGGGAACAAGGTGACGGCAGAGGACAGCGGCCCTGAGCCGGGTCGTCGCCGCCACCACGTGGCATGGGTAGGCCCACCAGCGGCCCTTTGGCGGCAGTGGGCCTCGACCCGAATAATCCTCAAGCAACGTTCCTGCGAGTCCTCAAGACAGCACAATGCGCGTGTAATAAAGTTCAATAAAAGGAAGGAAGGAGGCAGGAACCGGCAAACATTTAAACATTTAATCAAATCATAACAAAGTAAATAGACAGCCGGCAGCCCCTCACGGACGACTGCCGGCAACACAAACATAAATATAAACATAAATACAAACATGTTCGGGCCCGGTCCTCTCTCTTCGACGGTCCTGTCGCTCATTCTCTTATATGCTCCCGATCTCCTACGTGATTCGAGACTGGTGCGCGCACAGCTGGCGCTCTTTAACAATTACTCACCGGTCTCGAACCACGGTCTCGCCCCGCCTACTCCACTACAGCGCGCAATCGGACTCCCCTAACACCGCCTTAGCATGGGCCAGGTGCAGGCAGGCGATGCAATGCTCATGCGTATCCTGCGGGTCAATGGGACCCGCGCAAAGACAACGGATGAAGAAGCTTCTGACAATATCAACGAAGGCAGCGTGAAAGAGAATATTCTGAGGTATTGTCGCTGTGCACAGTATTTATACTGTCTCGGGTCGCCAGTAATTACATTCGGTTGCGAGCGCGACAATTAGCAGTTTCACTGGCGTTATCCAATAAGACTTCAGGAGAGGTGAGAAGGGAGGAGTTCCCATATGCAGAAGCTTCTGCAACGTCGAGAGACCGCTCTCGATAGGGAACCACTGTAATACACAAAACTATGTCTTCAGAGGTGTATAAAGACCTTACGTAATGAAGCGTTATGTTTTTATTACCTTAGAATGAGCTATTTCTATCTACGTACACCGTCTCCTTGAATGGAATTCGCCATGGTGCTTCTACAGTAGCCCTAAACGGACAAACTGCAACAAGACGTGTTCCGTAAATAAGTAATCTCCTTCAGCAAAGAAGCAAAAACGTGACGACATCTTAGTGCTGTCCCAACCTCCAAAGTGTTTCGAATGGGAGGGGGGAGAGATTGAGTGTGAGCCGTTGGTTGCAATTCGCAACCTCACCGCTAGATGCCACTAAATTACACATACACATTATCTTTAATGTATTGTGGGATTTGATCTCTGTAGTAATTGGTTCCAGTAGCTCAACTGGTAGAGCATTGCGTTAGCTGTGCCAAGATCACAGGTTAGATTTCAGGGAACTCATATGGATAAAAGGTATTCCTTGAATCTGGGTAAACTACTCTTTAATCGTAGAAAGCCCTAAGCAAACGGCATAACATAATACCTTGATAGGCCTGTATAGGTTTGGCTTCTTCCATCTGTAGTAGAGCAGGGCAGCAATAGTGACTCCATAAGAGAGGTAGTTGATGAAAGACACATAGTTTATAAGGTTGTGCGTTTCTCCAATGCACAAGATCACGATTGTGGCGGTGCACTAAAAGGTAAAGAGAGAGAGAGTACAGAAAAAGAGAGAGATGTGTGTTACTATAAGAGAAGAAACACTCTGTTCTTATGATATGAAAGTACATGTGACATACACAGACTAGAAGAGCAGGGATCGGTGTGCAGTGCTTAAAGTGGATCATAGCCAGAAGACTAGGTAAATGTCCTTCCCTCGCTCCAGAAAAACATAACCTGTTTGTAGCCATACAAAAACGAAACCCTTTTTAAAATGCATTACATTTCATCACAAGATGCTGTCTTAGTCTGGTTTATAAAAGTAAAGTAAATTATCACACACAGTGTTTTTATCACATACAGTTGAAAAGCAGGTAATGTGCACACCTGGAGGAGGTGAAGAGGTAACCATTGATGCCCCCAAAAGTTGAGAGCGCCACAGAGATTGGCATGAGAGTTGAAAACACCCCCAGAAGTTTCTCACCGAAAGTCTGTGGCAAGCATCAACAGACTATAAACATTGCAGTAATATGATATGACACGGAGACGCAATAAGACAAAGGCCAGTATACTCACAACAGCCACTGCATTGGAGGAGAGGAGCTCATCGGGAGACATAGATGAGAAGTATGCAATATTTGTGAGAGTGTACACAATGGTCACCAGAGGGATGGAGATGTATATGGCTCGTGGCAGATTCCTGATAAAAACAACATTTTGTGCAATAGCATAAAAATAGCATTAACAAAGAAGTAATGCATCATGACATTTCTTTTTCAAAACCTTTGAAAAAACTGCAGTTTGTAACCTTGTCTGTATCGCCATCTCTCTTGGAAAACATAAAATTGCAGGTAACTTTGTTGATCTTTTACATGTATATATTTTACAATTACAATAATTTATATCTTTACATGTATTGAACTCAAATGTTGCCAAACTGACATAATTATTATAAGCTTACCGTTGTCAAACAGGGTAAAGTAAGGACACGTAAAACAGATTTTTATGTAATTTCTTAAAAGAGTAGTCGACCTTCAAATCGTTTACTAACCCTTTTGTCATTTCAAACCTGTATGACTCTCTTTCTTCTGCAGAACACGAGGGGTCAAGAGGGTGAGTAAATGATGACAGAATTTTCATTCTGAAGATGAACTACTCTTTTAATAACTATTATTTCTTTAAAAGTTTTAAGTAAAAAGTTATTGATTGCATTTTAAAGGCAATCTTTAAATTACCGTGTAGTGGAGTAGGCGGGGCGAGACCGTGGTTCGAGACCGGTGAGTAATTGTGAATAAGCGCCAGCTGTGCGCACACCGGGCTCGAATCACGTAGGAGATTGGGAGCATATAAAAGGAACGAGCGACCGGACCGTCGATGAGAGAGGACCGGGCCCGAACGTATGTTAAGTTGTTTTATGTTTATGTTTTGTTCGCCGGCGGTCGTCCGTGAGGGGCCGCCGGCTGTTATATTACTTTATTAAATGTTTAAAATGTCTTCCGGTTTCCGACTCCTTCCTTCCCTTTTATGGAGATTTGTTACAGTGGTGCCGAAACCCGGGAGGAAGGAGAGACATGCTGTCGGAGAGTCCGCCGCCGAGTGGCCTCGCGGTGCCGGAGAGTTCGGGCAGCGCGGATGAAGGGCGTCCGCCAGTGGCTGCCCGAAGCGGTGGCTCTGGGGAACGGAAGTGCACAGTGTGGCCACCGCCAAAGCTTCGGTGTGACGGCGACCTTTGCTGCCGCGCCCCTGGGTCGAGGTGGGGTGGCTTTCGTCCGAGCGGGAGCGGGGGAGTTGCCGCCGTCCGCCAGAGGCCGGAGCCTGCGTCCGTCCGCCCAAGGGGCAGGAGCAGGGGGCGGAAGCGCCGAGGACGGCCACCGCCTGCCAGAGGCCGGAGCCTGCGTCCGTCCACCCAAGGGGGAGGAGCAGGGGACGGGGAACTCGCCGCCGACTTCCCGCAAAAGGAGGAGCCACCGCCGGCCGCCAGGGGCGGACGGTCGTGCCGTCCACCGAGCGCCAGGGCCACCGCAAGGCACCGCGAAGGAGAGAACCCCGGCTGGTTGAGGACCGAGCGGCAGCATGTCGGGGAACCGGACTATTTTTTTTTTTCTCCTCTCTCCCCTCTCTCTTTCCGGTCGCTCCGAGGGCTCCCGTCTCCGTTGTCTCGTCTCGTCGCTACATACCCCCAGGGGAAAGGTACTCCGAGACTGGGAGACCCCCCCGAGGGAGGGGGGAGCAAGCACAGTCTCGGGGGTACCCCCCGGCCTGTGTTGGGCGATGGGGGTATGTAGTGGAGTAGGCGGGGCGAGACCGTGGTTCGAGACCGGTGAGTAATTGTGAATAAGCGCCAGCTGTGCGCACACCGGGCTCGAATCACGTAGGAGATTGGGAGCATATAAAAGGAACGAGCGACCGGACCGTCGATGAGAGAGGACCGGGCCCGAACGTATGTTAAGTTGTTTTATGTTTATGTTTTGTTCGCCGGCGGTCGTCCGTGAGGGGCCGCCGGCTGTTATATTACTTTATTAAATGTTTAAAATGTCTTCCGGTTTCCGACTCCTTCCTTCCCTTTTATGGAGATTTGTTACATACCGTCTAAAAGGTACTTAGGTTTTTTGCTAGTAAAAAAGTTGCTAAACATATTTCCAAATATCTTTCTTTGTGTTCAACAGAACAGGTTTGAAACAACTTGGGGGTAATATGTCCACAGGTGGTGTATCCTTAGCGTGACCCAGTAATGTTGTTTCAGCAAAAAAGTTTAATTTTCTCGAATAGTGAAATGAAACTAACCTTCTTGGATCCACCAGTTCTTCTGTAACATAGTTTAGGAAGTTCCAGCCACTGAAGGCAAAGGAGGCGTGTAGAAAGGCCAGAGCGATCTGTCCTATAGACGGAGGTTTATCAAACCTGAACGCTACCTGTGGAGTCAGGCTCTCATAATTGCCTAAGCACAAGGAAAAAGGTTTCTCATTTAGAAAATCAAACAGTTATTGTCAATGCATAGGAGATGTGGCAGATTTTATATAATGACAGAAGGATATATTAACTACACTGATGATTTAAACCATATTTGGCTTTATAAGATGACCAGCATCAGTCAGCAATGTGCCTGCTTAGTTAGGCCTAAAGCTCACGTAAAATCAAGATCTATCTAGAGCTTTGTCAATTCAAATATGATTATTCTAGTCTCCAAAATATTTGATTAACATGGTAAATGTTATATAACTGGAGTGTTTATTTAATTTTAGCATTTTTGTGTAGCCTATTTTTAAGGTTTGTTTGGAATTGGCATGCAATTCCAAATTGTGGATCTTATACAAAACTAATTGTTTTCTGTTTTGGATAATAAACCCCCAGCTAACTGTACAAATTGTAGAAAATAAAAAAAGATTAGGGGCCGGTTTCAAGGACAAGGCTTAAGACTAGTCCAAGACTAAAATGAATGTTTGAGCTGTTTTACCTGAAAAAAACTTGCCCTGACATTTTTAAAAATATGTCAATGCCATTGTTTTATCTCAAGATGCACACCAGTCATTTTTTTTCCCAAAGCATTTTTTAAAAAGTGACTTTAATATCCTAATTTAACTAAGGCATAGTCCTGGCTTAAGCTTAGCCTTGTCTGTGAAACCGGGCCAAGGAAATGCATGTAATGCTTAAATATTGACCTATTACCATGGCCTTGAGATCTTGAGAACCCCACCTCCCCACCCCCAAAAAGAAGTGACATTTGCAAAATCATAGAGAATTAATGGAATTCATTCTCTGATGTTCTCACCTCCATAGATCTGCATTAGACCAACAGTAATGATGAGACCGAGAGCCAGAAGCTTTCCAACAGTAAACACATCCTGGATGCGAGTGGCCAAACGCACGCTGTAGCAGTTCACCCAGGTCAAAAACACTACAAACATACACAGAAACTATGAAAATTGCTACAGGGGTTCGTCAGTTTGAATTTTTGTTTCAAATGATGCTGTAAATTTCCCTTCATGCATCTGGCAGACACTTTTATCAAAAGTTGATCTATCAACTGAGACAGGAACACTGTCAAAAAACCTCTCTTTTTATTCTCTTACGTTTTAATGTTTGACTAGTATATATATATATTTTTAGAGCGTGGATAATGTTCACGAACACTGGTAAAAAAAAGACAAAAGAATTTACACAATCCTACTAAGAACTTGACGGAAATGTGGTAATGTTACAGGAAAAACGGGGTGCTTGTAATTCTTCTTGCTAATCCATCAATGTCACCAGCACTTTCTCTCTTTTTTTACACACTTTCATATTCACTTTGCTTCTCTACCAAAGAAAAATGTTGCCGGTGTTTATGCCCAATTGAACAAATAGCTTTCATTGAGACAAAGAGCAAAGGGCAGGTCTGTAAAGAGATGGAGCGCCTTGCGTTTTTCTAGAGCTCATTGTTGTTGGTGTTTTGGTTTGTGTGAATAACTCCTCAGGTTTCACAGGCTTGAATAATGAAAGCTAATGCGGTAATCACATGCTATTGCCTCTGCAGCCTCCATCCCTGAGCAGTCAAGTGCTATTGGCACAATCTCAAGTGCGTCTCATTCATTCGGCAAAATCATAAACACTTGTATAGATATTATTATTCATTCATTCATTTAATCACAGAGTCATTAAGATGGTGATTTTGTAAATTTGACAGTGAAGTGTCATTTCTGTGCCTTTAGTGTCACCAAATGAAATTGCCAAAATAATGACTACTTTCCATGTTGTTGCACTAAAAAAAACAGGAATGTTGCAAGCAATTGCCAGCAGGAAAAATTGCTTCAAAATATAGAAAGAAAGCAGCTTGACATTTAGCTAGATAAAGATTTGTAATCAGATTTTCGACAGATCAGACCACTGAATTCATAGTTCTATTAAGAAAGTGTGAGTCTAACATTTTTTACAAGATATTGGCGATACTTACTGCAAGAAAATATTTTTTTGCACGTAATATAGAAATATGCCTGTGCATTAATGAGAACTACATCAAAATGAAACCATTTCAGGAAATTCAGAAATGACTGTTAGGCTATTCCCAACTTAACACGATGCTCTATGAGAAGACGTATCATTTAGGTATACATTTACAGAGAATATAAGATTAGCATGAAAGATGACAGATTTCAAATTAAACCAGACATGCCATTCCAGCTTTTGGAATTGGACCTGATACAAAAACAGGCAACAAACTGTAAACATAAGAATCTGCAACAATACCCCAAAATGTAGTTTATATGTAATTAGCATAACTGAGACAAATAAAAAATGGTCTATAGACAGTTTCAAAGCAAACATAAACATTGCTGCGCATGCGTGCTTTTGTGTCCCAAACTTAACTTCCGGTACACATCCGCAAAGAATAGAGTCCCTGTAGAATATTTCTGATAACAAGCTAAATAAATATGTAAATTACATTAAGTAATTAAGCAAGTTAAAAGTATGTCTAGCCAGGATTATTTTGGGTTACCAGTAGAAGAACCGTTACTTGGCTTAAACTATAATGTGACAAAGTTACACGACCCATTCAACAAATTGTTTAATTAAAAAAGATTATATAATAAAATCCTAAATGTAATACAATTATTATACAATAAAATATTAATAATATTAATATAAATCAAATCAAATATTATTAGCCACTAGCCAGACCGATCAACAAACACAGACCGGGCCAGACGCGTACGGCCGATGAAAGTCTATAAGAATAGTCAGACCGTCATCATATTAAACTAATATCAACAAATAAACGCTGACCCTAAAATCTAATGTATTCATTTATTAATGTATTAAACAATAATGCATAGCATAATATTTCATTAAATCACTTGTTAATTATCATTACGACATGTCTGGTGCAGACAGAAAAGCCTTCTGACTGACAAAGTGATCATTTACAGTTCATTTTGTTTGGGGCAGGAGTAGAAGAGATTGATTATACCCCAAAAATAGGCTGGTGTTATAGAAATAAATGAAGTGTACAACACTGACTAGATCTGCCTGTGTGCATGCTAATGAAACTTGAAAAAAGCTGTTTGCACCAAAAGGAAGATAAACACACATTTAATAGATTGGTCCTGAATATTTTTAATACACAAAGAAAAAAAAAGGTTAAATACTCACATATGCAGATGGCGGAGAGCATGCGTGTAGCCATGTATGGAGGAACACAGTGTGGGAAAACAGGCTGCAGCACGTAGTTGGAGAAAGTGAGAGCTATGACTGCCAGTGTGGTGGGATACATGATCAGTACTGCACTCCATAACAGCAGAAACCTAGAGAGCAGTTACAGAACAAAATATATACACGTTTTGCCAAAAAATGACATTCATTTTTATTCATGTCTTTAAAATAAGATGGATGTGTACTACCCCACAAGACCACCAAAAATCTCTGTGACGTAGGAATAGTCTCCACCAGATTTAGGGATGGTGACCCCTAGTTCAGCGTAGCAGAGGGAACCCAAAGCCGCTATACCCCCTCCTAACATCCACACCACCAAGGCCAATCCAACAGAACCCGAATGCTCCAGAACCCCCTTAGGAGAAATGAAGATTCCTGAGCCAATAATGTTACCTGAAGAAAAATATGTACAATTTTAACCAATAGGATAAAAATATGGCCTGAGGCTTACAGGCTAAAAATGATTCATAATTATTAATACACTGCAACCTTTTGGCATGTTGGGATTATTTTCTTCAACAGGGTTGCATTAAATGCAGTTCAGCAATTGGAAAAATATTCTACGTTTTTTTAATCATGCCGTGGAAAAGTTTAAATGAAATCACTTTTCAACTTTGTGTTGGTTTTGAAGGTTTTTGTAGACTTAAATGTACAGGTTTGTGCCTACACAGAAAACCCATCCTAAACACCATTTACTGACGTACGTGTGACAAGTAGCCCTGATGTATAGGCAACAGCAGTAGAATGAGGGCCCCCCTCACTAAAGCCCAGTGTCTGGCAGCTTCTCTCAAGCACCCAAGTGTGTCTTACAACGACATTACGTAACAGCAGGCATAAATAATTTACTCCTGCCTGTTAAAGTGGAGGAACAATCTTTAGCTTTCATTCAGCCAGTTTCAAGAGGACAGACTCATCTGAAAGACCCATGTACTATAAAATGTTAAGAATTGTATCGAGATTTTTTAATACTTAGTTCAACATAGTTAAGACTTAAAAAGCTGTTGTTTAAACAACAGATTTTGGGACATTTACGAATGCATTGATTTATTATTGAAAGAAGCAAAGCCTTGTGTATATTTAAAAATATTATACAAATACAGAACCAGTTCTCCTGTAATAACCATTGCATTTTCATCACACTTGTTACACATGTTATGGTAGGTTAACCTAATGTTCAAAATCAAAATAAAATATTATCAATATTAATAAATTATAATTACTTAACTGTATTTACAATTATAATGTTACTACTATATTGTAAATATAAACTAAAAAAAATCATCATAGTACATAATTATAATACAGAAAAACAAAGTGAACATTTAAAATACACACTTTTATTGAGCTATTTTAGCTCATTAAAACGTTCCCAAGCTTTAAAAACCAAAATGTTTGTCCATTTAAGTTTTGATGTGTTTTATTTAAAAAATACACAACAGAGAGCAACAGGTTTGAGTTGAAAACTTTTCTCACCGATGATGATTGTGCACGCGCTCAGCAGTCCGATCTCTTTCTTGAGTGTCACGCGCTCTGGGATGGGCAAGTCTCCTGTAATGTTGCTATCTGTCATGATGCTCCTCTGAGCATCTGATCTTCTCCTCTGAGCATCTGATCTTCTCCTCTCTTCTCCATCCATCTCAGTAACAGCGAACAGAGAGCTGCTCTGTCTCCCTTCAGCTCGCTCAAACGATTGAGTCGGAGTGAAAAGAGCGCGCAGGCGCCGCAGCGCGCGCTGCACGGGATAGAATGTTAACTAGCGCGCGGCAGTGTGCATAAACACCAGAGTTGTCCGCTAGATTTAACTACATTTCAGACTATTTTTTCCTCAAAAAAGCGCCCAGCGACCTCTGAAAGTCAGCTACTTTCAGTACTTTTAACGGTGGCGTTCAATCACTTTTTCACTTCGTTCCGTTGTCTGACAACAGAAAATGTGTGACTATTTAGGGACCTTTCCTTTAAGAGATTGATTCATCATACGGTGTACATTGCCTATTCAACACTGATAGTGTGCTATTAAAAATAAGATTGCTTGTACATTTGCATTTCAATGAAATATATTGTATTTAAAACTTCGACAAGCCTCAAGTTGTTTGGAATGTAATGACAGAAATGAATGTCACACCACAGCATATTTATAGCCACGAGTTTCATTTGAAACACTTTTAAGGGCAGCAAATAATGCATTGATGCATTCATTTGTTATAAGTTGGTTGATATACTGGCAACAAACAGCATTAAAATACCAAACAGTCCAATAATAAACAAACAAAAAAATAATATTGTGCTCATGATACATTAATTCTCAAAGTTGCTTCAAAGCACAAAATGTAGTTTAGGCTATGTTAACTTATGAAGTTCTAGCCAGGAAATATATATGACACCCCATAAAAATACCGTACAGGGTCATCCCCAAACCCACAGAGACATGTTTTTACAATGAAGAGGTTTCCTCATGCTTCCATTCACACTGAAGAGATCCACAGTGCGGAATTTAGGAAGTCAAGTTGTGAATTTGTGACTGCTGCTTTTATCTGACTAACAACAGTGCATGTGGAATAAAGGAGGCCAGGATTCAGCTGATCCCCCCAGGAAACCCCATGAGAGTGAGCTGCTTTGTAGTCTGGCAAGAAGTCTGAAACTCTGCCAGTAGTGTGTGACACTTAAAAGAGGAAGTCGAGCAGAAAACCAATAGATCACAGGAGCCACTAGGAGGAGAGGCAAAACTGTGGGACCCTTAGAGATGCTGACAAAACTGAATACAGCAATACAGTGTGTGTGATTAAATGCCTCAATGAAAACGGCACAGTGCACATTTCCTGTAATGCAAAATGCAATTTCTTTTCTAACTTTATTTGAACTCAACTAAATTCTATGTAAAACTGAATTCAATGGCTTAACAAACCAGAAGCTGTTTCAACTTGCATGCATATTCTTACTCATATCATATTATCAATCTGTACCTTCAATATAATCACCAACACAAAAGGGGCATCTATACACAAAAAGTTTAATGAGACAATACACATATCCTTGTGGACCAAAACAACATTTCACCCTCTTTAAGAGTTTATCAACCAAAGTCAATTTCGGTGCAACTTGATCCATGACGCCATTTTCTGTTCCTCTCTACAGTTCGGAAACTTTACAAGTATTTACATCAGGGAACATTACATGCCGGTATTCAATATTAAACTTGACACTCAAATTCCCAAGGAGCACGTAAAAAACTTTTTTTTTACAATATGGTTGTACTTAATAAAAGTGATCAGGTATATATCAGTCTGGAGTGACAGCTGTATTTCTATGTGAACTGGTTATGGAAGAATGATGTGATTTGTTGGGCTGTACTCTGTCCCACTATAGGCTCTAGCTCATTGACTGAAGCGCCACTGAGCCGATGGATACTGGGAAATTGCTGAAGCAGTAACATGGCCTTCACCTTCCCGACCCCGGGAATCTGTTGAACTAGATTCAAAACCACTGGCTCCAGCAATCTCGACACACTTTTTCTGCCGAACGGGTTCTCTTTGTTCTCTCCAAGAACCTGTGGAAGACAAAAGTGTTGGGATCTCCAAGCAGAAAAGCAGGAGTTACAACCTGTATTGGATGGATCGACACTCCTTTTACACGCTTATGTGTACTAGGTTCCTTGACAATAATTGAGGATGATGATATGTACTGACTATTAAAGTATATCCACTCACCAGTTGTCCTATGAGTTGAGCAGCTTCAGCAGGACTGGACACGGGCAGTAGAGTCAAACCCAACTCCAAAACCACAAACTTCTGCAGCCCGCTGAAATACTGCTCACTCAAATGGGTCTTCTCCACGATCACAATTCCCTGCAGACCGCTGTTGGCCTTCAACAATATATTACATTATATTAATAAAGTAAATACATTAATATTAATTACGTTTTTAAACTCGTGGTATTGTTGTGATGTGTTGTTTAGGGTCGGACTAAAGTACCAAATGTAATAATGCATTACATTTGTAAAGAAATGCTAATGAGTATTTTACATTTCTGAAGCGGGCAATTTTCCTCCTATGGATATTTCCTGCAACCATATCACTCTCTGACACATACAGGACACAGGTCTTATTACTGAGACAGAAATCTACATCACCAAGCTCCTCTTCAAATATGGCCTTCACAGTTCCTGCAAATGAAGCAAATTTAATGTTAAGATTAAGGTCTGATTAAATACATTTGATGACACAAATAAATCAGACCTGTGATTGATGTGACAACATTACAATCCACACACAAACCAAATATTTTAATAAAGATACATATCTGATAAACATATTTTACATACAGAGAAGATATCTAAAATGTCAAACTAACATTTTATGTCATTACAATAAGTTAGTGTAACATTAATGCGTTTAAACAGAATGACAAATATTTTGACAAGCTACTAATAGAGATAATTGAGATCCATTAGTTTGTTTTACTTGATCGTTTTAATAAGTGTAGCATGGTGTGCAATGTATGAGGTTGAACGATGCTTGCTACTTGTGATGTAAAGGTTTTATAGCAAATAATACAAATATTTACCTTTGAGGCACTGCACAAGGTTCGAGCCCCTCCACTTCTCATTAATGATAATATGTCCATATGGAGGGGCAGCATTAAGCAGTTTCGCTGAAAGGGGTTTCGATTCCATAACAAAAAAACAAGTAACAATAAATTCGACAATGTAAGACTATATTATATTCCTCTAAACAGCGTGTACTTGAGAAGTCCAGCAGTGTTCGTTGCACTGAATGTGCATCTTTACAACACAAGGGCAAACTTCCTACATGACAACAACCCTCAACAAATCCCGCGCGCGTAGTTTGAGTCGCAAGTACCGCGATATTTGCGCTGCACGGCGCGGACACTGATTGGCTGCTGTGGGTCCATTTAAACAGTTGAATCTTCACAACAGCATTTTGTTGACCATTGTGCTCGTTGATAACACATAGTTTGGATTAGATTTGCGTTGGGCTTTATATAAAGTGCTGTCCGTGGTGCGATTTAAGGTAAGTGTAGAGAAGTTTGCTTGTTGTTTGGACCTATTATATTGTATATATTGTGTATACAATTAATTACGTCATTACTTTAACCACATTAAATTTACAAATTAAATTAGGAAACTTAAAGTCTTTTTGCTATGTGCATTGGTGATGTGGTGGGTTATGTGCAAATAGTGAATCTGATAATTCTGACCCACTGTCTGTGATGCCCCTCAGCTGTGAGGATCTAAGTCTGGACATGTTTGAGCCCCAGTGGAAAAAGCAGCACAGATGCTGTCTGTAATAAACGTTGACGTGGGATTATTGTTTTTCGTTATATGCACACTATTGGTTATAGGCCAACAATGTTGTACTTCATCTTAAAGTAACCCCATATAATAAAAATAAGATTTTGATACATAACACTTTCTAATGTGTAGTCATCATCCCTTTGTTTATATAAACCAAAAGTCTTGTATACACAATGTATACAAATATTTGCGTGTTTCTTTAATTTTTACTTTGACAGATATAAATCTGTTTTATCACAGTTCTGTTGAACTAACTGTAATATCTTTGACATTGATAAATATATATTTCCTGAGTTCAATGAGTCGGGTTACCAAAGCAAACAGTCTTTTGTCTTACCTTTGTCTTTAGGGTCCAAGTTCAGGATGGGTTTTTGGTTACTCATGCTATGGGTGTCAAGTATGCAGTACGGTCAGGTTGATGCTTTCTTTGACTGGCTGAAGAAAGCAGAACCAGCTCCTGCCCCAAAACAACCCGTCGCCCCTGTCTTGCTTCAAGGTGACGTGCCAGCCTTTGAGATGAGTGTTGCTGATGAGAAGTTTCTAGCTGAAGCCAAGCAGATGGAACTGAGTCCTCTGGACAGCTGCCATTTCCGGGTATGGATGAAATGTTGTTGTCACCATACTTAAATATCTGTAGTGCTCATTTCAGCTTAAAAAGCATTACATTTTGTACACCAATTTCTCGGGTCAAAGGGGTCATATGGTGCGAATATGTGTTTTTCTGTGTCTTTGGTGTGTTGCCCATGCATGTATTAGACACGTAAAATTGCAAAAATTAAAGTGTTGGAACAAAAGATGCATTCTATCGAAAAGCAAATGCTCACCCAGACCTGCCTGAAACGGCTCGTGTAACCACACCCCCACAAATCTACGTCAGTTTGTGGTATGATTTGACTAAGACCACCCAAATGTAAACACAAGTAAGGTGGGCCTACCTGTCAGTACAACTGCTTTGGAACCTGATGTTCCAAATATGGTAAGAGATGTTACATATCCGTCACATGCTTGCAGTATTCCACCAATCACTACGCACTGGTTTACTGGCCAATCATAGCACACTTCGCTTTTCAGAGCGATGAGCTTTGTAAAAAATCTGTGCTTTTCGGAGAGGCGGGGCAAAGAGGAGATACAAACATGCACGGTATGTGGAAATACAGCGTTTTTGAACCTTAAATAGCGTATACACATTACATCTAAAACAAACGATAATATCTGTCATTCTGTGGTGGGAACTGCCTGATACGACCCGATTTTATTAGTGACCCGATGAGTTTACATCAAAATGCTGTAGTTTGAACACAATGTTATGATACCTGATATTTATTTATTTAATTGTTTTGTTTATTTCGTCAATGAAAAACAGGTTGTTGCTCAGCTCAAAGCTATCTGTAGTGGCCTGTCCGAGGAGCAGCTGGCCAAACTGGGCGTGGCCTTGTTTAACTGCCAGTCAGAGGTGGAGGGACGTAGGACATACCCCTGCACTGAAGAAATGGTATGTTCAGTGACCAAAACTTTACCATCAAGTAGGTCTTAAATTCACAGAAAAATTACAATCTCCGCAATGGCATGCGAAGACTGTCAACTTAGAATAGAGAGTTCATGTAGCCTGAACTAGCAATACTCTCTGTCCCTCGCTTCAGACTATTAAAGAGTGCACTGCCGATATGGACTCGGACACATGGAATGCGTATCACATTGTCAGTAACCGAGCGCGCTCTGTGTGTTACGCCACGCGCCAGCAACACTTCCGCAGACGGGCTGAGCTCACAGTCAACGCCCTGATCTCCACAGCAACCAGTCAGCTGGACGCCATGAAAGATCTAAAGGTGGGGTACCAAACGTCTGAGCCATCTGATGGCAAAAATATTATTTTGATGCACAGCATATTAATGTAAGGGTAAGGGAACGATACAAAAGTTTGATTCTAATCGCTCCTGTGGTTTTATTGCTGGTGTGAAGGAGGGACAGAAGGAGTTGAGGGAGATGACCGCTGCGTCTCTGGACAAACTGCTGGAGGGTCACGGCACCCTTCAGCTTCAGCAGCATTTACTGAAGGAAGGTCAAGATCAGCTGGACTCCTCCATCTCTGACAATCTAGAGCGACTGACGCATGAGAAAGCTCTCATCAGCACCGGACAACAGCTGGTGGCACAGCTCATTCAGGGCATTGCACAGAGGATGGGTAAGTTTACAAAGAAAGAATGAATGGCTGGCTTCAGGTTAACTGTATATTGCAGCCATGTGAAATGTGCCGTCACCCATTCTGTTTCATCTGTTTAGAGAATGTTAGCGATCAGCTCAAGGATCAGGCCTCAGATGTGGAGGAGGGGCATCAGGCTATTCTGAGTGACCTGGCTGTGGTACGAGGAAATGCTCAAGATATCTTCCAAAAAATGGGTGAAACTCTTCTCTTGTTATTAGTCTTATCTTTTAGCAGCGTTTAGTATCTAGTACGATATTTGGTTCAGAACACAGCCATTATGATGTTCTGATGCGTAGAGTAGAATAGACGGATGCTGTAGCTATGTCAGATGTTGAACACGGACAAACATCATTAACGTTTCATGTATAGAATGTGAAAGGGGTCTCTTTTACGTGACTGTTGCAGAGCTCAACCTGAAGGGTTTCCTGCAGCACCAGAACATAACGTCTCAGTTTTACTCTGAGCTCATCCATAAACTGGAGCGCATGAATGGAACTCTGGGATACATGTTGATGTATCTAGACAGTATGCAAAACCGTCTGGAGGACCGACTGCACATCATCCAGGGCTACCTTGGGTGGGCAGGTACAGCATAACGGCATGTTCACCACTCACTGGATTGGTTAAATGCAAAGGTCACATTTCGGGTATGGGTCACCATACCTGAAAAATAGGTCACTTTCACTTCATAAGAACATGTATGTCTTATTAAGGAACAGTTCACATAAAAATGAACGATTTCTTCGCTAACTCACTCTTTTGTCATGCAAGTTCAATACGAAGGCAGAATATATTCCGACTCACTTTAATGCTCAATCATGCACACAAGAATGTCAGTAAATGTGTTTTCAAAGATGTCCTATTGACTTCCGTGGGAAAAAACACAACATCCAAGCAGTTTTACAGTAAAATGGCTGCTGGCCTTGTTACAATGTTCATTTATAATAATTCAGCAAATTCACCAATATCAACTGTACTTAAAGGGGTCTTATGACACGGCTAAAACAAATATGATCGTTTGTTTTAGATGTAATGCAATTTGTATACACCATTAAAGACTCAAGAATGCTGTATTTTCCACATACCGTGCATGTTTGTATCGCCTCTCTGAAACGTGTGGATTTTTTACAAAGCTCATCGCTCTGAAAAGTGAGGTGTGCTATGATTGGCCAGTTCACCAGTGCGTAGTGATTGATGGAATACTGCAAGCGTGAGACGGAAATGTAATGCCTCTTACCATATTTGGAACATCAACTGACAGGTACGCCCACCTTACTTGTGTATACATTTGGGCGGTCTAAGTCAAATCATACTACGAACTGACATAGATTTGTGGTGGTGTGGTTACACTTTTAGATAGAATGCATCTTTTGTTCCGACACTTTAGTTTGTGCAATTTTACGTGTCTAATACATGCATTTGCAATTTATAAATTACTTGTACACCAAAGACACAGAAAAACAAGTATTCGTGCCATATGACCCCTTTAAGACAATCAATAGTCTTTCTGCAAATTAATTGGAAGTAAATGATTTGTTTTCGTATGGTGTGAAGTAGCTGGAAATTTTGGTTACTTGTTGAGTTTCATTTTTCTTAGGCCTAAGTCTGCGTGCTCTGTGGACATGCACAATGCATGCTGGGTATTTCCTGTTGTCTGCGGTCCTGGTGTCATTCCTGCAGTGTGCAACGTTCTCTCGCATTTCTCTGCTTTTCACCGTGCCAATCAATGCCATCGCAGAGATCAATCAGCAGTCATCTCTGGACCTGGTGTCGCTCACTTTGCTGCTGTTCACACTTTCACTAGGTAGATAATCTCTCTTTAACAAGATGTAATGGTGTTTTATTTGTGTGAGGGCTCATCTTCTTTTCTGTGTTCCAGGTCGTTGGGTTTTGTTGCAAGTGATGTGGTCTCTGTCTAAAATAAAGGGCCAGACTTGCAGCTCTACCCCTCTCCCTATAGGACCCCCTACAGAGAAGACCCCTGACAGAGGATGCCCATCCAACAAGCCATGCCCAGCTTCATCTTTTACCCCCGTCCAGTAAGTCTGTGGTTGTGGTGAGAAGTGTCATAGCCTCGTATGTGTCGTGTTACAATTTTTTTTCTTCCTCTTGCTGTAGAAACGATCTAGACTGTGATTTGGAGGTGGAGAGCTTCATGATGGGTATGTTATTGCCTCTGAATACCTTAAAATCAGAGTAGAGTATCGCTGTGTGGTTGATTTTGAATGTGGTATTTACTTGTTTCTGGTATAGCTGATACATGTATATTGGTCCCGCCCCCAGCTTGTAGCCCACCAAACTTTAGTCATCACAATCTTGGCACACCCAATCATTCCACCCCCCGACTAAAGAACCGCCACAACATTGGAGGAGTGAGTAGAACAAAATGGGGAAATAATTAAGAAAATGGAACCTTTTGAATGAAATAGTAAACGCCCATTTTTATCTGATTACCAGGTGGTGCTGGAGAATGTTCCTCAAAGAAACCTGGGAGGTATCATGAACCAGTCACGGCGCTCCAGCCCCAACCATTCACTTGCCAGCAACAGGTATGTTTATAAAAAAGTCTCATCATAGGGCGGTATCCACAGCTGCATTATGTCAAACACGCCTGGTGTTATTGTACTGGTCTTACACATCACCACCATAACATGAAGACTAATTCCTTGTCTTCTCTCTTTGTTTTCGAAGTTCATTTTCTGGCCGTCCTCTGTGCAGCGGTACCACCCGTCTAGGTCAGCCGTGTAAGAATAAGGCTCTTGTTGGTCAGGACTTCTGTAGGATACATGAAGGTGGCCACATGTCCTATAGCCGACTTTGAATGAATTTGTCTTTTTTCAAAGTGATTGGCTTGTAAACTGGTTGAAGCATCAACTGTGGAAACACTTAGTTCTTTTTAACTATTTAATCTTGGAGATGTTTTAATCGTTTCATTTTTGGAAGTCTTGTTTCTTTCGGTGCTGTTTTTAAATGTTTCAATCTCTTAGTGTATATTTTATTTATAATAAATTCAGACACTAATATAAATCACTTGACTGACATGACTATGCATACTTAATTCTTTAAATATGCTCTTCTGCATGCAAGACTTTGATTAAAGCCACGGTTCCCTCACTGTAAATAAAATCTATATTTGTAACATCAGCTTTAAACTCTAATCCAATTGGCAAGGTGAGAAAGTTACATTAAGTAGAATAAGTTCAAGTTGTTTTAATATAATGCTTATTAAATGTTCAGTCTACATGTTTTCTTTTTGTGAGCGTAGACCTTATTTTATACCTGATGTTTCTTTCTTAATGTTTATTTAATATATTTGTACAAATTATTTGTGCAAATGTCTTTGTCAATAAATTAACGTAAAAGTTATTTTGCTGAGTTTACTCTGTGCATTCAACTTTTCACTTGGATGTGGGTCATCACAGACACTCTGATCACTTTTTGGTCCTTAGTCACTTTTTTATTGACTTTGGTTCTTTTCAACACATTAAATTCAGCTGTTTTTGCTACCTAATACACCATATCCAACTCCTTGAACTGTGTTGCTTTTAACAGTAAAAGCAATGTTATTGTTTTAACCTATTAGTGGTTTTAAATGTGTGGATAACCAATATTCGCTCTGAGCAAAGTAGCTGTGAAAATAAATCTGGATTTTTTTTCGAACTTTTAAAATATGATAATCCAATTGAGTACAATATTTCTGATTTATATTCCCGTTTATTTTTCGTAGCCTAAAAAGGTGATTAGGAACATTGTGCATTTATGACTTTCCAGCAAAAGATTACACTTCTGTTCTCAAAAAATCAATTCACATTTTTGGAAATATTTAGGGAGAGATTAGATTTCTCCTACCAGATTAAAAAGAAATTAAGAATTTGTTCATACTCCCTATCCCCAACATGTTATAGGCTCACTATAACAGGACTATCTGCATACTTAATATGCAACCTTTTCTTGTAAATCGAATTATTATTATTTATATTTCAATGTATGTAACATCTGTATTGTCACGGTGATGCCAACTCCTGGCTATTATGTATGTAATAATGTTGTGAACCAACATAGAAACTAATGTACTGATATGCAGATGGTTCATTAAACTGAGGATCAAACATTTACATTTACATTTAGTCATTTGGCAGACGCTTTTATCCAAAGCGACTTACAGATGGGGTAAACAATCGAAGCAATTCGGACAACGTAAGTACAACAAAAAGCATAAGTGCAATCAATAAAACTGGCTTCATAAAGCCTACCACAGTATGCAGAGCTAAGTTAAAGTAAACATGATTCTTAATTCTATTTAAATACATTGTTTTTAGTATTTGCAAACATTTCACACAGAATCTATGAACGTTTTTATTATATCCATTAAAGGTCCAGTGTGTAATTTTTTGGAGTATCTATCGACTAAAATACCGTATAATACACAACTATGTCTTCAGAGGTGTATAATTAGCTTACATAAGAAGCATGTTTTTATTTGAATGAGCAATTTTCATCTACATACACAGCGGGTCCCCTTGTATGCAATTCACCA
Organism: Triplophysa siluroides; assembly: GCA_006030095.1. Lineage (NCBI taxonomy): Eukaryota > Metazoa > Chordata > Actinopteri > Cypriniformes > Nemacheilidae > Triplophysa > Triplophysa siluroides. The sequence goes on along the minus strand of VCII01000030.1, from coordinate 537,204 downwards.
TGTTGTTTCCACAGTACCCCTAAAAGCAGATTTATTTTCACTGCTTTTTGTCTCTTACAGAGGGTGCCAATGTTTTTAGCCATGACCGTATACACACACCACAGGTTAGGGTTCACTTAAGGTGTCACATAGCCCACACTGGGCTCTTACTTCCCCCCAAAAAAATATTTGGCTTTTTAACTGTGAATTTTTTACATTTACGCATTTGGCAGACGCTTTTATCCAAAGTGACTTACATTGCATTGTATTATACATTTGTTTCTGACCCTGGGTCGAACCCATGACCTTGGCATTGCTAGTGCCATGCTCTAACCACTGAGCCACACACAAACTCTCAAAGTTCAAAATGCATTTCTAGTATTAAGGCAAGATGTACAAGATCCGCATACGTTTATGTAAGAAATGTTTACTGAGAGGTTGCTTTAATAGACATTTCATAGAAAAATTATTACAAGTCATTTGCTGTGTACAAATAGCTACCATTCGGATAAACGTATGAAAAATTGACAAATAAACAAAAGGTGAATATGACGTAAACATTAACAGACATCAGAGCAATCCAAAAAACAGCCCAGGATGACCCTTAAAAGCAATTTAGTCAATAAAAAACAAGATCAAGTTTAGGTCTATGTCAAGATGGTTTTCATCCAGCATGTCAAGGATTAACCTGGCCTCCTGTAGGACTCTCTTCCATGTGAAGACACTGTCTGAGTTTGCTGTTCTCCTACAATCACACACACAGGTTTAGTAAATTGAGTTGAGAATAACAGCGATTCTGCAGTTTTATGTCTGTTTATTTGCCTCTCGGACCTCCTGCAGTTTGGTGATTTCCTTCTTCAGTTTGACCAGATACTCGATTTTCTGCTTGGGGTTTTGATGACCCAACAGTTTGCCATTCTCTTCAGCCAGATGATCCACCTGCTTCCTTAAAACCTCAACTTCCTACATGACATTATGAAGTGAAAAAGAAACGGAACAGAAAAATGCTAAAATGATCATGTTGTTATGTTTCAAACCTGATGAACGTTTTCCGAAAGAACTCAAAGTTGACCCTATGATTTTAAATTTGTATTTACTTTTCAAGCACTGCACCATGGTCGACTCTAATGACATTTAATGTCACTGGTTGGCACACAAATGCTATTGACAAGCTTAGCACAAATGAACTGGGCATGCCATAGTCTTCTCAATGCACACATGCATTCATACTGTAAATTTGGAACTCAAAACAGACTTTTTACATTTGCATTGATTTATTTAACAGATGCTTTTTTCAAAGTGACTTAGAAATGAGAGATCAGATATGGGTTAGTCAAGTGAATGCCGAACACATGTGTTTAGTTGTTTTCTTGTTAATTGTTTTGTACTTTAAAGACAAAAATCAATGTAATAGTATCGTTATCTTGCTCAACGTCCTCATACACTTCCATCACATGAAACTCCTATCGAACGTTTGATTTGGAATGACATGAGCAATTCACTTGCTCTCTGACCTGCTGCAGTTTTTCATGTTGATGCTCTTTCTGTCGCAGATCTCTAAGCTCCAAGCAGCGATTCCTGAGTTCAGTGGTCAGTTCCTGAACACACGTCTGAGACTGGACAAGAGTCACTTCATTACGCTGCAGCCTGAAACACAAACAAAAATATAGTTTCAGTGACCTTTGTTATTCCACATCAACCACAATAGAGGTCACTAGTACATCATCCTATACACCCATACCTCTTCCGCTCAAGAGGGAAAAAATTTGAAAAAAACAAAGAGTTAAAATCTTGTTTTTGAATGCCCTAAAAAAGCAACATAGAGAAATCAAAGCATGACTGAGGTCATCATAATTCAAGCACGAAAGGGTTAGGTTAGGTACCCAATGGAAATGATTCAAACAAATGCCAAACGTTGGAGTGTCTTTACTTGCCCAGCAAAAGAAAACATTGAATCAAATGTGGTGATGCTTGTGGTGCAGAAATGTACTTACTCTGTTTGAGCATCAGTTAACTGCATCATCAAGGAGCTCTAAAAAAAAAAGAGACAGATTCAACTTTAGGAACAGTAGTTTTTTTATTAAAAAGAGGCGTTGCTGGCACAACGGTTGGTGAATGTGACCCCTACTATCTACACAAGAAAGAAGATTCAACCAGTTAAAGTTATAATCGGTTAACGGTTTAATTTATAATCTTATAACGCAAGGAATTTTACACCCTATATATTTAATCCTAAATAAAAGAGACTCAAAAACCCTCCCAGTCCCTTCAACAAAGCACACGTGTAAACATAAAAACAAATAAATAAAGCCTTTCATTCTATATTTAATTTGTAGATGTTTTATTGGCATACTTTGTTTTTACGCTCTTCCTGTAGTTCTCTCAGTACAGAGAGGTGTATGGCCTCCTGCAGGTCTCTATGAAGAAAGAAAAAAAGGGCTATCACAGTGTGAACAGAACGAGTGAGTGAAGGTATAAATGAATGAGTGAATGAAGTTCTTACTCGTGTGAATGGCTGTTTTTCTGAACCTGATTCTTGACGGTGTAAAACTTGTCGAGCAATGTCTGAATTTCCATTCGAATAATCTCCTTTTCATTTAGCTGGTCCTACACACGCAAAAACATCTCTGGGTCATATTTTATTACAGTATTAGTTATTTAATTAGTTAAGAAGAATATCAGTGTTACCTTTGGCTGGGTTATTAAAATATTATAGTTATACAGCACAGTCAACTTTCACTGGTATTAATGATCTACTGATTTTTTTGTGACAACCCTAGTCTACAATATTTTTGCTGTGGTTTTATTTTTCTTAATGCCAATCAATTAAATTTGATTACATTAGATTTTTTTATGGTGGTAATGGATTTTATTAAAGTGATAGTTCACCCAAAAATGAAAATTCTGTCATCATTTTCTCATACATTTCATACCTGTATGTATAAATGACTTTGTTCTGATGAACACCGAGAAAGATATTTGGAAGAATGCAATTTTCAATTCTGTGACATCATTGACTACCAAGGTGCCACAGAACTGTTTGTTTTCCTTAATTCTTCAAAATATCTCACTTCGTGTTCAACAGAACAACAAAATATATATTTGTTTCCTACTATGGCAGAGGATGATGTCACAGAATTGAAAACTGCTTACATTCTTACAAATATCCTTCTTTGTGTTTAAGGGTGAGTCAATGATGACAGAATTTACATTTTTGGGTGAACTATTCCTTTCATATACAACATGCAAAAAAATCCAAAAGGATTTTTTGGGAGGACATCAATAGGACCTAGGTTTTGTGAGATTCATCCATATATCTGCACGTTAGGTGCGTGAGCATTGCCTTTAATCTTTCAATCTCTTGATTCTTGGCTGTGCGTTCAGCGTTGAGTTCCTCTAGCAGAACTTCCATTGTGATCATGGAGGAACGTCGGCTCTCCAGCTCTCTCTCCTGACACTCCAACACCTGAGACAGACTCGAGCCCAATCCACATGGGGTGTGGGGCGTCTGAAACACAAGATTAGACATCAAACTGTAAAACAAGCTATTACTTAACTAGAACGATCAAGTGCTATCAAACACGCGCACGCACACCTGTATTTTTCCTTTGGGGGTGGAGGAGACATTTGAAGGTTGATTGACAGATTCTCTCATTTTCAACAAGTGAATCTGTTCGTTCAGCTGTTTTACCTGTAAAGACATGAATGCACATAAAAATCTGTTTGTAACTGGGGGCATAATGTACCAGAGTTATTATAGTCTTGTTTTATTGTAGTATTCATTTATTTTCGCTTAATTTTAGTGCCTCAACCTGAACTCAATGAAAATTGCCTCAGCGATATTCTTTATCTGACACTTTTAGTAAAATATAGTAGCTACAGTAGACTATAGAACTATAGTATTTTAGTAAACTATATAATTCAGGGCGCACCATGAATTTGACACATATCTCAGAAATATTACTCTTCCATCTGTAACCTAAAGTGAAGGGGTAAAGGCAGTACCTGTTCCTTCAGCGTGTTTACATCGTTTTCTCTTTCGATGTTGAGGGTCTTTGAATTTTCCAGTAAAGCTTCCTGTTCCTTCACCACTTTGCTGAGTCTCTCCACCTCATCTGTAGCGTATGCCAAATCATCCTGTATCAGCTCCAGCTGTAAAATCCACAAACAAACATTTTATCTGGGCTCTTAAAAACCCTGAGAAAAAGGAACAACCAAACCCAGAAACACACACCTCTACACGGTCAGATGCGAGGCGTCTCTCTGAAGCTTCACGCAGCTCCTGTATTTCGTTCTCCATGTGTAAGATCTTCTCCTTCATCTGCTCTTTCTCAGAGCACACCGTGTTGTACTTCACCTGCAGGTAGACGACTCGCATCATCAAACCAACCTCCGCAAAGGTTCATGGGTATGTTGTGTGCGCGCAAGAGCAGAAACTCACACTGATGTCAGCGATCTCCCCACGTAGTGAACACACAATCTGATCTTTCTCAGCGACTTCGCTGCGAAGATCTCTGGTCTCCTGCATCAGCTCCAGCACCACATCCTACACACACACACACACAGTTTTAGGGCTTTATACTTGTCTTGAATATGACCTTTAACTTACTAGTCAGACTGTAGACTTCTAACTATTTTTCCCAGGAATGCTAATTGTGCAATTCATGACTTTATAGCAAATTCTCTTTTGACTTGTTGATAATATATCTCATCTAAAGTAATCATTTTCAGTTATTAACATCCACAGATTTGCTTGTGAAATTATGTATTTCTGGTTCTTTAAAAAATGTATACAACAAAATTTGCCATGCTCTGCTAAAAATATACATTAACTGATGTCTTTCAGTTTCAGTGTCTTTCATATTTCAGTTAAGTTCAATTGGTTTGCTTTAAAAAAATTTAAGGAGCATTTTCTGTAGAGTTGTAAGTTATAATTTCAGTCAGTTTTCCTGTTTTTGATACTATTTATGTGGTTTATTCAAAGAGTTTGGTTCCAAAATGAGATAACTCCCTTTTATTTAATTATTCAAAAATCATGTTTTTTATTATGTTATCATGGTTTAATTGTGTTAGTTCGCCGTGTTTTAGGCCGGCTTAAATCAAAACAAACCAACTACAGTTTGATTGATATTAATTGGAAAGCACAATAAAAAAAACATGATTTTTGAAAAAAAATTTAAAGACCGAGGTATCTCATTTTGGATCCAAACTCTTCATTTAAGTTTTGCAGATAAAACATGGGTTATAACGTGAGATGATACATCAGTAAGCAGGACTGTTTTTACAGATCAACTGATGTACATCTGTGTTTATTCTCAATATGATGCGTATTTAAAACAATGAGATGATCCTTTAACTTTTGCTTTGTTGCTGCCGTCTTGAGTATATCACACAGAAAAGGAAATTGTTATTTACAGAATGAATTCCTTTGATTTATTCATTCTTAATAGGAGCTGTAGAGATAGGACAAAGATTGGGGTATTCTGTAAACTTACTTTGTCCTGTTCAATCTTCTGATTGAGGCTGTTGATGGTGATGTTGGCTGAACGCAAACTCTGCTGCAGAGCATCAATCTGTTCACACTACACAAGAAACATGCACAACACCTTTAACGTGATTGAGAGCTTTTCAGATCACAACATACACAAACTTAACAGCATACACACCAGTTGTTGTTTTTTGTTTGTCAGGTCAGTAATGTGTTTCTTCAGCGAAGCGTTCTCCTCTACAGACTGCACAAGCTCTCTGAAACACACACACTCTCTGTAAGCCTCTCTCGAATGACAATCCTCCAAAGTTTTTTAAATGTATATACGTTTATAACACTACACTTTGTATTACCTTTGCATCAAACTACAAACAAATAGTTAACGTTTATGCAAGGGTGTTTCTTATACAGCATCTATGGAAGTCATCATTCTCTCTTTTGACTGCCGTCATCAGACTCGCTCTATTTTTTATTTAGTTGAAAGTAGTGAAAACACGATCTTTGAGTTTTTATTTTGCTATTTGAGCAAATAAAAAGGAAAATAATATATTTGTGGTAGTCTCCCATTCACCGCTATAGAAGACCGCTGCTGATTAACCCGGAAACGTAAAAAAAGGTCCATTCACTTAGGATAGTACACCGTGTAGTCACATGACATGATAAAATTATTGTGAAAATCATGATTTGTGAAGCAAAATACCATATGAAATCATTACGGTTAAAAGGGACAGATGTTCGTGTACGGCTCTCTCACTCACTTGGACATGCTCTCCTTGTGTGCGGTCAGCTGGGATCTCACGCTGGTGTTCTGCTCTTTCTCTGCTTGCAGACTCTGCTGCAATGCCTGTAAACACAATAAGACCCTTCTATACATCTGATTCAGGACATCTGATCAATAAACACATTACAGAAATAAAGCAGAGTCAGTGTAAAAAAGGAAAAGAGAGCTGAACGAATGAAAGCAAGCATAAAGAACTGACATTGATCTGGGTTTGGTGTTGCGAACACTCTTGGTTCTTGAGCTCCATCTGCTGTCGATGCTGATCCAGCTCAAACTGAAATTCGGCCTGCAGCGTGTCAAATGCGTCCTGGAGGACACTCTGCTTTTCCAACACCTGCTCCCACTCCAACCTTAAAAGAGACAGGTTACATTAAGTACCGTTTTAAGCTATAAAGAGATGTCTTGTTTTGCTTTTTGACAATCTTACAACATGCAGACCTGCAACCTTAAAGGGATACTTCATCCGAAAATGAAAAATCTTTCATCATTTCCTCACCTTCGAGTTGTTCCAAATCTGTATAAATGTCTTTGTTCTGATGAACACAGAGAAAGATATTTGGAAAAATGCTAACCAGACAGATTTTGCCCCCCCATTGACTCCCATAGTAGGAAAAAATGCAATGGTAGTCAAAAGGGCCCCAGAACTGTTTGCTGTCCTACATTCTTCAAAATGTCTTCTTTTGTGTTCAACAGAACAAAACAAAATTATGAAGTAATTTTTCCTACTATAGGAGTCAATGGGGGGCAAAATATGTTTGGTTACAAGCATTCTTCTAAATATCTTTCTCTGTGTTCATCAGTCAAATTTAGACAGATTTATACAGATTTGGAACAACTCGAAGGTGAGTAAATGATGACAGAATTTTCATTTTTGGGTGAAGTATCCCTGTCTACAACTGAAGACACACTCTTCTTCTGCTCTTTGTACATGTGTTCACGACGACTTGCTGTGCGTGTTCACTACTCTCTGGATGGGTTAAAAGCAGAGGTCACATTTCGGGTATGGGTCACCATATCCGACTAAAAGGTCACATTCACTTCACTTCTAAAAGCGTCAAAACGCCTGTAGTGATGTGCAAGTGGGTTTGTACCTGACGTTGTCCAGCTCCAGCTGTGTGCTGATCAGACTCTTTGACAGCTGTGTGTTCTCTCTCTCGTGTTCTGCTTTCTCCCTCTGCAGCTCTGTCCGGGTATCCTCCAGTTGTTTATCAGAGGACTGCAGCACCACACGCAGGTCACGCACCTCCACGCGCACCACTGCCATCACAGACAGATGTTATAGCTTTTTTTAATGTCTTACATTTGTATTAAAAGATCTGAACCAGACTGAAGGCTCACCGTCCATCTCTCTCTTCTCCTCCTCCAGTTGCTGCTCTAGCACCCTGATTCGTTCCTTAAGAAGTTCCTGTTCCTCCAGGAGTGAACGCTGCTCAGCGCTAAACATCTGCGAACAGAGCGGATATTAAACCACCGCGTGCAGGACAACAGCCAAAGAAAAAACTAAACACGTCACATAAGCGCTCACCTCCTCGGTGCAACTGGACTGCTCGGTTGCTGTGGTCAGCTGTTCTTCCAGCTTGCTGATTTGCTGAATCAGTTTCCTGTTCGTGGCCTCCTCGTCATCTAACTGTCCCTGAAAACGAAGAGCCTGTTCCTAGAGCCAAACAAATATATAAAAAAATATTCAAACCAGTAAAACTTAACTAAAAACATCTCTGGTGGAAACGCAAAAGGCTATGATAGTTTTCCATTAAAGACAATGCCAAGGAACTTTGTTTGGATTAAAGCTCCCCACAGAGTCATGCGCAATGACGCCATTTGTTAAAAAGTGTCAACTTTGATTTTACATTTTGATACCATTTTAAACTTTGTGAAACAGCCGTTAAAACAGATAAATGATCTATAGTGAGCTGCACCTGCATTTGCTTGAGCTCTTCAGTAAGCGCTTCACAGGCCAGCTCATTCATCTCAGGAGGCGGCTGTTCATTCTGGATGTCATCAACTTCTCCCACCTGTCCGTTCAGATGGTCCGGGCTGGAGAGCGGCACGAGCCGGGTCCTCAGGGTTATAGCCTTTAGTGGGTGTAGTTAAGATCTGAGGAGCAGAAAGTTATTGACATGTAAGGCATTTTAATCCTACACAATTCTGAAAAGTTGAACCCAAAATAAAAACACTGTTATTTACTCATCTCACTCCATTTCAAATGCTTCTTCGCCATTTAATTATACAGAGCAGAAATTTAAATTGATAGTCCATACAAATCAATAATGATTCAACCACATTTAATGATCACATTAAAATCATGAACCTCATTAACATGAATGTATTACTCCGTTATGCTGTGTTAACAGTCTACCTTGATGGTTTCAGCGTGAATCTTGTTGAGTTGAGACACTTCCTGTTTGCTGTAGGCTTTAGTGACCTCCAATATCTTCTCCAGATGTTTGTTGGATTTCTCAAGATACCGTTTCTCAGAATCCAACGCGGCCAGCTGTTTTCTGAAGATCATAACACATACAGGGGATACATCTAGTCACTGAATATTTGATGTGTCTTACAGTTACACAATGTAACAAATTTGTTTCGCTTAAATTTTAACATGCTTAATATGAAAATCACATAAAACATTTTACCATCGACGGTACTCACAAAAAAACTATTAAAAATGTTCACACATTTATACATTTCAGTATTATTAAGCAAGAAATGACAAGGTACTGGCATAACACTGAGCTCAAAACAACAGTGTAACAACATCGTTTTCGTCTTTTATGACTAATACTGTCCTCACGAACCAAGCTCCAGACATAGTCACCCGTCATCGCTTTATCCCACCTTCCATGTGCAACAGAAATTTCTAGAATTTTCGGAAAATCACTTTTAAATATGTGAAAAAATTTGTACAGTTCTTTGCAATATACTGATATGTTGTAATTAATGACATAAGCTCAAAACTTACTTAAGCTAAATATACACTAAAACATTGATGCTACATGAAAATAAATATTTCCACAATAATTACATGTAGCACCACAGAATTGTACAAGAAAAAAGGTTGGGTGAAACAACAATTTGTTACACTTTGTTTTCTGTGAGAAGTCTCACAATGGTGACTTACTTGTTAATCTCTTTAAACTCCTCAAAGGCCTGAACTATTATAGTGAGCTCAGACTGTTTCTGCAGCAGCTGAACCTTCATCCTCTCCACAGAAATTGATGACAGTGTTTCCATGGTGACAGGTGTGGAGTAGGTGGGCGGAGCTGCACAACAAAATAATGCGATCCGAGAAAGATAATTCACATGTGATGCTAATGTAATTACAGATCAATAACTTGTAGTAGGCAAGTAGCCAAAAAAGTATTCAACCAAGACCAGTTAAAAAAGCTACAATGACACATTAAAACATTTATGATGACGTAAGTCACGTGTTAGAAGCTCGACAAAAAAAAACACACTTAACATCTAATCATATTGCTTAATGTTAAATTAATAAAAGTTTGAGATGAAGTCCTCTTCACCTTCAGTGGTGTCCTCTGTTCTCTGAGCCTCCAGCAGTTGTAGGAAGGTTTTCTCCAGTGCAGTCAAAGACTGAACTTCAATCTCACCAGCAGATCTGACTGAATCCAGAGACCGCAGAGCTCTGATCTCCTCCCGCAGAGGCCGCAGTTTTCCGCTGCATAGCGCATAATCCTCGGGTTGTGCTGCACCTAACCAAATAACAAATTTGAAAAATACTGATTTGCTTTCCATCCATCCATCTTCTTCCGCTTATCCGGGGCCGGGTCGCGGGGGCAGCAGTCTAAGCAGGGACGCCCCGACTTCCCTCTCCCTAGACACTTCCTCCAGCTCTTCCGGGGGGACACCGAGGCGTTCCCAGGCCAGCCGGGAGACATAGTCCCTCCAGCGTGTCCTAGGTCTTCCCCGGGGGTCTCCTCCCGGTGGGACATGCCCGGAACACCTTCCCAGGAAGGCGTCCAGGGGGCATCCGGAAAAGATGCCCGAGCCACCTCAGCTGGCCCCTCTCGATGTGGAGGAGCAGCGGATCTACTCTGAGCTCCTCCCGAGTGACCGAGCTTCTCACCCTATCGCTAAGGGATCGCCCAGCCACCCCGCGGAGAAAGCTAATTTCGGCCGCCTGTATCCGGGATCTTGTCCTTTCGGTCATGACCCACAGCTCATGACCATAGGTGAGAGTAGGAACGTAGATTGACCGGTAAATCGAGAGCTGAGCCGCCTTCACCACGACAGACCGGTACAGCGACCGCATTACTGCAGAAGCTGCACCGATCCGTCTGTCAATCTCCCGTTCCATCCTTCCCTCACTCGTGAACAAGACCCCCAGATACTTGAACTCCTCCACTTGAGGAAGGAACTCTCCGCCTACCTGAAGTGAGCAAGCCACCCTTTTCCGACTGAGAACCATGGCCTCAGACTTGGAGGTGCTGATTCTCATCCCAGCCGCTTCACACTCGGCTGCAAACCGTCCCAGTGCATGCTGAAGGTCCTGGTCTGATGGGGCCAGCACGACGACATCATCCGCAAAGAGCAGAGATGATATCGTGTGGTCCCCAAACCCGACGCCCTCCGGCCCCTGGCTGCGCCTAGAAATTCTGTCCATAAAAATTATGAACAGAACCGACGACAAAGGGCAGCCCTGCCGGAGTCCAACATGCACCGGAAACAAGTCTGACTTACTGCCGGCAATGCGAACCAAGCTCCTGCTCCGCCGGTCGTACAGGGACCGGATAGCCCTTAGCAAAGGGTCCCGAATCCCATACTCTCCCGGAGCACCCTCCACAAGATGCCGCGAGGGACACAGTCGAATGCCTTCTCCAAATCCACAAAACACATGTGGATTGGTTGGGCAAACTCCCATGAACCCTCCAGCACCCTGGAGAGGGTATAGAGCTGGTCCAGTGTTCCACGACCGGGACGGAAACCACACTGTTCCTCCTGAATCCGAGGTTCTACCATCGGCCGGATTCTCCTCTCCAGTACCCTGGCATAGACTTTCCCGGGGAGGCTGAGAAGTGTGATCCCCGATAGTTGGAGCACACCCTCCGGTCCCCCTTCTTAAAAAGAGGGACCACCACCCCAGTCTGCCAGTCCAAGGGCACTGTCCCCGACCGCCACGCGATGCTGCAGAGGCGTGTCAGCCAAGACAGCCCCACAACATCCAGAGACTTGAGGTACTCAGGGCGGATCTCGTCCACCCCCGGTGCCCTGCCACCGAGGAGTTAATTTGCTTTCCGGAAAACATTTTATTCATGAATATATACTGTAGTCAGCCAGCAATTACATTGCCGCAACATGCATTTAAGGCAATCTGCTGACGTTCAGAATGCAAGCGTACATTTACCTGATCTTGCAGTAGTCGTATCTCCTCCTGCAGCTGACGGATCTGCTCCTCAGGTTCTGGTGTCTGGCCGCTCTGCAGCTCTTTCTTCAGCTGAGCAATGTGATCGTCTCTGAACTTCATGATCATACGGTTGGACTGAATGAACTTCTCCTTCTGAGACCAGGCAGCCTGCAGCTGAGAAACCTTCTCCTGAAGAGCCTGTAGGGAAGACACCGACATGAAACCTTGTTTTTTGTCACATTGCAAAAGTGGAACATTTCCAAAATAGTCACCTTCTTCTCCTCTTGTCCTTTCTTCCAGAAGTGCATGGCCTGAATGAACTGCCCCTTATAGGAAACCTCACCATCAGACTGGCCTGCAACATAAAGATCAAGAATAACTGGACCAATTCATTCAGTGAAGTTTTAATTATTCTGTCTGTCTGGACACATGAATGAGTAAGTGAGCCATGCGTGTACCCGTTTGTTGGTCTTCTGGCGTGATATGCGTTTGTGAAAGAACATTTGCGAGCTGTTCCTTAAGTTTTCGGACTTCTGCCTGCAGTTGTCTGACGTTACCCTGAGTGTCTTCATTCACCATTGCCTAAAAAAAAAAAGATGCGTGTTATATTACAGCGCTGAGGACAGTTTAACAATGCTCATGATCTTCCAGACCTGTCACAAATGCTTAAGGTCTTAGAATAGCCATCCCGCTTTGCTGCACTCTTCACTACTGTAAATCACTCCTCTGTGCTTTTAGTATCAATGCATTCCTTCAGTTCAATTGAGTATGAAAGAAAAGCTTGGAACAATAAATCTGCCACTGAACCTTATTTTTGATGAGCTTGGCTCTCTGTGCAAACTGCAGGGTGGACAGCGTCTCTCCAAAGCATCTGGAGCCAGGATGAACGTTAGCAATGATGTAAGTCTTAGCATTTCCACCCAGAGAGTCCTGATCACATGAACACCAGTCAGACATAACTTACTCATCTATAATTTATTCTGAAAAATGTTCTTAAAGCGTTCGCACCCTGAGCAGGAAGGTCAGTTTGGAGTCTCTGTAGCAGATATGACGGTTCTTTCCATTGGATACATCCACCAGGGCCATGATCACCTGACCCAAACACATCAGTGACCGGTTTATGCTGCTCGCCTCCTAAACATACAGGAGTCAAAGGTAACAGGTAAATATAAAACAACAAACAAGTCTTTAAAACAGCGGTTCTCAAATGTTTAGGAATATCAACAGTTAAACAACAAATCATCAAGTTTGTAACTGCACAAATTTCACTTTTATTTAGAGTAATTACATCTTTAATTATTATCTATGATTGTCCATATTTAAGATTTTCATGAACCAGAGTTATAAAAATAGCTGCTTCAAAGGGGCAGTTCCCCCAAAAATGAAAATTCTGTCATCATTAACTCACCCTCAGGTTGTTTTAAACCTGTATAAATGTATTTGTTCTGTTGAACACAAAAAAAGATATTTGGAAGAATGTTAGCAAATTCATGTTCTGGGACATCATCCACTACCATTGTAGAATATTTTATAGATATTTTTTTGTTCTATTGGACACAAAATTTGATATTTTGAAGAATTCAGTAAAACAAACAGTTCTGAAGAACAGAATACTAATGTTTAGGTACTCAAGACTAATATGAGATTGGCAGAAACTGCGTGTTACCCCATCTCTAAAGTTGTACAAGTAAAAACAACAGCACACATTTACCATTTCATTTTTCCTACTATGGTAGTGAATGATGTCTCAGAACTGAACATTCTTCCAAATACCTTCCAAATAATTTATACAGGTATGAAAGTACATGAGGGTGAGTAAATGATGAAATAATTTTATTTTTTGGGCAAACTATCCCTTTAAGATATTTTGAGAGGTGAGCACCTTAAGTCGTGAACCCTCTGCATGTGTGTCCCGCTGTCTCTCTGACCCAGCGAGATCGACCAGGTTGAGCTGCGAAGTGCGGATGTTGACCACTTCCTGTCTGGTCTCCTTTGATTCAAGCGTCATGGTGAACACGGCATGCGAGCGAGATGATTCTCGGTTCATTGATGTGGACGCCACTCGCCGGTTCCTCCACCCCATAGACAACACCTACAAAGAGATACGCAATGCCATTGCAATTACTTTAAGTTAAAAGAACAGAAATGTACACCGAGAAAGATTTGGCTTAAAATTAGGATACATCCTGTACTTTAAAACAGTTACAGAGTTCTAATTTGAAGGTCCATTTTTGTGCAAAGTGATTTTACACTACATTCCAAGTACCTTTACAAACCCACCTTTGTGCAACAATGCAATGCCAGTTGAGCTACAGGAACATACCTGATAAGCCTCTGCGGCAGATGCTGCGTATTTCTCCCCGGCTCCTTCTACAAACACACCCCGTTTGATGTCCTCTCGCAGAAACAGGCTGGTGGACACGCTGTCTAACAAGTCATATATCTGTTCATTATAGATCTCTATGAACGAACACTTGCACAGAAAACTCTTCATTCCACCAGACTGCAAAACAAACAGAAAACATACCAGAGCCCTGTCAAATGCGGTAGTTTTGTTCTTCAATTTCAATCCACACGCGCACACACACACAGGTTTCTATACATTGTGGGGACTTTCCATAGGCATAATGATTTTTATACTGGACAAACTGTTTATTCTATTGCCTTCCCCCAAAACCTAACCATCACAGAACACTTTCTGCATTTTTACATTTTTAAATAAACATTGTTTAGTATGTTTAATAATCCATTTAAAATAAAACAAGTACACACACACACAATCATACAAAGTTTTTTATTTCAACAGTATGATATTGATCATATTATGAAGTTCATCTCACCCTCTCCACTTCTCGGTGTATGAGGAAGAAAAGATACTCGAAACTACGAGGAATCACACCACGCAGCTCATCTGAGAAATTATCCACCTCTGATGGGCCTGCACAAACAAACACAAACATTTAGCACATATGGAGATTAATCTTCTTACAGCACAGCAGGACAACATTATTCATTCATAATAAAACACTTAAAACATCGGAATGACTGGATTAAAAAAACACGATAGGTAAATATAAATTGGTCCAAAGAAATGAAGTGACATTAAAAAATCCTTTCAAAGCACATAAGACACCATAAATCAAGGGTTTCCTCAAACTCAACTGGCTAAACGGAGATCTTAATGCAAGATCACAAAATGCTGTGACACGTTTGCTTGAATGCTTAAAATCGTAGCACTCACCCAGCATGGTGAAGGTCTTTCCTGAACCCGTCTGTCCACTGAAACAAAAACAATCATGAATCTAATTGTGGTCTAGCTTTGCAAACACTGAGAGAAGAGACTTGGGAACTCACTAGGCAAAAATGGTGCCATTGTATCCGTTAATGCAGGACTGCACAATGTTTTTAGCCACACTGGAGAAAACCTCCTCCTGAGAAAAATACACAACACAGCAATGAGATCCTTTCACAAGTGATCTTTCCCCCCCAAAAAAGACAAATGCAGAGAAATTCAGACCTGGCTTGTGTTCATATCAGCTACATGGTCGTAGGTGAAGTTTCTTGGCTCAGGTTTGCAGTGCAGTCTGACAGTTTGAGGAGAGGTCACTGTCAGACACAAGTTGTGATCGCCATCTGTTGTTAACCCCGTGCCTTGAGTCAATGGTCGAACCCGAACAAACACCTTGATGGCATCTCCATCACTGCACAACATAGAACGAAGAATTAATGTTAAAGGAGGAAATCTGTTCTGCTTCGGACAAATTATACTGTATATCTATTAAACAGACGATATTAAATGTGGTAACACAACTTTTAATATTTTAGCTGAAACAAGTCTCTCTCTTTCTCTCTCTCTCGACAAAAAGTGATGTCCTTATTTAAATGATAATGATTATGATTATGAAGACTCTGCCTTACATTTACATTTAGGCATTTGGCAGACGCTTAAAAGCGACTTACAGTGCACTTATTACAGGGACAATCCCCCTGGAGCAACGTGGAGTAAAGTGTCTTGCTCAAGGATACACTGGTGGTGGCTGCTGGGATCGAACCAGCAACCTTTTGATTTACCAGTTCAGTGGTTTAACCCACTAGACCACCATCTCCACTCCCAGACCACCATCTCCACTCCCAGACCACCATCTCCACTCCCACTCCACTACTTGCCGTGGTTCAGATTATTTACGCATTTTTATAGGTTCCAAATGTAACATAAAACAAAAACAAACAATGTAAAATAAAGTAAAAGACTCGAGAATGTAACAAAGTGACTTAAACCACTGTGTTGATCCACATGACGAACTTATAAAGGTCATGTCATACGTAATGGCATACGCAATCCAAACGGTTTAAAACATACGAAACGAAAAATACATAAACAGGCCAAAAAAGGGTAACATGCCAAAAGCTGAGAACTGTGTCTATTTTAAGCTTTTTTTAAAGATAGTGGGGGTGTTTGTTTGTTTGTGTGAGTGTGTATAACGTTACCTGTTGCTATTTGACTCCCCGGTGACTGCGCAAAAATGAAAAGATAAAAATAAATTTTAAGCAAAAGGTTAACCCCCAAAAAGCTAACGTTCAGCACAAACACTATGTAAACAACAACAAAGACAGCTATATACCATAAGCTCGACTGTGATATAAAACTGATCATCTGTAAGATGTAACTTAAACATTGACGAGAAACATTTCACTGCCGTGTTTGGTGTCTGTTTGTCGGAGCTTGCGAAAGCTATCGGTAGTAAAAAAATAATCTCACCTTTTCCTTTAAAATTCATAATTCATTCCGTCTCTTTCCTTCTTTTTGCCCGTGAAGGGTTCATACAAAATTTGGCGCCTCAATCTTCTTCCGGCTCGTGTGTTGACCTCAGCGCTCAGCGTAACAGCGCCACACGCTGGTGCGAAAGACAGGGTAGTATCTTTATTATATAGTTTGCATCGTATATTTATGGCCGTATGCTTTGGTAATGTAAAGCTTTTTACCTTGCTGGTAAATATTGAGTCAATATCTGCCATTTTTATGAGAAGGTGTTGTCACACTTAAAATATAACCAAGCCATTGTTTTGTCTCAAGATGCACACCAAGTAATGTTTTCTTCTAAGGGATTTTTATAAAAGCGACATAAATATCTTAATTAAATTAAGGCATAGTAGTGACTTAAACTAAACCGTGTCTGTGAAATTGGTTTGAGGGTTTCCAATTTTGCCTTTGGTTTAAAATGTAAATAGAGGATATGGTGCTCGTTACGAAGGTGTAACCAGTAGCGGCTCGTGGCTATACAAGGTGGGGCAGATAACGGATCATATAGTAGGATATATAAAATGAATAGCTTGAATTATTCGTTTAACATTAAAATGACTGAATACATAAGCTTTTTGTCGGGTGTCTAATGTCTTTGCGTAATTCAGCCTGATGAGGGCGCTCGAACGTTGATTGCCAAGCTCTACCATCACATGTTGGATGAAATCTTAAAATACACAATGCGTAACTATGTTTTACTTTTGTGTTTGTTACGTTAAAAAAAACCAAAGTTCTCTGAACTGCATTGGGGGCTGGATTAAGAAAACACAAACGAGACATTTACAGAGACATTTAATTCACAATATTTGGTTTTGTAATATTTTGTAATTCTCTTTTATTATTTATTCTTTTGCAATGGTTTCGCTTTCTATTAGACCTTCTGTATATTTACTGCAGGCTTAACGTTATAATTATGTACAAGATTTTCACAAGAGGACTTAAACTTAACGATGTATCATTTATAATGTTATGGCGATTAGTTTAAACATGGTAACTTAGTGTAGGCTAATTCAACTTTGTATAAATGGCAATCAGTCCGCCAAAAACAGGGTTAATGCACACTAAAATAAAACCATGGTTATTTCCTTAAGGGAGAAACTTAAGGATGTATTTAAAGATTTATTATTACCTTCAACAAGATTTGCATCACTTGCCGTGTTGATCTGATTAATTTGCTGGACTTTACTAACGCGGATTGATATAGCTTTGTCTGCAACTACATTTACGTAATATATACATATGATAAAATAATATATGTTGGGGGGCTGCCCAAACGTTTAAGTAAATTTTAGGAATTACAGAACGTTAACACATCAGTCTCTCTCGCTTAGTTCATCAGAACGTCTGGTTCACATCAATCGATCTGGATGCTTTTTTCCTCATAAGCAGTGCTTGAGTTGGGCCGGTACCCTTCTCTGTTTGAATGTTTATCGTACCTTCACTTTTTCTTGCGTACCTGCACTTCTCACATGTTGCCGGTATTTTGCCCCTCCAAACCCAGAAATACATGTCTGGAACGGCACTCGAAGTCGGCATGGGACCTCTGAACTCTTAAATCGATCAACCCTGGCCACAGGGAAATGCGTTATTTTAAATCACACCCAAGATGCTTCCAGTGAGATTAGCGCAGAGCCAGATATACTTTTATTATAGGAAGATGGAAGGGTCTGTAATACTTCCAGTTGGAGAAGCTTTGACACCAGGAATCTCACCAGCACCAAACCTGTGTCCCATTTCGGGAGAAGCTTGTTCTTCAAAGCACACAGCCTCAAGAGTCCAAGAACCAAACTGAAATGAGACACACCTTATCAATATTCATGTTTCCCCTGCGTCCACGCCAGTCCCATGGTCTCACCGGTGCCCTACTCTGGTCTAGCGGACGATTGGAATGGATTCCTTATTCAGTGCACCCTATACCTACAACACAATGCATCCATTTTCACCCCACAGAATCTTCCAAAATATAATTTATAATCTCTCTTCTTTCAAGGAAGGCTCTTCAGTGGACGGAATCGCGGTGGTCTCAAGCAGCACTGGAGGTATATTTGTGAGTGATCAATTATACAAGTTACATCAAGGAAATCTGTCTGTTCAGGATATAAATTTCGCACCCTATTCATCGCTAGTGGATGGAACGAGCAAGCCCTTTTGACTACCTACCTTCACGGTTTGAATCAACAACTACATCTCCATCTGGCAAGCAGCAGTGACTCCCTAAGGGCTCGAAAAACTCAACTTTCCATCCAACTTTCAGAACGATTACAGAGTTCACCTACCAGCCTGCTCTAGAACCCACGGACGAACCCTTGGAGTTTGCTGGCTACTGAGCGGCAAAGGAGAGTGACCCAGGGTCTTTGGGACTTCAGACTCTGATTATCAGCATAACAGTGATGAATTTATGAACTACTTCACTAGTAAAATCCAAGATATTAGAGAAAAAATTATAACAATGCAACCAGAACTGAAACCCGCTGAACAAATTAACTACAGCACCACTAAGGAGAAATTGCAATTATTTTCTACAGTAGATCATGATGAACTCTCTAAAATCATTAGATCATCAAAATCAACAACATGCGTGCTAGACCCTATACCTACAAAACTACTGAAAGAAATGCTCCCGGAAATTATAGATCCTCTTCTTAGTATTATTAACTCATCTCTGACATTAGGACATGTGCCTAAAGCATTTAAGGTGGCTGTTATAAGGCCCCTTATCAAAAAACTCAAACTCGACCCAAGAGAACTAGGCAATTACAGGCCTATATCAAATTTACCTTTTATATCTAAAGTTCTTGAAAAAGTAGTTTCAACTCAGTTACGCTCCTTCCTCCAAAGGAATGACATTAATGAAGAATTCCAGTCTGGATTTCGAGCATGTCACAGTACAGAGACTGCTTTGATCAGAGTTACAAATGATCTGCTTTTAGCGTCTGACCGTGGCTGTATTTCGTTATTGGTGCTGCTAGACCTTAGTGATGCATTTGACACCATTGACCACGGCCTACTCCTACACAGACTCGAAAAGTACGTCAGCATTAATGGAATAGCATTAAAATGGTTTAAGTCTTATTTATCTGACCGTTTTCAATTTGTAGCAATAAACAATGAGGTGTCTCGCAAATCGCAAGTCCAGTACGGTGTAACACAGGGCTCAGTCTTGGGGCCTCTGCTCTTTGCATTATATATGCTACCTCTAGGAGATATAATAAAGCGACACGGAATTAGCTTTCACTGTTATGCTAATGATACTCAACTTTATATTTCCTCGAAGCCTCATGAAACCCAGCAGTTCCATCGAATAAAGGAATGCATAGTTGATTTAAAAAACTGGATGAGTAACAATTTTTTACTACTGAACTCGGACAAAACAGAAGTGTTACTTACTGGACCAGAAACCGCCATACGTAACAACCAAGAATACTGCTTAACTATTGACGGATGCTCCATAATATCCTCGTCGTCAGCTAAGAATCTTGGCGTTGTATTCAATAGTAATCTGTCATTTGAGAGCCATGTCGCCAACACCTGTAAAATTGCATTTTTCCATCTTAAGAATATATCTAAACTACGTCATATGCTGTCACTGTCAGATGCAGAGAAATTAATTCATGCATTCATGACATCAAGACTAGATTACTGTAATGCTCTTTTAGGTGGTTGCCCTGCAGGCCTATTACAAAAACTGCAACTGGTTCAAAACGCGGCAGCTCGAGTTCTTACACGTACAAAAAAGTATGAGCATATAACCCCGGTTATTTTAAATCACACCCAAGATGCTTCCAGTGAGATTAGCGCAGAGCCAGATATACTTTTATTATAGGAAGATGGAAGGGTCTGTAATACTTCCAGTTGGAGAAGCTTTGACACCAGGAATCTCACCAGCACCAAACCTGTGTCCCATTTCGGGAGAAGCTTGTTCTTCAAAGCACACAGCCTCAAGAGTCCAAGAACCAAACTGAAATGAGACACACCTTATCAATATTCATGTTTCCCCTGCGTCCACGCCAGTCCCATGGTCTCACCGGTGCCCTACTCTGGTCTAGCGGACGATTGGAATGGATTCCTTATTCAGTGCACCCTATACCTACAACACAATGCATCCATTTTCACCCCACAGAATCTTCCAAAATATAATTTATAATCTCTCTTCTTTCAAGGAAGGCTCTTCAGTGGACGGAATCGCGGTGGTCTCAAGCAGCACTGGAGGTATATTTGTGAGTGATCAATTATACAAGTTACATCAAGGAAATCTGTCTGTTCAGGATATAAATTTCGCACCCTATTCATCGCTAGTGGATGGAACGAGCAAGCCCTTTTGACTACCTACCTTCACGGTTTGAATCAACAACTACATCTCCATCTGGCAAGCAGCAGTGACTCCCTAAGGGCTCGAAAAACTCAACTTTCCATCCAACTTTCAGAACGATTACAGAGTTCACCTACCAGCCTGCTCTAGAACCCACGGACGAACCCTTGGAGTTTGCTGGCTACTGAGCGGCAAAGGAGAGTGACCCAGGGTCTTTGGGACTTCAGACTCTGATTATCAGCATAACAGTGATGAATTTATGAACTACTTCACTAGTAAAATCCAAGATATTAGAGAAAAAATTATAACAATGCAACCAGAACTGAAACCCGCTGAACAAATTAACTACAGCACCACTAAGGAGAAATTGCAATTATTTTCTACAGTAGATCATGATGAACTCTCTAAAATCATTAGATCATCAAAATCAACAACATGCGTGCTAGACCCTATACCTACAAAACTACTGAAAGAAATGCTCCCGGAAATTATAGATCCTCTTCTTAGTATTATTAACTCATCTCTGACATTAGGACATGTGCCTAAAGCATTTAAGGTGGCTGTTATAAGGCCCCTTATCAAAAAACTCAAACTCGACCCAAGAGAACTAGGCAATTACAGGCCTATATCAAATTTACCTT
This sequence comes from Triplophysa siluroides, assembly GCA_006030095.1. NCBI lineage: Eukaryota > Metazoa > Chordata > Actinopteri > Cypriniformes > Nemacheilidae > Triplophysa > Triplophysa siluroides. Next base: position 515,846 of record VCII01000030.1, on the reverse strand, counting down.
TTATATCTAAAGTTCTTGAAAAAGTAGTTTCAACTCAGTTACGCTCCTTCCTCCAAAGGAATGACATTAATGAAGAATTCCAGTCTGGATTTCGAGCATGTCACAGTACAGAGACTGCTTTGATCAGAGTTACAAATGATCTGCTTTTAGCGTCTGACCGTGGCTGTATTTCGTTATTGGTGCTGCTAGACCTTAGTGATGCATTTGACACCATTGACCACGGCCTACTCCTACACAGACTCGAAAAGTACGTCAGCATTAATGGAATAGCATTAAAATGGTTTAAGTCTTATTTATCTGACCGTTTTCAATTGTAGCAATAAACAATGAGGTGTCTCGCAAATCGCAAGTCCAGTACGGTGTAACACAGGGCTCAGTCTTGGGGCCTCTGCTCTTTGCATTATATATGCTACCTCTAGGAGATATAATAAAGCGACACGGAATTAGCTTTCACTGTTATGCTAATGATACTCAACTTATATTTCCTCGAAGCCTCATGAAACCCAGCAGTTCCATCGAATAAAGGAATGCATAGTTGATTTAAAAAACTGGATGAGTAACAATTTTTTACTACTGAACTCGGACAAAACAGAAGTGTTACTTACTGGACCAGAAACCGCCATACGTAACAACCAAGAATACTGCTTAACTATTGACGGATGCTCCATAATATCCTCGTCGTCAGCTAAGAATCTTGGCGTTGTATTCAATAGTAATCTGTCATTTGAGAGCCATGTCGCCAACACCTGTAAAATTGCATTTTTCCATCTTAAGAATATATCTAAACTACGTCATATGCTGTCACTGTCAGATGCAGAGAAATTAATTCATGCATTCATGACAAGACTAGATTACTGTAATGCTCTTTTAGGTGGTTTGGCAGGCCTATTACAAAAACTGCAACTGGTTCAAAACGCGGCAGCTCGAGTTCTTACACGTACAAAAAAGTATGAGCATATAACCCCGGTTCTGTCAAACTTGCACTGGTTACCTATAAAGCATCGCATTAACTTTAAGATCTTGCTTATTACCTATAAAGCCCTACATGGTCTAGCGCCGCAGTATTTGAATGAACTTCTATTGAATTACAATCCTCCACGTGCATTACGCTCTCAGGCGTCCTGTCAGTTGGTAATACCTAGAATTTCAAAATCGAGTGCAGGTGGTAGATCCTTTTCTTATCTAGCGCCTAAACTTTGGAATAATTCTTCCCTGCACTGTCCGGGAGGCAGACACACTCTGTCAGTTTAAATCTAGACTAAAGACGCATCTTTTTAATCTTGCATACACTACACTTCCATAATACTAATCCTCAGAGGATTTAGGCTGCATTATTTAGATCAACCGGAACCAGGAACACATCCAACAACAAATGATGTACCTGTTGCATCAAAGAGTGCAGAACAGTACTCTACTCTCAGCCAGTCTTGTCTCTTTGTTCCAAGGTTACCGCAGGACCTGACCCGAGCTGAGATGATAGCGCTGGATAAAGGATGCGGCAACTTGACACGATTTTTTCTACAACATGTAACCCAGTGCTAAATTTCCTGTTTGGATTTCCTTATAAAAAGGAGTTTTTATTTTCGGTATCTGTTTTGTTTTCACATAAAAGTGGTTTATTATAAGAGTATCGTTTTCGCGAATGTGCAATGTTAGATATATAGATAGTTGTTTGTATCTTCAACGTGGCATGTAGCTATTGGGGTAAAGGGGTGATAAGCCCCGCCTTGTGGGTGTGAAAAAAAAAGGAGTGATGGCGGATTAGATCAGAAGTGTGATGGCAGTTGAGACGATTCCAATTTAGAATGCGTTTCTTTGTTTTCTGATTCCGGGGTTTAAATGTGTATCTGTGTTTTTGTGTAGTCAACTCGACTGCATATATATATATAAAGTCATTCCTGCGTAAATTGGACGAACTGTTATTCTGCGGGTGAGCGTGTCTGTGCAGTATTCAGTTTGTTCGTCCGGGTTGCAGTAGCGAGGTGGACGATATCGACGGGAATTAAATCGATTGCCGTTGACTGTTTGATCGGCCAGTTCGTGTGTGACGGAGCAGGAAAGGGATTTTCTAGCAAGCAAAGCTAGGAAGCTAAAGTTTCTCCGACAGCGGGATGGCGTGGTGACGGCTGACTGATCGGCGCCGCACGTGTCTGGTTGCTAACGGATACGAAAGCCCCTGAAAACGTCGGGATTTGAGGTATTTTGTGTGTTTCATTTTGTGCTTAAAAGAAAAAAAGCGAAGTGGCCAGTTGTGTTTTATTTGGCCTCCACGTACCCGAGCAACGTTCCAGGCCTGCAACGGGGGGAGGGGTTTGTGAACTGAGTGAGAGTGTGTGTATGAGTGGGCCCACAATCCGTTTGTTCCAGACAAATTATTTAAATGCTAAATGTTTACATGCTATGTTGATGTGTAATGGGAAACTGTAGTCTGTGTGCATAACAGTCTGAGTTAGAATACGGATTATTTCAGTTGTTAAACGGTCATACTAAGCGGTAACACGTTTAAGTTGATGTGAAAGTTTCTTTGACGCATTTGTTTGCTTGTTGTACGTAAGAAAAAAATAAAAATATAAAAAAGGGGTCAAAAGCTCAGTTAAAGGGGTCTGTACAGAATTTATTTCATTTATTTTTCCGAGTGAAATTAGTTATTTTCCTTCATTGGTACAATATTCTCTTGTTTACTATTTTGTTAATCAATATTGTATTATTTTACCTTTATAAAACCTGTTTCATATGATTTAGTTGAATCACTCGTTTCTAAGGTTTCGCAGCACTAAAATATAAAGGTAAGGAGCAAAGCAGTGTACAGTTAAGGAGTCATCCTATTCAATTGTAACATAACGTCGAGAGACACCGGGAAAGAACCAGGGATCTTGTCCCTTTTTGTTCTATAGGTTGGTACACCTGAGACCAGAGGGGGCGCTACATAAAGGGGGGCTCGTCCGGGATCGATTCTTTGCTGTTACACTGTCAGGAGAGAATATCGTCTGTTTTGAAAACCAAGCTTAAGACAGAATAATGGATGTTGAGGATTCTTTCTTTCAAGCTGAACTCAGCAGCTGGTGCAAAAAAGAAGCAATTGATCCAAAACATGCAGTATTACTTGTGGGTGTGTCTACAGATATGGGCGTGGCTCGTATTGAAGAAATCATCCAAACAGTCAAAGTTCTGGGAAGAGTGAGAGTGCGAGATAAAAAGGAAGGGATCGCTCCAGGTTTCCTGTCTGTGTTCTGTGAGTGCAAAGAAGAGGTTGATCCATCTCGCTTACCAGTGGAACTGAGACCCGAGGTGAGTGCAAAGCCTTGGAAGATCATTGTAGCCTGTAGCGATGAGGCCCAGCAAAGGATTCGCAGGAAAACTAGCAGATTTGTGGTACAAGAAGGAAAGTCTCTCCTTGATCTTCAAGCTATGTTCTCATCGTCTAGCCCAGAGTCAGGGACTCCAGAATCCATAATCCGTGCTGTGAGCGACTTGCTGGAAAAGACCTCTAAACCAGTAAGTGATGGCAGTGCATACCGACGTTTAAGAACCTTTTCAGGAACCGTTCCTACTCCTGTGGGAGAAGAAGCTTTGGAGAGCTGGATGGATCAAGCCAGGATGATGGTTATGGAGTGCGACTGCTCAGACAGGGAAAAACGCAGACGTATCATTGAAAGTTTGCGGGGTTCTGCATTGGAGGTAGTGAAGGCTGTCAGATTTCCAACGCTGATGCAACTTCCTTAAAGTACTTAGAAGCCTTGGAGGGTGCTTTTGGAACCTCAGAGTCAGCTGAAGATTTGTACTTCATGTTCAGGTTACTGAGGCAAGATCCTGGGGAAACTCTCTCTGATTTTCTGATGCGACTAGAGAAAGCACTTACCAAAGTGGTGAAGAAAGGCGGGTTATCGTCAAGAGGAAGTGCAGACAAGGCAAGAGTGGAGCAGTTGATCAGAGGAGCTGTAGAATCAGACCTGCTATTACTTCAACTGAGACTGAGGGAGAGACGAGAAGATCCACCTGATTTCCTTGCTCTTTTGAATGAAATAAGGGAAGAAGAAGAGAGTGAAGCCGCCCGACATAGTTTGGGGGTGACTGCAAGACCTGTCCCCAGGCCACGACAGAAGATGACTAACTTTGCTGTGAGAGAGTTACAGGCTGAGATCCAGGATTTGCGGATGCAAGTAGCTGAAAGCCCTTCAAAAGTGCCAGTTGCTGAAAGGGAGTCAAGAGGAGTGATGAGTAAGAGGGAGGGTGACCTTTCACCGGAAGTGCTCGCCTTAAAGAAACAGGTTCAGAGGCTAGAGGAGCAACTAACATCACTAAGTGTCAGACAATCACCCCAAGTCACAAGATACACCCAATTACAAGATCCTCAGGAATCCTATGTGAAACCCAGAGTAGGAAAAGTTAAAGAGGATTACTTCTGTTACAGATGTGGAGAGGATGGACACATCGCACCAAGGTGCAAAGCTCCTGAAAACTATAGTCTAGTAATACAGAAACTTGTGCTGTCACTTCGAAAGGCAAAGCTGAGAAAACAGATCAGGATGGTGGAAAGCCCACTGGTGACAAGATCAGTTTCTCCCGAGAAAGTCAGGCAACTGTGCAGGAGAAGAGTAAAATTCCAAGTGGGTTAGTGGGTCCATCTCTGACCATCCCAGTGAAAGTCAATGGACAATCCAGTGAAGCCTTGCTAGATAGTGGATCTCAGGTCACTATAATTTTTGAGTCATGGTATTTAAAAAACCTGTCCTTTGTGCCAATTCAGCCACTTTCAGGTTTGTCTATTTGGGGCCTCAGCCATGCCAGTTACCCCTTACACAGGATATGTGCTTATAGACGTGTCTTTTCCTGCTTCGGTGATAGGAATGGAAGAGACTGTGCAAATCCTTGCTTTGGTGTGTCCTGAACCTGAAGGTCCCGAACAAGTGCCTGTGATCATAGGGACCAATGCAAGATTTTTCCAGCGGCTGCTTCAACATTGTACGTCTGGTCATGAGACAGAGATTGCACGCATGTTGAGAATTCAGTTTTGACAATCTTGAGTTTGAGATGCCTCGGAAGACTACAGATGGAAAGACCATTGACATACCTAGTGGAGATGTGAAGTGGATGGGTCCAGGCCCGTGCAAGATTCCATCAAAAGGTGAAATGTGTACGATTTGTGATGTGGAGTCAGAAACACCACTGGAGAAAGACATCTTTGTTTTAGAAACCGTTACAGATGACGTGCTGCCGGTGGGATTGTTCATTCCTCCTGTTGTGTTTCCCTTTTCAGCCGTGAATGAGAACAAGTGCAAAGTGCTAATTAAGAATGAAACCGCCAGAGAGATAACCATACCTGCTGGAACAGTTATAGCTCATGTGTTCCCCACAGATATGGTTACGGCAGTGGCTGATACACACAAAGAACCAAAGAGGATTGACCCAAAGTTTTTTGATTTCACAAAGTCATCTATTCCAACGGAGTGGGAAGATCGTCTTCGCCAAAAGCTTTCTGAGAGAGGAAATGTTTCTCCCTTGAAGAATGGGATGTGGGATTAACCAATGACACGAAGCATCAAATCCGTCTGAGTGACTCTAGACCGTTTCGAGAGAGGTCGCGACGTATTGCGCCCGCAGACATTGATGATGTTCGTCGTCACCTTAAAGATTGCTAGCTGCAGGAATTATTAAGGAGTCTCGCAGTCCCTACGCTTCTCCAATCGTGATTGTGCGGAAAAGAAGTGGAGCCGTACGTATGTGCATCGATTATCGTACACTCAACAGTCGGACTTATCCAGACCAGTACACTACCCCTCGTATAGATGATGCTTTGGATTGTCTGGCTGGCAGTAAGTGGTTTTCCGTCCTTGATCTTAGAAGCGGCTACTACCAAATTGCCATGGCGGATGAGGATAAGGAGAAGACTGCGTTCATATGCCCCTTGGGTTTTTACGAGTTTGAAAGGATGCCACAAGGAGTCAGTGGAGCACCTGCGACATTCCAAAGGCTCATGGAGCGTGCCATGGGAGACATGCATTTGCTAGAGGTGATCGTGTACCTGGATGATATCATTGTCTTTGGTTCTACACTTGAAGAACATGAACGAAGGCTTTTGAAAGTCCTGGATCGGCTGGAGGAGTATGGATTGAAAGTCTCGGTGGACAAGTGCCAGCTCTGTATGTCCCAGGTCAAGTATGTGGGGCATATTGTCTCTGCTGATGGCGTTGCCCCTGATCCTGAGAAGATCAAAGCTGTTACTGAGTGGAAGATGCCTACAGATGTGAAATCCTTAAGATCATTCCTGGGTTTCTGCGGATTCTACAGGAGGTTTGTCAAAAACTACTCTGCAATAGTACGACCTCTGACAGAACTCACTAAAGGGTATCCACCAGCCAGAAGAGATCTAAAGAGTAAACCAGAAAGAGGGTACTTCAAGGTGTCAGAGCCGTTTGGTGAGCGATGGAGTAACGATTGCACCAACGCGTTCGAGTACATTATCCAGTGTCTTACTCAAGCCCCTGTTCTTGCGTTTGCAGATCCCAATAAGGCCTATGTTCTACACATTGATGCAAGTGGGAATGGTTTGGGAGCGGTATTGAATCAGGAGTATCCTGAAGGGCTCCGACCAGTAGCATACGCAAGTAGAAGACTGAGCACAACAGAGGAAAGATACCCTACTCATCAACTTGAATTCTTGGCATTGAAGTGGGCGGTGGTAGATAAATTTCATGACTATCTCTATGGTGTGAAATTCGTCGTGAGAACTGACAACAACCCACTCACGTATGTCCTCACAACAGCTAAGTTAAATGCAACTGGACATCGTTGGTTGGCGGCATTGGCCACTTATGACTTTAGTTTGCAGTACAAGCCAGGACGTCATAATGTAGATGCTGATGTGTTATCTCGTTACCCACTTGATGAGGAGCCTAGGTATGAGTGGACAGAAATACCTCAGCCTGGAGTAAAAGCTATCTGTCAGATGGTGGTGAGTCACCAGACTACAGAAACTTCTACACAAGACTGATTGATCAGTTAGGCCCTGAGTCAGTAAGTGTTCCACCTGCCTACACTTGTCTTGCACAGCTTGACTTGGGACATTTAAAGCAACTTACACAGGCCGAGCTGAAGATGGCCCAAGATAAGGATCCAGTCGTGGGACCAGTAAAGTTTGCAGTGGAACATGGAAAGATGCATATGTTGAGTCACTCTTCCAACACTCAGCTGGGTCTACTGCAAAGACAAGGATCAAAGCTGGTCATTCAGAATAAGTTGCTCTACAGGGTATCCAATAGTCCTGGTGGTGAGCAGAAAAAACAACTTGTTTTACCTGAACAGTTCCACCAACAAGTACTGCAGTCTTTACATGACGAAAATGGACACCTGGGCATTGAGCGGACCACAGAGTTGCTGAAGGATAGATTCTACTGGCCTCGGATGACGTCAGTGATTGAAACATATGTGAAAGCCTGTGGTAGATGCATTGCTAGAAAGACATCACCTCGGAAGTGTGCGCCGTTAAACAATATCACTAGTAGTGGACCATTGGAATTGTGTGCATTTTTTTTTTATCGATAGAGCCAGATTTCAAAGGAGTTGCTAATGTCTTGGTTGTCACTGATCATTTCACCCGCTATGCTCAAGCCTACGCAACTAAAGATCAAAAAGCATCAACTGTTGCAAAGGTCCTCTGGGAGAAGTTCTTTGTGTATTATGGATTGCCAGCCCGTATACACTCAGATCAGGGAGAGACTTCGAGAGCAAGCTGATTAAAGAACTGTTGGGTATGCTTGGGATTGAGAAATCAAGAACGACACCTTACCACCCGCAAGGAGATCCGCAGCCCGAACGTTTCAACCGGACACTGCTCTCCATGCTAGGAACTCTGGAAGCTGCAGAAAAGCACAAGTGGAGTCAGCACATCAGCAGGTTGGTGCATGCGTACAATTGCACTAAAAATGAGGCCACGGGATACTCACCCTACTTTCTCTTGTTTGGGAGAGAAGCACGTCTGCCAATCGATGTGTGCTTCGGGACTGTTTCTGGAGGGGAAGAAGCTCAGACGTACCAAAAATATGTCGAAACCCTGAAAAACGACCTTCAGAATGCCTACCAACTTGCTTCTGAGTCTGCACTGAAGAATCACCAGAGGAACAAACGTCGTTACGACAAAAAAGTAATATGTCAAGGCATAGAGCCGGGAGACCGGGTTCTAATTCGAAATCTTGCTTTCTCTGGAAAACACAAGTTGGAAAACAGATGGAATTCGTCCCCGTTCATTGTGTTAGAGAAGCTTGCTAATCTACCTGTGTACAAGCTCAGACCTGAGGATAGGAAAGGAAAAATCAAAACAATGCACCGGGATCATCTCTTGCCGATTGGAGAACTGGTGCGGATGTCTAACCAGACAAGAGACAAAACGTCCGGCAAAGTCCATTGGCTAATTTTGGAGAGGGCAGAAAGCAAATGTTGTCAAGAGATCATAGATTGCAGGATGCCAAGGACACAGCTGAACATTCCTCAGAGAGTGATGAAGAGAGCTATGGAAGTTGTTCTTCAAACCTGCCTAAAAGATGGACTCCGTTAATTCCTGACCTCCAAAGTGCATTCAGGGCTGAGAAGAGTGAAGTAGCTGTTCACGGACAGTGAATCTCAACATGCTGGAGAAGATGAAAGGGAATCTTGGACAAGAGGATTTTAGAGAGGAGTGGAACCAGATGGAAGACTTGGCAGAGGTGTCTGAGAGGGAAAAGAGTAGCTCAAAAAGTGTGTCAGACTCTGAGATGGAGGGCGAGGAACCTCGTCCTAAGAGGCAGCCAAAACCTGTGTCTAAACTAAGCTATGATGCGCTTGGTCAGCCCAGTGAAAGACCCATTACTGTTGTGCATAGAGGAATAGTCATCCACCTACCCAATTCCTCAAGATTGAACTTTGCCCTTCTAGTTCGGATTCCCTTTTGGTGTCAGGTGTACTAAAATATGTGTGGACTCCGAAAATAGAGTTGTTATCCATATGTAAAGTCAGTATACTCATGGGGGCATGAGTATTTAAGAAGGGGAAGAATGTAACCCAGTGCTAAATTTCCTGTTTGGATTTCCTTATAAAAAGGAGTATTTATTTTCGGTATCTGTTTTGTTTTCACATAAAAGTGGTTTATTATAAGAGTATCGTTTTCGCGAATGTGCAATGTTAGATATATAGATAGTTGTTTGTATCTTCAACGTGGCATGTAGCTATTGGGGTAAAGGGGTGATAAGCCCCGCCTTGTGGGTGTGAAAAAAAAAGGGAGTGATGGCGGATTAGATCAGAAGTGTGATGGCAGTTGAGACGATTCCAATTTAGAATGCGTTTCTTTGTTTTCTGATTCCGGGGTTTAAATGTGTATCTGTGTTTTTGTGTAGTCAACTCGACTGCATATATATATATATAAAGTCATTCCTGCGTAAATTGGACGAACTGTTATTCTGCGGGTGAGCGTGTCTGTGCAGTATTCAGTTTGTTCGTCCGGGTTTGCAGTAGCGAGGTGGACGATATCGACGGGAATTAAATCGATTGCCGTTGACTGTTTGATCGGCCAGTTCGTGTGTGACGGAGCAGGAAAGGGATTTTCTAGCAAGCAAAGCTAGGAAGCTAAAGTTTCTCCGACAGCGGGATGGCGTGGTGACGGCTGACTGATCGGCGCCGCACGTGTCTGGTTGCTAACGGATACGAAAGCCCCTGAAAACGTCGGGATTTGAGGTACTGTTTGTGTGTTTCATTTTGTGCTTAAAAGAAAAAAAAGCGAAGTGGCCAGTTGTGTTTTATTTGGCCTCCACGTACCCGAGCAACGTTCCAGGCCTGCAACAGAGGGGTTTGTGAACTGAGTGAGAGTGTGTGTATGAGTGGGCCCACAATCCGTTTGTTCCAGACAAATTATTTAAATGCTAAATGTTTACATGCTATGTTGATGTGTAATGGGAAACTGTAGTCTGTGTGCATAACAGTCTGAGTTAGAATACGGATTATTTCAGTTGTTAAACGGTCATACTAAGCGGTAACACGTTTAAGTTGATGTGAAAGTTTCTTTGACGCATTTGTTTGCTTGTTGTACGTAAGAAAAAAAAATAAAATATAAAAAAGGGGTCAAAAGCTCAGTTAAAGGGGTCTGTACAGAATTTATTTCATTTATTTTTCCGAGTGAAATTAGTTATTTTCCTTCATTGGTACAATATATTCTCTTGTTTACTATTTTGTTAATCAATATTGTATTATTTTACCTTTATAAAACCTGTTTCATATGATTTAGTTGAATCACTCGTTTCTAAGGTTTCGCAGCACTAAAATATAAAGGTAAGGAGCAAAGCAGTGTACAGTTAAGGAGTCATCCTATTCAATTGTAACATAACGTCGAGAGACACCGGGAAAGAACCAGGGATCTTGTCCCTTTTTGTTCTATAGGTTGGTACACCTGAGACCAGAGGGGGCGCTACAAACACTTCAAATGCTATTAGATTGTTAATGATAATCTTAAATCTATAATTTACCTTATTAGTAAATTTATTTATTTTTTATGTAGCCTTGTTGTGCAAGCACTGTTGAGCTTGTGCAGAGGCAGCAGCTTTTGCCAGAAGGGAACTGGAATCCCCTGGTTGGGCCTGGGTTCTCCTGAGGTTTTTTTTCTCCATTGGAGTTTTGAGTTCCTCGCCACCGTTTGCATATTGTTTTGCACTATTTGCCTGGCCGGGGGGGCTGCTTTAGAATTTAGAAGTTAGGCATATACGAATTTATAGTCCGTTTAATATTTGACCTGTGGTTCTCTCTCCTTTATCTCAAATGTGTGCTTTCACTGTGCGTGTGTGCGAGTCTATGTCAATGTGTGTAGTGTGTATGCATATTGTGTGTGTGGAGCATTTGTATGTCTGTCTTTTGTTGTTTTCACCTTTTTCTTGTTTTTACAGGTATATGACTTTAGTTGTTTTTCTTGTAATCTGTCATGGTTCCACCTCTCCTTGTCAGGTATTTCTTGGTCTAGAGGTGGAATCATACAGGATCCTTTGTTTCCCTAGTCTGCGTCATCGTTGCTACCCTCCTGTTTCCTAGTTTGTGTTAATTAGTTTATCCCTGGCACCTGTTCCCTCTTGATTTGCTCCCCTTTAAAACATCCTCTTGTTCTTTGTCCTGTCTGGTTCATTGTACGTTCTACCTCGTGTGTTAGCTGTTGGATGAAAGCTTACGCTGTCGTTATTATGAAGTTCTTGTTACCTTGTTCCTGTTCCCTCGTCTTCGTAAGTCTAGTTTAGTTAGTGTGTGTTTATATTCAAGTGTTCGTTTGGTAGTTTAGTTAGTCAGTGTTCTTGTTTTGTTTATTATTTATCCTGTCTTGTTTTCCCCCTCGTGGGTTTTGTTTTGCCTGTTTTTGTAGTCTTTGTTATTTTTGTCAAATAAATACCCCTGTTAACCCCTTCATCCCTGAGTCTGCCTGCAATTGGGTTCTCCCCTGTCAAATCCGGGTCAAATCGTGACAGTAATCAATGCGTCTCATGTACAGCTGCTTTGTAACAATGAAAATTGTAAAAAGCGCTATATAAATAAAGTTGAGTTGAGTCTTTGCTTTTACTACGGAGCTTCGAGGCATTTGTTAGACACATGCACAGTCCTCTCAATGTAGAAGTGCTCTTGTCCATCACTGATATTTCTCTCACCCTCACAGCTCTCGCCGACTTTGGATCAGCTAGCAATTTCTTCTCCATCGCCCTCTGCCGCCAGCTTAAGCTCAAGAAGGAAGACCTCCCTATCCAGTACGAGGTCCAATCTATCCTAAGAAGACATCTCAGCAAACGCAAGATCAGCTATCAGGTGGAACCAATACAGAGTCAAGTGGGCACCTTCCACCAAGAAAAGGTCCACCTCCTAGTCCTGGAGCAGGCCACAACAGACATCATCCTGGGTCTCCCGTGGCTTATACAACACTATCCAGAGGTCTACTAGAGGAGCGGTAGGACCGGTTAAATCCTCAAGTAGTGAGATCAATGTTTTCCATCCTGTTTTCCATCATTAAGCATGTCTCTTCAATCTATACTACCACCATTGAGAGCCCTCAAGAGAAACTTTCAGTTACCATTCCTGAATGGTATCGTCAGTTCCAGGATATCTTCTGTCCAGCCAGAGCGACCCGCCTTCCACCACATATACTATGGGACTTTGGCAACGACCTAAAGGAGGGTGAGCCAGGGCCTCATGGAAAGATTTATCCACTCTCCATACCTGAGCAGGAGGCCATGGAAGAGTACATTTCATAGGCCCTCAAGCATGGATACATCTTAGGTACTAAGATATTTTCTGCATAAATCCATCCTTGTGTACATAGATGATATTCTCATTTACTCTCTGAACCCCCACAAACACCTGCAGCACATTTCGGAGGGCTTCCAACGCCTCAAAGAACAATACCTGTACCCAAAGGCAGAAAAGTCCTTTCATTTACCCTTGACACAGTTCCTCGGTTACCACATCTCCAAGGAGGGCATCGCCATGGACGAGGGGAAAGTGGCTGCTGTGCGCAACTGGCCAACACCCACCACCATTAAGGAACTCCAGCATTTTCTGGGCTTTGCCAATTTTTAACGCAGATTCATTAAGGACTTCAGCACCATCGTACTTCCACTCACTAACCTTCTGAAGGGCAAGCCCAAATCCCTGTCCTGGTCTCCCTGGGCCACAAAGGGATTTGAATGTCTGAAGAAGAAATTCTCATCAGCAACGATTCTCTGCCATCCAGATCCTTCTCAACCCTTCATTGTACAGGCCTTCCTCTGGAGTTGGAGCGGTGCTTTCTCAGCTGCAGGGAAATCAGTGGTACTCCATTATTGCACCTTCTTTTCCCACAAACTCACCCCGGCATAGAGGAACTATAACATCGGGGACAGCGAGCTGCTCGCTATCAAGCTCATGCCGGAAGAATGGAGGCGTTGGCTGGATGGTGCCAATCAACCTTTCCTCATCTACACAGACCACAAGAACCTCCTGTACCCCAGGGAGGCGAAACCGTTGAACCTGCCCCAGGCCCACTGGGCTATTTTCTTCTCTCGGTTCAACTTCCAGATCTCCTACCGTCCAGGTAATAAAAATGCCTGAGCTTACACCCTCTCTCGTATGTTTGCTCCCCAGGAAGAGAATCAGCTCCCTGAGCCTATTCTACCCTCTTCATCAACCCATTCAATCGACCTTCAATGATGAAACCACCTCCGCCAATGCCCCCAACGTCCGTCTGCCGGGGTGTCCACCCAACCGTGTGTATGGTCCACTTCTCCAACGCATCGCTACCTCTTGGGCTCTGTTTAGGGGAATTTCACTGCAGGACATTTGTGCTGCTGCAAGTTGGGCTCCTTCCCATTCATTTGTCAGATACTACCGACTGGATGTTACCAGGACCCCAGGAGCTCACTCTGAATTGGGGAGGGCTGTTCATAACCTAGCCCTGTTTACACAAGTCACTGGCATGTTATTTATTTCCCCACCTGGCACCATAATTTCATATCTGTGTGCGTTGTCAGGTTTGTTTATGTATGCATCTTGCCACATGTCATTCATACATTTACTGGGATAGCTCACTGCCCCTGTGGGTTGTTATTTTGTGACATGTCATTCACCGCCTTTCCAGGTGACCATCCTCTGGCTTTCAGAGCCTCATTGTGAGTGTATTGAGAACCTGGGAAGCGGTTCATATCTCCCATAGGTGAATGTCGAACACAACACGATGAAAGAGAACTGTTGTTCTAAAAACTGCCTTGCTATTAGATTTTTTTTATTTTGAGCCAAATCTCCAAATTGTCATATGGTGTGACTGTCTCAAGCATGGTTCCATAAATTGCTACTTTTATCAATTAAAAAGAAAAACATTTAAATGTAAATAAATACTATATAAATAAAAATAAAGGCATAATTTGCATTTCCAGTTTGTTGATTTGGATTTAATCTTTCCTCAAAATCTGAATTTTGCTCTGGTGAAGTGGAGATACTTCTCTAATAATGTCAGTTCAACGGCTTTGACAGAGCACGTTGTAACTTCTCTCCTCCAACTATCAGTCTGCTGTCAGCACTTTTTCTGAATGAGGCACCAATTTTCATTTTTTTATTAGTATTCTGCAAGAACGGTACAGTACTGTCACAGTTTTAGTCTGTTTGGTTTTGTTTTCTGTATTCCTATTTTGCCTGTGTTCCCTCATTAGTTTCCATAATTTCTCCACACCTGTTTCTGTTCTCCCTGATTACGTTTCCCTTGTTTATTTAAGCCCTGTGTTTTCCCTCAGTTGAATGTCCGGTTTTGATTATGTTATGTTTGGTTGAGAGTCGCCTGTGGTTGTTTCTGTTAATCAATTAAAGCTCTATTTTGGATTTTACTTAATCGTCGTGCGCTTGATCACAGCCATTCTGTGACATATACAGTCAAACCAACATTTATTCAGACACCTTCAACATTATCACAGGTTATTCGCTGTTTAAAAAATGGTTAAAAAAACTGTTAAACTGTGTGGGAACAAAATCATCTTCCTGATCTTCTATCAGAAAACGTTGATAGAAATGTATGTACTGGATTAGGTTGAATAGCTGTCTGCTGTTAAATTTAAGTACACAGTTGGATAATACCAATTTTGTGCATTGCTTCACTTTGTTCAGGTCGCATTAGCAATTAAAGAAAGAAACACTTATGCAAAACATGGTCAGGTAAAAGTTTCCGTATAATTTGGTCCCAAATATTTATAGATTTTACTGGTAGTCCACTGTATGAAGAATTTTGGGGAATCATATGTCACAGTTTACTTTATTTTGCTTTCCTCTCATTAATGAACTTCATTGTCCTGCACCCACTAGTAAAAAATTATCAAACATTTTTGGTTTCACTGTATGTGTGTGTACTGTAGGGAATACAAACCTAGTAGGCATTCAAGGAACTACATTGTTTATAACATTTATTTTGGTTTAGTCTTTATTTAGGTTTTTAAAACACTTATCAAACATATGGTTAAGATTACAAAATTACATTCTATAAAGCATATAAAAGCGCTGGATATGTACCCTAACCAACAAAAGTACCTTTAAGAAATAAACATTCCTCTGCATATTCTCACATCTCTTTTGGTCAAGCTTTCAGTGACAGGATACCAATTTGATTTATGTAACTTTCAGTTTTAGTTACCTTTGTTCATGTTTCTATCAATCTTAACTCTTTTAATGATTAATAAAAGGTACATTGTGGCATCCAGAAGAGATTTAACATGCATTTGCGCCAAACAGGTTAGCATTAAAAGTAGAACAGTAGCTTCTAATAAGTGTATTTGTCAAAAAAAAGCTTTTCTCCAAGAGTGAGAAGATCATATAAATGTCTGGTTAAAGTCTACATTTCCCTGCATTAAGTCAATACTGTTCTATTCTTTATTCTCTTGATTAGGAAATCTGGAGGTTTGGGTTTTTAAGGAACGGTTACATGGAAAGGAGTTCCTGGTACAGTTTCATCCCCCCATTTAACAATCACAACATAGTTTCCTTTTTCTTTGACTGTGTAGGTCACATTGTATAGCTTGTTTCCCATATGCTTAACAGACACGTCTTCACATGGAGTTCTGGGACCGTGAACACCAACCATCAGCATATTTGTACCTGAAAACAAATAATTTACATATTGTACTTATCCTCTAAAAACAATTTTTTTTCTATGTAATTCTGTGTTTGGTGATTTTACATTAATTATGTTTTATTTTACCTGCTTTACTACAGTCAACGGAGAAGTTGTTCTTCTGACCCAAGGATGCTTTTGAGAGGCCAGGGCCATGACACACAACCTTACTGGCATCTGATGTTGACATGGAGCTGGCCAAAGAGCTGTAAGCTCCGGCCACCTTAGAGGTTTTGGTAACAGTCTCCACAATGACTGATGAAGTTTCATGTAGACTGTGACCCCCGGACAGACGTATACCTGAAGCAGAAAACAGAAATATTAAATGACAGATGAGTTTGTTCAATGCAAAAAAAAAAGAGTTTAAGGCACATTCACATCAATAATTATAACTATAAAGATATATAACAATAATGCTAACTATAAGCGTGTCAACACCAATTCATGATAATGGCATGTTTATTCAAAGCTTGCACATGCACTGCACTTTCAATTCAGATGGATTTTGATTGGCAGTCAATGTTTTAATGTTCATAAAAATAGCACTTTATTTTACAGTCCTGTTTCCTATGTACATACTGTGTACTTGTTACAGTAAATATTATAACTGGGTAAAACTAGGTACTAAACCTGAACCTATCCCTAAACCTAACCTTATCCCATGTATTTTTTTTAAATTACCCAGTACTTTTCTAACACTGTAAGTACACTGTAAGTAGACATGTAAAATAAAGTGCAACCAAAATCGCTCTGAAAGAGATCCCAACAAGAATATACTTGTTAATATAAAGACTTTAATCAACACAAATTTTTTAACTTTATAGTCATTGGCCTTTTTGTAAACGTGCCTTTACTCTTAAACACTAAATGCAAATATCAATCCTTTTTTTATCGAAATACATTTCCTAAACTTTAGGTTTAATCTGTAATCTGACGTCTTTATTAAAATGAAAAAGAGCAAGCATGAAAGAAGGAATTTGTCTTACCTGTCACTTTTGCTTTAAACGGACTACCAACAATGTGCTGTGGCCCACCATACCTGATGGATATAAGATAGTTGCCTGGTGCATAAGGTGTATAAGAGACTCTGTAACCCTCTGGGCACTCTGTACAGTCCATTTTGGCCTTTGAGGGGCCATCAATAGTAACTGATAATGCCCCTGATCCAGCCTTGCATGTGTTGACAACAAACTCAGAGGCGATCCCTACAAAACAAAAAGAACACATGGATCTAGTGTTAAAGCCATAGAAATAGGGGGAGAGTGGTTTTCTGCATCTATGGTTTAAGAATAGAAAAAAATCCCCAACTAGAGTACCCCCAGTGAATCTCGACCATTTCCAGCAATTAAAAATTATATACAAACAACTTTGAATTGAAATATTGATTTCAGCATAACACTAATAATTACATCACAAATAACTACATTATAATGGACCCATACCTGTGCGACCACCCTCAAGTCCTGTACCATAGGCGGACACCATGCCAGGATCGCCAACATTTTCTGCTTCACCGACACGAACTCTGAACGGGCTACCTGGGATGTGGCTTCCATTGAACTTCACATCAATGGAATGAAAACCATTCTCACGTGGAATAAACCGAATTGCATTCTTATCTACAAAAAGGAAGAGAAAATATGCAGTCTATCCCTTATTCCACTTCACCCATACAGTAGATCATTACATTAACAAAAAGTAGTTTTAAGTGAATTTCAATTAACATTTACTCGTATGTATTTAATTTGACAATAACTTACCACTGTCCAGTTCAGTGACGTAACACTCCTCTCCCACACCAGAGGGGGCGTGAACTTTAGCATCTATTACACCTCTCGCCCCGTTCCTCTGAACAGCAAATGAGGCTTCCTGATTCACCTTCAAATCCTTCTCCTGGAAGAGAAATAGGATTTTTGAACATTAAAAACACATTTGACCATTCAAAAGGTATACAACAGCCCAGCAATCATTCAGTCAAGACAGAGCCGGTTGTCAAAGAAAGCTTCAATGGATTGTCTTCTTTTTGTCATCTGTTTATTGAAAATGCTCTGATCTCAAATGGTTGCATTTAGGAGTGAGCTGTTTAAATTCATCAGAGTGAATCACAAAGCAATTCAAACCATTTTCCTAACCTGTTTGATTAAACAGGTTGTTGATCCATTCAACAAATCTGACCTTAAAATGAAGTTAACTAGTTTAAAATATTTAATATACTAGTTCTGACTGCCTCATTAGAGAAGGACTCATCGGTAAGAATTTATTGGGGGGGCTGCAAGATTTACTTGTGCCCCAGTTTAAAGAATCTGGTGATGCCTTTGGCCTGGGTGCTCTAAAGAACACTTAATCCCTGCTCAGCACTATAAAAGTATGTTCAACGATGGAGTCCAGTTGCAGTTCAAAGGCAAACATAACTCAGTAAGCAATGACCCAAATGAGAGGCAAGCAGTCATATGTTATTCTACTTACTAACCTGTGCTCACTACACATGTATGAAGTTTGATCTTGGCTGTCAAACACTTTTACAAAACAGTTATATATGAAGCGGCTTCATGGCATATACCATTTCAAAGCTTTGGGTGAGCAAGCCAAAAGTGACTGCGGCAAGGAAATAGACCTTTAAGATGTTTCGGTAGAGAATTGTTCCTGTCTGTATTTTCTTATTTCATTCTTTTGTAAGGCTATTCTCACCTGAAGACTTGTAACAGTAAGTCCACGTGCATCATCAGATAGTTTTGCCACTGGAACAATGAACGGGCTGTCTGGTACCTGTTCATTATTGAACTTGATGGAAACTTCATAGTCACCTGAGAGGAGAAATGGAGAATGGGAATACAATGATTTGAACTGGTTTTATCATCTGAGCGTATTTTAAATCCATGCATGCTCCTTATAAACAGTACCTGGCTCTTGCACTATGTAAATAACCCCGCAGGATCCATCTTTTCTATCTTCAAAAGAGATTTCAGCTTTGCTCGGACCCTCCACAGCAATGGACAAACCACCGGCTCCGGCCTCTCTTGTCCAAATACTGAATTCAGCTGTCATATAATAATGAACAAGAAGTTGCATTTCTTCTCCTGAACTTATGTCGTTTACTTGACCAAAGACTTCAGATATTATTGGCTCTTGTAAAGTTTTTAGACAATTTCTTGTGATGTTCCTGTGTTCCTATCTTAGGATGAAAGTTTCTGCTGAATGACTAAATGTAATTGTAAATGTATTTAAACGTACCAGGAACTCCAGCGACGGCTCTCTCAAGGCCTGTACCTCCAGCTCTGACCTTGTGGGCACCTCCTTCTCCAAGGGGCCCAACGGTAAACTGGAAGGGGCTTCCGGGAACATGCTCGCCCCTGTATTTGACATTAACGGTGTGACGACCCATTTCAGCAGGTACGAAACGGACTCGGTATGTACTGTCCCCACTGTCAACCAGCTCTGCATCCGCTACATTGCCACTAGGGCTGGTAACCTGGGCTGTCATACCCTGAATCCCTGTGTCACCTAAAAAGAGTCATAGACTACCAATGAAATAAAAGCTGGTGACGAGAATAAAATATATAAATCATTTGAATAATGCTTCATTTTTACCTTCCTGTCGCATTGCACCAAAACTACCCAGTCGCTCCCTTCCTAGAAACGAATCAAAAACGTCTCTAAAGGGGTCTCTGCCGACCTGCGTGCTCTCCTCCACATGTACTTCTCGTTTCGTCTCACCTCCGTGAGTCTTGCTGATTTCGGTGCGTTCTGTACGCATGTAAGAGTGGCTACTGCGCGTGAAGGTGTGAGTCAAACGCTCCTGTGCAGACACCATCTGGAACCAATTTCCTATTTGAAAATGGAAGTTGTAATGAAAGTAGTGTATTTGAAACTTTTCAAGCTTATAATTTACAGGTATTTCTTTTAATTCACCTGGAATTTTGAGGTTGAGGTCGCATGTGCTGCCTACTGAAGCAATAGACGCAGCTTGTCTTTTCCTTGTTATACTCTCTTTCATCCGTCCTTCTCCAGTTACCTTCACTGTAAAAGGACTTCCTATGTGATGGACAAGCAAATAAAAAAAAGTACATTTAAAAATGTATATTTCATCGTTAAGGTGTTAACAGTGTTCAAGTCCAGGGAACACATAATGATTAAACTTAAAAAGAGCCCGGCAAATGCATACATGTAAACATAAAGTAACACTGAGGGATTAACCTGGTATGTGTTTATCTGCAAACTTGATGTTGATTATGTAGTTTCCTGGTTCAGTTGGACAGTATGTCACTTTACACGTTCCATCTTCCACATCCTCACAGTTGATATCCACTTTACTTGGACCCTCAATTGACAACCCAAGCCCTCCATATCCTTTAAAAACCATTTAAATTGGGAAGATTACATTTAATATGCAATTAAACCACATGTATATATGATTCACAAATCTTACTTAAACACTTACCAGCATTTCTGGTGTCCACGAAGAATTCTGCTACTTCAAATGTGAGAGCTTCAACAAGGCCTTGGCCAAATGCCTTTACCCTGCTAGCCTCCCCGATCTCAGAAGACCCTACCATAATCTTAAACGGACTGTTGGTCACATGTTTCCCACTTTTTCTCACACTGACTTCATGTTCTCCCACTTCTTTCGGGGTGAAGGAGAGACCTGTTGAGGCAAGGATAGAAAATATGCCAAGATTATACAATAACAACATCTAACCTACGAACAATCCAAGGCATGGCTTCTTTGGATACCGATGTGTCGATTGGGCAATCTCTTCAGTAGACAGGGTTCCTCCTTTCCTGAAGGAGCTTTGATGCTTGCTGTCAGATAGCTCAGGTCTGTTTCTGTAATCTTTAGCGAGACGTCTGCTGCCGTGCCAACGTTCAGCTGAGATCTTCTGAGTGAATCATCTCCTACATAAGGACATTAACAGTGAGGTATGGTAAATATAGAAAGTCACATTGAACAAAAGTTTAATTTCATAACACTGTTGCTTGTCATACCAGTGATCTTAGCAGTGAAGGGGCTGCCAGGAATGTGCCTGCTGTCAAACTTGACAATGATTTTGTAGTCACCAGGTGTGGTAGGCAAATAGGACACAGTACAGGTACCATCTTTATTGTCTTTGCAGCTAATCTCAGCTTTAGATGGACCCTCTACAGCAAGGGACAAACCACCTGTAAAAAGAATACAAACTATTTAGATGCATATTTAAATAGAATAGAAATGTATTTACATTTGCTTCAAAGTAACACACTTGCGTACCTTCTCCGGCATTCTTGGTAATAACAGTAAAACTGGCTAGTTTGTTCACTGTCCCATGGCACAGACCAGGTCCATAAGCTGTCACCATTCCACTGTTCATTACATCGACAAAAAACTGCAAAGGACTTCCTGGGGATAGAATACATTGGAATTGGGATCCTTTGAACTGCATTTGAATTGTCAGTTTTTAAGATGCAACGTGTTTTGTACACCATGTGTAAAGCTTTCTAACCTGGGATGTGGTTGCCATCGTATTTTATGTCCATTTCATGCAGACCCTTCTCTGTGGGCTGATACTGCACTGTGACCGTTCCATCTTTATTGTCTCTGATGAAGGGAAGGGATGTCTTACCAGAGGGCATACGCACCTCTCCTGCAAATAAAACAACCAGAACATGTAACAAATGTTTTTTTTTAAAGAATTAGAAAAATAATAGAATTAGAAATTAAATGAGATGATGCAATGTGTTACCACTAAGCTCTCCCTGCTGGATAGTAAAAGGAATAACTAAGTTTAGGGGCTGGAACATAGGCTTTGTATCCTCCCTCGGTTTAACAGGCTGATCTGTAGCCTGAGACAAGATGAAAAAAGAATGAAGAAACAATTCAGACAATACATTTAAAAAGCTAATGTCTTTATTAAGGTCAATATTAATAGTATTATCATGGCTTTCATACACAGTTCAACACAGTTGTTCAAAAATATCCCTTACCATGACTTGAAACGGGCTGTTGGGAATGTGCTGTCCTCCAAACCGGATTGTAATGACATATTTGCCTGGCTCTGGTGCAGTGTAGTAGATGTCGAAGGTGCCGTCTGGATTCTCTATAACGTCCATGTCCATCTCCACACCATCAGGGGTTAGCACTGTACATGTTACCTTTCCTTTCCCAGCAGTTTTAGCATCAACAGTGATGACTGTCTCTTCTGCCATTGTAATGTTGGGCCCAAGGCTTTCTGCTCATGATAAATAATAGCATTGGTTAAAACTTAAGAAAAACACAAATTAGTGTGTGAGGTATTACAAAAGAATAAAGTTTCATGATGTCTTACCAACACCATGTCCTCCGATAGACACTAGAAATGAAAAAATCAAACAAAAATGAGTTCATAAATATCGACCACAACTGCCAATTTGTTACGAATGAGCATGGGGACACGACAAAAGTGGTGCGCTGAAAATGGAGGCGCTACCTGTGAGCAGACATTTGCTGGCATCACCGTGGGAACAGCATGGACATTGTAAGGCGAGTATGGGATGTTATCTCCACCATACTTAATGGTGATGGTGTAACGGCCAGTCATGTCTGGCAAGTAAGATACAGTGTAGGTCCCATCTCTGTTGTCATGGATGCTGGCTTTTTTCGGCTTTCCCTCTGGATCCTTAATTGACAAAAGGTTAAATCTACAGCAAACACGTTATTCATAATATGTCTGCATAAAGAAGTGGATAAAGCTTACCAGTATTTGGACGGTCAGAAGGCCTTTTCCTGCGTCTCGAGCATCAATAGTGAACTCCACTGGCATACTAGCAGCCACTCCTTTAGTGTCCAGACCAGGACCACTGGCACGCACCTTACTGGCATCATGTGAGGGGGCTGAGTTTACTTTGTACGGACTGTGTAGAACCACAAAGTTAAAGAGAATTTAAATGTTATATCACATTGTGTCTGAAATATCCACCTGTATGATTTGGGGCATATGAGTTATATGAAAAATGAAGGGAACATATTATAAAATTACATATTTTGGCCAGTAGTCTCTGCTGAATATAGCAGGAAAACGAGCGCTAGGCATAGTAAATTACTGTTTATTACTTAAGCATTGGTTTAATTCACTGTCTGAACCAATGTGGCTGCCAGTTTTCAATGGATATGTCGAAAGCTTTATATCATATACTGATTTCCCAAAAAGGTTGGTGAGACAAACTTGAACATTTCTGTTGTGTGAGTAAGTTGGTGTGAGCTCTGGCCCTGTCTGTGATCTCACCTCCCCAGGTACTTCTTGGCTGGCGTATTTGACCGACACAGTGTATGGTCCCTCCTGTGCAGGGGTGTAGTTGACAGTATGTGTTCCATTACGGTTGTTTTTAACAACAACAGGCTCCAGAGCCCCTGTAAGACAGAAAAACGACATCACCACCAGCCAGATTCCAGAAAAGCAAATCTTCTGCAGAAACGCTAACATTTTATACACAACAGATTATTTAATGTAGCGTGTTAGATTGACTGAGATCATTTTAATAGAGGACTGGGTGAGATCACCTGTTGGGCCATACAGCTGAACCTCTAATGGAGCCAGGCCTGCCTTGGTGCTGTCTACACTGAACGTCTGTGGAACATGTGCAGTCACCCTGTTAGCAAGTCCAGGACCCGAGCACTTCACCTTACTGACATCTACCACATCTTTCACCGGCACGCGGAATGGACTGCCTGAAAACAGCATCAGAAAAACAGAGAGTTGAGAGGATATCTATGTGACCTAAAATAAAAATATAATAACAGTGTAACTCATACTGTAATAAGATTCATTAAAAGGAAGGAAGGAGGCGAGAACCGGCAGACATTTAAACATTTAATAAAGTAATATAACAGCCGGCGGCCCCTCACGGACGACCGCCGGCGAACAAAACATAACCATAAATACAAATACAAACGTAACACAAGTTCGGGCCCGGTCCTCTCTCCGTGACGGTCCGGTCGCTCGTTCTCTTATGTGCTCCCGATCTCCTACGTGATTCGAGACCGGTTGTGCGCACAGCTGGCGCTCTTTAACAATTACTCACCGGTCTCGAACCACGGTCTCGCCCCGCCTACTCTACTACAAACAGGTACTGTAAAGCAGAAAGATATGTCAATGATGTTATACCTGGTATTGGCTGTCCTCCATAAGTAATGTTGACATCATAGTCTCCAGGTGTGAAAGGAACATATTCAACGCTGCAACTACCATCTTTGTTGTCCTTACAGAACATTTTGGCTTCTGAGGCTCCTTCAATGGTCAAGCCTAAACCACCTGTTCCAGCACCCCTGAAGATGATAATGTATGTATGTACCATTATATATACTCTACCCAAAACTCATGCAGCTTCAAACCAAACATGGCAGTTTCCTTTCAGACACACAGACATATTATATAAATAATGAGTCCATACCTTGTCTCCACTGTAAAGCAGTTGGGTTTGTTCACTAGGCCACCTTCCAGGCCTGGACCATAAGCACGAACCCGTGTCGGGTCACAGCCTTCTACAACTGACACCCTAAAGGGGCTCTTGGGAACAGCAACTTCATCGTAAAAGACCTCGATCAGATGCAAACCTACGCAATACAAAGATTTTAGTTATGAAGCTTTGATTTGGCACCTAATGTATTATGGCTCCTGTATGACATATCGCTTATTGCTCCCTAAACTCTTTGTAAGTCGCTTTGGATAAAAGCGTCTGCTAAATTACTAAATGTAAATGAAGCATTCAGTTTCAAAAGCTGATCAGAGAGAGGTAGTTTTAGACGCTTTCAGTTTTATGATTTTGTTTGATTTAGAAAAACCTTTGAGTTTGATGGCTTATGAATTGTACAGTTAGCCTGTGAGTGTTTATAATAGGCTCAGGTTTTAAAGGGAACTGCAGCTGTCGCTATTATTAATACAAGCTGTACGTATTGCCAACTGTGCAGGAGGTCCTAGATACAGACACAACCTTTTCATTACTTTTCTTTACAAAGCATGTGAGCCTATTTAAATGCTCCCTGGATCTGTCACATGCTCTCATTCGGTACCTCTTCTAAGCCATGAAAACTGTACAGCATCTATACAGCAAGTAGTAATAAGTAGTACCCACTTCATTACATAACACATACAGTACATGAGTACATAGATCTTTCCAAAAATGTTTAGTCCTCTCCAACAACTGTTAACATGTTATATTAGTAATTCAAAGTTTGCAGTATTTCATTTTCTAACAACCTTCAAGGGGCCATTCACTTGCATTTCTTGTCTAAACATATTCATTCAACAGTGTAGTCATGGCATACCGTCCTCAAAAGCAGTGTATTCCACTCTATAGGTGCCATCACCCTTATCGGTGATACGTGCGTCTGTGTTTGCGCCAGATGGATTGATGATGCGAATCTTGACGCAATTTCCTTTGGTCTTAGTCTGGGCCCTGGCGTCCACAATAAAGTGTGTAGTCACCTCCCTAAGGACCCCTTGATTTACAAAAAAAAAGGAAATTAAGTAGCATAGTTTGAAGTTAAAAAACTAAGCTGAACATATTCAGTTTTGTATTGTTTATCTTATTATTTAGTTGAGCATAGTGTTAGCAGCAGTTACAAGGTTGTAGTTTCATTTCCCAGGGAGCTCACATACTGATAAAACATATAGTTTGAATGTCACTTTGGATATAAGCATCTGCTAAATTAATAATTGTAAAATCTCACCTCTGGGCTCAACTCCCGGTCCGTACACTTTAATCCCACTTGTGTCCACAGATGGTTCCACCTGAACATGTATGGGGCTCTTGGGTACTTGCTGTCCTCCATATTTAATGGTGATGGTGTGCATCCCATGAAAGAGTGGGGTGTAGGTGACAGAAAAGTTTCCATCAGTGTTCTTTTGTATGCAAACCTCAGCTTGAGCACCTGAATCTGACACAATCTCTATAGTGAGTTCAGCCTCTCCAGCCCTGCTGCAGTCCACTGTGAAGGTGGCTATTTCTCTGGCTTTAGCCCTCTCCAGTCCTGGGCCACTAACTATAACCTTACTTGCATCCAGAGCTGACTTGACAGTAGCTTTGAAAGGAGAGCCAGTGATATGAGCTTCTCCAAACAAAATATTGATGTTGTAGTCACCGGCTTCTGTAGGCAGGTAGGTAACAGAGCAGGTGCCGTCACCATTGTCTTGACACTCGATCTTAGCTTCGCATGGGCCTTCCAATGTCAGACCCAGTCCACCAGCGCCTGCTCCCTTGGTGTCTATAGTAAACAGTGCAGGCTGACCCACAATACCACCCTTAAGTCCTGGCCCATATGCACGCACCTAGCGAAAAGAAAATACACAGTAACATTTATTTACAGAGTCCATACATTCATTTTACAAAAACAAGTATAGTCAGACCCTACTTTTACCTTTGTAGGGTCCGCAGGCATCAGCCCCTCCACAGCGAAGGGACTTCCGGGAACAGGGTTCCCGTCATAGCTAATGTCCACCTTGTAAAGACCCTCTTCAGGTGGGATGTACTTCACGCAGGTGGACTCTTTGGTCTTGTCTGATTCTACTTTGCAAGGTATTACTCGGCCAGAGGGTGAGGTTATATTTACATTTAACTTCCCCTGTCCACCTGCTCCTTTAGTGTTGACAATAAACTCCTGGTCCTTCCCAACTTCCACTTCTGTAAAACATATATTTATGTTGAGGGCATGGAATTGTTTTTTTTACTAAATAGAAATAACCCCAAGGTTCAACTGTGCGTTTAAATGCTTACTTTCATTGAGTCCTTGAACTTTGACTTTACCGAGATCCAAAGAAGGTGCGACTGTGATATTGAAAGGGCTTTTGGGAATAGGATCTCCTCCATGAGTGACCATGATGGCCATTTCACCCTAAATATGCACAGAATAGGCCAGAATTAACACTTGCGATTTAATTTATGTTAATGTTTAATCCAATACTAAATGAAGGACAGTAGAGATCTAGACCTGGTGAAGAGCAGTGTACTTCACAGTGTAGGAGTAGTCATGATTATCAATGATTTCAAAGTCTTTCACAGCATCTCCTTTGGCAGAGGTTTTAAACTGCACCTCTGGTTTAGCCTTTCCGGCCCCCTTGGTGAATATGGTGAAATGGGTTGGGATGTCCAATAGAACACCTGTAAGTTAATTACATAACTGACTCAGTTATAACTTAAAACTGGTTTCCCAGAAGTGTTTTATTTCAGGTAAATTAAATAATCTTACCCGTCTTGTTCAGCCCAGGTCCCTCAGCTCTGACTTTACAAGCATCATGAGATGGATCCACTTTTACCTTGAATGGACTGCTTGCGATTTCCTGTCATACAGCAAAGATGATTTAGAATATATAAGATTAAGAATCAGTTTTTTTCTATAGCATTGTTAGCTTCAAATGTGTTCTTAGGTCTAAAAATAATGGAATGCATTTTAGATATATAAAAAGGATATCAAGCTTTTATGCATGTGTTGTTCTACCTGTTCTGCAAAAACCACCATTATGGTGTATCGGCCAGGGCCAGGGGGTGTGTACTTGACAGTAAAGGTGTCATTGTCATTTTTAATGATGTCAAAATCTATATCTGCCTCTGCTGGACCCACTACACCCGGGGCACATTTGATTCCAATGCTGACATCACCTAGGACAGTGATTCACAATGGTTAACCAAACAAAGGCTAAAGAATATAAATAAACCTTTAGAAATCTCTGTCAACAAACCTTGACCAGCTTCGATGCAGTCCACAGTGAAATAGGTGGGTTCATTAGACTTTAGGCCAGTTTTCTCGACCCCTGGTCCATAAACCTTCACTTTGTCAGGGTGACAGCCTTCACCAACAAGGACCTAGAAAGTTTTGATTTGAAGTGATAATTTACACGAATCAACAACTACATGCAAACTACAAGCAATAATCTCTTGAAGACAATAACAATGATAGCTTTAAGATGGCATGCTGGAATGAGTGATACTGTATTACTCACTCTGAAGGGGCTGTTGGATATGTTGACCTCCCCCCATGTAATTATGATGGTGTGTTTCACTGGCTTGGTTGGTACATACATGCAAACAAAAGTTCCATCCCCTTTGTCAGTAATCTTGATGTCAAGGACACAGCCTTCAGCATCCTGGAGTAAAGCCAACATTACATTACATTACATACATTTACATTTATGCATTTGGCAGACGCTTTTATCCAAAGCGACTTACATTGCTTTATCCTATACATTTTACATAGGTATTTGCAATCCCCTGGGATCGAACCCACAACCTTGCGTTGTTAGCGCAATGCTCTTACCACAGAGCCACAGGAAAGCTTTAAACATTAGTTACCATATGTCAAGTTAGCTGAACAATAAGCACTTTACATTACAGTCCTGTTCTATGTGTGCATACTGTGTATTTACTTGACACAATCCTTAAACAAACATCCAACCCCTAAAATAGAACTACCTGACTAACTTTAACTATTTCACATATACTCACCTGAGCATAGATCTTCAAACTACCCTTGCCAGCTTCTCGGGCATCAATTATGAATTGAGTTGGTTTGTTGACAGTAACTCCAGAGGGCTCCAGGCCTGGCCCAAAGGCTTTGACCTAAACATAAGATCCCAAAAAATCAACAACACTGCCATTCACAGAAAAACTTTTGAAAAATAAAGACACTTTCCCTTAATAGTATGTCTATGGGTTCATCACCTTCTCAGGAAAGACGTCATTGGCTGCTGGGAAGTATGTGGGCAATGAATGGGCTGTGTTTGATATCTTCATCGTCACAAATGACGTGCACTGCATATTCACCAGGTTCAGTGGGCCAGTATCGCACATCACAGGAGCCATCACCCTTATCATCACACTCAATCTTAGCTTGAGAGGGGCCCTCAATAGAAAACCCTTAAGAAAAAGAGAAAGAATTCAAATATAAGTAATCTTTCGTACCTCTTTCATAAAAATATCTATCTAGAATGACCTACCTAAAGTTCCCACCTCTGTACCAATAGCCTCAACCACAAAATCAGCAGACTTGCCAACCATTCCAGTCACCAAGCCGGGACCCCAAGCCCGCACTTTCTGTGGTCCAGCCTCTGCACTAACCTCCACGTCAAACGGGCTACAGCAAACACATTATAAAATAGTTCTGATAATGAAACAAAATTATAGGTGTCATAACAGTAGTTTCTCAGGTTGGTTGTACTCATAGATTTTACCTGCGTGGGATAGGTTGGCCACCCCATGTGATGTTTACTTGATATTTTCCAGGGTGGACAGGACAATAGTCACATTTGTACACTCCATCATCGACATCACGTACCTTGACAGGTACCTCGGCTCCACCTGAAAACATGCATTATATGTGCCTGCTGCATTTTTAACAGAATCGTATTCATAAGTGTTCACAGAGACTAAGCAAGACAGACTTACCTGGGCCTTTCACGGAGACCTTCAACTCTCCAGGTCCTGCTCCTTTGGTAAAAACAGTAAAGTCTGCCACCTCCTTAGTCCGAACACCTTTGGGCTGCAGTCCTCGGCCGGTGGCCCGACAAGCACTGGCATTGCTGGCTGATAGGGGAATGGAAATATAAATAAATTGATCAAATTAAATTCACCTAGTTCAAATACACATACCAATGCGCTGTTAGTAACGTATAGTGTAGGAAAAGGCAATATGCCGAGTTTCTCATAAGCAGCGTTGCAGAGCAAAACCTGAAACTTTCATGGCAAACTTTTCAATAGTTATTTTACAATCTTTCAAGCCCAAGATGCTACATGAAATTACATGAAGATCAAATAAAATATCAACAAATAAAAGTCAAATAATGGACAAAAAAAATCCCGTGTCTCATAAACATGACTGAATTTCAGTCACTCTCTTAAAGCCAGTCTCTGCCATTCTATGCTCACGCGCCGTAGCTGTTGTTTACTGTAGCTTCATTCCTACTGCATTTCGTCAATGCAATAAGCTGCAACAAGCAAGCCCATGATAACAGATAAAAAGGTAAGGAGCAGAGGCGCACACAAAACCTAATCTGAACGATGGCGCACCTTTCTTTTTAGGTGGAAGTATTTGGACTGGAGCCCCAGCAGAGGGTTTCAGGTGGGCTACAAAATAAACAAGTGTGTTTTTTGCTGGGAGGACTTTCTTTGGCTGTTGCCCACTGTATCAATATGGGCGCCATATTTAAAAGGAATTCATAGTGGAGACCGACAGAGACTTAAGTAAATTAAGAGCGATAAACAGTTACTCACCCTCAGAGATGTTTACTTTAAAGGGGCTGTTGGGTATCGGCTGCCCGGCAAAGCTCACATGGATAATGTGCGGTCCCTCCTGCACAGGCTTGTATGTGCAACGATAGATGTTTTCACCTTTGTTTTCAAGAATAACTTCCACAGTGTTGTTTTTATTCTGAGGATCAACAATGACCACACTAACGTTTCCAGCCCCAGCACCTGGAATTCAACAGAACTGTGAGTAGACCGTCTTGAATGAAAAATGACTTCTTAAATACAGCTTTAATTTTACTCTCACCCGCTGTATAGATGTCAAAATAAGTAGGCTTATGGGCCACGTTGCCCACTGGCTCCAGACCGGGACCTCGTGCCTGTACCTTGCTAGAATCACCCATAGCTTTTGCCACATTTACCATGAAGGGGCTCTTATCAATGTCCTGACCAGCAAAGAGCACTTTCACCTGTGATGGACAAAAAAATGTCAACTACAGGAAACAGGTAAAACACTCACAATATTCCTAACAAAATAAATACTGTGCATCATGTGTTCTTATTCTAGGAAGTACCTTGTGCTGACCCTCTACTTTGGGCACATATGTGACGGAAAATGTCCTTTTCTTGTCGTTGTTGGCAACAACTTTAGCCTAACAAAGTTAAACGTGGATTTTAACAGGATATTCAACAAATCTGCTAATGTTTACTTTACATGTACAAAATGTTACAGAAGCATCATCACCCTGGCCCTCACCTCCTCAGTGTGGCCCTCTGGGTCCTCAACATACACGATCACTTCACCAAGTCCTGCCTCCAGCGTTTCCACGGTGAACACAGCCGGCTTTAAAACCATATTGCCCTGAGGCTCAATACCTGAAAACAAAAAAGTATGATTTTTAAGGTCAATAGTTTTCGTGATGTACTAATGTTGACACTTTAATGTCAAATGCATACCAACAAAGCACACTTGTGGGGACTTTGTGTCTGAACTCTTGTTTTCTTACCGGGTCCATAGGCCTTGGCCTTTTTCGGGTACAGCTGCTTGGGCTTGAGAGGAGCTCCAGGCTTCAGATTGGCTTTAGGAAACTGAGAAAGGTACGTCATCACAGAATGCTCATCCACGTCTGGATCCACAATTTCCTCCGGAGCTATCACCTACAGATCAAAGAATCATTTTATTTTAGATGAAAAGTTAAGTACCACCATCTAAACAATGTATAAAAAATAAAAAATAAAATTAGTTTTGCATGCATTTTTAAATTGTAGACAAAAAGCATAATAATAATTATGTTGAATATGAGGACAAGTTCTCTAGTCTTCTTTTTAAAGCTACAAAAAATAAGTGACAATATAACAATATTTACCAGCAGATGAAGTGAAACTGAGGTACATTATATCTGACACTGGACCACAAAACCAGTCTTCAGTAGCACGGGAACATTTTTAGTAAAAGCCAAACAGACATGTGTCAAAATGATCGATTTTCTTTTATGCCAAAAATCATCAGGATATTAAATAAAGATCATGTTCCATGAAGATATTTTGAAAATGTCCTGCTGTAAATATATTAACACTTTATTTTTTTGAGTAATATGCTTGCTAAGGACTTCATTTGGACAATTTTAAGGTGGATTTTCTCAATATTTAGATTTTTTCGCACCCTCAGATTCCAGATTTTCAAACAGTTGTGCTATCCTAACAAAGCATACATCAATTGAAAGCTTTCAGATGATGTAAAAATCTCAATTTTGAAAAATTGACTCTTAAGACTGGTTTTGTTGTCCAGGGTCACATGTACAGTAGCATTTATCATCAGTGACTTTCAATATGAGCCATAAATGTACAAGCCTAACAAAAATGTTTGTTGTTATTATAAGAATTACAAATCATATAAGAATCATTTAAAATAAGTAAATTTAGTGTTTTAGTATAACCGTGGTGCATTTGTCAACCTTACCTAGCTTATGTATGCTACATTCTATATTCAGAATGTAACCTACAGGTTAACTCATATGGTTATCCCAGACATGGAAGTAAAACATAAGATCTACAGATTGCAGAAGAACTCCCAGTTCCACCATTTTCTCTTTACCATCACATTTGCTCCACCATCACAGGGTGGTGGCGATTTCTTCAGATGCTATATTTATCCACAGAGTGCTGAGGTTTGAGGGTGGCTCTTAACTTACCAAGGACAGGATTTAGCCCGACCCCTCCCACATACCTCTCACCAGTCAGCAGGGCATTCAGCCCCGACAGTTTATGACACACACGCTACACCATCCAGGGAATGTCACACTTCACCCATGAGAATAATGGAGCAGTCAACCCCTGTAATATTTTACACAAATCCACACCCAGACACAACTTTCCCAACTTGAGACTTAAGTGGAGGATGAAACTATTATTCGGTGAAGAAGTGTGGTTGTAAGGCGGAGTGGATATTCACCTGTGGTACACCGAGCCAGTCATCAGCCTGCTGCATGGCTTCACGAGCATTTTCAACAGGCTGATTTGGGTCCCATGTTTGCCAGTCAGGGCAAAGACCTGAACATAACAAGATAATAATATCACAATATGATATGAGTGAATAATTCACTTCTTGAGAAGTCGTCTTCTGTAAGGTTTTACAGCAGGCCACATAGAGTATGCAATCTTAAATAAAAAGTAGGAAAAGTAAATAAATCTGTTTCAATGAAATAACAAAGGCCTTATTCTAGAAATCAACTATGATTTCAGGCCTCTTATTAACACGGTCTGCTGTTTAAGATTGTTAACCTAAATTGTTTGAAAGATGTACAATATAACGTAAATAAAAACGAACACAGTGTACAGCCAGTATAGCACCCTGTATGGTCACAACTGTCTCACGAGGACTGTTTCATATCAGCTGCACTGAAGTAAACACTTTAGGTCACTATCCCTCTCTTCACTATATATCCACGTGAGTCTCCCATTTGACAAGGCGGCTGAAGCCTTCCTCCTAAACTGTCACTTGTACACAATTTAATATGAATTAGCCACCCCTTAAAATCCTTGTAAATTGACATTTGAACCAGTACACATGAATAAAAGTCATTATATGAACTCAAAACTTCTCCTCTTAGTAACAATAAAACAATCCTTTTATATTTACATACTAGTGGGTTGAGTTACATAGCAACTTCCCTACCCAACCACAACTCTCTGGAGTCAGATGACAACCAAGCTAACAGATACACAGGATGTTTACTTACCAGGGGCACAGTTGTCCACCAGAGCACCAAGGGCCTTGCCATCCCGCCAGTCTTTGTTGAAATTGTGAATAGGAAGCTGCGGAACCTTATTCTGAATCCAGCCCAGCAGTCTTTGTTTGGGAGGAGTGAGCTTCTTAACCTCTTCATCATCCTCATCATCCCACATGGGCATGGAGATCGAATAATGTAGAATGAGCGTCCAGATGAGACCCAGAATCAGCTTCAGATTCCCATCTACAATAGCTTTACTGTCTGTGCAGGACAAAGGCAACCATTAAACTGACGTAGAGAATTGTTTTACAACTCTTCTGGTCCATACCTGGATTAGCCAAATCATCATTCCCTACACTACAATAATTTTTTACTTGTGACATTTCTACATCAATATAAAATGAAAATATAACCTTGATATCTTAATCGTTATGAAATCATAATGAAATAAATGCTTCAAATTAAACTTTGGTGCTTGTTATCTCAAAAACGTTAGCAAGGTTTTCACATACAGTACATGGACATTTTCTAGATTAATTTAAACCTACCAAATATTTCACCCAACCATGGGTTGAAACAACCCAGAATTTTTTTATGAATTCATTGAAAAACTGGGATCTTTGGCAGTACAATTGTTCACACATGGTATCAGATGATATTACCATATAATTGCATGTAATCAATTGTACTGAATAATCATAAAGTAGTTACGTTGGTACCAGGTACTTCCAAAGTGGGGCATAATAATTAAGTATTTTCAGATGTTATAAAACCCACAGCCACATCATTTATCTGTTATTATTTACATTATCTGTATCGGAAAAGCTGTGACATTGCTTTGAAAGTCTGGGACATTCCTAACAAGGATATACATTTCAAAGCAGTTCCTATCATGGGTAAGTAAACCTTCATTTCCATGAGGCAAGATGTCGGTGGGTATTCTCTAATACTCTCAATGACTAAAAATAGTATGGATGCATATGCAGCAGATCTATAATAAACTTTCACAGTTGTCTTCAAACAAACATGGTGTAGGATTTATGACCTATTTTCCATTTTACTGACATTGGACTGGCTGTTCAAAGTGAATACATGCTGTTGAAACAGTCCTGCTAAACCTTAACTTGACACCTTAAAGAAAAAATGCTGTCATCATTTACTCACCCTCTTGTCATTTCAAACCTTTATGATTTTCTTTCTTCCGCAGAACACAAAATAAGATATTTTGAAGAAAGTTGGTAACCGAACAGCCCTGGCCTCCATTCACTTTTAATGTACTGACACAAAACCAATGCAAGTGAATGGAGGCCAGTTAACAAGATTTTTCAAAATATCTTTTTGTGTTCTGCGGAAGAAAGAAATTCTTACAGGCTTGAAATGACTCGAGCGTGAGACAGAATTTATATTTTTTTTGTTATTAGAGTGTGAGATAAAGAGGAAATGTGGTCTGTCATAGACAAAGTGTAGTTCTTATTATATTATTATAAACTATACAATACATTGTAATAACATCATGACATTTCTGTTACTATAAACTTAAAGTAAATAGAGCTTTCCTTTTTTAATAATACATCATATTAACTGTATAATCATTAATTGCATTTTACTTTTACTTTGAGTTGTAATATCTGAGATCACTTCAATCGGCTCTTACCAATAGACACTAGTTTGATGCGCTCTCTGTCCAGAAACTCCAGAGCCACAGACACGTTTTCCAGTTTCATTTGTCTGAAGTTTGGTCTGACGTGATGTTTTCTGAACATTTTCTTCTGACTGAGGACTTCCAGGAGCCCGATGAGTTTGAGCCCATCACTCAGGTCTTTCTGGAGGTCTGTGACGCTCTTATTCATGCATTTGAGATGTTCATTGCACCATCTGGTGAATGTGTTCTGCTGGATCTTCTTCCACGGCGCGTCCTCGGCCAGATCTTTCTCTGTGGCTGGCATCTCCTCCTCCTCTTCCTCCCCGAGGTCTGTGCCCTGGTAGAATTGGGGCGGCTGGTCGTCGAAATGTGTGTAATTGCTCATTATGGACCTTTGCTTTTATACTTCTAAAGCTGATGGAGAGTGTCAGAGGCGTGCTCGCTGTTAAACAGATCAAAACACGGACGAAGTTTAGAAAAAACGCACAGGCTTTCACAGATACTTGTGAAAGAGGTTCTGTTGTCAAGACGGTGATAGATTATCCGATTTACGATTTACAAGCTGGCCGGTCCCCTTTTTTTAATTCTCAGTATCCTGGCAAATGTAGTCGCTGCTTCTTAATAGACACTTTGAGACTGAAGAATATCACTTTGTGAGAAATTTAAGCGAAAGACTCTCTGAAAGAAGAGAGTTGTCGTTTGAAATGGAGAGAGAGTGAATGAAGGGGCTTTTAAAGGACCCAGGACCCCCGGGATTACATCACACTGATGTCATGCTGTATACAGGAGTATGACGAACAGTTTTCTAATGCTGAAGGATAACTGAGACAGTCTGTGATTGGCCGGTTGAGACAGATTTATTTTTGGCATGTTGGAGTAACAGGGAGGCTGTCCTCTCATTTGTAAACGGTGCGCTCATAAGCCCTGCATGACACAGTCATAAAAATAGAGCGTGATGCCGCCAAAAGTTTGCATTATAGCGTCCATGTCACATAGGATATATGAAATGCTATTATAAATGATTAATATAAAAAGAAGATTTTTAATTACAAACAGCTCCCCAAAAATGCATACCGTACATGTTGTTCATTGGTATTTATTTAGTACTTACTTCAGTACACAGCAACACTGAAATGTATGTATATATTTGTATTATTTGCAGTGATGTATTTTATATTTTCCTGTTTTTACATCAGTTCTTTCCCGTTTCCTATTTCTCTGCTGTTTGCGCTGATCTGTAACGCAGCTTTGCATCAATACACACTGTAGAATGTGCTATAGAAACAAATGGGAACTGAGTATATGAATAAAATGTGTTTATATATTATCATTTTATATAATTTATTATTAACATAGTAGAAAGTAGTAATGCACTTTAGAAGCAACAAAAGATATTTATGTTACCCAGAAAACAAAATAATGGCAACTTAAACTATCCATTCTTTTATTTACAAAGTTTTATGTCTCAAATCAAACAAAATATGTAAGAAAATCTTAAACCATAAAATTAATTATTTGTCCAGGTCAGAGGTTAAAGTGTGTATGAAGTGTGTGTTAACTGCAAACTGCATTATTATGTGTTGTACACTATATTTAAACATCTGAATTTTAGAATAAATGTGCAAGCTCTCAGATCTGCAGAAATTGTGTGATGGATCATGTCAACATGGACTATGGACTTTTCAACATCTTGTGAAATCTATGACACAAAGAGTCGAAGGAGCCCCATACACATAGTGTTCCTACAGTAATAATGTGCTCACAGAGTTGACTGTAAATTAAAAATGATATATATATATATACAACCCGAATTCCGGAAAAGTTGGGAAGTTTTTTAAATTTGAATAAAATGAAAACTAAAGGACTTTCAAATCACATGAGCCAATATTTTATTTACAATAGAACATAGATAACATAGCAAATGTTTTATCCACTAAATTAGCTCATTTAAAATGTAATGCCTGCTACAGGTGTCAAAAATTGGGACGGGGGCAACAAATGACTAAAAACGTAAGCAGTTTTGAAAAGATTCAGCTTGGAGAACATCTAGTGACTAATTAAGTTAACTGAAATCAGTTATGTAACATGATTAGCTATAAAAGTGATGTCTCAGAGAAGCATAGTCTCTCAGAAGTAAAGATGGGCAGAGGCTCTCCGATCTGTGATAGACTGCTAAAAAGATTGTGGAATACTTTGAAAACAATGTTCCTCAACGTCAAATTGCAAAGGCTTTGCAAATCTCATCATCTACAGTGATGTAACATCATCAAAATATTCTGAGAAACTGGAGAAATCTCTGTGCGTAAGGGACAAGGCCGGAGACCTTTATTGGATGCCCATGATCTTCAGGCCCTCAGACGACACTACATCACTCATCGGCATGATTGTGTCAATGACATTACTAAATGGGCCCAGGAATACTTCCAGAAACCACTGTCGGTAAACACAATCCGCCGTGCCATCAGCAGATGCCAACTAAAGCTCTATCATGCAAAAAGTAAGCCATATGTGAACATGGTCCAGAAGCGCTGTTGTGTCCTGTGGGCCAAGGCTCATTTAAAATTGACTATTTCAAAGTGGAATAGTGTTCTATTGTCAGACGAGTCCAAATTTGACATTCTTGTTGGAAATCACGGACACCGCGTCCTCCGGGCTAAAGAGGAGGGAGACCTTTTAGCGTGTTATCATCGTTCAGTTCAAAAGCCAGCATCTCTGATGGTATGGGGGTGCATAAGTGCATACGGTATGGGCAGCTTGCATGTTTTGGAAGGCTCTGTGAATGCTGAAAGGTATATAAAGGTTTTAGAGCAACATATGCTTCCCCTCCAAACAACGTCTATTTCAGGGAAGGCCTTGTATACTTCAGCAGGACAATGCAAAACCACATACTGCAGCTATTACAATCGCATGGCTTCATCATAGAAGAGTCCGGGTACTGAATTGGCCTGCCTGCAGTCCAGATATTTCACCTTAAGAGAACATTTAGCGCATCATTAAACAAAAAATACGTCAAAGACGACCACGAACTCTTCAGCAGCTGGAAACCTATACAAGGCAAGAATAGGACCACATTCCAACACCAAAACTTCAGCAACTCATAGCCTCAATGCCCAGACGTCTTCAAACAGTTTTAAAATGAAAAGTAGATGCTACACCATGGTAAACATGCCCCCGTACCAACTATTTTGAGACCTGTAGCAGGCATTCAGTTTTAAATGAGCTAATTTAGTGGATAAAAGTGTAAAATTTCTCAGTTTAAACATTTGCTATGTTATCTATGTTCTATTGTGAATAAAATATTGGCTCATGTGATTTGAAATTCCTTTAGTTTTCATTTTATTCAAATTTAAAAACGTTCCAACTTTTCCGGAATTCGGGTTGTATATAAACTTTATTTCTGTGAGTGGATACAGCAAAACCGCAAACAAAAATGTCTGGAAACATGCCTAAAATCATTGCTCGCTGCTGCCTGCTCTTTTGGAATTACCCACTCAAGTTTAGTATGTAAAGCTTATAATTTCAGCTTTCGGGTTCATCTACTCTGCATAATGTTATTACAGTGGCTAATAGAGAGCGGTAAAACAAACCTGTTTTCTTCTTAGCAACGTCCTGCTACAGCGCCTCTGATGGACTTTAAAGGCCATTTTCTCAATATTTGGATTTTTTGCCACCCTAAAGGCTTGTACACACCTGGACGATACTCGCACGCACTTATAGCAAACATTTAACGAGACGTTTTTCAACGTTCATACCCAAGCGATTTTCACTGGCGATGAGCCGAGTGAACATGCAAGTTCACTGCCTGACATAAATGGCGCTAAATGAAAAACAGATATACCTTGTACACAAGGTGGCGGTGCACAACTTTATGCTTCTGACACTCGCCTGTCACACAGAAGAAGAATTAATCTTGCTTACTACCTCTTCTTCGTATCAAATTGTACTCAGCAAGACCGTTTCGTGCTTGAGTGCCACCAAGTTGTGTTTTACTGTAACTTCACCAGCTCCAGACACGTGAACAAAAGCGCCAATGGTCGGACAGTTTTTAACTGGGCACATGAAACCAAAAAAACGAACCCGAGGCTTTTTTTGTGACGCTTTGACGCCTGCTGTTTGTGGTGTGCACACTCACATTGGCGCCATTTGTTTAGTCACAAAGCGTTAAACGTCCCGGGGTGGACAAGCCTTTAGATTCCAGATTTTCAAACAGTATCTCTGCCAAATATGGTCCTATCCTAACAGCAAATAGGCTACATCATCCATACATCAATGGATAGCTTTTTTTCAGCTTTCAGGTGATGTAAAATCTCAATTTAAAAAAATTTACCCTAATGGTTGGTTTGGTGGTCCAGGGTCACATGTCAATCGGTGTCACTTTATGTTCAGGTTAATATGATCTAGAATGTTCTTTAAATATAAATCCCCTGAGTTGAGACACTGTCACACAGGGTTGCAGTAGTAACTGACACAGTTTCTGTTTACCCTTGTGTATTTTGGGCTGCCCTCTCTGTGTTCGGGGCAATGAGCAGACAAAGTGACTCAGCACAGCACATTTAGACTTGAACTAATGTCTGGGATTTGAACTTGACTGACACACCAGTGACACACCAAATGTTAGATCAGAGTTTTATATCAAATTCTTTGTTGGAGCCCGAAATTCTTTTGACATTTATTGCAATTGTTTTATTCTTTATTGTTAAATGTTATAACTACATTTTATTCTGGTGCTTGAGTGATGGTCCTTTAAACTGTATTATAGATCACTTCTGATCAACAGCACATTGTGGAGTTATAATATTTGGTTTCTCTTTATTTGTCCTGCGTCACTCACATGTGCATCCAGACATGCACTAGTTGTTTTCTAAGTATTCAAGTATTAATGTAAGCATTCTGGCCTCAAATTTTAGGGAGTGACATTGTTTTGTTTTTGTAAGTACAGTACCTTCTTTGCAATGTCATTAAAAATTCACATTAAAGGTGTAGTTTGTAAAAACCAAAAACAATGCCGTAGCTTGATGACGCTGTGAAGGAGCGTGGAATGATGGGATAGGTTGTCCTCAACTCCACCGCTGATGGCCATCAATTAGACGGGAATGCGAAATCATGTTAGCGGATGAGGTAAAATTGTATAATTGTTGCGAATAATTGTGGTCCATAAATAAGTCACTGCTCGAAACAAGTTAGTGGCTTGCTAGATGCTAGACACTACTTTTTTTCGCATTTGTCCACGTGGTCATGCGGTTTCTACATCAGTGAATGCGGTAACAAAGGGGAATGCGGATATGACGTCATTGACAGGCGACTGCACAGCCCGTGTCACTGACTAGCTTAGTGGTTTTTGGATATTTTACTGAAACATTGTCACCTTTAACCACAAATGATGTCATAAAAAGCTAACAGGGTCACTCCACTTAACTGACATTTTTAACATACTTCTTTTTCAGGTTTGGGGTTAAAAAACACAGATAAATGTCTAAACAATGCTTTATATTCCACCTGACATCCTAGCAGAACTGTAAAAAAGAGGGTGATTCAACAGAGCTGGCAACTGCATACATGTTTGGCTTTATGATGATTTATGGCACTGACTGACTTGCAGGCATAAAATTAGACTCACGTAGTGAAGTGTGCATATCACCCAGGAACTTGTGTTTGTGTTCACAACAGTAAACAAGAAGAAGAATATATTTGTTAAAAACATTTTGAAATACAATTTAAGTTACAGTTCATTTATTACCATGTCCAAAACATAGATGGTTTTCCCTTTTGTTATGTATGTCTTAATGTTGGTAAAGGAGTTAAAAAACCTAAAATCCAATAAACACAATTTTGAACAATGTTAGAACATAACACTCAGAGCCAGGTTTGATAAACAGGAGAATTTTCTTTCTTGTTTAGTTTTTGGTTTATTTATCTAGTCAACATTTTCTTATGTACTGGTTTGTGTATTTGTGTCTATGCGTGTCACCGAATTCAGAGATTACAAGACAGTAGCCCATTTCACACATACAGTCTTTACTGGTTAATTCCCAGCAAGTTCCAGTTAACAGATCTTGTGTGAACAGGACCTTTCCGGTAAATCAGTACCAAATTACCAGTTAGAGAAGTTGTAACATTACCGGTAAATTACCAGTATGAGGCGCTGTGTGAGAAGGGCTATTGTTTCTATACTTTAGTGTAAGGGATAAAACATTACTTTTACAGTTACAATTGCAATGACAGTATAACAAATGTGGTTATTATACACTAGTTAAAACAAAAGTTAAATTCAACATTAGATTTAATTCAATGAAAAGCATAAAGAGCCATACTGCACGTTGATTCAAATAATTTAACATTAACAGTGATCTACATTATTGAAAATACATACATTTCCTAAGGATTCTATGCATTTATTTTTGGACCACTGCCACAACAAAATACAGAATTTAACAAATAAATGCACTTAATCATTCTATTGGTTTTACCTAGCCAAACTCAGAGAGGTCACTTATAAAACAACATGACCTTAAGTCCCCAAAACAGAAAGACCACCACTTAAATAAGATCAGAACATCTAATCAAATCAAATCTCACTCTCATTCTTTCATGAAAATATCCTGATGAGTAGAGATATCAGACAAAAAAAGAGAGATTTTATAGTATCCTGAGGCTCTAGGTATCTGTTCTGTATAAAGTTCAAAATGATCTAAGAGGAGTCTACGCCTCATGCTTTAACATGCACCATAAATATGTAAAAACAAAAACAGGCATATTGTTGCAGTCATTATTGCCCAATGGCATTGTGAAAAATAAAATATGCCATTTAGCATGTATATTATAATTTTATATAATTTTATTTAATACATTAAATAAAACACTGATTCACACATTGCTTTGAGAATAACACAATAACATAAGTACATATTACTTACAAACATATTATTAAATAGTTTAAAGAATATAATGGTTTATTGATTTTTTCTTTGCATTTGGACCTCTACTGATAATTTTCTCAATACAATTTTGTCACAATATCAAAAATAAACTAGGCGACAACATGAGACAACCAGTAATTCCTTGGTGAATAAATTCCAACATTACCAAAACCTTTTATCTACTATTACAAAACAAAGGAGGAAGAATAAAGTATGAATATAGCAAACATCATTGCCTATCAAGCAAATAACAACAGATGCTGAGTAAAGATTCTTTGAAGGTATCATAGACTTATGGAAAAGTCTCTGGTGGGTGTTGTTACAGAAAATTGTTTAAAAATGATGTCACCACAGGAGAACACAGGAGGTAATTTTTCATTAATCATTGATTATAATGAAGCATCCCCGTAGTCATGGCAAAATTATGATTTTAAGAAAATGTCAAAACAACTATGCTGCCTTAGAAAAAGCATAAAATATACAGTAAGATTTGATTATTATGAAGAACACCCAATATTCAGGATAGTTTCAACCCAAAACACCAGTAACAGGTACCTTGTTCTCTTGGCTGTAGTTCAGAATGCCATCAAAAAATCAATAGTTAGTAGAATTATGCCTAAAAAGACAAAAACAACAATTATAATTAATATGAATAAAATACTTGATTCCCATATTTTTGTAAATTAACTGCACAAGTATTTACATTGTCCCTTAAAACAATTACAATTAATGTCTGTCAGGCTTTGCCTTTTGTTTTATTTATTTTTGGTTATTTTGTATTGTACTGCTGTATTGTGTCTTTTTTATTTTTTCCTCCCGTCTGGTACCCCATTTAGTCTCTCAGTGCTGTTAATTACCCTCACCTGCTCCTCGTATGTGTTCCCTCTATTTTAGCACGGCTGTGCCATTTCTCTGTGTGGCGATGTAATTTGTTTGTACCGTATTTCTCTCTCAGTGCTTGGAGTGGTTAACCTTATCATTATTCCTTCGTAGGAACGTGGTAACCAGTGAGCCGGTTTGGATTATTTTTCTCCTTTACGGCTCCTTTTTTGGTTTTCCTTTTCGGATTTTGTGGATTACTCGCTTTACGGAGAGTTCAGCCGGCCGTGTATCCTATGTTATGGTCAGGAGTGCCCTGCCGTTCTTATTGTTTGCTGTTGTGGAACTTTGTTTAATAAACTGTGTTCACCTTACCTGCATCTCCTTTTGTCAACCGTGACAATGTCCGGTATCAATCAATACTCTATTCCCACATAATCAAATACATATTTATGTGGTTTTAAGATAAATATTTCTCACCACATATGCAACTATGTCCACATTTTGGTGGGCGCATCATGATTATATTTAAATGAACATTCTATGCAAAGGTCAACCTTACCGAGTTTTTATCAAAGGTTTTCACTATACTGTTAGCTCAGATGTCAATATTTGATCTCAAAGGTTTTTAAGCATTTTTAAAGCATGATTATCCGTAGTCAGGAAAGTGCCGCATTCACATACAGTCCATAATCTTCAAAAAAGGGAACATGAAAATTAAATGATGTTAATGTTGATAACTGTTTTATGAAAAGTCTATGCCTTTAAATTCACATAGGTTTATGTTTACTATATATTTCAAATAAATAACATGTGAATGTATAGTCCTCAACTTGTAAATATGAATACAAAACATTTATGCTTGCTATTTCAGTGATCCAATGATTCCCTGATATTTACAGATAAATGTTTAGGAATATATTCATAATTTCTAAATGAGTAAGTCACTGGATCGAATATTTTAAAACACTTTTTAAATTAAAAACACCCCACAATGCTGCCGGGACAAACAATACCAGACGAAACCACGTGAAAGGTTAAATAATTGAAACTAGAAACGGCAGGATAGAGCAGGGAAACTAAATATTTAACAAAAAAATATATAAAAAAATGCATTCACATTTACCTGTTTTCCGTCAGCATGTTTCTCCAGCTCCTCCCTGCAGCGTAACAACTCCAACTCCAGCTCGGCTCGCTCTTTCTGACTGCTTTCGCACATTTCCCCCAGCTTCTGTAGTTCATTCTTTAGTCCATCACACTAACAGACACAAGGATTATGATATAATGTCAGAACAGAATATCAATGAAGTTCATTCGAATCACACCTTTAGTGGTGTGGTGTGGAGTTTACCTCTCTCTGCATGTGTGCAGCCTTCTCCTCACTCTGTTTGAGTTGATCTCTGAGTGACAAGATCTCTGAAAATCCTCCTGTCCAGC
The DNA here is from genome assembly GCA_006030095.1 of Triplophysa siluroides. Taxonomy (NCBI): domain Eukaryota; kingdom Metazoa; phylum Chordata; class Actinopteri; order Cypriniformes; family Nemacheilidae; genus Triplophysa; species Triplophysa siluroides. The sequence goes on along the minus strand of VCII01000030.1, from coordinate 472,001 downwards.
TGGTGGGAGTGATGGGTTTGCCTTCAAATGAAATATTCTTCTGGATTCCTGCATCCACCAGCCTGCAGTTGGAGCTCATCTGGTTCATGTGTGTGTAGGATCCTGCACCGTCAGTCTCTGTGCCACAGTCCATGTCTTTTGCCTCCTCTATTTCCTCCTGTTCCTCTTTAAGAGCGACATATGCACCGCTTGAACTGTAATGTCACAGATACAATAACACACATAACACAAGTCAGAAACATTAAAAGTATGTCAGCACTGTGGTTTCAAGGTTTGCTGGTTAGTCCATCTACTGCCATGATCTACTTCTGTAGTGCCATCAGTCAACCAGTTCTGTCATGTTTTTTATTTATTGCTAAATGGTTTAAAAAGCATAAGAATGTATAGATCAGTATAGACCACTTTGTAAAACATAAAAAGTGCTGCTCCAACGGTGGTCCAGAAGAACTTCTTGCTTCAGTTTTTTAACACTACACAAACGTTTGAACAGAATACAACCAACAACATTCATAATCAAAATGATTCAGTGTTGTCTTTAATTAAATGTATTTCAAAATAGAAAATAAAAAAACGGAAGTGCTTCTGTACCAGTGTTTACAACTTGCGAAGTGGTCTATATCTTGTATTTGATTTAATAAATTCTGTATGATGGGAGAATATAGTACAGTACGTGGGCACCACTGTGTCGCACAAATTTCTCATAAAAATCTCATAAACTGGCAGAAGTGTCAGGAGAAAAGAGATGCTCACCTCCTCTTCTGCAATAGCTGCAGTCTGTTAGTCAGTCTTGTGTTTTCTTCTTGTAGTAATTGACATTGCTCCTTCAGATTAATGCATGTATCCTTCAATTCGACCACATCACCTTACCAAACAATGCACACAAACAGAGACCTGTGACCTTCACATTTACATGAACAATATGTGTACTTATGCCATGATGAACAAACACCACTGAGAAAAATATTTTTTTCTTGCCACTAACAATTTAAATAAAATTTATTTAGAAAACTTTATCTTTTAAAAAAATAACTATTATTTTCTGATTTTTTTTTTACAGAACATGAATGTAATGGATACATGACTAGGCTGATAAAAAAACACTTAATTTGTTGCTGATGTTTATTAAATACATATGTGTTAGGACAAACTGAAAGTGCCCAGAGGATTAAGTGCTGGATAAGGAGAATAAATGTGTGTCTGTTCGTGTGTGTGCGCTTACGTGTGTGCTGATGATGAGTTTGTGATGATGAGTTGTTGATGATGATTTTGTGTATTTTTGCATTAAAACGAGTCCGGAAACGTGATGAAATGTGAATTAAAGTGTGAGTTGTTCTGTAAGGGTTCTCAGTCTTTTTGACTCCAAGGCCCCCCATTGTATTCAACAATATTCAAAGGCACCCTCTCTCTCAAAAAAAAACTCAACATACCCAATAAAATATTTAGGAGATTAATATAAACTTGAAAAACATTTATGAACTATAAAAATGTCCAAATAATAAGAAATATCTTTTTTTTCGTTTTTAATATATTGAAATGCTAACTTTGTCTAACTTTAAAATATTGCTCATCTTGAGGAAGTCAGCTGGGGCCCCCCTGTTGAGAACCACTGAACTAATAGATATACTGTAACAGGTGACCAGACAGACTTTTACACTGTATATTTTCTTCACTCTTTTGCCCTGTAATTGACTGAAACAATACCATGTGTGATGGCATGCATGTAGTCATGCTTCAGGCTTCAGAGTTTTTCTTTCGTCTTCACACACCATTGAGAATGACCATCACCATCTGTTATTCTGCAAAGAGCTCTGGGCCTCGGCACACTGTGTGGTGCAGGCGTTTCTGAAATACTTCAGGGTCCGGCCAGTTATTAAAACTCGTTGTCACAGTTGTTGTATGTTTTGTTAGGTTTTTTCCTCCCCTGGTTTGTTTCATTATTAGTTAATTAGTTTTCACTTGTGTTACTTCATTGTTAATTAGTCCCACACCTGATTCTGTTTTCCCTGAGTGTCTTCCTTTTGTATTTAAGCCCTCTGTGTGTTCCTTAGTTCTTTGTCTAGTATTGTTTATGTCAATGTGTCACATCCCCTGGTCTTTATTAAAGTTATGTTTTTGAGTTATACTTCGAGTTTTGTTTCAGTTTAAAGTATACCAACCGTGACAGAATACTAGACCTTATAAAAGGCATGGATTACTTGGGGCTCAATGTCTCTCCAGAGGACAATTTGAGATACCATCTCAGTCAGGATGGTCGTCCTCTGGAGAGATACGTGGAGGACTTCCTGGAGCTCAGCCAGCAGGTGAGTTGGGACGATTGCTCACTGAACGCGTGCTTTGTGATGGGGTTGGATGATGACTCCCATCGGTGTCTTGCTCCCGAATTTAGGGATAGACCCGCTTGGGAGTTTTATCAGCCTCATCCAGTGGATGATGGAATCTCGCCCCAGTGTGGGCGGGACCATCCTGGATGAGGTTGATCATCCAAGCCCATCCAAGCACGCGTTGAGCAGCCCAACTCACCTCACTCCGGAGTCCTCCACCGGAGACAGAGCATCAGGTAATCCTGCCCCCCTCCAGCCGTCCCGTCCGGCCTTTCCGTGCCTCTCCAGCCGTTTACCTTCCAGAACCCCTTTGCCAGTCCTTTGCCCCGTCCCGTACGGCCTTCCCGAGCTCTCCAGCCGTAAGGCTCTTTCCCCGTACGTACGTCCGTTCCCGAAGTACGGCCTGCCATAGTACGGCCTGCCGGGCTTCCAGAGCCCTCTCGGTCCAGAGCCGCTGCCCGCCACAGGGCCAACCCCCAGTGAGCCGGCCGTATCGGCCGTCCCAGCGTCGCCCTTCCCCGCCGGCGTCCCTCCACCAGTGGCCTCCCGACTGAGACGAGCGAGCCCTCCATCGTCCAGTTTCCCGTAGCGGCCCCAGAGACTCTCCGGCGGTCCCTGGCTGCCCCTCAGCCCGTGCCGGCCTGCCGGCCCCTGCCCAGGGGCCTCCGCGAGGCAGAGCCCGGACGCCCCACAGCAAAGAAATGACCTAGCGTCCGCGCGCTGCCGCGCCCTCCAGGCCTCCGCGGCGGGAAGGCGCGACGGCCGGCGCGCGCCTCCCGATCAGGTCCTCCCCGAGCGGTCCCTCCCGAGCCCGGGCCGGCGGCCTCCCTGAGCTCCGGGCATGCCTCCCGATGCGGCGGCGGCCGCATGCCGGCGCCCGGCGCCCAAGGCCGGGCCCCCAGGCCTCGCCGTCCGGCCGCGCGCTCCCGGAGTCCCTCCCGCAGAGGTCGAGCGGAGGAGTCCTGTCCCAGAGCGTGGTATCGTCCTGGAGTCTCCCATCCCCCTGTTTGTCTTCCCAGCACCGGCCTCCAGGACGCCACACCCCCCTTCCCCCTTTGGTACTGCTTTGGCGCGAGGGACGCGCCTTGTGAGGGGGGGTAATGTCACAGTTGTTGTATGTTTTGTTAGGTTTTTTCTTCCCCTGGTTTGTTTCATTATTAGTTAATTAGTTTTCACTTGTGTTACTTCATTGTTAATTAGTCCCACACCTGATTCTGTTTTCCCTGAGTGTCTTCCTTTTGTATTTAAGCCCTCTGTGTTCCTTAGTTCTTTGTCTAGTATTGTTTATGTCAATGTGTCACATCCCCTGGTCTTTATTAAAGTTATGTTTTTGATTTATACTTCGAGTTTTGTTTCAGTTTAAAGTATACCAACCGTGACACTCGTGTGATTTATGGTCATGACTGCAGGACGCTAAGCAGTTTAAGAGAATGAGTGATATAATCAGCCATTATTTACAGAATGACATTGATAAAGACGTCAGTGGATGCCTAGTCTACATGACTGTATGTCACGTTGCTGTCATCACTGTAGATGTTTTTTTCCGGTTTGTTGTCACAGGAATGTGGCAGCCCTGTGTTCTGAGCTGAGCATGAAGTTAAGGTCCTTATATTCTTGTTCTAGCCTGGGTTCTTGTGTGTTTTAAATTATACCATTATTGCTTTGTACTCCACACCTGTTGCTCTAGTTATCCTTTTTCAGATTCTTTCTGATTGAATGTCCATGTCTTTGCGGTTTATTGTGGATTCTTGTCAATTGTGTGTCCTGTAGCTGTGTATTCCATGTATGGGTCGCTGCAGGCTTGAGTAATGGGTGTAACAAAAGGTGTGGTGTTCTGAAATATTTGGTGCCTGACCCTGCGTTCCAATCCGCATACTATCCGTCCTAATAGTATTCGAAAGTAGAATTAGTGTGTCCCAAATTGTAGTATGTTGAAAATAATATTCCTAATATTCCAAAGATTCCCGGATGGTCTACTCCTTCCTGTTGAATTCGAAGTGCAGAATGATGCATACTCTGACGGCTGATATTACCCACAACTCACCACAGGTAGGTGGAGTTTAGTGACGCTCCACCAATGCATTAATAAATTATATAACTGATGCGTCACTAAATTAACAAATGAAAGTATACAGTTAACATTACATATGAATTAATGAATGAATAAATACCTTAATGGAAAGAAGAGCTGTGTTTTGATGTGTGTGACAGTAATTGGCCACAATGTTGTCTAGGCACCAAAAGCCTCACCCACTTCCTGTTAGTATGTCCCAGTATGTGCAAACTATTTTGCCATGCACTCAAAAGTACCTACTATTCCAACACAAAAACAGTACCTACTATTAGGGCTAGTATAAGTAGGCGAATTGGAACGCAGGGTGGGATTTTCTTTGACCTTGGGCGGAGCATAAATTAATATTCATGAGTTTCGTTAATATTCATGTGTGTTCCGCCCAAGGTCCTAGAATATCTCAGGCACCGTATATTTCTGAACAGGGCATGCCAAAAGTATGGAGCGTTCCAAATAGTTTCTCATTGTTCAAAAGTGCTCTTGTTGGCAACTGCATTGGCCAATCAGTGTTATCCATGCAAATACATCATTTTGTTTAAACCAGAAATGTATTAATATGAGTTCTTGACAACTAAATAAATGTTTTAACAGACAGAAATGCTTTTGCTAAATTGCTTTGTAATAAATTGTTTTGTAAAATTGTGGTTGCAGTGAAATCAAAGAAAAATGTGCAATCGTAAATCTTAGATGTATAACAACTAAAACAGTAGTAATTACTTGTGGCAGCTATGCTTTCTCTGTCATATGCTTCTGAAATTCACCCTCATTAGCTTTTGCCTGAATAACATTTCCTATTTCACTCAATACTTCACAGGTATTTACAATAATATGAAATGTGGATGAAAATGTTACCTGTGACCTTATTCTAAAGTGTGGCCGAAGTGTCTTAGGATGTAGGCTAATAGTGTTAAGGCTTTTGCAACCAATTGTAAAGACCTTTCAGCGCTCCCTTGTATTCCCAGCCTTGTTCAGAGTCTATTATCTGTTTTGTCTTTGTGTAGTTTAGGTTTATTCAGCCTGTGGACTAAGCCTTTTGTTCCTGTCCTTTTTGGATTTTAAGTGTTTGTTTATGCTGTCTGAGGATTCTGTCCTCCCGAAACGTGACACTATATGGTACTGTATGGTTTTCTTTTAAATTGTTATCAATTTGAATCAATTAAATTAATTGTTTTGAGTAGTTGGAACAGACAACGTTTATAAGATCAATCTAGGATTAATTAATTTAAACGGTAAAAAATTATTTATCAATTATTTACCGTTATTGTTAAATGCAACTTAAACAACTTGGTTAATACATTTAATAAAAATGCAAATAAGTCGTTTCTCTGGTTTATCTACTAAATTGTTGTTATTTACTACGTATTATTTAACATTAATTTCAAGGTATTTATTTAATGTTTGTTGTGTGTTTTTACCCCTAAATTACAAAATCATCTCAATCTTTGTATCCCTCTAATTGGGTTCTGAATGTTTAACAGTACAAAATCTGCTTTAGTTACAGTAACTATTATAGTTATTATTTGCTTCAGACAGTTTTCCCATCCCCAGTCTGCTTGATTTCACTCTTTCAATCTTTTACTTACCCACCTTTGGTCTTTGATATAAATTCAGATCTGTCTGATGGTTATGCTCTTTGTGTGGATATTTCATTGGTATTTATACGAATAGGAGCAATTGGAATTTGGCAGTGAAGGAAATCCTACCATACTATTAGTTTAGATAGTTATTGCTGTTTGATGACCATCCTCCACCTGCTGTAAGAAATGGAAATCTCTATTTAATTAGAATTTTAAATACACTTTAAATCAATCAAAAAATGCGTGTTTCTTTTGGTATACCATGATTGTTATGAGGGCATCTTCCATAAATGTGCACTGAGCCTGTGATCTACAGCACACATGCACAACCAAAAATACATTTTTTTATATGTTCAATATATGTTTGCCATGCTGTCTTTCGTTTTATTGCTGATCATGTTTTGGGGTGCTTCTTTGTGATAAAAACGATTCAGTGGGCTAGTAAAATGTTCCCAATTGTTCTGTGATTCTTTCAGATTCATGAATTGTGAAAAAATTCCATGTGATACCAGTGTTGACATGTCCGCATGTGTTCTTTATGTAAGGGAAATCATTTGCAGTGTTGGGTGTAACTAGTTACTAAGTAACTAGTTACTGTAATTAAATTACTTTTCCTTTGAAAAAGTAAAGTAAGGGATTACTCTATGTTTTCCTGTAATTTAATTACAGTTACTTCTGATGTAATTAAACTAAATACTTTGTGTAATATCTGTGTGTGCAAACATGGAATTGACATCAAAATTCAAAGTCTAACTTTAAAATCCATGCTTTAATGTATTATTCTCACATTTGTAATAATTTGGTCAGTTAATAATACTACTTTATGTAGTTTTATATTATTGATTTGAATGAATTAAAAGAGCCGTTTCATGTCTATCCTTGAATCACTTAACTAATCAAGGTTGATATAGGATATAGAAAGTAATTAGTAATAAGTAATTAAATACTTTTTGGAGAAAGTAATTTGTAAAGTAATCTAATTACACTATTGAATATGTAACTAGTAACTAGTAATTAATTACTTTTCAGAGTAACTTACCCAACACTGATCATTTGGCCAGTGTACAGCACTGAATTGGTAGCGGTAAAACAATAATGTTATGATATTAGCAATAATACTGCTGTACAACTGCCAAATAACATTTTGTTACAGTATAGCAAAATAAGAGCATTGTAATGGCGATCTGACATTAGGACTCTGATCTCACCCTCTGTCCTCTGCTGTTGACGGAATTTACTCTTCATCTCTATCTCCGCTCTGAGTGTGACGATTTCCAGCTCGTACTCCTGTCCAGTGTTCTCAAGTTGTGAGATTTCAGCCCGTAAGCGGCAGAGTTCCTCCTGCAGACTGGCGATGTCATTTCTCTCTTTCAGCTGCAGCCTCCTCTGCTGCCTGCTGCAGGATCAGCACCTCCTCCTGCGCTGCCCGCAGCTCCTCCCGCGCCTCCTGCAGCTCAATCTCTTTCTCCTCTTCCAGGCTGACCATCTCCTCCTGAACAGAGCGAAGCTGAGCTGCAGGGGTTGGCAAATAATACACCTCAGCTTTTGACTTTTGACAATTCTTCAACCAGACAAGTATTTAACTTTCACTGCCCTGCTGTACAACAGCTCACCGGCAAACTTCTGTTTTCTACTCATCAGATTTTTTTACTAACTTTCTTAGCCATCTACTTCTCATCAGCTTCATGAGGCAAATCCACTGGTACTGCATACTTACAGGTACAGTATACCAGCACCAAACCATTTGGAAATGCTTGTCTGGTTGTTTCAGCAGGGTACATTTACATTTAGTCATTTAGCAGACGCTTTTATCCAAAGCGTCTTACAGAGAGTTCAGAGAGCAATAAGCGATATGTCATACAGAAGCGATATGTCATACAGGAGCAATAGGAGTGTACGTGCACCACATAAGTAAAACACGCTGACAAAACTATTTCTCCATGCCCAATTACGTTTTGGGTTTGGAAACTTGGTTTGTGTATTGAGAGTATGTGTTACCTTGCAGACGCTGGATCTGTCTTGTGAAGGCCTCAGCCTGATGAGCACTAGCTAATCGCTCATCCTCCAGAAGTCCTGATCAGAGGTACAGAAAGACACACTTTCAGATACAATTTCTTTTGGTGGGACATTTTTTCAACACGGTATTATTTTTGCTGTGTTGATATTCGGTACAATGGTATGCTACTGCTTTTATAACAATTATATATTATAAATAGAAATGTTATGTGTGCCACCTATACAGTATTTCAGACACAGTTGGGTCAGTTATTTTGTCTTCTTTTGTTTCGCCATAAAAATCTTTTTAAAAGCCAAATTAGGGTCAACCGTAGAGCGATGTACAATTTTCCCTCAAAACCAAACATGGGCTTTCTAGGACTTTCTGTTTCAGACATAAAGATGTAACCATGCAGTACTCTCCTATATACTTGAAACCTGAATATGGACTAGTGGCGGCTCTAGAGGGAAATCTTACGCCAGGCCTGTGATCATGACTAGAGTCCAGGGGCAGCAAAGCATGATCACTAAACAGATGATTCAGGAATGATCATATCCCTTCTGCTGGTCAGGACAACCCGTCTGGATTCTTTCCTTTGCATGCAGCTGTCCTTTCACATGCCTGTCACGTTACACACACAAACCATCATACATTTACTGGCCATGGGACCATTACCAGAATCCCTGAAGTCAGTGTCTGCTACATATAATGTGACTCAGTAAAGAGCTATGTAGTGTTATTTATAGAGGCCTTTTCCTTGGTCAGTCATTCAGATAAACAACTCATGGTGCTAAAAACAAGGAAATAACAAATTTAAGTGCATCTCTAGCAAATAATTGTTCATATTGTATATTGGTCACTCTTTAAATATTGAGTATCATGTGAATGCGTTCCATGCATTCTGACTTCTTTACACTGTTAAACTGTATGCTGGCTTCTCATGCTTAACATGGTCAACTTGTTAAAAAACGAGTTGGACGTATGACCTAGTATTTCTGCACTTGATACATTACCCCAACTTGTTTCGGAAAGTTTTTTTTTTATAATTCTGGATCCCTGTGTCGTCAAAGGGATCCTGCTTAACGTGCGTAATGTGCAGTAAACCAATCAGAGTCTCGTCTCTCATTCCCTTCAAGAGCCAGTTGCGCTCGCGCCAGCAGATTCGCTATTTACACGGCGGAATTTGCAAGAGCAAAGACTGGACGCTTCTCCAGAGAGGAAACGCATCTGCTCGTGCGTGAGGTTAAAGCGCGTGAGCAGATCATCTACATGACAAGCTGGATTTTGATCTTTATGTACACAATAATAATATTTTACATTTGAATCCATTTATTTTTATATTTGGCATGTTTGTGTGCTGCTGCGCTTCCCTCTGTGTAATAAGTAAAGTGACAGCGCATTGTGGACCTGCCCCAGAGGCGCATTTTCTACTAATGCGCTCTTTTTATAAACAAAAAAATGTTCCGCCATAGACCTTAGACTTTAGACCAGGTTTGAGTTGGTCTATGGCTCAGTCTATGTTCAGTACCTCAAAATAGCAACGCGCCAACAATGCGCCTGAAAACACCTAGACCAGCACGGTCATGGGCGCACAAATGAGCGCAAAAGCATTTGCTATTTAAACAACGCGGCGCAGGACAGCAAAATGAGAACTGCGTCGGGCTGAAACTAGCAAAAACACCTTGCGCCCATTATGATTTGGAATGATGCGAACGATGCGAAGTGACAAAATCGAGGCATGTGACGCGTCACATCGCGCCGAGTGTGTGTTATATTCTCTTTTTCATCTTTGGATGAAAGCATCTGCTAAATGAGTAAATGCATAACTGATTATTGGGTTCTATGTTGAGTGGTAGGTATGGTAGGCTATTTGCTATCATGGCATTTTCCCAAAATTGCTACTGGGGTGCTCTAAAATGCCAACTGGTATTCTATATAGAATTTAGTATATGAACTTTGCCTTTGAGGGTCACATCACCTGACAGCTGTCCCCCCCCACTTTTAAAATGGGCATGCGCAGAAGGAATCGTCAGTGGAGGCAGAGTTTGCACAGCAGTGAGCACAAAGTAGAGCTAGGTATCAAGTTCCAGTCCATATTCCCTGATAACGCAATAGTAAACGAAGAAATTATGTTTACCGCATCCCTTTTTGTAACATCTTATAACTTGGGGTGTCCCGATCGCACTTTTTGTGCCCCCGATTCGATCCGAGTAATTTTATTTTGAGTATCTGCCGAACCGTCCGATCCGATGCTTGTATTTTCCTGGTGCTAGGTTCACGCTCCTCCAGGTATATTAAGATTATTAAAATATTACTATTTTAAAGTTCAGCATACTACGAATGATGTAGCCTAACATATTGTAGCAAACATATTGACAGAATTAGTCTTTTGAACTAATTCAAATATTAGGATTAGATTAGACATTAAAATGGCCCTCTTTATCAATTAAGTATACTTTAAATGCTTTTATTGCAGCTGGACAGGAGTTTGTCCTTATGAGACACAATAACAGAGCTTCTTTTGACACTGTCTCAAAACTAAAACACTCAACACAATACTGCAAATTCACTCTATGATACATAAGTATATCTTTGAAATTTCAACTTAAAAATAAAGGGAAAACAGCATCTCTTTGGTGTTAGCTGGACATACATCAACGTGATAAAAACACGAGTGACACAAAATGACTAAAACAAGAGAAAACATCTTTGTAAAAAAATAGTTGGATTTTTTGGTTTGGCTCCTGTCCCATTTGTTTACATGGAGAGAGCAGGGTTAATGACCTGTACTGCAGCCAGCCACCAGGGGACGATCAAAGAGCCTGCATCTTCACTTTTAAGGACGTGTGTTTAAGGACTGTTTTTCTGTAAGCCTATTGTATGTTAAAACAAGAGTTTTGCACACACTTCCCTGTTTAAAAAAAACAGCATATGCTGGGTTAGGTATGTTTTGATGCTAGTTTGACCATCTTTGACCAGTTATGGACCAGCACATGACCAGCAGATGACCAGTTTAAACCAGCACATGACCAGCTTAAACCAACAAACCAGCATCAAAACATACTAAACCAGCATATGCTTTTTTTTTTAACAGGGGTGTATGTCCAACCCAACATCATAAATGTAATCCAGCTAATTTGAGTTTATTTGGGGAAATTAAAATGTCAAGCCAATCAAAGTGCTAGATTTTCCTTCATTTTTCTTGTAACAAAACAGGCGTATGACTCGTCATAAATCAAGAACCTACTGAATTTGAATCTAGCACCTACATCTGTTTGTTTTTCATTTTAACTTGGCTAAATAATCTCATTAAAATTAATCCTTTTCTCTCACAAATGTATTGTTTCACTTGAGAAGATATTTAGTGATTTGGATTACTTTAATGATGGATGGATGTGCTTCTTGGAGCTTCAACATGTTGAGTCACATAAAAAGATGACATAAAAAGTATTTCAATATAAATGTATTTATTTGTATGTAAACATGTATGTTCAAAAAGGAAGTCATATACATCTGGGATGGTATGGCAATGAGTATATTTCATGTATGGCTTTAACATGGAAAATAATCATATTGCTAGCTGTGTTGCATCAGATAGGACAGCGTGTAAAGTTGTCTACGCACTCTTCATTTGTTTTTTATGGGTGTTGCTTGTCGGACTATATAATATAATAACAGCAAGATTTTCAGGTCAAGCTATGATACAATTTGCTATGACTTTTGTGTCAGACTGTATGATACACATTGGTCCTAATCAAGCAGCAGCATTGACTGTCATCGTAAAAAAATGTATGCTCCCTAAATTTAGTGAGAGGTTAAGATTTATCACAATGGCAGTTTGGCTAACATGTCAACCATTAAAAACTGCTATAAAGAAAAATAACTGTACACAATGACCTGCCTTAAAATGGAGAAGCCAAGACAAAGACAGTAAGTGAAGCATTTGTGAACTTAAATAGAGTGCTTATAAAAGTCTTCGAGAAACTTTGAGAGACCATTTAAGCAGTAAACACCTGTTTACACCAAGAATGACACATAATTCGGTAATACGGACTACTGAGTGAAAAGCCTAAATTAATTCTGATGAGCCAAGTCAAGCTGCTAAACTTTACCCTCGCTTTCACATCATTCCCTTAGCCCTGGCGAGAGCATCTCACCTTGCATCTCCAGGAAGCTCTCCTCATGTTTCTGAGTCATGTCTCGGGCTTCTTCCAGCTCTATCAGAAGCTGCAGCATTTGTGCCCTCAGCTCCTCCATCTCCTGCTCCTCAGACAGTTCCTCCTTTACACGGGACTTCTCATCCTTTACCTCCTTCTCTTCTTCAGTGTCATGCAGAATGTCCCGTTCCTTCTCCGAGATTTCAGTGCCCATCATGCTCGAGTCTCCTCTCAGATCTCTGTCACCTGAGCAAGAGATGTTACATAACATTCGTTCTTTACCCTAAACACTCAGATTGTGATGTATTCAATACAATTCTAATGATCTTATGTATTGATCTGTTTGGATATTTGTAAAATTTTGCCGCTAGCTTGAATAAAAATTATCTACAGTGTCTGTAGATAAGGGTTAGACAAGGCATCTCCGGTCTCATGCATTGGTAAGCATTGGTGTAAGTATGAATGTGTGAGTTTGTGTGTGGGAAGGGGGGTGTTCACGGCATTTGTGCATTAGCGGCCTTAGTGGGCGACATTATGTGTGGGCGCAGTGAAATGGCAGGTGCTACAATATGCCATGTGGGCGAATAAGGGAAAAAAGCTTTGAAAATGGAACAAAAGAGGTGAAATGAATTAGTGAATGTGGAGAATGATCAAAGGACCGAGTTGGAAAGTTTAGATTTTTTTTACTTCTTCATCTTTAGTTCTGCCTCTGTAATGTAAATATTTTTGTTGCTTCTATGCCTTTAATGAAAAACAACATTTAATCCTTAGTAATAGTGTTCTGATATTATTATATATTATGTGCAAACGTTACCTTGTATGCAATATGAATATATTTAGCATTTCACTTTAGTTGTTTTAGATTAACCACACATCAACAGCTCCTGCATTTGAGAAGCAGATAACAGCAAGTGGAAACATGGCAAAATCTCATTAATGCTCACTAAGAAGTTTTAATTTAATTTTAAAGCATAAGTCGAAACACAGCAAAACGTAAATAATGGAGGCTTCTTCACAAATGTGACCACAAAGATGCTATCTACAAACCAAAACATATATTACGAGCATAAATATAACCAGCAATAAAACAGAAGAACAGACTATTTACCTGCACACAGGATGACTCCATGCCCATGATAACCACAGTAGAAGAACTCGCAGAATGAGCGTAGAGACAGTCACCCACTCCAGCTCTCTGTCTCTCTATCTCTCCCTCTCTCTCTTTCTCTCTCAACCCATTATGTAAGGTATGACACAAAAAATACATTTCAGAGAGAAATGCAGCAGAGGGCTGTTTAATACATGATACATGTATAGATCTCTCTTTTAGAAATTTAACAGACTAAAGCCTCTGTAGTACCCGTAAAGCATATCAGTGTGCTTGTAAACATAAAATATTCACTGCTTATGTGGTCGTGTGGGGGTGGCAGGGTGCAAAAGAGCACACATGCCACAAAAACAAAATGCACATCCTCATGTCTTGACAGAACATGAAGTGCTTTAGGATTTAAATTTCACACTGACCTTTTGTTCCAGTATGTGGGAGTTCAGAAGGAAAAGTCACGAAATGCAGCAAAAATGCAGCAGAGGAAAAAGGAATATAAACTGTGAATTTCTAAACAAATGAACTGTGCTGTAGTGAAATGAAATGTTATGATGGTATGATATTGTTATGTAACAGACCAGAAACGATGCTTCTACTGTATAGTGCATCTCTGAAATGTAGAAAGCCAGCCATATGAAAATATCTGATCACGACTGTTGCTGTATTCTACTGTGGGTAAATATCTTGTTGTTTAGAGGCAGAAGTGTGTTTCAAAATACACAAACTGCTTTTGAATAAAGCTATGTTTCAAAGCTGCATGGTGCCATGTATGAAAGGTGAAAAACGGTGTAAATACTTTTCTTTTTCAAAACAGAGCAGTATTTCCCATCTTCACACTTTCCTCTGGCAGTGGATTGTTGCTAAGCAACTCAATGTAAAATGTTGGAAATAGGGCAGTTTGAAATTATAACACACACAAAGATAAGACAGGTCACATGTGATGAATCAACAATACACCTTTTCGATTGTCATTTTGGGGTGAACTAATCTCTTTTAACTTCTTCAATACAGACAAATATCTTAGACTGAGAGTTTGAAAGGTTTTCTGTTAAATAACACGGACATGACATAACAAATACTTATTTTTAAATTATAACTTATATAAGCCATTCTAGAAGACATTATAATTCATTAAAAACATTCCAAGCGTGATAAACCTATTATTATGATCGGTATTTAATGGTCCTCTATACCAAGGGTCCTGATAATGCAGGTTTCTGACGCACACATTTAAGACAGTAAAGACCTGCACCCTTAGCTTTTACTTCAAATTTGGAATGTGCTTCTGTAAATCATAATATTTAGTTTAAGGATGAATTATTACTTTAAATTAAGAGATATCATAATATTATAAATGTGCCACTTTGTTGCAGTTGTAAATACCATAAAAGTATAGAATGGAATGGAACGGAACAGAGTATACTTTATTGTCCCATTTCTGGGAAATTTGTCTTGGACATCATGGCACAGCCAATACACAACACCACACAACACAATAGATAAAATAGCTACAATCACATCTCGAAAGTACAACTTATCGTGTCCTATCCCTATTTAAAATTTCGACCGCAGTTGGCACAAAATACATTTTAAAACGATTATACAGGGAAGGGAAAGGACTCTAGGATTTACATTCTCCTAAGTCTACAAAAACAGTTCACGTCAGAGGGCAGGTGATGTGGCCTCTAGCGGTGAGATAGGAAAGTGCCGCTCTGGTGTCACATTGACTGTCACCGCGCTGAATTTAGACGCTTCTGATCATGAATAAACTTTACAATATACAGACACGACAGAGATCAAGAAGATAGATTCATGTCATTGAGTGATGGGGAATGGGCTCTGCACCGAGCAAGCAGGTGAACCAAGGTAAACCTCAGTTATTTTCTCGGGTTGTTTGAAGGAAACAAACATATCCTAACCTTTAAGGTTTATTTTTTTAAAGCACCCCTTTGCGGCCATTAATTGAAAATAATTTTGCTGAAGAAATAATAATGAAAGATAAACCGTATAAATGATAATGCTGAATGTTCCCGCTGTGCTGTAATAAATTAGGTTGTAGGTTAATCCGTATTGTTTTCTGACGTAAAACTCAATGCAATCCAATTTAAAAGGATTTGATTGTTGTTAGAAAGGGATATATATAATAAAAAATAAATACCACACAGTTTACATACCAAAGCTTTTTCCACGTACAAGGTCTCCTGATAGAGAAGACATTCAGATGTTCACGTGCTCCTGGGGTTGACCTTATCTAAAACAAAATTATGCTTTTCAAGTATTTAACAATTATGTACCCTTTTCTAGTAATATACTTTGAAATTGTTTTAAGAAAAGGGTGGTGAAAGAAAGGTGAGTAATTTGGACACCTGAATGTTTTTATTGCTACATACCTAGCATACGTTATTTATTGTTGCATTATGGTGAATTAGTAACGTAAGTCTCTATTAAAAGGGAGCAAAACCAATGATACATTCATATTTTATTATGATTAAGACACAGATCTCTGTATTTAACTCACGAAGATGTTTTTTCAACACTTTTTCATTGCCAGTAAAGGAACAGTCTCTCAGCAGTGTCACATCAAACTTCATCCTCGTCACATTCATCGTTAAATAACGCTTCAGCGCCGCTCATCATCATCACAGCTCCATCTCGAGAAAACCTCTTAGAAAAACCTGGTGGTCTTAAAATAGAAGATGTAAGTAAAGAGCCGAGACCAAGAGGAATTCCTGTGTTTGTCGGTCGAGGTCGTTTCATCCCGGGAACAACCTGATTTGCCGAGGTATGACATGAAAATGTTAACTGTAAAGTTAAAGCCTTCTACAGTAATCATTAGTAAATAGTAAATGTTACTGGTTGCTTCTGTAGAACTGTGCTGTAGTTATTTTCCTCCAGGGGGCGCTTGGTCGCTAAAAACGAATCCGTCAAATCAGTGGCGTCAATTCCACTAAAGCCAAGGTATGGCTGACTCTCGTGAGGTCATCCAATCTTTCTACTGTACCTCGACATGACATGATATTATTCATTCCTGACCCGATCATACATGCTGCTACTGCAGCAGCCATCCACACATATAATAAAGCACAAACCGCTTTAAATACTCTATTGATGAAAACGTATAACGTTAAAAACAAATGGAAACAGACCTGATATGTGACACTTTAGAAGAATGAAACTTGCTTAGCGGCAGAGTCAAAACTATGAATCACACGTCTTTCGCACTACGCCAGCCCCTGCCATCCCCAAGGACGCCCCCTGCGTTAAATCTCGGGACTGTTTGTCTCATTAAAGACATGTGTGCATCAAATATTACAGACATTTACAAGTGACAGCGTTTGGTTTATTCAGACCAGTGCATAGAAAAGTACACATTGGTCACAATGTCCAACTTTAATATACATTGAAATGAAAATACATAATAAAGAATTGAAATATAAGAAAAGAGGAATATTCAAAATGAAAAAGTCCGTGAAACGTCACGAACTCCGTGAAAGCAAACAGTCGTCCATAGAACGTCAAAATGAACGAATGTTTACTTTCACGGAGTTGTTTATTTTCCCCTTGTGATCAAGCAGCCTGTTTAATAAACGTGATTTAACTGGAATGACTGGGGATGGAAAGCACAACAGACACCGATCTAGAGTGCTTAAAGCTGAAATCTTTAAAAACCAACAAGACGTTTGTAGTACCGCAGAGTGAACGGGTGAGACGAGTGTTGTTACTCACAGTGCAGTTCCCATTAAATACTTCCATCGTCATCTTGATTGGAATTATAAGGTTCTATCTGTATTCTGAGCAATTTTGAGATATTACACCGGACGCGACACGACAAAAGACATTAGAAACGCTTTAGAACCCATTATATACCCATTATTTTATTTTTGTCCACACTGGATGCGGCGCCTGTCGTGTCCGGTGTAGACACGGTGTCGGCTTCAACGTTTTTGCATTCCATTTGACACAAGAGTCGACAGAACCTTTTTGATGTCTAAACGTTGTCACAGATGGCAATATGTTAATAACTAAATTTAGACTAAAATGGCAGATAGAACCTAATGATTCCAAGGTGACGAAGTGTCTAACTTCACGTGTGCCATGTTTAATTGTATAGAGAAACGTAAGAAACTGTGTTGTGTTTATTGAGATTGTGACATTAATTGCAGAATTTGTGTGTGTGTGTAGTTGGGGAAATGCCGGAGTGTGAAAGAATTTGAGAAGATGAATCGCATTGGAGAGGGAACATATGGCATAGTGTGTGAGTTCCACCTGCATACTTCTGTATTTTAACTATAATGCAGCAATATATATAGCCATATCTTAATAAAGGCATTTACCTGAAAGAGTGCCGTTGTCATCCTAACGTTTTTTAAGGCATGCAAATGTTTCTCCGTAAAGGTTTGTATTTGTTACAAATGAGCCAATAGAATATTTCAAATCAATATTTCATGGTCAATAAATGACTCATGTGGCAATCATTGTAATAATCGGGATAATGTCCATCCAGTCGTTTTTAAAATGTTTTACATACACACAACAAGGTTGTCACAATGTTCTTGGATCCACGAAACGAGTAAATGCTGTATTATGCATGCCAAGCCTGTAGTTGCCGATGTCACATAAATACTACACACCAGCGCACATACGCATATCCAAGTGTCTACCCATTGTTAGTGTATATGTGTATTTGGGAAAGAATTGGGAAAATGTAAATAATGTGTCTCCGCTAGGGCTGTCAAATTTGTTGTAATTTTAAATTGCGCTTAATGGAACAGACAAACCGAGCCGGTTAGAATAGAAAATAAATCCCACCGAAATGATTAAACGTGTATTAAACCGTAAATGTCAAAACCAATAGTTCAATATTAAACTGTGGCATCCCTGATATGCAGCATATACTGTATCTTCATACAGTCATTATCAAACAGCTACTTTGTCATTTGAATGACACCTTAAAATTTAGACTTTGATTAAGATTTTTTTGTAATATACTAACATTGATTTTTTTTTATTTGTGATTTTACAGACCGAGCGCGTGATACAAGAACAAATGAAATCGTCGCGCTAAAGAAAGTGCGAATGGACAAGGAGAAAGATGGTTTGTATACCAACCTAAACATTTTACTACCTTAAATATTGTTATTCAAGTGTGAAAATAGCGCTGAATTAATAATTCAGAATAACCCAAAACATTTTTCTGGAGTTTGTGAATTATTTATATTTGCACAATATGTTTATACATATATTAAGTGCCCACACAGGTATCCTTTCACAGAAAACATGGGAGTCATAGTAATTTTTTTCTGATCATGTGTACACATAAACTTGAAGACAGTATAAAATACAGCTGTACTGTATATACTTGAGCCAGACACTAAAGAAACTTTAGACTGTCCGATAGAAGAGATATTGCAAACAGTTTTGTGTGCAGTTGGCTTAAGTAAAAGTTGTTTTTGGATTTATAAGAAAATTTGGAATTCTACAACCTACAGTATGTATTAATAGTGGAATATTTGAATCTCCAGATTGTTATCCCTTTAAAGGAGTCATTTCAAACCTGTATGACTTTCTTCTTCTTCTGCAGAACACATAAGAAGATAGTTTGAAGAACGTTGGTAACCAAACATCATTGGCCTCCATTGACTTCCATTGTGTGGACATAAAACCACTAAGACATTTCCTAAAATATCTTCTTTTGTGTTCAACACAAAGAGTCATAAAGAGGCTTTGAATGACCATATGGTTTGTAACTGATAACAGAATTATGTTATTTTTACTATCCCCTTAAAGTCACTAAGAAATCAAAATTAACCTGTAATACAGTTCAAAGTAGGGAAGGAAGGAGGCGGGAACCGGCGAACATTTAACAAACTTTAATTAAACAATAACAACGTAAATACACAGCCGGCAGCCCCTCACGGACGACTGCCGGCAACACAAACATAAATATAAACTTAACATGTGTCCGGGCCCTGTCCTCTCTCGTCGTAACTTCTGCCAGCTCGTTCTTTTATGCTTCCGATCTCCACCGTCAGAAATGCGGAGCCGGTGTGCGCACAGCTGATAGCCATTATCACTCACGCCACCGGCCCCGCCCCTTTGTCTGACGGCTCTCGCCCCGCCTTCCTCGCTACATAACCGTTCTTATTTCTTATGATATCTTGCAGTGTTTATTTAAAGAAAAAAATGTATGTGTGCGTTGTTTGTTGTACTTATGTAAAATGAATGTGCCATCATAATCTTTTATCAAAATCATAAACTTTACATAATATAAACCTTTAAACAACATCTCTTCTCTGCATGTCTCGCCCTGAGGGCGGCACTACACTGACTGACTGTCTAGTGGCCAGGCTTTCAGACTTCTAACAATCCAATCAATTACAAATTGTCGAAATCAAGCCCCTCCCTAATTCTTATTCAAGAAGCCATTACACTATTGCAACTTCCGTTTCATGCCAACTTAAAAAATCGAATTATATATATTAGCCTGGATAATTTACATTAAGTGAACATGGTGCTGTCTTGGATATAATAAAACGTACAGCCTCAACCACTTGTAAATATTTTTAATAAGTTATGAATTCGTTTTTTTATTTTGTTGCTCTGTGCATGTGCTTAGGGATTCCCATCAGCAGTTTACGGGAAATCAACCTTCTTATCCGACTGAGACACCCAAACATTGTGGAGCTAAAGGAAGTGGTGGTTGGAAGCCATTTGGAAAGGTTAAACATGAAAAACAATATTTATGTTTAAATATGAACCATTTCATTGGCTTGTTTTCAAAGTTTTGTCTTACATTGATTTTGTGGGTTTTCCCATCAGCCTGTTCCTGGTGATGAGCTACTGTGAGCAGGATTTGGCCAGTCTGCTGGAGAATATGCAGTCCCCATTCTCTGAAGCTCAGGTATGATTTGTGATGCACATCTTGTTTTATTTCTCATCAAGAAAAATAGTTTGTCATTCTGTAGTACATAAATAGAATTATATATGACTTGAATCTTGATACTTTTCTTTCTCTAGGTAAAATGTATAGTTCTTCAGCTGCTTAAAGGACTGGAATATTTACATCAAAACTTCATTCTTCACAGGTCAGTTTGTGTTCTCCACATTTAATATATGATGCCTTACATTGTTTCAGAGCTTGTTTTTGTCCCAAAAATAATTTCTTCGATAGCACATACTTTTAACTAATTCTATATTATGTTGGTCTCTTGCTCTTTTCCAAAGTAATGATACTTATGATGTGATATGAATCATTTTAAATATGTAGTCATCATTTGTTATTTTACATATTTCTCATATGCTTTTATG
Source organism: Triplophysa siluroides (assembly GCA_006030095.1). Classification (NCBI taxonomy): domain Eukaryota; kingdom Metazoa; phylum Chordata; class Actinopteri; order Cypriniformes; family Nemacheilidae; genus Triplophysa; species Triplophysa siluroides. The sequence goes on along the minus strand of VCII01000030.1, from coordinate 451,466 downwards.
AAAGGGATTTGAAAGTTTCCAATCTGTTGATGACAGACAAGGGCTGTGTTAAGATAGGTGAGTGATGTGTTTATTTGTATTTCTTGTGGATGCTTAGTGGGATGTGACGTGTGCTTATTTGTCTTGAAATGAATGTTACAACTTTATAAGCAATGTCCAAAGGTTACAACTTGCTAGGCTTCTTTTTGGCATACAATATGGAAAAAGGATAATCAGAAAGTTAATTGAGAATCACCCCCATGTCAAGAAACAACACAATAAACCACGTACAACCCGAATTCCGGATAAGTTGGGACATTTTTTGAATTTGAATAAAATGAAAACTAAAGGAATTTCAAATCACATGAGCCAATATTTTATTCACAATAGAACATAGATAACATAGCAAATGTTTAAACTGAGAAATTGTACACTTTTGTCCACTAAATTAGCTCATTTAAAATGTATTGCCTGCTACAGATCTCAAAATAGTTTGGACGGGGGCATGTTTACCATGTAGCATCTCCTTTTCTTTTCAAAACAGTTTGAAGACGTCTGGGCATTGAGGCTATGAGTTGCTGAAGTTTTAGTGTTGGAATGTGGTCCTATTCTTGTCTTGTATAGGTTTCCAGCTGTTGAAGAGTTCGTGGTCGTCTTTGACGTATTTTTCGTTTAATGATGCGCCAAATGTTCTCTATTGGTAAAAGATCTGGACTGCAGGCAGGCCAATTCTGTACCTGGACTCTTCTACGACGAAGCCATGCTGTTGTAATAGCTGCAGTATGTGGTTTTGCATTGTCCTGCTGAAGTATACAAGGCCTTCCCTGAAATAGACGTCGTTTGGAGGGAAGCATATGTTGCTCTAAAACCTTTATATTAGGGATGCACCGAAATGAAAATTCTTGGCCGAAACCGAAAACCGAAAAAGAGGAAATCAAGGCCGAAAACCGAAACACCGAAATAAATTATGCCAATTATTAGAACCATTGCATTTATGGCTATGACCTTGTACTAACTTTACTAAAATCAAGGCATTGCAATTGCATAAATTAATATTAAAGTTTCAAAGAATAAATCAATTACAAATTATGCAAATATTTATTTAGCACATTGCTACAATGCACAGTATAAAATAAAATTCAAACTTAAATGTTTAACTTGACCCTACTCATTAAATAATAATGTACAGCACTTCTGGGGATGGGGACTTCAGACAGATAAACATCTAGCTGTTGAGCGGTTGAGCTTGTCATCTGCCTGACAGTTTAGAAAGATTTGAGCTAGTGTATTTAAATAGGGCCAGTGCATAATTAACATTTTTATCAAAAATATCTAGCAGAAATATGGCTACAATCTTATAGTCATATAGAAGCCTAAGAACAGAATAGACTACCTATTATTTGAGGCACTTTCTTGCAGGATTTCACTGAACATATCAGACAACGAGGGTGCATGTCCCTCATCTGGTGCAGAGAGACGAGTTTTTTTCTGCACTCTGATCTCCTTCACCTGCGCTTTGCGCTTCTCCGTCTGCACGCGCTTTCGCGGATGCGATGCGATTGCGATGCGTTCGCGCGAGTGATCTGCTTGCCTTAAGCGCGCGGCAGAAGCCCCTCCCATGACGGAAATTTGCGTCTGTAAAGAAGCGAATTTGACGCGCAAATGATGCGAGTAAACTCAAAATGTTCAAGCGTCCAACTACACGCGAATAGCGCGATTTACAGCGTTTGGTGTGAACACTCTATAAGAGTTCAGACAAGTACGTGCAGGTCGCAGTTTCTGTTTGCGTCATCACAACATTGTCAAAAAAGAAATGGAAAAAAAAAAAGGAAAAGGCCGAAAATTTTCGGTGGCCGAATATTCGGTGCATCCCTACTTTATATACCTTTCAGCATTCACAGAGCCTTCCAAAACATGCAAGCTGCCCATACCGTATGCACTTATGCACCCCCATACCATCAGAGATGCTGGCTTTTGAACTGATCGCTGATAACACGCTGGAAGGTCTCCCTCCTCTTTAGCCCGGAGGACACGGCGTCTGTGATTTCCAACAAAAATGTCAAATTTGGACTCGTCTGACCATAGAACACTATTCCACTTTGAAATGGTCCATTTTAAATGAGCCTTGGCCCACGGGACATGACGGCGCTTCTGGACCATGTTCACATATGGCTTCCTTTTTGCATTAAGCTTAAGCTGGCATCTGCTGATGGCACGGCGGATTGTGTTTACCGACAGTGGTTTCTGGAAGTTTTCCTGGGCCCCTTTAGTAATGTCATTGACACAATCATGCCGATGAGTGGGCATCCAATAAAGGTCTCCGGCCTTGTCCCTTACGCACAGAGATTTCTCCAGTTTCTCTGAATCTTTTGATGATGTTATGCACTGTAGATGATGAGATTTGCAAAGCCTTTGCAATTTGGCGTTGAGAAACATTGTTTTTAAAGTATTCCACAATCTTTTTACGCAGTCTATCACAGATTGGAGAGCCTCTGCCCATCTTCACTTCTGAGAGACTCTGCTTCTCTGAGACATCACTTTTATAGCTAATCATGTTACATAACTGATATCAATTAACTTAATTAGTCACTAGATGTTCTCCCAGCTGAATCTTTTCAAAACTGCTTGCTTTTTTAGCCATTTGTTGGCTAAACTTTTTTGAGACCTGTAGCAGGCATTCAATTTTAAATGAGCTAATTTAGTGGATAAAAGTGTAACATTTCTCAGTTTAAACATTTGCTATGTTATCTATGTTCTATTGTGAATAAAATATTGGCTCATGTGATTTGAAATTCCTTTTGTTCTTTATCCTTTATTCAAATTTAAAAAACATCCCAACTTTTCCGGAATTCGGGTTGTATACTGTGTAATTGTAAAACAAAACTATGATAAATAGTGTATCCATAGCATGTCTGATGTTTTTCCAGCTGATTTCGGTCTGGCACGTGTGTATGGAATTCCATTACAGCCTATGACTCCTCGAGTAGTCACGCTGTGGTAAGCAGACAGACTTAATACCTATCAAGCTCTTTTATCTGGTTTAATCCACCAAATCCCTCTGCCTATAAATGACACTGTCGTCTTTACAGGTATCGGGCACCAGAGCTCCTCCTAGGGACCAAGACACAAACCGCTGCTCTGGATATGTGGTGAGGACTGAACAGTGCTAGAATAAATGATCCTGGGCTTTTCTAAAACCACAATGTTCCGTACATTATATAAGACCTTTGATGATTACGTCAGTGAGCTCTCAGATTGTTTTGTAATAATGTTCTTTGAATTTTGTTTTGTAGGGCAGTTGGGTGCATCTTTGCAGAGCTTCTTGCCCATAAACCTCTTCTGCCTGGAGCATCAGAGATCCAGCAGGTGGATTTGATCGTACAGCTCCTGGGAACACCCAGTGAGAACATCTGGCCGGTAATTTGTCTTGAATATCAAGCATTTATTGTTTTCAGTCAGAAAATATACCAGAGAACAAAAAATTCTCTGTGAAAGTTACTAAAATGGTATTAACGTTGATATTGTTTGATAAATGGAATAACAGTGGGATTTCTTGGGATTTGTAGGGCTTCTCACGACTGCCGTTGGTCGGCCAGTACAGTCTTAGGAAGCAACCCTACAATAATTTAAAGAACAAGTTCACGTGGTTATCAGAAGCTGGTCTGAGACTGCTCAATCTACTGTTCATGTACAACCCACAACGCAGGTTAGTCTACAGCTGGGCTACTGTACGTTTATATGTCATACTGATACTGATTCATTCTTACCATTATTACTTATCATTTAATTTACTGATATTTAAGCATATCTGAATTTCATTTCCACACACCGTGTCAAAAACATTAGGGCTCAACGCTAAGGATTTTTTCTACTGGCCCGGGCGGGCAAGTGATCGAATTTTTACTGGCCCTGCCAAAATTTTCACTGGCCCCACCTTAAAAAGTAATAAATAAATAATATTTTCTAGTTATTAGTTCGCTTGTTGTATTTTTACCTATGTAATCTCAATAAATAAGGTAACGGTATAAATACTATTAAGCCTATCTGAAATTTCAAATACTCTTGAAGACAACTAATCAGTATTAAAATAAAAAAGTAGTATGTGCAAAACCAATAGCACAAGTAAATGGGTAACACTTCAGTATAGGGGGCAATTCTCACTATTAACTAGTTGTTATTAGCATGCCTATTATTGGAATATTAGCTGTTTATTACTACTTATTAAGCATATATTCTGCATAACCATACTCTATCTCCCTAATCCTACCAAATACCTAAACCTAACAACTACTTTACTAACTATTAATAAGCAACAAATTAAGAGTTTATTGGGGAAAAGTCGTAGTTTATGGTTTGTTAACAGAGAGAATTGCCCCCTATACTGAAGTGTGACCAGTAAATGTAATAAAGCAGACATACAAATAAAAATAATGAGTGCTTTTCAGGTGATCTAATAGTGGTTATGGTACAGAAATGAAATAACCAAATGTAAAATAAGCCTTTATAAACATTGACGTCCTTTACCATATCAATTTAATATAAATTAAACCTTAGTAAAGTTATGATGTAATCAGTCAGAAGCAGTGAATGTTTTTTCTCTTCATCCTTTGTTGTTTGATGAACTTTAAAAACAGATGTTTATTGTGCCGCTGTTCCTCTAAGAGATGCATGGATGTAATAAACTGTAACCAAGCTTTGTTTCCAAACTGTTTCTGTTTACTTATGACATAATGGATTACTTTTACAAGGATACTTGCTAATATGGGCATTTTGGCATCATTTTGTGTGGATATGTTTTTCAAGACATGAAAGAGAACTCAATTCAGTATTTTGCGCGTTGTTGGAGACGTGGTTTTCTGGTGTTCTAACAAATTGTGCTACCCTGTCAAATTTTGCTACCTCCATACGAAACAGGACTAATCCCTCCCCAACCCTTACACCTAAATTACCCCCAACCAAACCCTTACACCTCCCCCAACCCAATCACAACACCAGGGTAGCAAAATTTGATGGGTAGCATAAATCGACACGCAAAATCATACACAAATGGCAAATTATAAACTTTCGTGGCGATACAGCACTGGCCCTATCGGGCAACTGGCCCGAAGGTCTCCCATGCTTGCCACGGGCAGTCCTTATTGTCAAGCCCTGAACAGTTAGTGTTAGTCCAAAATCTAAAGAATTAATGAAACCAGTTTTATTTTTAATACATTGTGAAATATTAGTGCTGTCAAAAATAAAATGTTAACGCATGAGATTATTTTTTTCAGATTAACATGCTCAAAAATATTTAACGCAATTAACGCAGCATCTGTTTTTTCTGTCATCCTTTTGCTAGCATTACAGTATATGATCACGTTCTTCTTCATGCAAAGGCTTTTAAACAATTTAAGCATGATTGAAATTCTGAATGATTGCTTTGACGTGTCTAGTATAGATAGACAGCTTCTAGCTGTATTGCTTTTGAATAGGTGCTAAAGATCACATGACTGAAATGTTTAGCAGTGCATGTAAATAAAATGATTATGCATTTGTTAATTCGTCGTAAACTACAGCTATGATATCAGTTTTTTTATTTGCAGTGTTGTTATCATGCTTTTTGATATTGCGCTTACAATTTGTATTGCGTTAAAGCAGCTGTACAAGAAAACCAAAACTCAGGAAAACAACATACACCACAAAAAATTTGATAAACCATAAAAGTAATATGAGATAGAGAAGTTAAGGGAGAAAGCAAATGCAAACAGACACATGCACTTAAGGAACCAAAACTCCAATGATGTGAGGAACCAGGAGAGCCAGTTCTCCGCTGGCTTGTTAACACAACACTGCTGCATCTTGACAGGCTAAACTTGTTCAAGCTAACTAAGCTATGGGCAAATAGAAAATAAAAAAGACAAATATACACAATGTTTTGTGAATTCTTTATTGGGTTTTGGGCCAAAATAAATATATTATCTCTTTGTTTCTTATAGAGCCACAGCTAAAGAATGTTTAGAAAGCTCCTACTTCAAGGAAAAGCCTTTGCGTAAGTAAACTTTCTTTATTTAGCCTTAAAGTTTGGAGAGACTTTTAAGCAGCTCTCTTGTTTTACTCTGCAGCGTGTGAACCGGAGCTGATGCCCACATTCCCTCATCACAGAAACAAACGTGCTGGACCCGCAGCTGAAAGCCAGTCTAAACGGAGCAAAATATGAAACCATTCTGCTGCCTGATAAATATGTTTATCATGTGTTTATACTGAATGTTTTTGTACAGGTTACAAATTAAATGTGACTTAAATTGTACATAGATTCAAAAAGTGTGTGAAGAGTTATTTTTGTGTTTTCACAAAATAAATCAAAAGTTAAATCACAAAAATAAAGTATATTTTGGTTTACAGATGATTCCATAGCAATTATTTGACAATTTTTAGGATCATTTTACCATCTCTAAGTTAGGATCAATAACATGAAAATGTATTGCCTTTTTGGACCATTAAAAATAAGCAAATAGCAATATTGATATAAATATTACCTATTTTTGTTCCCAGGAGTGTCATGCTCTACCAGCTACAGGAACGCAAGTGCTTTGTGATCAAATCCAAAATATAATTTTGGGTAAAAGCATTCGTAAAATGCATTGAAGCTGCACTATTTACTATTCAGGAATTTCCAAATAAATAAAATATGTAAACTTGACATGACATGTCTCAGCTTTGTGTCTTCCATCTAGGATATTTCCATACATGTCTTTTTAAAGACCTTTAATGATTTTGAATGTTTTGAAGTTTTTTTTTATATTTTCTTTATTTACAATATTCTTCATACGTAAAAGAGTAAAGATATTGGTTAATGGTGGTTATTATCATCACTGGGTCACCATGTAGGCCTACACTTTCCTTTAAAGTGTTTTGTTCGTTCAAACAACCAATATCAGAAGGTGTTTATGTTCCTTATATGTTGACTTTATAAGCCCAATTTTATCATATCTGCACTGGCTCCCTATTAAAGATCCCATTCCCCATGATCCCATTTTTCAACCTTTTGTTAGTGTGTAATGTTGCTGTTAGAGCATAAACAATACCTGCAAAATGATAAAGCTCAAAGTTCAGTGCCAAGCTAGATATTGTCTTTAACAGAATTCGCTTTTCAAGGACTACAGAGAACGGCTGGATTGGACTACAGCCCTCTACTTTCCGGGTACATTATGTCACTATTCCGAGTGCTTTTAATAACCACCGCCCAAAAGAATACGCCAAAAAATGGGCGAGGCCTTCTTTAGAGAAGAGGAAGAGCCGCTTAGAGTAGTGTTTGGTTATCAGAGATTGTAAACATTTGACTGAGCTACGCGCTAAACTACTTTCACTTTCATCACAGTCCTACAGCTACTAATAAGATAGTTATACATTGTTTAGCAGTCTGCAAACTTCACGATGTGGTTAGTAGTGGACTTGGCGCAGCAGGTGTGGGTCATCAACGTGAACAGCAGCAGACTCAGGACGCAGCCCTGGGGGGAACCGGTGCTCAGGGAGATGACACTGGAGACGTTTATTCCCACCCGCATGCGTTGAGGTCTGTTGGTGAGGAAGTCAAGCAGCCAGTTGCACAAGTGGGTGCTAAATCCAAGGGGGGCCAGTTTGCTTATCAGATGTTGTGGTATGATGGTGTTGAATACGGAGCTGAAGTCCAGGAACAGCATCCGTGTGTCAACAGTGTTTTTCCCTTCCAGATGTTCTTTGCTCCGATGGAGTGTAGAGGAGATGCGTCCTCTGTGGAGCGGTTGGGACGATAAGCAAACTGGTACGGGTTGAATGTGGGGGGGAGTCTGGAAACCATGTGGTCCTTTACCAGCCTCTCGAAGCACTTCATCATGATAGGTGTTAGTCAGTGGCGGCTGCTGATCTTTTAAAGAGGGGAAGCTCATTTTCGGCCTAAATCATAAAAATTGTCCATTTATTTATATGTAAATTCTGCCCTACGTTCCTTTTCAAGAAAATGCTCTGTAACCCTGTCGTACCAACTAGGCGTCTTTTCCAGTGACTTGACCAGTGTCCTCTCAATGGCCAGCAGAGCTAGGCTGCTTAAACGGCCTTGGCCCATTGTGTTACGGGTGACTATATGAATTAATGAACAACAAACGAAACGATCTAATATATATATATATATTTAACTCAACGGGAGGAAATGTGGGAATTATGTTAAACTGAAACAATGAATGTGGTGTGAAATTGTGTGAAATATACGATGAAGGTTGCAGCAGTTTGTCTTTCGACTACACATGCAAAATCCGCGATGGGACTGAGTTGGAAATGGAGACACAGAGTGATACGCGTCATAATCTGAAGACCACGCCCACACCAACCGTCTCTTTGCATTGCGAGAAGCTGCCTCCTCCTTGTCATTTATGATTTATAACACAAAAAAAAAAAAACTATGTCTAAAAGCTGATATGTGACAATTTGTATAGCAAACAAGCTAAAAAAAACAAGAAATACGTTTTTATAAGCTGTCGACCCCAAAAAACGAGCGTTTTAGGACATAAAAGTGGATTAAAAAGAGATGACAGACCCTCCAATCATCACGCAGACGCTCGGAGTCCGGGCCAGCCCACTCCTCCATTCATCCCAGAGACGCTGAGCGTCCGTGGGCGGGACATAATCGTAGCATTATCCAATGACCGTCTTGTTTCTAAGCACTGAAAAAAACTGTTTAAAGCAGCCCCATTGAAGTCAATGGACGCTGGGCTTCAACAGAGTAATGCACTGTACGCTACGGGAATGAATGAGAAGGAAATCGAGTCAGCCGACCTAAGTAGCTGATTCTGAACGAAATTGTTTTCGTTCGAGATGAACGTGTTTAACGCATTTTTAGTCAATAAAATGTTAACATAATAGTACATATATTTGACCATTCATTTTTTGACAATTATAGGGGAAGCTGAGCTTCCCTTGCAGTCTTAAAGAAATCGCGACTGGTGTTAGTCCTACTGGGCGGTAGTCATTGAGTGAGGAGTTAGTGTCCTTCTTAGTGTAAGTGGTAGGACGTCACCTCAGAGCGCTTAATTGCTCAGCTGGCTATTTAGGGAGACGTAGTCAGAGCGACAAGCAAGACTGTCGTTCCAGCATAGCGTGTCGGTACAGTCTGGGGAGTGAAAGCACCAGGATTGTGGGTCCAAACTAGTGCTGTTGTCGTTGCTTGAGGTTGGAGGTTGGAGATTGGCCAGTGGACATCTGTTGTTTTGGGCAAACCGTTGCAGGTACCAAGTTAGATTATTAAATGTTATGTTGTGAATAATTATAAACGCTTGGTATATTGAATCAGTATCTTCTGTCACAGTAACGCAGTGTGAGATTTTGGCGAAGACACACGGTGCAAACATCTGTTCGCTACACAGAGAACGTGTCCAGTCACTGTTTTTCCTAATCATTTTTAGCTATACCAACTGCCTACCATAATTTATAACGATCGATTGCTAAGCGCCTTATGTTGTGTTCAGACCAAACGCGAATGGCGCGAATGAATCGCGCTATTCGCGTGTAGTTGGACGCTTGAACATTTTGAGTTTACTCGCTTCATTCGCGCGTCAGATTCGCTTCATTCGCGCGTAAAATCCGCTTCATTCGCGCGTCAAATTCGCTTCATTCGCGTCATGGGAGGGGCTTCTGGCAGGCGGCTCCCGTCTCATTTCGAAATGGCAGACATGTTTTTTGTTGAGAGGGTAGCTGCGCTTTATGTGCTATGGAAGGCTGAAAAACGGCGTAAACTCGTATATATATATATATAGCTCAAATTGAGTAAAGAGCGTTTTTACAATTTACCAGATTCTCCGACCTCCTCACTCACTTTCTTCCAAACAAGATCCTTTTTATTACTGTTCCTATAAAAGTAAGAAAAAGAATCATACAGCTCCGGGTGTCCACAAATAGTAACGATCAATTTGTCCTCCATTTTGTCCTCCAGTTTCGGATTTCTGCCTCCGCTCGCTACGTCGTCTAATCACGTCACTACTAGAGCAAGCTCCTGATTGGTTAACGCGGCGCGAATTTTCACCAAAGTTCAGATTTTTCAACTCGCGCGTATCGCGTCATTCGCGCAATTCGCGTCATTCGCGTTTGGTCTGAACACAACATTAGGGCCATGTGAGAGAGAGGGAGGAGGTTTGTGTTTTACAAATGTATGTTTGTTTTGAGTTCTTTTTATAATCTCAGGTATACTCTGTGGGGTTCTTTTGTTTGAAATATTTATTGGGTAACTTGTAGTTTTCCAAGGAGACAACTGCCTGCAGTGGTGTGCGTGTGAAGTGCAGGGGGGGAGAAAGTGTTGTAAATCACGGATACCATATTTAACTGGGTTGTTTTACCTGTGTATTAATTCACTTATTAAGAGTGATGTGTGGTGTGCTTTGAAGTCTAACACGTCTCCGGAGGAAAACTCTGTACACACCCGTAACCATTTGGTGTTTTGATTAAGGGAAGTTTCATAGAGTATTACAGTTGTCTTTTTAAATTGTTTGTGTAATTGAACTATTGTGAAATAAATAAATGTATATTTTTGACACACCAGTTTCCCTCTGCGTCCTTTAATTCACGAATTCGCCCTCGCAGATAAACAGCTCCGTTATAGGGATAAATCGGTAAGCATGGGTATGCAGGTTATGCGTATTGGCGTGTTGTGCAGGGAGTGGGCTCCGAGCTCACCGGATCTATCCGAACCCGGAGCACTCTACCTTGGTCAGGGCAAGTGCGCCGGGCTCGGAACCGGCTCGAGCCCAGAACACACCCCCCCGAGGGTCCTGCTGGACTGAGGAAAGTGAGAGGAGCCGGGGTGGAGGAGGGATGTTTATCTGGCAAGAAGCATCAGGTAAGATTGTTTGTCTATTTATAATGGAGCTTGCTTGAGCTGATAGGGTAGATGCTGTGATTGCTAATGATGTACCAGCCGAGATGGTTGTGCTGAGATTGCGTGCTCGGCTGGTAGGTATTTGCTGGTGATGGAACGGCGTGCTGATTATATGCTTGGGTTCCTCCCGAACTTTGTTAATAAAACATCATTTAGGGTGGCTTGCGTGAAACCAGATATATTTCAGTGAAAGTACTAGTGGCCACATTAGGTACCGGTACAATCATGGCAATCTTGAAACAGGATGGTACCACAGCCTGGTGCAGGGAGATGTTAAAAATGTCTGTGAGAACCCCAGCCAGCTGATCAGCACATTCCTTAAGCACCTTTCCTGGTATGTTGTCAGGGCCAGCTGCTTTCCGGGCATTAACCTTCCTCAGGGTTCTCCGGACCCTCCGGATCAGCTGGGTCCAGGCAGAGTGTCTGCTCATCTGGGCGAGGAATGGATTTTGTTGCTGTGGTGGTGTTTAGTTCCTCGAACCTCCCAAAGTACTTGTTTAGCTCATTGAGGAAGCTGGTGTTGTACAAAAGGCCCGGCTGTCTTCAATGCCCCGGATGATATGGACCTATCAGAGCATGCATCGCTTCAGCAACGTCATCAGGTGATGCGGAAATAGACGTTAGATAGTTTAGACAGCGCACGTGAGGAGACGCAAAGTTCGACGGCTGTACTCAAATCCACTGATCAACCTGCCGTACGACCCAGACGACAAATAAGACCGCCTGCACATTTTGCAGATTACCAAATTCAAGGATCAGGCCATATGAGGAGAGCACCATCAGATACATGCCCGAATGAAGCTGGTATGGAAGCAGCTGCACATACAGCTGAAGACACCTCACAATCGTCTTCTCCAACAAGTCAGCCTTCATACGCAGATCTAGTCATCGGAGATGTCTGGCCAGACCCACATGGAGAGGTGTCACCAGAATATGATGAGCACCACCAAGTTCAGCAGCAATCTGATATGAGATTTATGTGGGCTGAGATGAAGAAGGGAAATGATGAGCTTTACAGGCACATCATACCAGAGATATTGTCTGCACTGCACAGACTCAAGACAGAGAATGCATACCTGAAACATGAGATGCAGCAGTTTAGTTCCTGTATTGATACCCCTCGTCAAGCACATACACCAATACCAGCCCCTCGCACTCGCGTGCCGCCATCAGCCCGTGGACTGAGACCTTCTGCATTGCAAGGTAATGACACTCCTTCACTTCCATCTGCCCAGCATCAGCAACTGATGGGACAGTTTGAGGACTTTACACTCTCAAATAGGATGGCACCTGCAGATGGGAGTCAACACGCCCCCCCTCAGAGATCGTTCATCTACCCCGACCAGCCTGCAGATCCAGGACCGTATTATGCTGGGTCGTCTAGTTAAAGACACAGCCATCTTCAGGGAGAAAGAGAACTGAGGCCACCTTCACGCCCACAGGCGGTGCCCAGAATGGAGATGTTGCAAGCCCAAGAGCAGATATATCGAGGCCCCAAGCCTGCCATACCCAGCCTGACAGTGGCCGACCCCAGACAGTTTTCCCGATTACGCATGGCACTCGAGAACCTCTTGCCTACAGATGCGAGTGAGCGCTTCAAGTATCAGATTCTGACGGATCATTTGGAGCTGGAAGAGGCACTACTAGTAGCGGACTCTTACTGTTACTCAACGAGACCATATACCGATACCATGCAAGCGCTAGTGAAGATGTATGGCCAGCCACACAAGTTGGTCCTGCAAAGCATCACTGAGGTATTGGAAGGCCCTAATCTCAAGACAGGTGACGTGAAAGCATTCAAGCTCTTCGCTCTTCGAGTGCGTTCTCTAGTGAGTATGTTGGAGCAGTTGGGATCTGAGGGAGCGGCTGAATTGGAATGTGGATCGCATGTGTCCAGACTTCAAAGCAAGCTTCCCCACGAGCTCCAGATCAGTTTTAAGAGATACATCCACCCATCTAGGATTACAGTGCCCACACTTTTCGACTTTGCGGTCTGTTTGGAATATGAGCTACAGGTCCAAGATGACACTTGGCCCTGTTAGATTCAGAGAGAAGCCACGCTCTTATTGTCCCTATTGTGACAATGCAAATCACTTCCTCAATGGATGTTGCAATTTCAAAGAGCTTACAAAAGAACAGAAAGAGGCATGGATTCGTCAGAATAACAGATGTTGGAGATGTGGCCGCAACCACCCCGCAGCTAGATGCACTCTAAAGGCCCTGTGCAAAACCTGCAACAGAAAACACCTGCTTATATTACATGATCTGAATGAGCGAGCTGTGAAACCCAGTGCTGAGACTGAACCCAAGGAGAACTTGTGTCTAAGTGAGTACTACAAAGGGCATTTTATTTGCAGACCGTTCTGTTGGCAGCCGCAAAGTCCTCTTGAAAGTCAGTAGGGTGATCATTGCAAACGAGGATACGTCCATGGAGACATATGCTGTGCTGGATGATGGGTCAGAAAGAACTATCCTCCTCCATACTGCAGCTCAGCAACTAAACATTAAAGGACAACCAGAGGATCTGATACTTCGAACGGTGAGTCAAGATCAGTAAGTACTTCATGGGATGGCTGTCTCCTTCACTGTATCACCTGTGGCTCAGCGTAACAAGAAATATCTCATTCCGCATGCTTTTTCAGCTGAGAGACTAGGCCTTGCTGAACACACCTATTCAGTGGCTTCCTTACAGAAGAAATATAAACACCTAGCCGGACTCCCCTTGCAGCAGATGAACGGAGTGCAGCCCTTGCTGCTGATCGGATCAGATTGTCCACATCTCATTACAACGGTTGAGCCGGTTCTATTAGGCCCACCAGGAGGTCCAACAGCGGTTAAAACGCGTTTGGGATGGACACTTCAGGGTCCTACCCATGAAGTTCGTCATGGATTGAACACAAACCAGTGTTTCTTCACTTCTGTGCATCCCCACACAGACTTGTTTGCTCATGTTGAGAGACTGTGGCAAATGGATGTGATTCCCTGCCGCAGTGACAAAGTATCGACATGATCTAAACTAGATCAAGAAGCCATCAGACTCCTACAGGAAAAGACTGTGCGAGTGGAAGTAGAAGGTATGAGGCGGTATGCTACCCCGCTCCTTCGTAAGCAGAACATGCCATGCTTGACTATGCCCAAAGAAGCTGTTCTCCCCCAGCTTACGAGTGTCGAGAGAAGATTGCTTAAGATCCCAGACCAGGCGTCCACTTACCAGGCCGAAATCACTAGATTGAAAGAAGCAGGTTATGTGACTAAGCTGGAACCTAGAGAAGTGGGGGACTCCACAGAGTCTTGGTATATTCCCCACCATATTGTACAACACAATGGCAAACCGCAAATTGTATTCAACTGCTCCTTTCAATTCGAAGGCCATAGCCTTAATGAGTTCCTTCTACCTGGACCCACGCTGAGCCCCTCACTACTAGCAGTCCTGCTCCGCTTTCGAGAACATCTAGTCGCCATAAGCAGCAATATCCGTGGCATGTTCCACCAAGTGAGGCTGCTTCCTGGTGACATGCCTTTACTTCGTTTTCTGTGGCGAGATCTGAAGACTGAGTGCCCTCCCGACGTGTACCAGTGGCAGGTGCTCCCCTTTGGCACCACCTGTAGCCCATGCTGCGTTACTTATGCCCTGCAGCGACACATCACGGATCACAGTCAGATTGGAGACCAATTCAGAGAGGTAATTGAGAAATCATTTTATGTCAACAATTGTCAACACAGTCTGAACTCCCCCCAAGAGGCTAAGGACTTAGATGACCGGCTCCGTGTACATCTGACCACTGGAGGCATTGAGCTTCGACAATGGGCCAGCAATTGCCCGTCTGTGATTAGTCACCTCCCCATTGAATCCCGATCCAGTACTTGTAACCTCTGGCTCAGTCAAGGCCAACAAGATGTCAACGAGTCGACGCTCGGATTGCAGTGGCACTGCCAATCAGATATGCTTCATTACAAGCATCGAGCCATCCGTACCTCTCCGGTGACAATGCGTCACATTTACAGAGTACTAGCAAGCCAATATGATCCTCTCGGATATATCATTCCCTACACCACCCGGGCAAAGATACTAGTACAGCGTCTCTGGGACAAGAAGCGTGACTGGGATGATCCACAGCTACCCCAGGATCTTATTACATCGTGGCAAGGATGGGAGAAGGAGCTAATTGGATTAGAAGAGATCTCTGCCAAGGTGCTACTCCCAGTCACAGGAAGATAGGCTACTCTGTCGATATATGACCTCCATGTCTTCTGTGATGCATCCGAGCAGGCGTATGGATCAGTGGCTTACTTACGCATATAGTATGAGGAGGGTCAAGTCGAAACAGCCTTCATTGCCGCCAGATCACGCGTGGCCCCTCGCAAGCAACAAACCATACCATGCCTAGAGTTGTGTGCTGCACTGAACGGAGCACAGCTATCACGGCTACTGAACACAGAGCTTACCCTTCCTATTCACTTGACGACGCTCTGGTCCGACTCCACCACCGTACTCACGTGGTTGACCTCGGACTCATGTCATTATAAAGTGTTTGTGGGAACTCGGGTAGCGGAGATTCAAGAGTTGACAGAGCAGGCCATCTGCCGTTATGTCAGATCTGCAGACAACCCAGCGGACGATATAACCCGAGGCAAGCCTCTTAGTTTCCTCTCCAAGGAAAGCAGATGGCATCGAGGACCAGCGTTTCTCAAGCTTCACTCAGATAGTTGGCCAGAGCAGCCTCTTTCGTCACCGGAAGCGCCGAACTGCGAACTGAGACAGTCAGCCTTCTCCGGGCTAATGACTACTACCACCACACCCCCAGTTAATCCGCAGCAATACAACACACTGGCAGAGTGTCTAGACTCCTACGGTCAAGAGCTTCACGGGGCGGCCTACACCTCCAGTGCTGACCTCCAAAAGGATGTTCAACATGCAATCATCCGTCAAGTTGAGAGTCCTTTCCAGACGAGCTGAAACTTCTGCAGTCTGGGAAACCAGTATCATCCACAAGTAGACTCATCACACTTTCTCCAGAGCTTGACACTGCTACTTGTCTAAATTAAGGTTGGAGGACGTCTACGCCACGGTGCAGTATTAGAAGCACATGTAGTACATCCAGCCGTCCTTGACCCTCAACATCCGATTACAGTGTTAATCATAAAGGACTATGACGAGCGGCTGCATCACCCAGGTACGGAGCGGTTGTTTGCCGAAATAAGAAGAACGTACTGGATACTAAGAGGCCGTGAAGCCGTCCGTCGACACCAACGACAGTGTGCTTATTGTAAGAAATGGAGAGGCCGGCCAGAGGTACCTTTCATGGCTGACCTACCCCTCTCCAGACAAAGATACTTCCTCCCGGCCTTCTACTCAACCGGTATGGACTGTTTCGGCACCTTCTTCATCAAGATCGGCCTGCGAAACGAGAAGAGGTGGGGCATAGTCTTTTAGTGTATGACAACAAGGGCAATCCATGTCGATCTCCTCACCAGTATAGACTCGGACTCTTTCCTAATGGCTCTTCGACGGTTCATTGCAAGACGAGGGAAACCACACGAGTTATTGAGCTACCGAGGGACAAACTTTAAAGGAGTGATGAGTTACAGAGCCACCTCGCCAGTCAGCAGATCAAATTCAACTTCAACCCGCTAAGCCCCTCACTTCGGCGGTTGCTGGGAGAGGGAGATCCGCTCGATCAAGGAAGCCCTCAGGGTAACTATCGGAGCCCAGACTGTAACAGAAGAAGTACTGCCCTACCCGAGGGCGACTAGGTAAGGATATAGACCTTGTTAGACGAGCGAATTCCGTTCCTGAATTCGGGGGCGGCTGTACAAAAGGCCCGGTTGTCTTCAATGCCCCGGATGATATGGACCTATCAGAGCATGCATCGCTTCAGCAACGTCATCAGGTGATGCGGAAATAGACGTTAGATAGTTTAGACAGCGCACGTGAGGAGACGCAAAGTTCGACGGCTGTACTCTAATCCACTCAGATACAACTGAGCTAGAGACTTTATCGGGTTACAGTGTTTGTGAATGTGAAGTAAGTAATGGATGTTCCAATCTCTCGTTACTATGTAGAAAGTGCGCTATCGTTCTTGTGCTGTTCATGTTAACCGATAAGCCTAGCTCTGTTGATATAACATGCTCGATTCTGTACATTCCTAAATGCTTCCATGCTGTTTGCTGTAAGATGTTTATATTTAAACTGTTAGTATTACCTATCCGCATTATTATTGGACATGTGTGCTATGTAACAATGCTCGTTTACACGGGAATCCATGTTTAGTCCGGAAAGCTGCCGCTATACCACATTTGCATGCTGGTAGGGCCCCCTTGCGGACATTTAGAGGATAATTACCTCATATATATATATATATATATTGAATTAGTACTGTTATATGGTAATTGTGCTACTGTTCAGTGTTTAAGATATGTTTAAGGTGAAAACGTTGTATATCCATGTGATTTATTGAAGTTTGTTCTTGGTTTAACTTGTTACAGAAAAAACACATCTGTATATCCACCAAGCTCTTCAGTAAAGAGGACATCTTCCAAACCTTTGTCGAGTGCTTAATTCTGATCTAAGAATCCATCTCACTCAGTTCTTACCGACTGCCTACCGTGTTTCATACATTCGAATTTAATCATCAACGAACCCCTCATTTCAGGTGTTGTTCTCACATGGTTTGGGTGGGGTCTTGTAGTCAGTGGGGCCTTCGGTCCAGTGTCATTTCCCTCGCCATAGTAGGAAACATGTTTGATCGCTAACAAAGATTGACGTTTGCACATGCACTAGCAGACCTGCGTTACACTTCGACCGATCCGCATGTGTTTAACTGATAAAGTGAAGTTTACGCCATTGTTACTATTTATTGCTAAAAGCCAAAGTTTATGAATACACGTGCACTGAGAGGGTTACCAACCAATCACAACAGCCTGAGAAGCTGGCTGATACGGTATGAGTGGGACATCTTCACACACACACTCTAAGCGGGGAACCAATCACGACAGACCTGGTCAGCTTTACCAATCAGAGCGTTTCGGAAGGAGGGATTTTATATAGACCGGAAGAAATCCAGTCGTTTTGTTAGAAGCGGGACAGCGGCGAACAATAGACTTGAAATATGTGATATAAAAGTTTTTTTTAAATTAGAAACATGAACATCCATTGTTAAACAGCCAAAAAACATAACCAAAGCCTTAAAAAAACAGGAAAAGACTGGCTCCTTTAAGTTACGAATCGACTTCAAAACCTGCTTATAACTTATAAACGATTAAAAAGGTCTAGCGCGTCAGTACCTTTGCGAACTATTGTCAGATTACAATACATCTCGCACTCTGCAGTCGTAAAACTCTGGTCTGTTAATGGTTTCTAAAATATCGAAGTATTCCAAAGGTGGTTGATCCTTTTCGTACCTGGCTCCCAAACTCTGTATTAGCCTCCCCAGCCATGTTCGGGATTCAGACACACTCAATCACTTTAAAACTAGACTAAAGACTCATCCCTTTGACAAAGCGCTCACCTAATGTATTTGAGTTATACGTATCATCATACCAATTGACAAACAAATGATAACATAGTTAGCTTTGTCAGAACCCAACACACACACCTCCTTAATACTAACTGTAACTTTATGAAACTTTTTGTGAGCGGCTGCTACGCTAATATCAGCTTGTTTTGTCTTTCTCGTCCTGTCCTCGGGTTCACAAGGACACTAAAGGCTGTCAGTGCCAGCTCCTGTTCTAGCCTGATACCCATCTCAGTTCAGCGAGATGCTCATCCTCTGCCACCTGACGATGACTACAGCCATGATCTACAGACTACCAGAACTTCAGAGAATAATTTGGAACTGACTTAAAAATCCTTTTCCTATCCCCACAAGTTATCTTTCCGGTTATCAGCCCAGCTACTTACTTCCATAGCACCTCAAAGCTTAAAAGCAGCATTATTCTCTCTGTAGTTGCAGCAGCTTTAAGTTAACATGCCAAAGAAGAACTGGCCCTCCAGGTTGAGTCTGGTCTCTCCCAAGGTTTTTTTCTATACTTTTATACATGTATACATTTATAGTGGAATTTTGTATCCTTGCAACTGTTGCTCACTGGGAGACTCACTGGAGTTTAAACTCCAAAAAGCATAAACATCTTCCAAAACATTCCAGCCCGACATGCCTGAATGACTACCGCCCTGTAGCACTCACACCCATTGTTATGAAGTGCTTTGAGCGGCTGGTCCTGTCACAACTAAAAGACTCTTTACCATCCACACTGGACCCATACCAATTTGCCTACCGTAGCAATAGGAGCACAGATGATGCGGTGTCCATGGCGCTGCACTCCGTGCTCACACATCTGGATAATAAGGACACTTATGCACGCATGCTGTTTGTAGACTTCAGCTCTGCATTCAATACCGTCATCCCTTCCAAGCTAATCATCAAACTTGGAAACCTAGGCATTAACAATTCAACCTGCAACTGGATTATGGACTTCCTGACGAACAGGCCTCAGCTTGTTAGGTTAGGCCACATCTGCTCCACCACCATCACCCTCAACACTGGTGTACCACAGGGCTGCGTACTGAGCCCCTTTCTCTACTCCCTTTTCACACTCGACTGCAGACCTGTGAATGGACCTAACTCCTTCATCAAGTTCGCAGACGATACAACAGTGATTGGTCTCATCAGCAACAACGATGAGACTGCTTACAGGGAGGAGGTACGGCACCTGGCCACATGGTGCTCAAACAACAACCTGCTCCTTAACACCTCCAAAACAAAGGAGATCATCGTGGACTTCAGGAAGGCGAAAGGAGGCACACACGACCCCATCCACATTAATGGGATGGCTGTTGAACGTGTTTCCAGTTTTAAGTTCCTAAGGACCCATATTTCGGAGGACCTGTCCTGGACCACCAACACCTCATGCCTGGTCAAGAAGGCTCACCAGCGTCTCTTCTTTCTGAGGACACTGAAGAAGAACCAACTGTCTTCAACTATCCTGGTGAACTTCTATCGCTGCACGATAGAGAGCATCCTGACCAACTGTGTCACAGTCTGGTACGGGAACTGTTCTGTTGCTGAGCGCAAGGCACTGCAGCGGGTGGTGAAAACAGCCCAGCGCATCACAGGAACTACACTCCCTACCATTGAGGACATCCAAAAGAAACGCTGTCTGCGTCGAGCTCGCAGCATTCTCAAGGACTCCTCTCACCCTCACAGACTGTTTACTCTCCTGCCTTCCGGTAGGCGCTTCAGGTGCCTCCGGGCAAGAACCAGCAGACTAGGAAACAGCTTTTTTCCCAGAACTGATTATTGAACTCTGCTCCCCACTGATTCCACTACCCCTCATAACTACACTGTAATGCTGCTATCACATAGTTGACATTGCTACAGGGCTGGCATGCATGACTGAACTGTACACACCAGTACTTCATGTTATCTGCTCTACCGGACTGTTTACACACACATAGCATCATTTGCACTCTTTACTGCTCACTTGCACACCAGGAATATTACACTGAATGCTCATTTGCACTAATGGACTACTCTCATAACTGCATTACCTCATCTACTGCACTGTAACTTTCATAACTGCATTACCTCATCTGCACTGTAACTTCAATAACGGCACCAACTTCTCTACTGCACTGTAACTCATCCATTGCATTACTGCATCTATTGCATAACTAACTGCATCTACTCATCTATTGCACTATAACTTCAATAACTGCATTAACTCATCTACTGCACTGTAACCTTAATAACCGCATTAACGCATCTACTGCACTGTAACTTCAATAACTGCATTAACTCATCTACTGCACTGTAACCTTAATAACGCATTAACGCATCTACTGCACTATAACTTCAATAACTGCACTAACTAATCTGCACTGTAACTGTATAACTGCATCTACTCATGTACTGCACCGTACCTTTAATAACCGCATCAACTCATCTACTGCACTGTAACTTTAATAGCTAATCTCTGTAACTAATGCACACTCAAGGCACTTGCACTATTGTATAGTCTATATTGTTATCTGTTCATAACCACCTGTACATTAATGTTCACAGTATATAGCCTTCTGTTTATATTGCTCTAGTACATACCGACTGTCATATTTTCATAGTACATGCCCATTGTAAAGTATTTTCCTAATATTGTATTCTGTATTTATTAACACTGTATATCCTGCACTTGCTAATTGCACTTCTGGTTAGACCTAAACTACATTTCGTTACACTGTACTTGTATATGTGTAATGACAATAAAGTTGAATCTAATCTAACATCTTACATTTAACTTGTGTATTTAAATTAAATACCATTTGCATGATATGGTGTTGTTGCAAATTTTTCTGGTATTTTGGTTTCCAGAGCTGATAAAATCGTGTTGATGTGCTGCTCATTGTATTATAATATTGCATATAAAACAGTGTCAGTAATCTATAGCATTATAAACCGTGATGAATAATATCACACTGATACTCTGCATATTATAATATTGTAAATAAACCAGCATCTGTAACACTAATATTATGAACAGTGATGACTGATATTGCTTAAGGCTCTTTAGAAACCAGCTGTCAGCACTTGACACTACTGAACATCAGTAACTCTTAACTGTAATGACTAATATCGTGTTGCAACTCTGCACATTATGATATTATTAATATACCAGCGTCAGTAACACATATTATTAACTGCAACCATTGCGATTTTACTGAAAATACTGTACTACTGTATTTACCCATAAGCACTACCAGTGTTTCTAACTGTGAGTCCTAAATGTTAATACAATGATAAAGCATTCATTTTCCCAACCACATCCAGTTGAAATTTCAGCAACACAATGAAGAACAGGCTCACTGGAGGAAAACATTTTTATAGGATAGTGGCAATATTACAGTGATGGTGATGTGAAAAAATGATATTGTTTATTCATTTTCTTTCTATATTTACAAGTCCAGTATTGGGCACAGCAGTTTGTTAATGTTATCCTAAGGCTTTGTGTACATTTTTAAGATAGTATAAGACAGCTGAATCTTCATTACAGTAGACTCAAGAAATGATTACACAAAACAAATGTTTTGTATTCTATGAAAAAAAATAGACGATTGATCATTATGCTTTTGTGAGCAAGCCAAAGGCAACAGCAGTAATGAAATCTTCCTACAATTATCAAAAGGGAAGAAAGATTAATGAGGAATCAATACTCTGAAGGTCAAGTGTGTTATCATGTGATCATATTATTAGTATTTTTAATTAAAATTTTGCACCAAAAAAAAACATTTAAACAGACGACTAAATAACCTGACAGCCCAGTATTGAATGGAGAAGTTGTGATGAATCTTTGTGTCGGCCGGGATTACAAGCAGTTCTGTTTTTGTAAGGTTCAGCTGCAGGTGATGGTCCTTCATCCAGAGCGAAATGTTGGCTAGGCATGCTGAAATGCGTGCAGAAACAGTCGAATCATCAGGCTGAAATGACAGGTGGAGTTGTGTATCATCCGCATAGCAGTGATAGGAAAACCCATGTTTCCGAATGACAGAGCCTAGGGATGTCATGTATACAGAAAATAGCGACGGACTGAGCCCTGAGGCACCCCTGTGTCAAGATGTTGGGACTCAGAGACCTCTCCAGAATACTCTAAATGACCTACCTGAGAGATAAGACCTGAACCATTGTAGCACCATTCCAGAGACACCCATACCCTTGAGGCTCGACAGGAGGATGTGGTGGTTAATGGTGTCAAAGGCAGCAGATAGATCCAGTAGGATAAGTACAGATGAGTAGGAGGCGGCTCTTGCCAGTCTCAGGGCCTCAATGACAGAGAGCAGTGCAGTCTCAATGGAATGACCGCTCTTGATGGAGAGATGGCCTGGAGGAGATGAGTGGGGATGGGGGGGCAACTACCCATCCCCACTCATCTCCTCCAGGCCATCTCTCCATCTATTGTTCCCCCTCTGACCTAGGGGGCAGGTAGTTGGGTGGTTAGAAGACATGACCTTGGAAACACCATCTTCAGATAGGAGAGAGAAAGCGGGGAGCAAGGATGTGTCGGGGGTTTGGGCGTGATCAAAAGGTGGCGGCACAGAAAACTGACTGCTGATGGTGGTCGCTTTCTTTACGAAGAAAGATGCCAAATCCTCAGCTGTTAAGTTCGATGGAGTCGAGGGGGCAGGGCAGGCAGGCTTTGAAGAGCAGAGAAGGTTTCAAAGAGAGTACGAGAGTCAGACGAGTTGTTGATTTTAGTGTGGAAGTACTGGGTTTTTGCAGAGGAGACATCAGCAGAGAAAGAATAGTAGGTCAGTAGGTTCCTTAGATTTGCAGATAACCAGGGGGCTGCACGAGATGGCCTTGATGCAAGAGGGCATACGCTGTCTAAGCAGGAGGCTAGTGTGGAGCAAAGAATGTCGATGGCGCTGTTAGTATCCAAGAGAGAGGGCTGTTGGGAGGGAGCACGCCGGAAACCGCAGAGGATAAGCAGGAGGGAGAGAGTGTTGCGCCGGAATGTGACCAGTGGGGAATGTATTACTAAAGTCTTTGACAAAAACTAGCGATAAATCATTCACATGTACAGTATAACTGAGAATTTCTTGACAAAAACCAGTGAAAACGATTCATGTTGAAATGTATTCATACACATGCGAAAAAGCCTCTTACAAACACTAGTGCACTATTCATGTGCACTACTGAGACAACATATTTCAGGTGTATTTGTACAACAAGAAACTGGTCCAAGAGTGCATCTGGTAATCAAAACACAGTACTAGAGTGCCCCAGAAAAGGGTGATAAATTTAAAAAAGTGGATTCTTCCCCCAAATTTGCAGTTCGCCTTTCCATTCAGTATTAATAGTTCATGAAAATCAAACTTTGTTTGCTGTCCTTTGTTTGCTGTCCCGCGGGCTATAACCCAAGGCTCAGCTTGAGCCAACCCTTGTGATAGAACTTCTCAGAGGAATAATTAGAGCAAAGAAGATGGGGCGACATGGAGACTATCACTTACATATGCTCACGATGATTGACAAGACTAAATGTTTAAGCTCCTCCCAATCCTACGTTTAGAACTTTACTAAGTGGAGAGTTTATCTCAGGCAAATATAGCTGCAGAGAAGATTAAGAGACCATTCCAAATTTTCATTTAATAAGCGTTTCTAGATGTATTTTGACCATTCCAGTCCAGTGTCTGCTGAATTTCAAAAAAATCAAACCTCAGGAGTGACACGAAGCATCTAACAGCAATGTGAAAGACTGACAGTATAACAAGAACACATGAACACTTTGATGAAAATGCAGGTTATCACATCAGCGTATGAATGAATTTCACTAGTGTTTATAAAAGTAATTTGTTATTAATAAGGCCTAAACACCTCCTTATAATCTGAGATCAGTCATCTAGGCATTTTCTATTTTATGGCCATGACTAAAACTTCCACAGAAAAAAAAATCCCCAAGGCCCACATGCACCTGCGTACCCGAACGCTATACCACAGTTTTAGCTGGTTATCAGTATTATCTCGCTTAAAATGTTAAATTTGCTGTGTGTTTGCCTCAAAATAATACAAAAAAACTTTGAATTTGATACATTTAAATAATTGACCAATTAAGATGAAATCTTTGGTTCTTATAGTGGCCTTAACTCATTTCTGTTTATATTAGTATACTGGGATAAATTAATTGCCTGTGATTCACATCACACTACATATGTAGTTAACATGGGTAGTTCATGAATAGATTGTACATGTGTCCTATGGTGTGACATAGCAAAAAAATTAAAAACAAACTGATAATATTACAATGTTTTATATAATTAATATATTTATTGTATAAAATAGCATACAAGGAGACGTATCTTCATTGTTAGTTTTTTTTTTCCAAAATTATTGCCGTCACACCATAAGACAAATTTGCATAATAGTCAACTACTCACATATCAACGTTAAGCACACTGAATACAGTACACAAATAACTTCACACGAATAAGCTTTATCAGTTCAGAACAATGGTGTTCTTCAAAACAATTGACAGCTAATGGTTAACATGAAGACATGAGTTGAAAACTGTTGTATAGAACTTTAACCTCCAGGTGTAATAGAATAACAGAGACAAATCATGCTGTGCTGCGGTAACACTGCATTTAACATGCCTTCACGTTAACAGAACGGCTTCAGTAGAACTCTTAAATAAATCTTCATATGAATCGTAGACGCATACATCTAAAAACACTGTCAATAAATAAGAAAAATGTAAATTTTGTCAAACCCCTTTGGGGAAACAATTTGTCAGCGAGCATGGATGTATGAATGCAGACATGAGATGATTTACTCAGACCAAGTGTATCTGATAAAGTGCTGGACACAATAGATATTAATAAAGCTCAATTTGATCTGTCACATCCCCCTACTATCCAAAGTAATACAAAAAATTTAAATAAATACTGATGAGATTATTTTGAGCTGTAATTCACAGGACTGTTAATTAACTCGTCTGGATACAGGGGAAACAGACAATCAATACTATGTACTGTTGCTTCAACGTATCTGATTATGTAAACACAATTAAGCAAGCTCAAACACACCTATCTTGCCAGACAGTTAAAACTCTGAAATGTTCTGTAGTGTTGGGCCATTAGAGACATTAGATCAGATAACATGCTGATGTTCACCGCTGCCTTTTTGAAAGCAGGTTATCCTGGTTTGGTTGAGACTACATATGAAAGAATGTTTGGAGTGCAAGCATGTATTGTGGTTTAGCCTTCCTGTCCGAAATCCTCTGTGAACTTCTTGACCTTCAGCAGGTCTTCTGTGTTGACGGTGGGCCGTGTGGTCGCCAGTGAACGCAACATATCAGACTGCGCACACAGAAAGAGCCATTTAAGCACACAGATGCAAATACAATGTCACAATCTAGTTTCTAGGTTTGTAAACAGTAATAACAGATGTGGTTAGTTGTTTTACATATCCAGCACTCTTTCGGACAATTCTTGGAAAGCAAACCAGAATGTAAGCTAACAATTAGTGCTGCCCCGACTATAGATTTTTGTAGTCTACTAGTTGTCGTTCATTTAGGCGACTATTCGCACGTTTATGATATTCATTTCAATTTTTTAATATACGTTGGGGAACAGGGACATCAGATGATGTTAAAGCTTCATGGATGAGAAAGATGTTTTATGTAACATTGCAGGGCTCTAGACTAACTTTTTGCACTTGTACGCCTAACTTTTTTTTCTTAGGTGCACGAGCACAAAAGTTAGGTGCACCCACATTTTTTTTTTTTTAAATGCATGCCCAATAAAGCCGTTGTTTATATAAATTATGTTCATATGTGATGCGATCTGGGAAAACCCAACACATGGTGTAAATTTACACATTACAGTTTTTGATACCATATTCAACCCCTTTCCAAATCAGTTTATATTTTGGACATACCTTGTGTATGTAACAAAAGTTATGGCTGAGGTAGGCTGAAGCGCTTAGATTTTCAGGAACGGAATTTGGAGAAAAACGGGTTTAAAGTTAAGTGATGAAAATAAAAGCACAACAGTCCAGTATCACACGTAAAAGTCACTTTACAGTAGTAAAAGACTTACTCTAATAACAATTTAATAATAAAACATTTCCCTGTGTTGAAGTCTATAAAAATACTGTACAAAACCGTTTGAATAAAAAGAAAGTAAGGAAAATGGTGCAGGGCACACTTATAGAACGAGAGCTCTGCGATTATCACTACAAAAGGAAACTAGCAAACATTACGGACAACAACTAATAAGTAGTGAAGCAAGTTTTATGTTGTTTATCATGTGCATAGTGTCTGGACTTTTGATCATCCCTTGTATGTTTTGCGATCGCAGTCCAGCTCGCATGAGCAGCGGACCGGGCATAACTCCCGGTGCTGCAGACGGAAAATCTCACGAAAATGTTGTATAAAAAAACTTTGTATGCCATAGTTTACACAGGACTGGCGGGAAATGTGCATTGATACTCCTTCATTCTTCATGTTATGGGGTTTACTTTGATAGGTGAACTGTCTTTTCCTGTGTCCCAGTGTGACATCCGACGGGTTTTCCCAGATCGCATCACATATCTAGTCAGTAACTGACAGGTGAAAACACGCACGTCCCTTCGCGAGCAGATCACGCTCTATTGAAGGGAAACGGGGAGTAACAAATTGTCCTCATTGTAATCCATCAAAATGATGCATGACAGAGAATTTTCGGTTAACGCGACCTCTCGTACACACACGTACAGGAATATCTGGACCACGGCCAATCAAAGGGGGATCCGCCCTCACTATCTCTAAATGGTTTAGACCACGATATGGGCCCAATGTGTGTCTGTTGTTGAATCACAGGGAGACTTTCAGAGTTGCAGAGACTTTTTTTCTCCCTCGAACGGTTGTGACCTCAGATTTTTTTTAGTCGCACCATTGAGAAATTAGGTCGCACTCTAGAGCCCTGCATTGCTAACATTGTTCTATGTTACAGAGATATACAAAACCAAAATAATAAGCCTTTAAAATAATATAAATTAAGCGCTCAAGCACACGCATAATGCAATCCGCTGTGACACTGCCAAAAGTTATGATTATGTCTTGATCATTATGTCTCAATATAATATTTCACTATACAACCGGTAAACAAAAATATAGAATAAATATTCTGAATAGACTCTGATTATGCTTAATAAGCTGATAACGTGTAAGGTCATGTAAACACGTAAAACGGTTTCCTTTTATCGGGGAAAGGTCACAAGTGGCGTAAGCAAAAACCGCTTGGCAGAGGCAGTTTTTTGCCCATTACCCCGATTTCGCATTGCATGTAAATGTGTTTACCGTTTTTACTCAGTTTTGTTTATGTGCGGATGTCAGGCAGCTTAGTAGTAAAAGTCTCAAACGGAAGTAACAGTAAAATATACATGCAGTTGATGTAGAAACGGCAAAATGAAAAACTATTGTTGCATTTGCAGGTACTGCGGACATGAAATTAGATAAAAATACAGCTGACCAATTTTCCACTTCTTTTTAAAATTCCTAGACGGACCCATATTGACATCACATGAAGCATATTATGTGAAGAAAAGCAAAAGCCCAGACCATGAATGCAAAGCACTTCCTGTGATCCTTTTTTAATGCGCTTTCCATTCACGTTCTAGGCTCTTCGGGATTTCATTACATAATACGCTTTATTAAGGTGTAAACTGAATTTCATTTTAACAGATTAAGCCACATTCAGCATTTTGGAATGTCGCAGGAACCCGAGTTTGTCCACAATGTCGGGAAAACTGAGCTCCCTGACCCACACACAATGAAGCCGATGTGGCTGTCTTTAGGAAGAAGCACACTGATGGCGGAGACATGCAAGGGATGGATTGCATACCCACCATGTTACTCTTACCCCCTTAGACATTAATAATGCTTAAATGCTTATAATAGCATGCCTTTCTCCTTAATTAGGGTTCGAGCCCGTAGGGCTAGAAACCTTTTGCATTTGTAATGATTTTTCTTCTTCTTCTTATAATATTTCATTTATATTTTTAACATTCCTTTAACAGGAATGTTAGAGTGAACGGCTATGTAAAGTGACTCATAGTGCGAACACATTTGAAAGGATAAGCTGTGAAAATTGACTACTAAAAATTTTTTCGTTTTCTAATGGAATAACGAATAGTCGGCTATAAGGGGGCAGCCTAACAATCGGATGCTTGGCGATGCATAAATGGTGTTAACAGGTGTGTAAAAGTGTGTGACAGAATGATCTCACCATGCACACTATGGGCTCCAGTAGTTTGTCACTAGGTACATCCATCCAGGTCATCTCTATAGCTTCAGGGTCACCAGGAGAACATGGGGTCAGGAGGTCATCCACCATCACCGTACTGTTACTGCGAGAGGGTCCTCGCACCTGAATAGCGAAGACACTTCATAAACATTCACTTCTATTTAAACAAACATTTGTAAAATTTGGATGTTAATCATTATTTTGTGATTTGGAGCGCAAACAGCATATTCTAGTGTAAAATGGCAAGTTCTATTTGATGTACTGCAGCAAACTAGTGAAACAAAGTACACTTTGAATTTCATATGGGCCAGATTTTGTTCCAAAAAAGTGACTGCAGCTCGGTCTTCCATTTCGTTCAAGCTATACCGCCACTTTAAGTTTGAAAGAATTAACAATGGGCTGTAGAATCACAATGACATTTAGCTGTAAAGATTTACTTCATATCAGTGACTATTGAAAACATCTGGCTGGATGTTGCTGCCCACATGTTGCCTACTACAAAAATGCAGTGAAAAAAGTGTTTTTACCTTTTTAAAATGTGTAGCAGATTGAACTTTCCTGACGGGCTGCATGAGGGCGTCTCGTACTATGACGCTGATGTCAGCTCCAGAGTACCCATCTGTTTTGCGGGCCAGCTGTCGCAGGTCGGCCTCTGTCAGACTGTGAGGTGTGTTACCCAAATGCAGGCGGAAAATGGAGGCCCGCGCCGGCTCCTCAGGCAGAGGTATGTAGATGCGCTTCTCAAACCTGCAGAGATAAAATGCCGTGCAGATCTTATCTAGTGGTTTTTTGCCACTGTCCTATGGCTTTTACACTGGGAAACTAATTATATTGAGACCAAAACTTTAAAATGGCAACAAATGCAAGTTTGATTTCAATACTAGATACTTGATCTTTTTAAATGAAATATTGTAGTGTTATACTTCATTTTTTAATACAAATACACATACAGTACTGACAATTTATTCCCAAAGCTCAGATACAAAATCAGATATACAATTTTATTGACTCGAAAACATGTACTTCAAGGCAAACGATTCAGCACGCGAGCCACTTTAAGAAATGTGGGATTGCTTTGTGGTGGTTTGCAGATAAATTAATCAAGTTCTATAATGTTGCTAAATGGAATTCTACAATGCAGACCTGACTGCAGTACTGTTCTGTGAAGCTGCTTTGAAATATTATGCATTGTGAAAATTAGGGCTGCTCAATAAATCGCCATTAACACTAAATATGGCGACCTGTCTAGAGTGATTGTGATGTGCAAAGTCTGCGATTATGTTTCATGCGCAGTTTGTCCGTGAAGCACGGCCCTGTGATCAGTAGGAAATGCTGCTCGATCGGAAAGCATTGAGCGTTTGATTCGCTTATAAAGTGCATTTGAAAAAGCAACACCAGTCAAACATCATTATTATAAATATACTTAGTTTATTGTCATGAAAATACCAGAGGAGGCTTGAAGAAAAGCGATAGAATGATGCTCATAGGCATTTCCTGGAACTACTGTGACAGAAATAATTATTTGATCCCTTGCTGATTTTGCAAGTTTGCCTGCTTACAAAGAAATGAAGGGTCTATCATTTTTATGGTAGGTTTATTTTAACTGATAGAAATCGAATATCAACCAAAAAACCTGGACATTTTTCTATATAAAGGTTATCAATTGCTTTCCTGTAGCTCAGTGGTAAGAGCACTGTGTTAACAATGCAAGGTTGTGGGTTCGATCCCAGGGGATTGCAAAACCTATGTAAAATGTATAGGATAAAGCAATGTGAGTCGCTTTGGATAAAAGCGTCTGCCAAATGCATAAATGTAAAATGTAAATGCAATTGATTTGCATTTCAGTCAGTGAAATAAGTATTTGATCCCCTACCAACTAGGGATGGGTCACGAATTGCGAATATTCGAATAGTGTATTTAATTATAGAATTTCGAATAGTGTGTGCGATCTTAAAAAAAAAAATCGCTGTGTTTTCACGTGTAAGGCGTTCATCCAACCAAAGGGTGGCGCTGCCAATAACGACGCCCCTAAAACCTTAAGGCTGTCAATCAAGAGACAATAGAGGAAAACATTTTCTCACGACAATTGCTAACGTTTCGAAGGTGTTAAAAATGAGTTCTGTGTGGGGGTCCTTTAATAAAATTATTGCGAGTAAAGTACAGTGCAAACTCTGCAATGCAAAGCTGTCTCATCATGGATCAACAACCACGATGCACACTCATTTTAGGGGGAAGCACCCAGCAGGTCCATCCACAGGTCAGCAATCAGTTGCAAGTTTTATGGTCAGACCAACCAATTTGGATGACAGACAGGCGGAGCAAATAACGGCTCTAATAACTAAAATGATCGCTAGGGATATGCTTCCGATCAGCTTTGTCGAAGGAGAGGGTTTTAAAAATCTTATGGAGTTCGTACAGCCCGAGTTTACTGTTCCGTCTACAAAAACGATCACTGCCAGACTGGAGAGACTTTTTCATGATAACGCAGGGGAGCTGCGCAGTCAGTTAGCGAGTGTTGAAAAAATGGCACTGACCACAGATTCATCGACAGGGCTTACAACCGAATCTTACATTACGGTCATTATATACGTAACTGGGAAATGTGCAATGCTGTTCTGCAGACTAAAGCTATGCCAGAGCGAGGTTTAACAGTGTGTGTGTTAAATGATGTTAACAAAATGTAATTGCCGTCATTCATGCTGTTCGAAATATGTTTTAAGGGGTTTATGTCTCGCCTAAATTCTTTATTTATAATGTATATTTTTGACAGTTTTTTATTGATATTAATGTTCCTGCTATTCATGCTATTTTACATAGAAATGGAAGCCTTTTGAGCTGTTAATTTATCGTTCCGGACTGTTAATAAATGCCGTCATTCGGTAAATATTTTTTGACGGGTTGCAAGTCTGGTCTTCAATCTTTAGGGCTTTAATATATTTCCCTGGATCAATCACACTGGTATTAGTTGGTATAAATGTGCATGCTAATATTTTACAAGAAAATGTCCTAGCATTATGAGCAGTTGATGCTGATCGACGTATAATAATTGCTGTCATTCGATTGTTAATTATATATTAATGTTTCAGCACGTTATCTTAATGTATGGTCATACGGGTTTAAAGCGTAAATGGTCTCTCTCTCTCCGTCTATGCGTATGTAATTCTGTACATGCGTGCATGTGGGGGAGGGGTGCAAATTTCGAATAATTTTCGAATAGTTCTCATCAATCTTTGAATATTATTTTTGCTTAAAATGCCCATCCCTACTACCAACCAGCGAGAATTCTGGCTCCACAGATTGGTTATGTGCCTATATGGACCACAGATGTCCTGTCACTTTAAGAAAGTAAGTCAGCTTGTTATGTTTATAAAATATGCCTGCCAGCAGAATCTGTATCTCCCATTTCAACCTCCACCACCATGTTCAAGACCAAATAGGCTTCAAAGGATGTCAGGGACAAGATTGTAGACCTCCACAAACCTTGAATAGGCTACAGACAGAAGCTTGGTGAGAAGGAGACAACTGTTGGTTGCCATGTTTCCTCACGTTCTTCAACTAGCTCAACTTTTGCAGGCAGGCGTCACATGATTGGAGGCAGGCGTCACATGATTGGAAAGGTAGTCACATGACACGTAATTGGAGGACGCTTAAGGGTAAAATTAAATAATTCATCCTCAACTAGTTTTGTGGTGTAGGTCTACGTATTTTATAATGTTAACTTCAAATAATACAAATAGTCATTTAAAGATGTGGTAGCATTGGATCTGGATGGGAATGATAACTCTGGGAGTTGGAAGGGGTGTGTCGCGATTCTGCCTTCTCACACCGCGACACAGGTTCGTGGATCTGATTGTCGCGATTTCGGTTTCATATCGCATATCGTTACAGCCCTAGTAACACGCTATGCCACAATATATTGAAATCCTAAAGCACCCACAAGGTCCTCCTGCCCAAGAAGGCCCGCCTGGCTCGTCTGAAGTTAGACAATGAACATCAAAATGATTCAGAAAAGGCTTTGGCGGAAATGCTGGCACTGCTGTGAGACCAAAATTGACTCCTGTTTTTGGAAGGAGAGAAATGCTGACGTTGACCCCAAGAACACTATCATTAAAGAGAAGCATAGTGTTGGAAACATTATGCTTTAGGGCTTTTTCTCTGCTACCGGCAAAATATATGTAACCGTTAAATTACTATAACACAGGTTGTTATGCATGTTAGGTAGTAGTTTCCTAGTCGCACCCCTAGGTGGCAATATAGTGCGATTTGTATTGTATTTAGATGTTAACAATTAAAAAATGTTTGTCCCTGGCAACAAGTGGGAGTGTTGCAATAGGAGAGTAGCGCCGCGTTGTTGCACGCGCTGCTTAAGTTAGAACCGCTGCTCTCTGTATGTTTTTTGTCGTCTCCTGTCACGCTCGTATGTTAATTGCATGCACTTATTCCGTCTATTCGAATGAAATATCTGAAAAAACAAATACATTTAACTAGCCAGGGTGTATGTGTATGCTTTTTCAGATATTTCTTGAAGAAATCAGGACAGAAGTGGTCAAAATAGACGGATTACAGCAGCAGGTCTTTCGTCCACTTGTGATCCGATCGACCAAAACGCATCTTAATACTTACCATAAACAGGGCCTTATAAAGAATGCAGGGAGCCGCAGCACGGCGGCAGAAAAGCCACGGGTTGCCGACCCCTGCCCTAGTCCTATAGAAAATCTGTCAAGGAGATTTGCTGAGCGACATCCAAGAAACGTTAAAGATTTACAGAGGAGCAGGGTTCTTACACCTTTTACAAAGTCAAATTCCAGGACTTTTGCAAGTGCTTTAAATGAGTGTTTTCTTGTTTTTCCAGTATACAAACTTAATCACAAAAAGTGATGATATTATGCTTAAAAATATCCTAAAATGACATTACCAATTTAAATTGTTGATGACAAATTAAAAAGGCCTACATTTTGCATGCTTCCCAAAAATTGGGCCTATTATATATTTGTTTTTGGTTAGTTTCAGTCCAACACAGATATCAATTTCACTACATGTTTTAATAGCAAATGCATTTCCACCCATTGGGGTGCTTGTCTGAAAATGAGGGGCTCAATTTTAACGATCTATGCGCATGGTCTATAGCGCAGGTTGCAAGTAGGTGTATCCGAATCCACTTTTGCTAAGTTTAAGGTACGGAAAACGGACAGCGCACCATGCGCATGGTCTAAGAGGATTGTCCCTATTCTCTTAAAGAGCCATGGGTGTGTTTTGGGCAATATGTGCAGTAAACCAATCAAAGTCTCATCTCCCATTCCCATTAAGAACCAGTTGCACTACCATGGCGGATAGGGGATAAAATACTTATTTCACTGACTGAAATGCAAATCAATTTATAACCTTTATAAAAAAATATTTTTTTAATTATAGATCCTTAAATTAAAATCTTTGTAAGCAGGCAAACTTACAAAATCAGCAGGGGATCAAATAATTATTTCCCTCACTGTATGTGTGTTATGGTACATCTTCTGCGGGATATATTTTGAGTTTCTGTGCGAGCCCTCTGGCTCTCAGATGCATGAGCATTTAACCGTATTTCACTGAGAAGCTGCGCAAACAACTGCCAAATAGTGTACGGTTTATTTTCGATTTATCATGCAGCCCTACTAGGGATGGGAATTGATAAGAATTTAACGATTCCGATTCCATTATCGATATTGCTTATCGATCCGATTCCTTATCGATTCTCTTATCGATTCTCATTGGGTGAGGGAATAAGTACAAATGTGTTTGTTTGTATTAACTCGCTTTAATATCTGATAAGAACATAGCACATACTCAGAGTATACACAAATTATGTGTAGCAACCTCAGAACAAACCTAAAAGTAGGCTACAAAGTAAAGTCCAGGGACCTATAGAATTTTTTCTCAATTCAACATTGGTCCAGACAAAACAATTAAATAAACTGCCATTTAAGTGCCATAAAAACTAAAAACACTGACTAAACAGTCAAGGTCATCATCATCTAAATTTGATTGACAATGACAATGGAGATTATTATTCATATAGTAAAAGTTTACACAATGAAATGGCGCTCACATTAACTAAATAGAGAAGTTACCTTCGGCATTAATAGCAGATGACGTCTCGTTAGCTCCGCTGCTGCTTGACTCACTTGTTGTTGCTGTGTCGCTATGTAGTAGTGTATCAAACACGCGACAGTCCTGCAAATGAATTGCGTGCTGTGTGGCCAAATGTTTCTGCACATTGGAGGTAGTTCCCCCCTTTGCCGAAATTAAACTTTTACAGTTGTTGCAAATGACCGCATTGACGTCTTTTCTAGTGAAATATAACCACACTTTAGATCGCTTCTGCCTCGATGACATGTTTGCTGCATAACCAAAACAACGCAGCGCGTTGACACATTTGCAACGAGCGGAACCGATAAGCGGAATCGTTAAGCAGGTACGCTAACGGTTCCAAGGAATCGATTCACTTGGCACCGGTTCTAAAGAAGAACCGGTTCTCGGTTCCCATCCCTAAGCCCTACTGTAAACAGCTGTTTTATTAAACTGCTTCAGGGCTGTACGTTGTCTTTTTTTGCACATAGCACCAGTGCTACAGAGTTTTAAAGTTCTGAAGTGCCTTTTATCACTTTATCATGATTCCTTCCATGTTTTCCCACATCATGCAGATCATAGGACTCTAGATCAATGGACTCGATGCAGCCGGAAAACAAGTTTTAATTGCAAAAACTAAATAAAAACCAAAGTGAATAGTGGTGCTGCATTAGTTAACCTCACACACGAACAAGCATAACGACAATCGCACTTCACACAAACAAGCGGCTCTGTCTAATGCACCTGCCAAACTATATCACACGCATGCTACACGATTAAATTTGTTCGTAGCACAGACCGTTTTTTTCATAGCATGTGATATATATATATACAGCGGGAAAATAAGTATTTGACACATCAGCATTTTTATCAGTAAGGGGATTTCTAAGTGGGCTATTGACACAAAATTTCCACCAGATGTAGCCATCAAGCCAAATGTTGAATTCATACAAAGAAATCAGAACATTTAAATATACAAGTTCAGTCATAATAAATAAAGTGAAATGACACAGGCAATAAGTATTGAACACATGAAAGTAACAAGGTGCAAAATGGCATAGAAAGCCAGGAGATCACCTGAAATCTGTCAGTATTGAGAGAGAAACCCTGCCCCCTATCAGTACTAATTGATATCAGCTGCTTTAGTCCTAATTGATGGCCTATAAAGGCTTCTCATTACCTAGGAGGCACACAGGAAAGACTTCATGATGGGTAAAAGCAAAGAACTCTCTGTAGAGCTTTGAAATCTTATCGTTGAAAAGCATTTTGATGGGAATGGTTATAGGCGCATTTCCAGAATGCTGAATGTTCCTGTGAGCACTGTGGGGGCCATTATCCAGAAATGGAAAGAGCATCAGTTCACCATAAACCGGCCACGATCAGGTGCTCCACGTAAGATCCCTGTCCGTTACCTTGTTACCTTCATGTGTTCAATACTTATTCCCTGTGTCATTTCACTTTATTTATCATGACTGAATTTGTATACTTAAATGTTCTGATTTCTTTGTATGAATTCAATATTTGGCTTGATGGCTACATCTGGTGGAAATTTTGTGTCAATAGCCCGTTTAGAAATCCCCTTACTGATAAAAATGCTGCTGTGTCAAATACTTATTTTCCCCGCTGTGTGTATATACGTACGTACATGCATGCATGCATACATTACTACAATTATTTATATATATATATTAGTAGGAAATATCCGTTTTACCTTCTGCGGATAGCAGCATCAAGAACCCAGGGAATGTTGGTAGCACCCAGAACCAAGACTCCATCATTATTATTACCAACACCTGCCAATGAGAAAAGAGCCATTGAACACTTTCAATAGCCAACTGCATTTTGTTCTGTTTTGGTTATTGTACTGCACCGTGCCAAAGAGTACCCACGTTTTATTTTACTTTCGCAGAAGAGTGTTTCTTACCCTGCATTTGCACTAGAAACTCTGTTTTGATTCTCCGTGCAGCTTCGCTTTCGTTCTCATTCCTGGATCCACAAAGAGAATCCACCTCATCTATGAAGATAATGGAGGGCTTATGCTGGCGAGCCAGATCGAACAGATTCTTCACCAGTCTGCAAGACAAAATCCATCATTCAGAGAGTCCTCAACTACATGCCGATGTTTAGAGCAAGAACTGAAACTCTTACTTTTCACTCTCGCCCAGCCACTTCGACACGAGGTCAGAGGATGATACAGAGAAGAAGGTGGAATTATTGGCCTCGGTGGCGACCGCTTTGGCCAGGTAAGACTTTCCTGTGCCAGGGGGCCCAAACAGAAGAATGCCCCTCCATGGAGTGCGCTTTCCTGCATTACAATATATAAGAAATTATGAGAAACTTTTGAACAGTCTTGTGTATTTTTTTTAGATGGTAAGCTAAAAACACTTTTCAACAGACCTGTGAATAGATGGGGGAATTTGATAGGCAGAATCACAGCTTCCTTCAGGGCTTCTTTTGCCCCCTCGAGTCCAGCTACATCACTCCACCTCACATTGGGTTTCTCCATCACAATAGCACCTGAACACACAAACATACATCTACTCATCATCCTAAAAAGCTGCTAGTGTGCACTGATGGTACGATAACTAAAGACTAATGATTTGTGACACACTCACCCATCAGATGCTCTTGAAGTTTCTTTTTCTCTGGATTTTCTCCCTCACTGTCACTGTCACTTCTACACATCACAAACAGATAATTTAGAACAATAACAGGCTATTCACCCAATTCATCACAATCCAACATCCATCAGGACAAATAACAAATCAAACTGTACTTGTCATTGCTTTGGGTCTCCTTTACTGGTTTTTTGCACTGTTTTTCCTTGTTCTTCAGATAGTCTTTGAGCTTTTCTGCTCTGTCGAGATACTGCATACACTTCCCACGTATGCTTTCCTTTGCCTTGTCACTATGGGCTTCATCTGAGATACAAAATCAAGTCATATTAAAAAAAAAACATCCTTTTTAAAATGCCTTTAACTTATATAAGGTAAGCTTATGTTGACTGACTTGTCACCATGAAAAAAGCTTTCAGATCCAGTATCCTATCTCAACCAAAAGTAAAAGCAAGTTATTAACCCTTTCATGCATACAGGTCACTGTTGTGGACAGCTACATGATCCTTTCAAACTAAATAAAAACGTATACAGTATGTTATATTTGACATTTTCTTTGAAAAATGTGTAAAAAAACAAGTTTAAAACCAGAGTAAAAAAAACTAATCTTGAGATTGGACGGGTTAAAGTAAAAAAAATAAAAGTTAAAACAACACCACATATTAACGAATCATTTAAAAATAAGATTTCAGGTAATAAAGACATTTCATCATATTGACCTTAAAGGGATACTTCACCCAAAAAATGTATTTCTGTCATCATTTACTCACCTTTGAGTTGTTCCAAATCTGTATAAATGTCTTTGTTTTGATGAACACAGAGAAAGATATCTGGAAGAATGCTTCTAACCAAACAGATCTTGCCCCCCATTGACTCCCATAATGTAAGACAGCAAACAGTTCTGAGGGAACTTTTGACTACCATTGTATTTTCCTACTATGGTAGTCAATGGGGGCCAAAATCTGTCTGGTTATTGGTTATATGCATTCTTCCAAATATCAGAACAAAGACATGTATACAGATTTGGAACAACTCGAAGGTGAGTAAATGAAGACAGAATTTTCATTTTTAGGTGAAGTATCCCTTTAATGACATCCAGTATGTGTAGTTCACTAACAGATTACAGAGATGCACTCACACTTAATAGCATGAAGGAAATACTCCACAGCATGCTGGTACAGTCTCAAAGCCTCTTCATAGTTTTTAGCTTTGTCCTCCTCTGTGGCTTTAGTCACCAGCTCGATCGCTTTCTGAACGTCAGAGAGTACAAAGAGACTGTGTGATCTACAGTTTACCGATAAATCTGATTCATCCAGACTGATGATCTGTGTCATCTAGACTACGTGAGCAGATATTTAGTCATATTGTTTGCATTACCTTACAAAGACGTACAATTGCTTTATTTTACCATCTGATCCAATTATATTTTTTTTATTAAAAGTGTCATATTGGCTGATGCTAAAGTGTGTCAGTATCAAACTACCAGCACCTTTGTCAAATGTATAATTAATTTTCATAATATTAATTTATGTGAAATTTAGGGTTGGGTATCATTAGACTTTTATCAATTCCGATTCCACTTATTGATTCTGATTCTTATCGATTCCCAGTTTCGAAGTGGTGAAAAAATGAAGTAAAACATTTAGATATCAACCTGTATGATAATTTAGCCTGCTTATTTACTGGTTTGCCAAAAATGTATATGTATTTATGAGCACTCTTATTGCAATTTAAATAATAATAATTTAACTATAAATATTACTGTTAAACTGTAATTACTATAATGAAACTATGGTACATTTGGAGATACTTTACTACAAATGCCATAGTTAAACTATGGTTACTATAGTAAAACTATGGTTATTTTTTAATTTAACGTTAGCTTTAATTGAGATATCCGCATATAGTTAACACATGCACATTCCTGAATATGTCCACACAGGAACTAATCAGAGAAATAGTCATTTTAATCTGATATAACGTTATTATCCGATTCCGATTACAGAATTCGAATTGATTTTCGATTCCCAACCCTAGTGATAATAAATCAGTCGTTGAATCATCCATTTTAGTGCTCATTCCATTAAAACAGCATAATCTATAAAACTTAAAGCTAAATGTAATTTAAAGCACCTTAAAGACTTGAACGCACATTTTGCTTCTGTCATTTTATATCCGATCATATCTGACACATGAAAAATCAATAATGGTGTTTACACCATAAGCGTCAGCAACTAGTAGAAAAATATAACACACAGTCTTTACAGCTGTTCAGACATTGTAACGTGTCACACTAATAAAGGTTCTGTATTAAATGTGCACTAAAATGTTTAATGTTTTACTCATTAAATTATAGTGATCGAGCTAATGCTAATGCTAACCTGCAGTGTAGACGTTGTCATTTCATCTCACGCGCTTGACGTTTCCCTCCAGTGTCTTGATATTTTTATAAATAATATTAAAGCACCTCGTTAATTAACGAACAAACACGCATAATTTAATAAAGATTCACATGAGTCATAACTAAGCACCGTTACAGTTCTTAGAGGAAACGGAAGCTGTTAATGTTTAACGTTACATCTATACAAGCACTGTCCCGTGGAAACAAACGCTGGAGGTCAGTTCCATTACTTTTTAGTTTTCAATGCTCACATGAGGCCTACATATTTCATTAGCGGTCCCTTAAATAATCAAATAGTTAAATATTTAAAGCGTGACTCGTTTCTCATAACAGCCTCCAAACAATTGTGGCTCAATGCAAAGTGTTAAAAGGGTCCACTATTTTTTATATTGCATTGCTTACTTACTATTCATCGGTGGCATTTAAAATTTTGGCTTTTATCAGTGTTGATGTTGACCTTGCTTCTGTAAAAATATTTTAAAAAATATGAATTTGGGCCTAGGACCTTTAGTTGAGTTGACACAGAATTACCCTATTCCTGTTTTATGGCCAGTATATTGTTATTGTTAACAGGCTTTTATAGCAGAACTAAATCTAAAAAAAAAAAAAATTCTTAAAAAAAAATTGATCATCTGATAAGAACCAGATATTTTCACATTCATTATACCGTAATATTATAAGTCCAAAAATTTTATATTAACAACCACACAGCAAAAATTAAATAGTAACTACCTGTAACAGTGTATGTCATTCTGACTCATTCATGTTAGCTTTTCATCAATGACCTTTACAAATATTAAATAAAAAACATAAATAAAATAAAGATTAAAAAGATTAAGTAAAGAAATAAGAATAAACATTAGACATCACAAAAATCATTTCACTTGCAAAAAGATTAAAATCATTTCATTTCATTTCTCCACTACAATAGCATGTGACCTCTGAATTTTTTTAATCTATCTTTACTCTTAAGTATAGTCTTGCACAGTGTTAATGGTTGATCTAGTAATGATGATAAAACGATTTTACAAGATTTTTTACAGGAATGGTTTTATAGGTTTTTCTATCAAATGATGTTCGCAGTAGATATTACAGCAACTGGTGACGAGTCAGTCACTTACAAGGCTTCTAAGATACTGATTGCAGATGGATTGATGCAGGTCACAGACGCACCTGTCTCATTTACATGAAGAAAGTGCTTCCTTTTTCCCTTTAGCACACGGAAACAGATGTGATTTATTCCCTTCCTGTCAGTCTGATCTTCTTCTGTTTTTTTGATGAAAAATATTAATAAAAGTTATTCTAAACTTGGTAGTGTATATTTATACAATACATTTAAGAATGTGTATACCCTCTAAAAATGGTCAGAATTTAAAGTATTTTTTGCAACCAAACAGAACATTGATTAGCACATTTTCGTCTTAAATACAATATATGCAAATTGTAAGAAAGCAACATATTTATCTCACACGTAACACAGAAAATGAGCAAAAGTATGTTTTTGCGGCCTGTGAGAGATTCCATTATGAACAAACATATAACTATGAATATATGAAATGATAGTCCAATAGGGAAACAGATGATTTTTCCTGTCCATAGATGAATCCACAAGATTGTGTGTTGAGTTTACACTCAAGTCAATTTACATTTGAAACCATGTAATGTAACCATGTAATTGCACTGTATACAATTCTGTTAAAGCTCAGTAACAAAAAAAATATTTATTACTTTTTATAAAGTGACTCACAAAGTAGAAGACAGATGTGTTTTATTGCTATTTTTGTAGAAATGCTGTTTTGTCCACATATACACATCATCATTAAAACAGATATTTCATCCTTATTCGTCCTGTATTAAAGAAAATTGGTTATTTTGATATTCTGTTGATGTTTTATTTATCAGAACTTTTTACATATAATGATTGACTGATTATGAAAGTGTGTTGCATGCAACAGTAACAGTGCACTGATGTAATAAATATTCATCATGGGGTATGATGCAAATTAGTTTTTTGCTCTTTTTTCTTTTGAGCTCTTGTGGGAGGTTCTCATAGTTGCCATTTCTGGTTATTTGTGTTCAGGATTTTTCATCATGAAGAATAATCATTACATAAAACTGATCTCATAAACTTAGGCGTTTAATAAACATGTGCTTTTATTTTTTGTGATATTCACATACAGACATACTGCATAGCTGCAGGTTAAAGGCTGTGAGAGTAATCACACAAATATTTGCAAGATATGATTGTGTATCGCAAGCTGCCACAAATAACCTTTGGTTTAAACTATTAGACTTGATCTTCAAAAGTAAGAATTAAGCTAATAATAAAGACAAAGTGATGATAATAATAACAATATTCATGAAATGAGGCATGTATCTATAAAGTACATTCATAGTCTGAAGCATTGATCATGTCAGACATCAGGCTGACATATTCAAACATCTCACTTATATAAGTGCAATTAATCTGGATACGTTTTTTTTCCTTTAGAAAATAAGTTTCTAAAACACAGACACAACACAATGGGTCTTCAGGAAGAAAATTTGTCCTTATATGAGAAAAACATAAATGTAACATGGGAACTGAGATATTAGCATAACAGAGTAAAAGAAATATCAATAGTATGATACGCCAAAGCATCACATAATTCATTCTAATGAAGACCTTAAACACTGACAGCATCCATGCACATTAAAAAAAAACGATATGCAGGTTAGTATATACAATACAATACAAATGTTTAAGAGCGCTTGAAGTTTGTAAGTAAAATGTGTACTTGTACACGTACAGTAGTTTTTGAATGGTATTAAACTAGCCAAATTGTGTAGTTGCACAAATAAATGACATATTCCTCTTATTCTTAATATTGCTGATGGAATTGTTGTGCAGTGCTCACACTCAAGAGGGAATGCTGTTTGTATTGTCTCCCATTTATTTTTACCCAACTGTTTCTAACAAAACCTTTTTTCTGCCTTCAGTGTGCATGATGAGACCTAAAAGGGAATGATTTTGGTTGTGCAATAATGGTTTAACAGACAAAACAAAAGCAAACAGACAGACTCACCAAGGGTAGAATAAAATGATTCACCATCTCCACATTACCACAACAACCCCATTAAAGAAGTAACTATGACAAGTGATAGT
Organism: Triplophysa siluroides; assembly: GCA_006030095.1. Classification (NCBI taxonomy): domain Eukaryota; kingdom Metazoa; phylum Chordata; class Actinopteri; order Cypriniformes; family Nemacheilidae; genus Triplophysa; species Triplophysa siluroides. Next base: position 408,575 of record VCII01000030.1, on the reverse strand, counting down.
GAATGTGATACCTACTACCTGAGATACTACCCTGCAACTCTTCAAAAACTGCAATAAATTGTGTAACTGCACTGCATGCAATAAATAAAATGCTGTATTACTAACGAAGTACTGTGTATATATAGTTACATTATAATTGATATACATGACACTGAAGTCCAGTGAATTTGCCTTAACAGAGCAGATCCTGTATCAGTGCTAACACAGACTAATCTAATCCTGAAAAACAGGCAGAATATTCATGTGAACTAAATCAAGGCCTGAAGCTGGTCTGGACATAAGCCTCTTGTGTGTAGTAACAGATATACAACATTCCTATACTTTATAAGGTTATAAATATTGATTATAAAAATTAAAATAACTCTAAACAAAAAAGATTGGATGTTTAACTTTGGAAAGCTTATACATTTTTGGTCATTTACGAGGGAATGTTTTCTGAAAGCTTCATTCACTCCATGTGTATGTCTCTCTGTTACGGCTATAATCCAATGATGCATATACATAAAGTCATATTATGACATAACAGTCTTTGCCATGCAAATACGCAGCTGTGCTACATGTGTGTAAAACTGCCCTTACATAGATAATACAAGAACAATATTTAGATTTTGATTACTCTGCAAAGCTTTACTGTGGCTTTAAGCCTAGAAAATGTTTAAGCCTAGAAAAGTTTGTTTCCTATAGATAAGAAGGCACAACATGGTGATCCTGATCTGAGGATGATGGGATATGCTTACATAACTCTCAATGATTATGTTTAGCTATTCAGCTGACAGAGAAGCAGAACTATAAAACACTGCTTGAGGAAATTTGTGAATGGCTCTTCAAGCCGATAACATTTCCTGTTGATCTTTACGTGAGAAGACCCAAACGGGCCAGTTTGGCCGAAAGAAACGAATGAAGCACGAAGACCACTGGCTTTGGACCCGAGTGAAGCTCAAAAATCTACCAAAAAGAAGAAAAAAGATTATTATCAAAAGTGAAAGTCTATGAAGACCATGTGAAGGTCTAGCATCTTTAAGTAATTTAGCCTGAAGGCGGCGCTCTAATGTTGATTGGCAGGCTCTACAACCATTCAATGTAACCTTAGAATACACATAATAATGTTCAATTCTTTTGTTCAATCTTGATTAAGAATGTTACAAATTGTGGACAATTTCGGTAAAACAACTTTCTCAGAACTACTAACTGTAACTGACTCCTATCTGACTGGGTTATTTAATAAAACAAACTATTTACTGGCAGTTACAGTATCATTTACAATATATTTTTTATTTTATATTTTAAATCTTTCTATATTTTGTAATTGTCTTTAATTGTTTGTTCTTTTGCAATGATTTCGCTTTCTGGAATGTAGAACTTTTGAATATTCCTATTCATTTACAAGCTTTTCACAAAAACACATTTAAACTAATGTATTTATACTCTCTGTAAAGTGATGAATATAAGAATTTGGCTGTTGGTTCATGTTGGCAATTTTTTTGCACTCTGTGATCTCGTGTGTTAAACGCTTTGTTGCAAAACCTAGCCAATGCATTAATCCTTGGACATTCTCTTTACCATAATTTTATTACAAATTAAACCATAAAAGCATCCTTACTACTAGAGATGCACCGATTGCAATTTTCTTGGCCGATTCCAGTTTCCGATTTTATTATAAGTGAAACCTGCCGATTCTGATTTTTACCGATTCCGATTTTCTATCCACAACCTATAATTGACAGTATATAAAATCCTATTTACTTTTCTTCAATGGACATTTTTTTCATAATAATAAATGTAATTTTCATAACACAAATTATTGAATATTACAATTTCCCCAAATGCAGTTATCAAAGCTACATACAGGATTTTCTCACCTAAACAACTATGAAATTGAAGAACTCTGTGACTGAAAAGTAGAAGAAATAATATATATAACTAAACAAATGTCACTTAATTGACCCTTTTCTCTTTTGTACTCGTTATCTCACAAAAGTCTAAGATCACAAGCCTAACTTTATTCTTGTCTGTTCCTGTTCATGAAACTAGCATTTCTTTATATTTCTGAATTGTAAATAAATTGGGTCTGTAGTATTAAAAGAAGTGGGTTGGTTTATTTTAGCTGCAACTTCAATAAAAAGTTAAAAATCTTATAAATTAATTATACTCTAAAGATTTAAATGTATCATCACATTTCTTTTGTTAGAACTTAATCAGATAACCACATATATAGGTTGATTTATTACTTATTTTATATTTTGGATTTTAAAAACAAGTAGTCGTGTTGAATGTCATTTTACTTAAGTGAAATAACTACAGTTTTAACGTTAGACAAGCACTCAGGTTGAATGAAATGTATGTTTGTTTTACACCGAGTGAACAACTTCAATGTGAGTTTAGCATGTGTCAGAGTTTTTTTTAGCATCACTGTTAGCATACACACCCCAAGTAGACGGAGCAACGAGAGATGAACTACAGTGCACCTTTTAACTGTACAGTACATGATGCGTGTGCAAGCACGTGCAGTCAGCAGATATGAGAGATGCGCGTCAGTCAGCAGAGACCTACATGCGACCAACAAGCCGTGAAAGACAGGCTGTGCGCACGCTGTTTACACGTTTACTTGCGGCTTTGAGTGTACTGACGGCTGGGGCGTTATTGCCTGCAACGCGGTCAACACAAGATCTACTTGGAATCGGCAAGACGTGAGACTGACCGGCTGGTCACCGGTCCCGGCCGATCACGCAAAAACAGGCCGATGACGGTCAATCGGTGCACCTCTACTTACTACAGTTGTTAACCACAATTTAACCATGGTTTTTCTACAGTAAGCATAGTTTAAACATTGAATGGTTGTAGTAACACTGTGCTTAGCTGTGCATCTAATTGCAGTTAAATCGTACTCAATCTGCCACACTTGATGTTTTTCACTACATATTTATTTGCATTGGAAAAACATGGCACCGTTGAGATCATGTGCCTCTGCCCCTTTTGCAGTTCATTGCATTTACATTTATACACTTGGCAGACGCTTTTATCCAAAGCGACTTACATTGCATTACCCTATACATTTATACATAGGTATGTGCAATCCCCTGGGATCGAACCCACAACCTTGCGTTATTAACGCAATGCTCTTACCACTGAGCTACAAGCTTGCATAGTGAACCTATCTGCCAAAGTGCTACATTTACGCATATTTTCATCTCACTTTTAGATTTTGCTGTAAAATATTATTTATACATTACTGTATACATGTTTGTCCTATATTTTGTGTGAGAAACAGATCTCTGTGAAAACAGATGTCAGGAGGTCAACACTTTATCAACATTAATAACGATAAATATGCCTCCTGAACTTCATAAACTCCACTTCATAAAAGTATTGTGTGTTTGATCGTACCATCTCGCCCTCTGGAGTACCGAAGTCCAGGTAGAGATTTCTGACTCCATCATCTGCAGACATCTTTAGTCTCTCATAGGGAAAGTGAAACAACACTGATTCTCCAGACTCACGCGTGACAGTGAAACCTCGGTCATAATGCAGGATAAGACACACGTTCTGTCTGTTTAACACACAGCCTGACAAATGATACAAACACACAGAGAAATAAAATGAGATTAACATTGTCAAACATTTCTTTGTTTACGCATTTTCAACTCAGAAAGGGAAAAAACACACAGACACACACACCTATAGAGACCTCTTTAATAAGTTCAGCAGCTGAATGTCCACCCTGCACCAGCGCACGCGTCCACGTGGACAAATCCCAGTGTGTTTCCACACGAAACACGTGCGACTCAATCCCTCGACCTGTGCCTGTGCGTGTGGCAAAAAACAAATCTCCACCCAGAGCCGGAGAGCTGCGAACGCTGCCGGAGTGAACCAGACTACAGACAGAAACAGAAGAACAGTGTGATGGCGAATACAGTTCCTTTGTAAGGGTTTGAGAGAGGGCAAATGGACACAAAAAACACTTTCCCAGTGGATAAGAGCAAAAATGAAACCATAGAAATGTTGACCGTGAGGAGCTTTACCGTGTAGCAAGAAGTGGGTGTGTGAGGAGAGGGGTGGCCCAGTTCTCATATGTCCACGGCACTGAATGGAAGAGCAGAATATCTTTCTCTGTTAGTGCCATCACCACTCGTCTATACTGATGCCGGCTGCCATCATCAAGCTAAAAAAAACACACACAATCAGATTACAAACATGAAGAGTGTCTATATGACACACAGTACACTACAGACAAATGTTGCTTTTGTTGTGTGTTAAACTGTGTAAATCTCTGAATGTATTTACCAGACAAAGCTAAAGTGTGTATACCTGCTCCGCCAGCCAGCCGATGTGTTTGAGCGTGCATTGCGTGTTAGAGTTACTCAGATAGGAGTTAATGTGGATGAGCGTTTGTGGCAGCAGCGCGGCAATGTTTGTGTGAATGGCTGTGAACCAGGAGTGAGCACTGGCCCCGTCTTTACACCTCAACACCACGGTGTGCTGACCGTCTGGAGAGTGAAGCTCCAACAACCTGTGCAACACATGCAAAAAAGCGTTACATTTACAGTCACATACTCATTTCCCGAGCATGCTTTCATCAGTCATTATAACATTGTCACACAGAAAAACACCTGTTTTCCAGGTCAGGCATTGTAAGGTTTCGGCTGATGTAGCTCATTTTGAGAGGAATGATCTTCCTGTCACGGGTAACGACACTCTTGGGCGACTCATCGCTGCTGCTGTGTTTTGGAGACTGAAGATGGCCCTCCCAGGGCGGCTCTGTGCTCACAGAGGACTTCTTAAAGAGAGGAGAAACCTCTCTGATGTACTTCACTGCACACACAAACAAACAAACAGACTCAATTTACACATCATTTTACACTGCCAAACAAATTCACCTAATCTCAGTCTAATAACTCTGGGCTCGGGCATACACCAAGATCGGAGCCCTCGCCCCGGACAAAGGGGAGTGCTCTGGGTTCATGAGAGAATGCAGACCCCGGAGCCCTCTCCAATATTCTCTGCTTAATTAAACTGCCGCCTATTTAATTATTTGATTTTGAATGCGTGAATACGCAGAGGATGGTGGAAGAGCAAATCTTTTGCAGGATTTTTTGGGAGACCAGACGATATCTTGATGGTTCAGAACAAGAGAACAATTACTGTATATTTATCTGCTGGCTTTGGAGCTCTGCAAATGATCACATTTGAAAGATTCAGAAGTTACATTAATGTTATAGATTGATGTATACATTTGAATGTACAGATATTCTCACACCTACCTAACATCATTTGAATGTATGGTAGGGGTGAAGGTTTTGGACCATCCTTCCAGGTTTAGAGTCTTAGAGTCTAAGGTTTGCGATTTGCAGTCTCTGCGGCCCATTTATTGTTAAGACAGAATAATTGCTAGGTTCACATTTGACAAAAAAGTCAGTACAGAAAAAATAGAAAATTGTGTTTCTACATTGTTTCCCAGTAATCATTATATTTGATCGAAACATTATTATAGCTAGTATATTCTATTCTATAATATATTATGTTACAAAATGTCATGTTAGCTATTGTATATTTTGTATGTGATTCATGTGACTGTTATGCACTCTGTTACATGGCTCGTTTGGTAAAATGAAAACATGCATTCTGTCTATTTGACAGTGGAAATCATTTTGAGAAATTGCTCAAGAATTGTCACCATAATTATGTATAGAGGTATAATTCATATTAATAACACGGAGGGGGGGGGGCAATAATTATCTTCAAATGATTATTGTTGTTTTAATCATTCTAAGAATTAAGAACCTTTACTATGTAGTTCAAAGTTGTTTGGTTGTACCTTAATGTTAAATAAACTCATGTTTACGAACGGTTAGTCTACAATAACTACATTTTAAAAGCTAATAAATCTTACTTTATTGTGCTGGCATACACACGGTGATGTTTGTATCATTATTAATAAACGCTATGAGGGTGTAAACATTACAGATCTCTGTGCGGGCCCGCTGAATCCCCGCGACTCGAGTGATCGTCTTACCCTCCAGCGTCACCTCTTTTCCGGCTTTCTTTAGCGCCTGCACCGCTGCATCGTGCGTGGCTTCGCGGAGGTCGCTACCGTTGACGGATAGGATGGCGTCACCGACGCGCAATGCTCGACTCTGATCCGCCGCTAAACCGGGGAAGATCTTCGAAATGAGGATGGGCATACGGTTCTCCCGTCCACCTTTGATGCTGATTCCCAGTCCACCCGACTCCTGTTTGACTATCCGAACCATCCGAACCCCCTCCGAGTCACAATAACCCGGGAAGCTGGATTCCAAGTCCGTCCCGTTGACCCGGCCCAGGCTGTCGTACTGTCCGCGGCTCGGATAAATCTCTCGGTTCTGTTCGTTGCCATTGGAAAAGCCGTTTTTTAAGTGAAAGTTGTGCTCGGGGTAGCCCGCGGGCCCGCTCGGTTCGCTCTCCGCCGTGAGCGTGAGAGTGTCCCGGGTGAGTTCGGCGGAGACTCGAACCCAGCGGTCGCTTAGCAGCAGGTCCAGATGACCCTGTTTGTCCGCGCGGGTCCACACAGCCATGATCAAACTTTAACTCATCGTAAAGTTTAAAGTCACGCGACACACCCACTTACACGCGCGTTTCCCCAGAGGAAGGAAGGGGAAGAGATTATATTTCTCTATAATTGAAAACAGAGTCATATTTCTTTTCTGTGTTAAGTCACAACACATCACAGCAGATCCATAAAAAAACATAGTTAGATTTGTATGAAACATTCACAAGTGGGACTTAAGACTTTGTAACACTACTTCAAAACATGGGCATTTACTTGATTTTCTTTAACCCTGTGATCGTGATGGGAATCAAATAATTGGACTCTCGTTGATATCACCACTCCCACCCAGTGGTGTAAAGTATTATTTTAGATATTAGCGCTCTCTACTTGACTGCATTTTTGAATAAGTATGTACTCTTAACTCCATTACATTTTGTTATGACTACTGCAATGACACATTACATTTTGCATGGCACCTAACTTTATCTGCAGCAGTTCATTTCTGCTACAGAAGAATAAATATTGCCATTTACAGGGCATCTAAGGAACTATATCTTGTGCATTTTTGCCCTTACTTACTGAAACTTGTCAAAATGGCTTTATGCGAATGCCGGTGCATTTTCAGGTAGTTGACATCGCTGGTGTCAGCCGGCGATAAGGCCAAAACCAGCATGTCCACTGCAAAAAGTCTTTGCCTTTTGTAATTTTTACTTAAATTTATTTTATTTATCCGTTTTACTGAAGAGATCTTTTTGAAGGATATTGGTTCCCTTATTAGCACTTGAGCTTAACTGAGACTTGGGGGTCTGTAATAGATGTAGGCTATGGTGTTGACCTTGATTTGTTGCAATTTTGAGGTGTTTAGTTTGATGCGCTTGCTGTTTCTTGTTTTTCACTGACATATCTATTAAGTGTTGAGAACTAGTACTGCTTTGAGCCTACAGTACATTCAGTATGAGTAAAATACTAAAGTACTGTTAAAAGCAGATACTCTGGAATTTGTGAGTATGACGTCATTTTCACTGCTAGATATCTGTACTTTAACTTAAGTATGGTTTTCAGGTACTCTTTACACCTCTGCTCCCACCCTATCCCATTCATTTAAATATTTTCAGTCAAAATGTTTAACTTGCTTAACTTTAAGGAAAAATTAATGAACACTATCAAATATAACACCAAATGCAAAATAGTTGGGGCAGTGGCCTATGGAAAATGGCTATAAAAACCAAGCAGTGTTATTTTAGTGTAAATTTACTTTTAATCAACTCAAATCGACTTTATTTATATACTACTTTTATAACAAATTTTTATTGTTACATAGCAGCTGTACATGAAACATACTGACTAAGCAAAACATTAAAGGTATACAAGAAAAAAAGTGAACACACACAGAATACAGACACCCACGTGCATATAACACAGACACAAAACACCACACGCACAGAACACAAAAAAACCACACGCACCGACACATGCAGGCACGCATGGTGAGATAAAGGAGAGGGAAACAAAGGTCAAATATTAAACATACTATAAATTCCTGTATGTAATAATAAATAAATTAAGCAGAATAAAACATTTGAAAGTTGTATTAATAAATACACAAATCCAAAGCTGATGTCAGCACCTACCACCTGCACTTGATTTTGAAATTCTACGTATTACTTTCTGACCGGAGCCCTGATAACGTAGTGAACGTGAAGTACTGTAATACAAGAGAAGCTCACTCAGGTACTGAGGAGCTAAACCTGGTAGGGCTTTATAGGTAATCAGTAAGATTTTAATGTTAATGCGTTGCTTAATAGGTAACCAGTGCAATGTTGATAGATTCAGGTCAATATGCTCATACTTTTTTTGTTCTCGTAAGAACTTGAGCTGCTGCATTTTGAACTAGCTAGACTTAATACTTTGACTTATATTAAAAGAAAGATATTAAATGCTTTACCTAATCCACCACATGGTTTACTGAAGATGCATTTCATTTTTAAATTGACTATATGCACACAGGACGATGACACATTTCTGATAAAATCTCAGTAAGCCAGTTCCCTTTCTGTCGGTCTCTCGACGTTGTGTCGAACTGGCAGATGGGGTTCGCCCTTGAGAACCTATTAACTTCGAAAAGGCCAATGAAATTGGCGAATGAAATTGCATGCCAGACTCCGCCCCCGGATATCCGGGTATAAAAGGGAGAAGGCGTGCTGCATTCATTCACCTTTTGTTCTTCGGAGCCTTCACTGATGACTTCAAGACTACAAACTCTAAGAGTTCTTCTACTACACTGCCGGATTCTAACGACGTTGTGCAGCGGACTGTCCCTTCCTGCGGCGACTTCCCCTGGGCGTCTCGGCAGTTCCAGGAGTGTTCGAGTTTTTTCTCTAAAAGAGCAAATTTCTCCAGCGTGGCATGTCACGCTGTTCTCATGGGTGCAATACACTCATCGAGGAGGGGGGACGGACACGATGGCTGCCCCAAGTGTTGGGTTTCCGGCACGCTGGGGCAGCCGTTGTGGATAAGTTCTGCCCGCACTGCGGGTGGTTCACGATTCAGACGTTGCGTCACGGGCGGCTGTGTTCCCACGGGACTCAGCCACCACCTCGTCTGCTTCCCGTTCCGTGACAGCAGTGGCTACGGCCCTGCTGTCCGCTACGGCGAGCAGCGAGGGTGATGTGAGGATTATTGTGAGCAAAAATCCGTCAGCCTCTGGCTCGCGGACTGCTCGCACCTCGTCTCGTCTGACCGTTCCCCATGAGACGGTCCCACCGTCTTGTTCCTCAACCACGTACCGGAAACGGTGCGTGATGAGATGTCCCTTGCAGCATTGGGGGGTGACTTATTGGCATCTGACTCCGACGATTCCTTGCAGCTCCTTCCTTCGGGGGGTCGAGCTCAGGAAGAAGCGGATGTCGAAATGTCAGCCATGCTTTCCCGGGCCGCTTTCCCTCTCCCAGTGCTCACGGCCAGATACATGGTGCCTCGGGGTGGGGCGTGGCTCCAAGCCGTGCCCGCCCCCAGTGCCGTGTCTCCCGGAAGTGCATGAGGAACTCAGTAAGACATGGAAACGCCCCCTTTTCGGTGCGTACTCGTCAAACTAGTTCCGTCACCCTTTCTTTCCTCGATGGTGGGGCAGCTAGAGGATACGTCGAACCTAGACTAGAGGATACGACCTAGACTCCCGTCCAAAGCATGTAGGTTTTCGGCATCTCTGGTGTCGAGAGCTTACACTGCTGAGGGCCAAGCTGCCCCCTCTCTCCATGCTATGGCCATCCTGCAGGTCCAGGCCAGGGCGTGGAGAGAGCTCCACGAGGGTAAGACCGACCCAGCGCTTTTGCAGGAGCTCCGCACCACCACCAACCTCGCTCACGGGTGACCAAGGTGACCATGCAGGCCCTGGGTCGGACGATGTCCACACATATGGTCCAAAAGAGACACCTCTGGCCGAACCTTGCACAGATGAGTGACACAGAGAAGGTCCGCCTTCTCGACGCACCCATGTCGCGAGGGGGGCTGTTGGGTGATACTGTCAAGCAGCAGTTCTCGACAGTAAAGTAGCAGCCGCGACTTGGCCGCCCTCTGGCTGTCGAGATCCCGTGCACTGCTTCCCAGCAGCCCCGGTCTTGTTCAACGCCCTCCAACGCCCCCCAATTAGGCGGCCCCTCAGAAGAAGGTGTCGAAAAAGGAGACCACCACCCCGTCAGCAGCAGCGGCCCTCATGGGAAGACCCCAGGGAGATCGAGAATACCTTCGGGCCCAACCCCGGCCATTTCATCGCTGGTTGGTTGATCCGGGACGGTTCTTGCCCCGTCCCAACAGCCCACTTCTAAATGGTTTTCTCTCTCTCTGGGTGTTTATCACAACCGCTCTCACCCTCTACACGACGGTGTTCGGCAACTCGACGTTGCGTCACGGCGAGACACAATGTCGAGGATAATCAGCAGCCCTCAGCACTCTCAGTCGACGGTGCGTTGTGTTACATCATCGCCATGCAGGTAAGTCAGCAGAGCCGATCTCCTCCCCAGGGGCTTCCCCACAGCGAGGGATCTGCACTGCCAGCCATCAAACCACCCCCCGGGAGGTCGATGAAGCAGATTGTACCCCTAGCCCCCCTGTCTCGGTCCCTGGGAGCCTGACAAGAGCTTCCCAAACCGTCATGGTGGCTAAGGGAAACGATCCATCTCGACTACTCGATCAAATTCGCCAGACCCCCGCCCAGGTTTCGGGGCATCCTCTCAAACCTCAGTCAGAGGCAAGGATGCTCCCGTGCTTTGGCCGAGGTCGCCACCCTTTTGGTGAAGGACGATCAAGCTCGTCCCTCTAGCCGAGGTGTTCAACGGGTTTTACAGCCCGTACGTTCATCGTTCCCAAAAAGGCGGGGGGTTGCGCTCCATTCTAGATCTGCATACCCTGAACAGGCACCTACTTAAGCTGCTGTTCAGGATGCTCACGCAGAGGCGCATCTTGACGTCTATCAGATGTCAAGATTGGTTAATGGCAATCGACCTGAAGGACGCTTACTTTCATGTCTCGTTTCTACGGTTCGCATATCAGTACAGGGCCCTCCCTTTCGGTCTGTCCCTGTCCCCACGAGTCTTTACAACGATCGTGGAAGCCGCCCTCACTTCCCACGGGGAGAGAGGTGTGCGGGTACTAAACTATCTCGACGACTGGCTCATCTTGGCACACTGGCGGGATCTGTTATGTACACACAGGGACCTAGTGCTCCGGCACCTAGATCGATTGGGAATACAGGTCAACTGAGAAAAGAGCAACCTCTCCCCCATGCAGAGCATCCTCTTCCTTGGTATAGAACTCAACTCTGTCACCATGACAGCGCGTCTCACTACCGAAAAAATTTCAGAGGCTCCTGGGGCATGGCGTCCTCGGTGGGGGTGATACCCCTCGGGTTGATGCACATGCGACCGCTTCAACACTGGCTGACGTCTCCCTGCAGGGTTGGGGTGCAGTGTGCAACGGGCACGCAGTGTCGGGCGATGGACGGGCCCCCGCCTGCGCTGGCATATCTTTTGCCTAGAGTTGTGGACTGTGCTACTTGCACTCAGGAGGCTACACACCTTGTGCAGGACAAGCACGTGCTGGTCCGGTCGGACAGCAAAACTGCAGTATCAATCGCCAGGGTGGCATACGCTCTCGACAGTTAACACGACTCGCCCACGCCTCCTCCTGTGGAGTCAGCAGGTGATCCGCTCCCTGCGCACCACACACATCCCAGCTACCTGAACCAGACAGCCGACACGCTCTCTCGTCAGTCGACGCCTTGCGGAGAGTGGCGACCCCACCCCCGCACAGTCCATCTCATTTGGGTGCAGTTCGGGCAGGCACAGGTAGCCTGGTAACACTGGCCCCTGGACCAGGGGAGATCCTGAGTGGCCTACCCCCGACGGTGGTTGAGACCATAACTCAGGCTAGGGCCTCGGCCACTAGGCGGCTATACGCCTATAAGTGGCGCCTCTTCTCGTCCTGGTGCTCTTCTCGGGGAGAAGACCCGCAGAGTTGCCCGATCAGGAATGTGCTATCCTTCTTACAAAAGAGACTCGAGAGAAAACTCTCCCCCTCCACACTGGAAGTGTATGTAGCCGCCATTGCCGCTCACCACGACTCAGTTGCTGGAAAGTCTCTGGGGCAGCAAGACCTGGTCATTAGGTTCCATTAGGTTCGAGAAGGCGGAATCCGCCTTGTCCACGCTCCATACCCTCTTGGGACCTTGATGTGGGTCCTGGCGGGCCTCAATAAGCCCCCCTTCGAGCCCCTCGGAGCTGCCGCTCTTCCTCATCTCACGATGAAGATGGTTCTCCTGATGGAGCTCGCTTCCATCAAGAGGGTAGGGGACCTGCAAGCATTCTCCGTGTCCACTGATTGCCTTCAATTCAGGCCCGGCGATTCTCACGTTATCCTGAGACCTTATGGGCCTTCAATTCAGGCCCGGCGATTCTCACGTTATCCTGAGACCCCGGCCTGGCTACGTGCCCAAAGTTCCCATCACTCCTTTTCGGGACCAGGTGGTGAACTTGCAGGCGCTCCCCACCGGGGAGCAAGACCCAACCCCGTCCGTGTTGTGTCCAGTATGCGCACTGTGCCTCTAGTTGGACCGCACGCAGAGCTTCAGGAGCTCTGACCAGCTCTTTGTCTGTTATGGAGGTCAGCAGAGGGGAGGGCTGTCTCCAAACAATCCCAAGATCGCCTGTGCCCACTCGCAGTGAGAGCTCACTCCACTCGGGGTATAGCCTCCTCATGGGCACTGGCTAGAGGCGCCTCTCTGGTAGACATCTGCAGAGCTGATGGGTGGTCTGCACCCAACACCTTTGCGAGGCGTTACAACCTCCGCGTAAAACCTTGCATGGCAACATGTAGCGCCGGTAGGGCGTATGCCTGCGAAAGCACCATCCCCCCTTCTCAGGTGGGTAAGCGTGCTATTTAACCTCCCTTCTTCCCCCACTGGGTGAAGAACAGGCATTCCATCCATCACTAAGCAAGCACCACCTGCGGGCAGGCTGGGCAGAGCAGCCCTGCCCCTTAGGCCGGGTACCATTTGAGTTATCCACGCATAGCTCTAACCGGACCTAGTGCTACTGGACGTTGTAACCCCCCAATCGGGCGGTTCCGTCTGATGTATCCTCATGATTGGTTCCCACCTTGGCAACCCATGACCTTCCCTAGGTGGACCTTCACCTCGCGGTTAACTACTTCAGTCCGCACATTTTTCCATGAGTTCTTTCCCATCAGTGAGACCATGCTGATATCTCCACTAAACTCCTCCCTACGGTAGGATGTGGTCTCTGTAGCACATTCCCCCTTGGGTAGACAGCGCTTACCCAGTGGCCCTGACCGGGCGGCCTCTCGCCGGTTAGAGAGACAAGGCCCCGCCCGTAACGGCCGGTGGTCGGGGCTTCCCACCTTTCTCCAAGAAAGCTCTGGGACCCCTGACCTATCCACTGGAAGGTTACGATTTCGCGAAAGTGCTCACGTCTGACATGCCCAGGGCAGTCACCGTCGCTTCGCTAGAAATTGTGACGAGGCACAACGTTGTGGCGTTTTCCATAGGAACCCCATCTGTCGGTTCGACACAACGTCGAGAGACCGACAGAAAAGGAACATCTTGGTTACGGATGTAACCTCAGTTCCCTGATGGAGGGAACGAGACGTTGTGTCCCTTATGCCACAACACGTGCCGCCCGCTGCAGCAGTCGTGAGAGGCTCTCAGGCTCCTCAGAACAAATGGTGACTGAATGCAGCACGCCGTCTCCCTTTTATACCCGGATATCCGGGGGCGGAGTCCGGCATGCAAATTTCATTCGCCAATTTCATTCGCCTTTTCTAAGCTAGTCGAAGTTGATAGTTTCTCAAGGGCGCACCCCATCTGTCGGTTCGACACCTCTCGTTCCCTCCATCAGGGAATTGAGGTTACATCCGTAACCAAGACGTTCTGTTCTCATAGCACTGACATAAATTTTCACCAAGTGATAACTATGTTTACTAAAAAACTTTACATTTCAGCAATGTTGAGTGTCTTTGTGATCAAGCCTCGAGTAAAGACAAAGGTTTACTTTTTTTCATTTTTGTAGATGTGGCTTGAAGGGTATAGCTCAAAGCCTTTCCCCATTTTGGTTGGCAATGTATGACGTAGTATTTGGATATTTTGACTCACGTTGTTGATCCTAGGTGCATCTTGAAGCGACCAAGTGAGAAACGCCATCGTGTCCTATCGATGCCAGATATAAGAGAGCTGGCTGACTGTGGAATGACAAGACACAGACTGGCTGGCCGACTTTGCATTCGGTGTAGACTTACTGAGGCATCTGAACAATTTCAATTTGAAACTTCAAGGAACTACATTTTTGTGCACAAACTATACAGCATTGTGAAATCGTTCAATGCCAAAGCTGTATTGATCTCCAGAAAGAAATCCAGCCAAGATTTTGTTCATTTTCCTACACTGTGTGGACTAAGCACACCAGACGCGATTTCTTTAAGACTGCAAGGGAAGCTCAGCTTCCCCTATAATTGTCAAAAAATGAATGGTCAAATATATGTACTATTATGTTAACATTTTATTGACTAAAAATGCGTTAAACACGTTCATCTCGAACGAAAACAATTTCGTTCAGAATCAGCTACTTAGGTCGGCTGACTCGATTTCCTTCTCATTCATTCCCGTAGCGTACAGTGCATTACTCTGTTGAAGCCCAGCGTCCATTGACTTCAATGGGGCTGCTTTAAACAGTTTTTTTCAGTGCTTAGAAACAAGACGGTCATTGGATAATGCTGCGATTATGTCCCGCCCACGGACGCTCAGCGTCTCTGGGATGAATGGAGGAGTGGGCTGGCCCGGACTCCGAGCGTCTGCGTGATGATTGGAGGGTCTGTCATCTCTTTTTAATCCACTTTTATGTCCTAAAACGCTCGTTTTTTGGGGTCGACAGCTTATAAAAACGTATTTCTTGTTTTTTTTTTAGCTTGTTTGCTATACACATTGTCACATATCAGCTTTTAGACATTTTTTTTTGTTATAAATCATAAATGACAAGGAGGCGGCAGCTTCTCGCAATGCAAAGAGACGGTTGGTGTGGGCGTGGGCGTGGTCTTCAGATTATGACGCGTATCACTCTGTGTCTCCATTTCCAACTCAGTCCCATCGCGGATTTTGCATGTGTAGTCAAAAGACAAACTGCTGCAACCTTCATCGTATATTTCACACAATTTCACACCACATTCATTGTTTCAGTTTAACATAATTCCCACATTTCCTCCCGTTGAGTTAAATATATATATATATTAGATCGTTTGTTCATTAATTCATATAGTCTGAACTAGCCAGCTAGCAAACTGCACACGATGGCAGACAGTGCTAATATTGTCGACCTGATTTTGGCAAAGCCATTAGAAAGTCTTCCTTACGAGGAGAAACTTAGAATTAAACAGCAGGGCAGATCAACACCTAAGATTGATTTAGCTCTCCTGGTATGACAAAGTTAGCTGGCTGACTGGAAGTGCTGTGAAAAAGAAAATGTACTGCTGGCCATGTCTCTTGATGAAACCATCTCATGGATGTGTTGTTTGGTCAAAATTGGGGTTTGGAGATCTGTCAAACTTTGACAGGGCATATAAAAGGCATGAAAATAGCAATGAACATGTGAGTGCATGTGCAAGATTAAGTTGCATGGGCAGGATCAGGGTTGAGCATGCAATCAATGAAGGTGCTCGCATTCAAGTGGCTAAACATAATGAAACTGTTAAACAAAACAGGGCCTTCCTAAACCGCCTTATTGATGTGACATCCTTGCTTGGCCGGCAGGAGCTGTCATTTAGGGGACATGATGAGAGTAGTGAATCATCCAACAAGGGGAATTACAGAGAGTTCACAGAAACATTAGCTAAATATGACTCTGTCCTGTCCACACAATTCGAGTCCTCAACTGTGTTTTCTGGTATGTCACACACTATTCAAAATGACTTGATCTCTGCTCTTGCAGCCACCATTTCTGATCAGATCAGAGATGAAATTCAGGATGCTCCCTTTTTTGGATGGCAGGTGGATGAAACCACTGATATATCCTGCCGTGCCCAACTCTCTGTCATTGTTCGCTATGTGGATAGTGCAGGTAAAATTCAGGAGCGCTTCATTGGATTTTTTGATGTTTCTGGGGGGCGATGCTCAGTCCGTTTTTGATGTTTTAAATGAGAACATGCAGGGCTACAATTTTAAGGATAAGCTTGTGGCACAGACCTATGATGGGGCTGCTGTCATGGCTTCAGCTCTCAATGGTCTGCAGGCCAAAGTGAAAGCAATAGCCCCCAGTGCAATGTTTGTGCATTGCTATGCACACAGACTGAATCTGGTGCTGTCACAGGGGGCCAAATGCTTGCCTGAGTGCAGAATTTTTTTTGCATCACTCTCTGGGTTTGCCACATTTTTCTCAAAATCCCACAAAGAGGACGTCTTTTCTGGAGTCTGCAGGCTGCTCAAGGTTGCCCAGAAACGCTCCTACTCGATGGAATTTCACATCACGGATAGTGAGCACTGTGGCAAACAATTATGATGGCCTCCTGCAGACATTTGATAACATCATTGCAGATACGATAATGGATGATGATACACTGGATTGTGCCAAAGGCTTCGTGAGGAAACTGGAGGATTTTGAGTTTGTGTTCATGTTGTACACATATGAACAAATCTTCTCTGAGACTGATGTGGTCTTTGATATTGTCCAGCAGAGAGCGATGGATGTTCTTTACTGCAAGAAAAGAATTGAGTCTCTTCTTGCATTTGTCAAAATTTGGCTGTTTATGCCAAAGCAGCAGATCTCACATCAGACCCAAGAGATGAGCCCATGAGAAAGCGCCGTCTGACCCAATTGCAGGATCCCCAAGAGCGCTACAGAAATCTCTACATGGCCATCTTGATAAACATCTTGGAGCAGATTCCTCGACGTTTTTCAAATTTGGAAAGTATGCTTTTCTTAGAATTAGTCAATCCAGGGAAATTTGATGACATGAGACAAGCATTTCCAGAGGAGGCCTTCCAAAGTGTCCTGAAAAGTTATGGCCATCACTTTGATTCAGGGAGACTGAGGTCTGAACTTCAAGTCCTGTATTCAGATCAGGACTTGCAGAGTAACAGGGGAAAGCTGTGTGATTACTTGGTGTTCCTTAAAGACATGGAGTTGGACAGTGCAATGCCTCAGCTTTACAAACTGTTCTCATTAGTGGCAACAATTGGAGCTACATCTGCAGGTGTAGAAAGGAGCTTCTCCTGTTTAAAGCGGCTCAAGTCCTACACCCGTAACACAATGGGCCAAGGCCGTTTAAGCAGCCTAGCTCTGCTGGCCATTGAGAGGACACTGGTCAAGTCACTGGAAAAGACGCCTAGTTGGTACGACAGGGTTACAGAGCATTTTCTTGAAAAGGAACGTAGGGCAGAATTTACATATAAATAAATGGACAATTTTTATGATTTAGGCCGAAAATGAGCTTCCCCTCTTTAAAAGATCAGCAGCCGCCACTGAAGCACACCACTAACACAGCAGTGAGAGGTACAGCAGCACTTTGATGGACCTGTATGCAGAATTTTTCCATCGCTTCACAGACTGCAAAAATTGAGGCTGAGCTTGAACTTGTCTTATGCACCCTATATTTTGACAGCGAGAAAACACCACCAGACACAACTGGAATCGATCGACATCCAGTGTGACAGTACTTTGAAGGAGAAGTTTCAGACGGCAGTTAACTAGTTTTATGCTTCACTGGATGAAAGAAAAATTCCTAAACGTTTAAAAAAAAACATGCCCGAAGAATGTTCATTTTATTTGGATCCACATGTGTGAGAACAAACCTACTCAGTCTAGAAAAATAACAAATCCCACCGCAGATCAAATTTAACAAACAGCCACTATTCTGAGGAAGATCACTCCAGACTTTGACACATTAGGGGACCCGGCTCATTGCTCACATTAACACTTTCAAAGCCATGGCTTGGAAAGGATATTACTAAGGTTCTCCCTCAGTTTTTATCAGACATAGTTTATGATAACTGTAATGTACAGTGCATGTGAGATTATATCTGTTGTAAATTTGACTCAATAATAGATATTAAATAAGAATTGTTATTTAATGGTAATGTTTCTGTCAGATAATATATTTTCCATGCATACCTCCAGTGTTTGTTAAATTTGATCTGCGGTGGGATTTGTTATTTTTCTAGACTGAGTAGGTCTAAAAGTTATATTATCAAGGATTTAGTATGCAGCCCTTCACTTAGCTTGTTAAACTTGATGTGGCTTTCTGATCTAAAAAGTTTGCCCACCTCTGGTCTATTGTCACATTGTTTGGGATTGGTAACATTACATTTATTGATTAATATGCATCAGTGCTTTTGGGAGGACATAGGCAGTCTACAGCAATACAATAGTAAAGAAAAGGAGAGCGCAGTAAAACTGGCAAGATCAGCATCCCAACAATATTCCGAACTGGTTCTACAAGAATGTCCTTGGAGTCTTGAGCAAGTGACACCAAAGGTCTTGAGAAGGACAGTAGCCATACTGATCCCCAAGGAGAAAAAATTCTCCACTATTGACCAGTTTAGCCAAATTAGCCATTTGAATGTGGAAGGTAAGATTTTCTTCAGCGTTGTTGCCCATAGACTTCAGCATTCCTTAAGAATAGCAGCCTTGTCAACACTTCAGTGCAGAAGGTAGGCATAGGGGGTTTCTCAGAATGTTTGGAACATGCTGACATGACAATCATCATGTGGCAAGGGGGGCGTGGTTTAGAGAGGTCTGCGCCGAGAGGGCGAGGCTGGAGAAGAACGGTGTGTAAGTAGGTCAAGTGCACATTGTAAACACCTGTGTCTCGTTCCAGTGATTGGTGAAGAGACGGTTAAAAGCCAGCTCGAGCGGACGAGGAGTGGAGAGAGAGACCGGCTGGGAAGTCAACAAGACATGTTGTCTACAGGAGGAGAGACTGAAAGCTGTCATTAACGAGTGAATGTGCAGTGGCGCCGTTGTATTTGATTTTCATTAAAGATTCTCTGATTCCCAGCCACGCCGACCCTGTCTGATTTCTCCCTATACTTTGAACTATATTACAATGGTGCCGAAACCTGGGGAGAAAGGAGAAGCCACCGCCATCATTCAGTCTCCGCCAGCCACGCCGTTTGCGGAAGTGATCCAATCACTGATGTCACAGAGTGACGTCAATCCCATCATCGACAAGGTGACGCTGGAGCAGTTTGTGGCGCGGTTACCAAGAAAGACCGCCCAGTGGGTCCAGTGTCACCGACCGACGTCGCTGAGTCAGGCCATCCAGCTGGCGGAGGACCAGATGGTGGTGTGCCCCAGGGTTGGCGCACCTCTACAATCTCTCTCCATCTGTTTGTTCACCAAACCTATCCCCTTTCACAGGTCCTAAACGGATTTTCCTCCGCGGCCCACTCCGGGAACGGGATCGCCGGGAGCTGCAAATGCACTGCCCAAAGGCGCGGGCCTCTACAACAGTGCTGCCACTACCACTCCCATCCCTCCACCCTCTCCTCACCAATCTCTTGGCCTGCTATACAATTCCGGGGCCAAAAACATAGCGTAGAGGTAGCTGTTAACCCGCACCTCCGACATCCGCTAATTTTGGGGACGAATTGACCAATGTTTGCTGTTTTATTGGGGCAATTATGTGCGGATGTCTCTTGGCGGAACTGAGGGCAGCGAAGGGGGGCGGTCGCACAGGTGGGAGAAGTGGATCCGCTGAGATCTGACTCATGATTGCGATGATTTTCCAATGGAACAGTCTCAGGACGAGTCGCTCAAACATGAGTTTGATCAGGTCCGTAAAAACCAAATTCAGTATGTCCTGGACCTGAGAGCAAAACTCCACACTTTGGGGCGGCTCTCAATGGAGAATTTGTTGCAGGCTCAGGACAGACAAAGCCGGCAATACAACAGGGGTGCCAGATTCGTCACACTTCCGTTTGGCTTATTCGGAGCTCCGGCAACATTTCAGCGTCTCATGGACTGACTACTTCTGCCGCACGCTGCATATGCCGCTGCTTACTTGGATGATATCAGAATATGCAGCATCTGAGGGCGGTTCTGGGTTCGCTAAGAGGAGCCGGGCTGATGGCTAACCCAAAGAAGTGTGGAATTGGGCGTGTGGAGGTAAGGTATCTGGGCTTCCACGGTCAGGTGCGTCCCCAAATTGACAAGACGGCAGCGGTTGCGACCTCACCGAGACCCAAGTCCAAAAAGAAGGTGAGGCAGTTCCTGGGGCTGCTGGGATATTATAAAAGGTTTGTACCTAATTATTCGGACATCACCAGCCCGCTGACTGACCTCACTAAAAAGGAGGCACCAGATAACTTCCAGCGGACGGAACCGTGCCAGCAGGCTTTCACCCAAGTGAAGGCTGCTCTGTGTGGCGGCCCGTTATTGCACTCTCCGGACTTTACTCTTCCCTTTCTGTTGCAGACCGACGCATCGGACAGGGGTGTGGTCCTGTCCCAGGAAGTAGAGGGTGAGGGGCGGCCGGTGCTGTACATCAGTCGCAAGCTTTCAAGGAGAGAGACGATGTACAGCACCATTGAAAAGGAATGTTTAGCGATCAGGTGGGCTGTCCTCACCCTCCGCTATTATCTCCTGGGGTGCGAGTTCATGCTCTGTTTGGACCACGCGCCCCTCCAATGGCTCGATCCACCGCATGAAGGATACCAATGCACGGATCACCCGTTGGTTTCTGGCTTTACAACCCTTCAAATTTCAGGTAGCCACAGGCCGGGGACACAGATGGATGTAGCTGACTTTCTCTCCAGGAGGGGGGAGGCTGCAGGCCGGATGGTTCCCCAGCCTGAGTCAGGCGGTGGGGGTATGTGGCAATGGGGGCGTGGTTTAGCGAGGTCTGCGCCGAGAGGGGGAGGCAGGAGAAGAATGGTGTGTAAGTAGGACAAGTGCACATTGTAAACACCTGTGTCTCGTTCTAGTGGGTTGTAAGAAGAGCTTGACACAGTAGAGATACACGTGGTGCCACAATCAAGTACTATGGTGCTTGGCGGCAGCACTAGAGCCAAAATAAATGCCAGACTAATTTACTGTCCTTTATCGGGGTGGGCAGGAATGATGACCAAGTCCTTATCCCCAGACTAAGGCCTGCTGAATAAAGCCAGGGATTGGAAAATGCGAGTTGACTTAAAACACAGAATTACTTTCCCCTTGGAAATTGCAGCGACCAATTTGCATGCCTTCACTCTTCCCCTAGTAGTGTGCAAGAATGCAAGAATGCAAAGCTGTGTCCTACATGACCTGAAAATGTTCATGACACAATAGATTCACCCAAATAAAGTCACACAGTATCAAGTAACACACAAACACACAGGCCACTGTATGTCCCATGCGAGTACTGTTTTAAGATAGGAACAGATACATTAAACTGGGGATATGTGTTTTATTGCAAGCTTGCAGTCCTTACAAAGTAAAAAAGTGAATCAGACATGAGCTGTGGATCAGAACCTTTAATACTGAGAAAAACGATATTAGGATCCTATCTGCTCATTTCTGGCCTCCACTTTCATAAATCAGCCAAAATTATTGATAACTTCACATTTTTAAGCTAAATATGTCCATCTGAATCCCAAGGCTTGAAAATGCAATACATATTAGATATGACAGTTTAGGTCAAATTTAAAGTAAAATCAACATACAGATTGTCTTTACTTTTTTATGCATTGTCTCCATTAGAAATGGATGGTATGGTTACATGTATATAGTAGAGGGGCATGGTGATATGCTCCATCATAACTAATATTTCATCTAAAGAGAAAGTTTGTTGAATGATTGTACATCTTGTGACAGTGTAGAGGGATCGTGTAACAATTTAGTTAATACATTCATTCGTTCATCCTATTGGAAACGTGCTGTTGTGATGTGGTGTTTTGGTGTGTTGTGGTGTGTTGTTGATGATGTCCAGGCTCCTGCGACTGGAGGAAATGACATCGGCCACAAACTTTGTGCAGTCAGAACACACATCCCTCAGACTGCAGCCTGCGGAGTACATGTGAGGAAACTCCTCTTCTACTGAGTGTCTGCACAGAAAATGAAGAGACCTGCAGACAGACAGATAAAAGGTTTAAAGAATTAAATAGCATGGTACTCTGCTTAATTAGCAACATTTACGCTTATGTATTTGAGATGCCTTTTTAAAGCAATTTATAGTTTGTTAAAGGTATGGTTTCCTCAGTACCAGGGGTGGCTGGCCCATAGTGGGCGATAGTGCACCGCCCTCCTTCAGCCACACGAAAAAAGAGGATAAAAATAGTTTATTTTGCCGGTCTAAGTCTTAATCGTAGACTGTATAAAGGTCTTAATATTATTGTCCAATCAGCAGCTTGAAAATCACTCTCCAACCAGTAGCCCCGCGGGGAAATTTCAGTTAGATTGAAAATCACACCAGGCGCTCTCATAGACTTACATGTTGAGATTCTTTTTTTCAAATTTTGTACCCTACAATGCATTTCTATGGGCTCAGGGAGGGCTCGCCCCAACGTGATTTCGTCATATACGCACTGATGCGTGCTCGGACGACACGCACAGCACATGAAAGCGTAGTGAGACAGCAGGATCGACATGGCTAGCAACAGCAACTCCATAATTTCATTGAGGGAATTACCGTTCAAAATTTCAATACAAGTGATGAGTGAGGGTGTTATTAAATGGTGAGTTGTGTTATGTTGTACTCTCTAAATGTTGAATTGTAAATAGTTGTATTGATTGCATATTGCCAGCCAAATATATCCTGAATATGTTCTGGAAAGATTTGATTAATTACAGTTTTGATGATAGTATAATATGTTTTGATTTGATTATCACTATGGCATCCATGATGGCTATAAAATTGTAGACTGTGCTAACAGTGATTTAACTAGTAGATGGAAATGTATCTGTTGACGGCCACGGTGGAAGTGTTTTATTGTGGATCCAAATTTATTGTAATTGAGACATTTAAATTGATATAGCTTTACAAAAATACTGTACAGTATGTATATTTCATGTCTGTGTTGCCATCTAGTGGTTGAACAGGAAAACCAAATTAAACAATGCAATGTAACACTGTCAAGCTATCTGACTTTTATTTATTATTTGACCCATTGAACGGGCCATCTTAGCCATAATCACAAAAGTTGCCCCCTCTGAGAAATTTGTCAAGAGCCGACACTGCTTAGTACACATATCCCCCGGGAGTGAATCCATGACCTTTGCACATGCTTTGCACACTGAGATACAGTAACATATCATCAATTTAGTTTGTATCAGTTTAACCAATTAAAAAAACATAATTAGTTGCAGACTTCAAATTATTGACAGCACAAGTGTGTAAAACGTCTCCGGTTACTGTCGTAACCTCGGTTCCCTGAGAGGAGGGAACGAGACATTGCGTGAAACACATTGGGGACTACCCTTCTCGAAACCTAACTGAAGCCTTATTGAATAAGCCAGTGGCAATGAAAATGTAACTGGCAAATGTGGTCCAAGACGGCGCTTAGGGGCGCCACCCCCCTATATATTACACCGTCTGGGCCACATAACCTTATGTGGCAATACGAGGGCGTGGAGCATTAATTAAGCATGAAACCTATCTTTCCGACTACGCCACCTAGGGAATCGCAACCCAGGAATTAAGAAAATGCCTTAGTGATTGTGAAGGCACGCACGGGTCCAAATCACCATAAGAGTCAGAGACATAAGTCAAGAGTACAAAAATAATTTATTTAACAATAAAATACTTTAAAATGGAAACACTCAGTGGATCTCGCCCCTTTTCGCCAGGAAACTGAGACTTTCCAACACAGGCAGTTTTTGTTAGAGCAAGTCGCCCAAAGTGGACAGTCACTACAATCAAATGTACACCCAAATATACACACAAAAGCTGGTGTTAATGAAAAGCACAGCATACACCTAAAACGAAGCACACTCCCACCACCATCAGCAGGGCCTCTCTCCGCCCCCTGGTGCCCAGTTCCTGGCGAAACAGGTGAAAGAGAGATGAATTCTGCCCCCTTAGGGCGACAGACTTTAACAGGTTCAACTTAACTGACAAGAATACTAAAGAAAATAATTAACAAAACTCAGAAAAATAATTCTAAACAATGACAAAAAATCTTAAACAGAATATAAAGAAAACAAAAATAAAACAAATTAAGCAAATGTTAACTGAGATAAACTAAAATGAATCGCTGGTTTTACAGCCAAACACACAGACTTAAACTCAGCTCACAAATCCTCAGGCATGATCTTAAAGTATATAAAGAAACAAAAATTAATTGAAATGAGCTTAAGAGCCACTCCAGGAGAAAATACCAAGAGAGAGGACTGTCCCTTTAACAGCCAACACGAGGCACCGTTGCCTAAAGTAGGTAATTCAGGTCAAAAAGGCCACGAAGAAGCAT
Organism: Triplophysa siluroides; assembly: GCA_006030095.1. Classification (NCBI taxonomy): domain Eukaryota; kingdom Metazoa; phylum Chordata; class Actinopteri; order Cypriniformes; family Nemacheilidae; genus Triplophysa; species Triplophysa siluroides. The sequence goes on along the minus strand of VCII01000030.1, from coordinate 384,114 downwards.
TAGAAGCGTGGGAAAGCGCCCAAGCTGGAAATAGAACAGCAACGCTGTGACGAGAGCGCAAAGCAGCCCCCCCTCAGTTAGCAAACGGCCATAGGACTCGCACAAACACCTAAAACACAAAGCAAGATGTTACGCCGCCATATTCTCCCTTGGCTTATGCCCACACATCAACATACATACCCGCGATCAGTTGCAGTGCCACTCAAAGCCTGAATACCGGAGTTTGTTACTGACCGTGAGACAGATCTCCACGGATTATATCATCCATGAACAAAGTTAAGCTGCATAAAGTACGTATGTTAGCACCGATTTAGTTGGAACTAACCACATCAACCCATTACACGAAACATGATAACCAACGTGCTTACCATCTACAAAGTCCACATCTGGTTCCTCAACTTACAACATCGCGATAAGTGACGGGTAACGATCCAATTTATGGCAGCCCCTTACAGACAAAACACATATCTGTTAGTCAGTGTTTCGAAAGCCCAAAGAGAAACATAAGGAAGAAACATTTTCACCACTGGGTATCAACTCCCCACTCCGACCCCAGCACACCGATGACGTCAGCCACCGGAAATAATAACGCATACCACCCAACTAACGTCCTCTGCTTTTATACACCCACGGGCACAGGTGAGGGCAATTGCCTGTCCTGCCACAATCTACCACACCATTTTGCATCGGCGCCCTGACGATGGAATCAATACCTGTAAAACCCCCTTCTTACATCCAAGGCCTAAATAAAGCCAAACTATCAACAGAGATTATCTCGGAGCAAGTCCCAACCCTGCTCCTGACCACTCCCATAGCCTGGGGAAGACGGTGCACGTTTGAATGCTGGCCTGCTCCAACACGACCAGTCTGCCGAGGGGCAACAGCTCTCTCACCCTGGGGAGTAGAAGGCCTTATAGCTCCATTCACCACCTGTTCTGCGGGTGGAGAGTATGGTGACAAAGAAACTCTACCAGGATTAGATCGTACGGGGTACCCGCTTCCCCGAGTGACACAAGGTGTCTCTGGTACTAACACTACCAAGTCAACGTCATCTCTCTCTTCGTCTATCCGACTCTCCTCTTGATCTTCTGTCATGGCCCTAGGCTGGTCACCTGATAAGGCCTCACTCCGCCCACAAGCCTTCAGCAATGAACGATGGACCCGCCAGATCTTGCTTAAATCTGTTCCTGGCGCAATGGTATATACCAACCCCCCTTCCTCAGGGGAACACATCACCTGATACAGTACGGGACTCCACAAGTCCTGGATCTTATGACGACCCCTGAACGAATGATCTTGCAAATAAACAAACTGACCTTCTAACAAGGGTTGGTCGTGGACGTGTAGATCATGTCGTTCCTTGCGACGACCTGCAGCTGCCTTTAAACGCCCCCGTGCCCCTTCATAGGCAACCTGTAATCGCCTACGGTGCATACGGTGAACACTACCTGACATCGGCTCCGGGACCATACCAAGTAGAAAGTCTACCGGCAACCGAGGTTCTTGCCCAAACATCAAGTAATGTGGGGACTCTCCCGTCCCCTGATGGGGAGTAGTATTGTAACTAAATATAACTTGGGATAAAAAAGAGGCCCAATCCCTCTTCCTCTTCCTACAAGGTGTACAGAGTACGATTGAACCGCTCACACTGTCCATTACCAGCCGGATGATACGCGGTAGTACGAGACTTCTTAACTTGATAGAGTTCACAGAGCTGACGAATAAGGGCAGATTCAAAGTTGCGACCCTGGTCCGAATGGATACGGAATGGGACCCCAAACTTATAAAACCACTCCTTGACCAAAACCTGAGCCACTGTCTCAGCCCGCTGATCACGAGTAGGCACCGCCATGGAAAACTTACTAAATACATCAGTCATTACTAATATATTTTCTTGCTTGGAATAAGAAGGTTCAAGCACTGTGAAATCAATGGCAAGGATCTCATTTGGCTTCGAGGCTAATAGATGGACCACAAAACCCCGTGCTGCTGGCTGATTAGCTTTAGAGAGCTGGCTACGTTCGCACTCTTGACAACAATTTACCACTGGCACATAGACCATTCCCTGAACAACACTTACTAAAGCGAGTGAGGCCAAAAGCTGGAAGACCTGAATCCGGAGGCTCAAACAAAACAGTCGTGCCCTCATATTGGGCTGAACAGGTTGCGGCTACCAACTTAATGGTGCCTCCCGGAATCCGCTGTACCCTACGCCCACGCATCTATCTGAGAGTCAGAGACATAAGTCAAGAGTACAAAAATAATTTATTTAACAATAAAAGACTTTAAAATAGAAACGCCCCTTTTCGCCAGGAAACTGAGACTTTCCAACACGGGCAGTTTCTGTTAGAGCAAGTCGCCCAAAGTGGACAGTCACTACAATCAAATGTACACCCAAATATACACACAAAAGCTGGTGTTAATGAAAAGCAGAGCATACACCTAAAACGAAGCACACTCCCACCACCATCAACAGGGCCTCTCTCTGCCCCCTGGTGCCCAGTTCCTGGTAAAAACAGGTGAAAGAGAGATGAATTCTGCCCCTTAGGGCGACAGACTTTCACAGGTTCAACTTACCTGACAAGAATACTAAAGATAATAATTAACAAAACACAGTCGATAGGACAACCTCAGATTATGACCAGGTGAGGGCAATTGCCCATCCTGCCACAATCAGAATCTTACGACTGAACATTACAGCGCGACGATCTGAGCACGGGAACACGGCAGTTTACGCAATGTCTCGTTCCCTCCTCTCAGGGAACCGAGGTTACGACAGTAACCGGAGACGTTCCCGTTCGAGAGAGGTCTCTCTACATTGCATGAAACGCATTGGGAAACCGAATCAACTCACACCGTGAGAGCAGCAAAGAGCGAAACCCAGCGCTCTCCCAACATAACCACAAGGCAAGTGTGAGGGAAACCACCACAGCCAATCAGTATAGTCCCGAGCACGAGCATTAAGCCCATTGCAAGCCGCGCAAGCGGGAGCCATCAGAAACGGTTCTAAGTTCGGTCAAAATGCATCATTACCGCTGACGCAGTGGGCAATGTGTTCAATCACGCCGTGAGAACAGCGAAAAAAAGATAGACTTTAGCAGAGTTAGCACATAACGTGCACCACATAACTCTTGGCAGTAGCACACAGCACAACTCCCATTGACAGCGCACACCTTACATAGGCCCTAAGATGATTTGATACCACATTCTGCTATGGGATCCAATCAAAACACTCAGAAATCTGGGGGATACCATACCACCATAGTTTGCAGGAATGCTATGCCACTACACTGAGCAATACACATAGCAGAATAACAAGTATAAAAACGGCAAGTGCCGGGGCCGAGCAAGGTAGAAACAAACCCTGTATACTAAGCACTGGCTTGCAGCCAGCGATGTAGAATAAATAACACAGGGCCGAACATACTAGAGTGTACATAGTGAGGACGGAAACAGGCACAACCTTGTATATTTGCATCCCCAAGCAGTAAGACAGTGACGGTGATGGACATGGCCACATACTGTATAAGACACAGGTTCATGCGAGTCATAACCTGAACCGCGAACATGCAGTCATAAATCATGGGCTCATGCGAGTGATAGTTGGGGTAGGCCCCTTATTGACCGCATATATGACGTAGCTGACACACACAGCATAGTCAGACAGCTAGTATGCAAGCAATGCCTGCAAGTCACACAAGCAAGCTGCGATATAGTCGACGTTGCATGAAGCGGTCTCGTAAACCCGCAAGCTCAACACATATATCCGGTGCATGGTGAGCGACTGCGTCTGACGAGGCCATCGGCTCGAGCGAAATGCAGAGAGCATACCATTTGCGCACGAAATGGCATTTAGAGTGATAGGCACATAATCATGCGGTCTGTGTGTGACATACTATCACATTCAACCTCCTGCACGGAGAGCGTTGTAAATCCCATATGCGCAAAAACCGGCTGGGTATTTACACTGATGCCTCTTCAACAGGTCGCATGCATCGGATCGACCAGAGGGAGAGCCAGTACTTAGAGCAAATCTTAGATCGGATAAGAGGACAGAGGGTCACTGCCGTTCTGTTACCCTCACAGATCTGAATGCCAGATCACACTTCCTATTGAGTGAAAGTGACCTATTAGTCAGATATGGTGACCTCTGCATTTAACCCATCCAGAGAGTAGTGAACACACGCACAGCAAGTCGTGAACACACGTACACCGGGAGCAGTGGGCAGCAAGGCACCTTACCAGGGTGCAGCAAGTAGGGGTAAGTCGTTACCCGCCAGCCCTGAGAATCGAACCGGCAACCTTCTGGTCACGAGTCCGACTCTCTAACCATCAGGCCCCAAACATTTACTGCATTGGCCGGGAACGTTCATGAATAAAAAGCAGTGATTGCCGCGACAACATCCATATTAGAAACGGTATGCTGTAGCACTCTCGCCACCGCATTCACAGGGGCTAACGTTAAAATGTCAGACACGGGACAGTGCACCGGGTCGTAGACATTCAAAACGTACCATACACGCTAGTGATGCGCGGATGGCGGTTAAATCCGCGGGCGCTGCGGATGATCCGCGGGTCGGGTGGGTCGGATAATAAAAAAATACATTCTGATTAATTGCGGGTGGGTCGCGGGTGGATGAGATCATATATAAATATTAACTACATTTCTCTAAAAATACGAATGTGTCTTAAATGCATTTTTCATCAGGCAGACACTAATTTGCTAATTAGAAAGAAAGAAAGAAAGAAAGAAAGAAAGAAAGAAAGAAAGAAAGAACGAAGGAAAGAAAGAGAAAGAAAAGTACCGTGTGGGAGCGTTTTAGCGAAGTGGTTAACGAGGATGAATCAAGTGCTGGGTATGTGATATGCAACGACTGTGACGCACTGTGTGTGTATGAAAGCCACAAGACCTTGAATATGGTACATCATATGTGTGCGAAATCGAAAGATTAGATTTAAGCATTTGCAGACATAGACAGTGCTAGAAAATGTACCGTTATCCAGTCATTCGTGTGTGTTTGTGTGTTGCAGTGACAGAAACGGCGATATTCAAAGTCTGAAGGGAGTAAAGCCTGTGTTTATTTTATTAAGAAAATGTAGGCTAATCTGGCCAAAGACAAACTTTTTTTTTTTAAAGCATTTTACGATCATCGTATTATTTTACCATCAGAGATTAGCAGATTAGTTCTAACGTCACTGAATCTGATAACATCATGCTCAAAACAAAGAATTAGAGTAATTAAAGTGACGATCGGGTGCGGATATCTATATCAGAGAAAATTATACGTGCGGGCGGGTGGCGGGTGGATAATTTATTTGAAGCAGCGGTTGCGGGTGACATTTTAGCTCATCCGCGCATCTCTAATACACGCACTCAAGAGCACATATTAAGAGCATGAAAACACCTCTTAGAGGAGCTTATGCTCCATCATGTATACAACACGCGTCGCAATGCGACCAGTCCTCGTCGCACACATGCCAGTGTACAACTCGGAGTTGTGGTGTTCATTTGAGTCAATAGGAATGACTAAGAGAAGCGATTAACTTTGTCAGATAGGGGGAACCATTTTGTATGAATGGAAACAGCAACCTGTCACTCGTGTAAAGTACTATAAGCACATCCTCTACAGGTGGCCTTGTGAAAGGGAGAAAAATAAACGCAGTGCATGATCTCCTCCGTTGCGAGCAGACTACAGTAGCCAACGTGAACCTTCACAGATGAGCTTGAACCAAGACTCAACTCAACTTAACTTTATTTATATAGCGCTTTTTACAATTTTCATTGTTACAAAGCAGCTGTACACGAGACGCATTGAATACAAGAAAAACAACTAAAGTCATATACCTGTAAAAACAAGAAAAAGGTGAAAACAACAAAAGACAGACATACAAATGCTCCACACACACAATATGCATACATACTTACACACATTGACATAGACGCACACACGCAAACACACTCGCACACACGCACAGTGAAAGCACACATTTGAGATAAAGGAGAGAGAACCACAGGTCAAATATTAAACGGACTATAAATTCTTATATGCAATATTAATTATGTCTAACTTCTAAAGCAGCCCCCCCGGCCAGAAAAATAGTGCAAAACAATATGCAAACGGTGGCGAGGAACCCAAAACTCCAATCGAGAAAATAAACCTCAGGAGAACCCAGGCCCAACCAGGGGATTCCAGTTCCCCTCTGGCAAAAGCTGCTGCCTCTGCACAAGCTCAACAGTGCTTGCACAACAAGGCTACATAAAAAATTAAATAAATTTACTAATAAGGTAAATTATAGATTTAAGATTATCATTAACAATCTAATAGCATTTGAAGTGTTGTAGAAAAATCGTGTCAAGTTGCCGCGTCCTTTATCCAGCTCTATCATCTCAGCTCTTGTCAGGTCACCGCTTCCCAATCTCAGCTCTGCCTTCAGGTCTGGGCATGAACTGCATCCTGCGGTAACCTTGGAACAAAGAGACAAGACTGGCTGAGAGTAGAGTACTGTTCTGCACTCTTTGATGCAACAGGTACATCATTTGTTGTTGGATGTGTTCCTGGTTCCGGTTGATCTAAATAATGCAGCCTAAATCCTCTGAGGATTAGTATTATGGAAGTGTAGTGTATGGAAGTGTAGTGTATGCAAGATTAAAAAGATGCGTCTTTAGTCTAGATTTAAACTGACAGAGTGTGTCTGCCTCCCGAACAGTGCAGGGAAGAATATTCCAAAGTTTAGGCGCTAGATAAGAAAAGGATCTACCACCTGCACTTGATTTTGAAATTCTAGGTATTACCAACTGACAGGACGCCTGAGAGCGTAATGCACGTGGAGGATTGTAATACAATAGAAGTTCATTCAAATACTGCGGCGCTAGACCATGTAGGGCTTTATAGGTAATAAGCAAGATCTTAAAGTTAATGCGATGCTTTATAGGTAACCAGTGCAAGGTTGACAGAACCGGGGTTATATGCTCATACTTTTTTGTACGTGTAAGAACTCGAGCTGCCACGTTTTGAACCAGTTGCAGTTTTTGTAATAGGCCTAACCACCTAAAAGTGCATTACAGTAATCTAGTCTTGATGTCATGAATGCATGAATTAATTTCTCTGCATCTGACAGTGACAGCATATGACGTAGTTTAGATATATTCTTAAAATGGAAAAATGCAATTTTACAGGTGTTGGCGACATGGCTCTCAAATGACAGATTACTATCGAATACAACGCCAAGATTCTTAGCTGACGACGAGGATTTTATGGAGCATCCGTCAATAGTTAAGCAGTATTCTTGTGGCTCAGTGGTAAGAGCATTGCGCTAACAACGCAATGTAGTGGGTTCGATCCCAGGGATTGCAAATACCTATGTAAAATGTATAGGATACAGCAATGTAAGTCGCTTTGGATAAAAGCGTCTGCCAAATGCCTAAATGTAAATGTAAATGTATTCTTGGTTGTTACGTATGGCGGTTTTTGGTCCAGTAAGTAACACTTCTGTTTTGTCCGAGTTCAGTAGTAAAAAATTGTTACTCATCCAGTTTTTTAAATCAACTATGCATTCCTTTATTCGATGGAACTGCTGGGTTTCATGAGGCTTCGAGGAAATATAAAGTTGAGTATCATCAGTATAACAGTGAAAGCTAATTCCGTGTCGCTTTATTATATCTCCTAGAGGTAGCATATATAATGCAAAGAGCAGAGGCCCTAAGACTGAGCCCTGTGGTACACCGTACTGGACTTGCGATTTGCGGGACACCTCATTGTTTATTGCTACAAATTGAAAACGGTCAGATAAATAAGACTTAAACCATTTCAATGCTATTCCATTAATGCCGACGTACTTTTCGAGTCTGTGTAGGAGTATGCTGTGGTCAATGGTGTCAAATGCAGCACTAAGGTCTAGCAGCACCAATAACGAAATACAGCCACGGTCAGACGCTAAAAGCAAATCATTTGTAACTCTGATCAAAGCAGTCTCTGTACTGTGACATGCTCGAAATCCAGACTGGAATTCTTCATTAATGTCATTCCTTTGGAGGAAGGAGCATAACTGAGTTGAAACTACTTTTCAAGAACTTTAGATATAAAAGGTAAATTCGATATAGGCCTGTAATTCCCTAGTTCTCTTGGGTCGAGTTTGGGTTTTTTGACAAGGGGCCTTATAACAGCCACCTTAAATGCTTTAGGCACATGTCCTAATGTCAGAGATGAGTTAATAATGCTAAGAAGAGGATCTATAATTTCCGGGAGCATTTCTTTCAGTAGTTTTGTAGGTATAGGGTCTAGCACGCATGTTGTTGATTTTGATGATCTAATGATCTTAGAGAGTTCATCATGATCTACTGTAGAAAATAATTGCAATTTCTCCTTAGGGGTGCTGTAGTTAATTTGTTCAGCGGGTTTCACTTCTGGTTGCATTGTTATAATTTTTTCTCTAATATCTTGGATTTTACTAGTGAAGTAGTTCAAAAGTTCCGCTCCATTTTACGGGACGCTTTCTTTATAGCCTGAGTGTGTTCATTATACCACGGTGTTGGGCTGCCATTTTTAATCTTTTTTAAACGCAGAGGAGCAACTGTGTCTAATGTTTCCGAGAAGGTAAAGTTAAAATTTTCAATAGTAATGTCAAGATCGTCAACGTTTTTACTCATGCTAGATATTTGAGACAATTCAGGCAGATTGTCGAGAAACGCATTTTTGGTTGTTGAAGTAATCATTCTATCATATTTGTAACAAGGAGTTTGATTTGCAGCCGTAGGCCAGTGAAGCAAACATAATATCAGATAATGATCCGAAATGTCTTCACTCTGTTGAACGATTTTAACATCGTCCACATTTATACCGTAAGATAGTATTAAATCTAAAGTATGATTACGAAGGTGAGTGGGTCCTGACACATGTTGACTAACGCCCATGGAGTTAAGAGTGTCTTTGAAAGCCATTCACAAGGCATCTGTATCATTATCTACATGGATGTTAAAGTCACCAACAACAAGGACTCTATCTGCGGCCAGTACTAGTTCTGATAAGAACCCACCAAATTCTTTAATAAAATCTGTGTGGTGCCCTGGAGGCCTATATACAATAGCAAGAATAAATTTAAAAAATGTTTTGTCCTTAGTATTAGGTGTTGATACGTGAAGTACCATGACTTCAAAAGAATTGTATTTAAAATTAGACTTCTGAGAGGTGATAAAAGAATTATTGTGAAGTGCAGCGACACCTCCCCCTCTACCTTTTAGACTAGCTCGTGTTTATAGTAATAATCTTGGGGAACGGATTCATTTAGAGTAATATAATCATCTGGCTTTAGCCATGTTTCTGTCAAACACAGCATGTCTATTTTATGATCGGTTATCATATCGTTAACAAAAAGTGCTTTATTTGAGAGAGATCTAATATTAAGCAATCCGAGTCGTAACAGTTGATTATCTGTATTTTGTTCATGTTTGATTTGTTTAACGCTTATTAAATTACTTTCAAGAGGTTTGCGCATTATCTTATGTTTGCTAATCCGGGGAACAGACACAGTCTCTATTTTATGTTGTTTGTGAGAAGTCTCTAGACTGAGTCTAGAGAGCGTGATCATATGTTTACACCCTTTTGAACAACATGCTTTATGCTCCACACAGCAAGACGCTGCACTTGGGGATGTTCAGCACATTACACTAATGGGCCAATCAACAGTACAAAATGCTCAAAATCAAGCGAAAGGCGCTCGACCAGTGCTGTAATGGCGCACATGATAAGGGCAGTTAACCGAGCATATAAAGAAGACAGAGACAACTGTCCACAAGATGTAGTAACAAAACGCGACCACTCGTACAAGGCAGACACCTTACACAAAGTGTAAGCTCGTAAGTAGGAAACGGTTGAAGCATGGCAAGCCAGCGGCTCTCAGCCACAGCGCTAAGGGCAGAAACCGGCGCGGATGTAGCTCTGTACCCAGCTGTCTTACAAGTAATACACAGAGCAATGCCAAACATGCGGTACCTGCTGTGTAGCAAACGCGGGCTCGAGCGGCTGCTGATAGGGCAGTGTCAAAATAACAGGGACGCGAAAACATTTGCTCTCTGAATCAGTTCACAATTAGGATGGCCACATGAACCACAGAAAACGCCTATGACGAGGGGATTAAAACAAATATATGGCTCAGTCGGGGTACAATAACCCGTATGACGATCTGTGAACCGCCGAAAGCACCTGATACAAGGGGCTGTCTTGATATGCCACACATATGATAGAACGCAAAAAAGGGAGGACCTATTATTAGTGAGGAGGCGCATAATAAGCACGCAATGATTGGCAAGGTCCGGACAGGATGGTGACTATCATTTGACTTGGGGCGAGAGAACATTGCGAAGCTGTAACTCTGGACGGCAAAACCATGTCCTGCTCTCGTGAATGCCCACTCCCAGCACCGCCGCTTTCTGCCAACTGCAACCGAGATCACACCGATGAAGCGGGGTGATCTGCGACCAAACTGGATTGCATAACAGCGCGTAGTGCGCGGTAGTAATTTCGTAGTAGTAGGCAAATCTATTGGCCAATCAAACAGAAGTATGATAGGGAACAGTACCGAGTGACCAGGGTGTTGTGAACTCATAATAACACAGCTCTACCAGGTGCCATACATATGCGGGGGAGCTTAAAGCTTCACAGATCCATATTGCTCGATACAGGGGGCTTAGCGTTGCGTATACAGGAGCACTGAAAACCTAACATGTATCAAGCACAAAACTAGCACCACCCCTTAGGTCACCCAACGCTCAGCGCTGTCTCCTGGGGTACGATATGAGGCTGGGACACAAGAGATTACAACAGCGCGCATAAGTAACACAAGCTCCAGGTTGGAGGTCTGTGCAAAAACGGGCGCGCACACCCATACAGTCACATGGGCAGTGTTGCTTCCATGGAAGTATCGCAAGCCCCTTAGTGGAGGGCCTGCACCCTTTAAGCCAAAAGGATTTACACAGGTATTACAGACGCTTCACATCCGTATAATATAAAATATAGCGCACACGTAAAACATTTCAGTGTACTTTGGACATGGGGAGGGATGGTTAAGACGGGAATCGAACCCGGATCTCCCACATAGAAGAGAGGCTCTGACCACTGTCCTACATGGGACGCCTCACAAATGCATGTAGCACGTGCGTGAAAATGCTCGTCGCCATTTTGAACGGCGTCCATCTAAAGAATAATCACAACATGTGCTGACATGGCATACCGCAATTACAATAGGGGCCCACTCACATGTCAAAATTAAGCACGGGGTCTTCTCGTGTACGAGAAGCGGCTCATAGTGTGAGAAACGTCTGATCTACACGGCATAAATAAATGAGGCAAAACCTAAGGGGGGTGCTCCTTGTGTGAAAAATGACTGAATTACACAGCATAAACACAAGGCATAAACCTATGGGAAAGGGTTTGCTCATTGTGAGAGAACTGCTGAATTAGTGTAGAGCTGAGGCAGCCTCTCCAGAGGCGGAATACACCTTCTCCGCTATTTTGCGTTGCGATCGCCTGCTCGACGGGAGGAATGTGCGCGTAGCCGCGGGCTTCCGCCCCACCCACCAAGGCGAAGATGGCCGATCCTGAAGCGTGTCACAACCTCCTCGTGAATGTCAAGAAAAGGGCGCGCGTTTCTTTAGGGCGCCGTGGCGGCTGCAGAAACAAGGTGGCCGGCTTCTCGCACAGCCTGGTAAGGACACAGAAGAGCTCCACTTCGCTCGCTCCCTCTCGGACTCAGACAGGACCCTGTCGGAAGCTGCCAGCGACATGAGCTCATCCCTGACGCGCCAAACAGGACTCTAATTGACGAAGAAGACAGGCGCTGATGGCAGTCCGGCACTCCATTTCCCCGGGGGGAGGGGCGGCAGTCCCGACAGTAGCTCGCTGGCGGCGTCGGGATGCTGCCTAATCGAAATCTCCGAGGGCGGCGACTCTCTCCGAGCCTTCGACACCCAAGGAAGGAACTCGCAGTGCGGGCAGTAGAATCGGAGAGAGCCGCCTCCGCATGGACCAGTCCCGGGCAGAGTACGCAGTGAGCGTGCATGTTCTGTGGGTCTATGCCCCGGAACATAAGGCACACACGGGCATGCTGGAACACACAAGTAGGAGGATCCTAGTTCTTCCTCGTCTCCTGGGTGTATCCTCAACAGCACGTGAAGGTAGGTGAAGGAGAAAGATTCTGAGGTTATGTGGCCCAGACGGTGTAATATATAGAGGTGGCGACCAAGCCCCTAAGCGCCGTCTTGGACCACATTGGCCAGTTACATTTTCATTTCCACTGGCATTATTCAATAAGGCTTCAGTAAGGTTTAGAGAAGGGGAGCCCCCTATGCGTTTCATGCAATGTAGAGAGACCTCTCTCGAAAGGAAACTAAAATGTATTTACAGGACAAACCATGTATGATGTTAATGTTAATTGACAAAGGTGACATTATCTTAATCAACATGTGTTCTTGATATGGGTGATTAAAGAGTATCAAAAATCATATGTAATGTTCAAAAATAAAATGTTCTTGAATACACACCTAAGAGGACATTGACCTAAACACTTGAAAAACAGCTCTCAGCAACCTACATATCCACAGTTTGAGTTATTTTTATTAGGCCTTTATTTAATGCAAGTTTGTTATTTTGAATATGCCTTTACTTTAATCCAAGAAGTAATGATGTATTGTAATTATGGAATACTATAAAGATCAAATAAACGAAAAATAATATTCATACCTATTGTAAACGTGTGTATACTGTTAACTTTATAGCTAGAACGGTCAGATTCAGTTATGAGTGTTCTATTAAAGATGTATCATCTTTTGACATAATGATTGTCACTTTAACTTTAGACTTTACAACTTTTTGTTGGGTTTTGGTCACCATTTTTTCAGAAATCACATGAAGGCCCATTTCATGTATTTCAGGTTCAAGCCCTTTTAAAATTTATGGGAAAGTTAGGTAATAACAAATTATACAAAAGTACCTGCCATTGACCAATAAGTTATTCATCTGTTATCACGTCATTCATAAAAAGCAACTTTATTTGTTAAAAAATCTGATTATGCACAGTTTAAAATATAGTCTGATTGTGAAGTCTGATTATATAATTCATACTATAACACATGTTCTTTAAGACACAGTCAGGGTTTATAGTATTTCACCATCATGAGCACAACATGTTAACATAACACAGCTTTATAAATCTAGTAATCTGGTCTCCACGTGGGGAACCCACATTCACTTTATGAGGTGCCTGCCATGCACAGGGATCAACAGTAAGAGATGCACATGAATGAACGATTCAGCAAGTGCTGCACCATCATGAAAGTTAAGCTTCGCCGATGTAAAAATATTCAAGTGCAAAAATATGTAAAAGTCATGATCACTGTGAGCCTGAGAAGATGTGTGTGCACATATCACATGAAACGCAAAGATGCACATAAATAAATAAAAAAACGCATAAAAAATGTATGTGCTGAATTAAGTCGGATACATCTTTATCCGACAAGAATATGTGCGCAATTAAACATGATAGAAACGCATTTGCCGAATAAATTCCTCAATAAATTAATCCAAAAATGTATGCGCCCTTCCTCAATTGACAGCATAACTGGACTAACCAACGGTCCGGTCTCGTTGTTCACCATCTGGAATGTTGTTCTAAAATGCTTTAGCCAAAGTCTGACATGAAAGTGGTTTCAGATACCGCTGGGTCTTATACCGCTGGGTTCCTAAAGAGCAGGCAATAGAAAATTCTCCAGTATAGCTTTGTTAAATAAATCAATGTGATGCCACAAGTGTCTCTGTAGTCCTGTGTGATTTTTGCTGTAGGGAATTGCATGTTTAATGTTGGCTGTATTTGTAATGAGTTTTTATATGTTGATGTTATATGTTTGCCTGTAGTTGACACTTGCTGTTGTTGTTGATGACTGGAGGGGGCCACAGATACAAGGAAGACAAAAAACTTTTTAAGAAAGGACAAAAAACAGCACAATCACAATCAATTCCCCTCTGAAAGGTGCGCATTTATTGTGTTCTATCTCTGTGCTCAGAGCAGCAAAACATTTATAAGATATAGCCTATTTATGAAATAAGACTATTATTCTATTGCAGAAACCTAGATTTTCCTTAGTGATATTGGGCGCCAGATTATAAAGATTGTATTGTGGCCAGCATGCCAAAGGCAAATCAGCGTCGCCAAGGAAACTGCGCAATCAAGCCACTGCACATGCCGATCGTTGGCACCTGCTCCCCATCAAGCTTACCCCATATAATCAGGAGAAGAAGAAGGAAGGGTGTTCAAAAGTATTAATTTCTATTAAAACAAATGTAGGCCTATATTGACTACATTGTGATTTCTTTGTCCATATAAATTGGTTTATGTGGTAGAATTGAACCTCTTAAGTTTTTTTGTACTAATGTGCAGTTTCCACGTTATTAAACAGATGTATTTTGCAGTCCAGCTAGAAGTTGGTATTTAAACTAACAGAGATTTTGAACAAATATCATATTTGTTAAACAGTGTGAATGGCTCTCTGGTGAGACGGAGACAGAGCGCTGCACAGAATCCACTGCGCTTGAGAGGGGTTTTAGTGGGGTTATAAGTAATCGCGTCATAACTAAATGGCCCTGCTGGCCCTGCTTTAACAAATTTAAACAGTTCAAAACAAAATACATGTGTAACGATGTGCTGGATCCGTGTATTAGCTCTTAAGGTGAAGGTAGGATTAAGGTATATTTAATTTGAAGTCGATTTTATGCAGTTTTTACATTTGGTTATTTTATTCAATTTCTGTATGAAAACTGTTTTTAACAATTTCGTATACCATTAAAACACAAAACATGACCATTTAACCACTCTAATACGCTACTCTGCGAATGGTTATGGTGGTATACCTGAGGTGAAATTGCATAAACCCTAAACGTTGTATAACAAAAAAAAGTATGCATCAAATTATGCATCACACAGTTTAAAGTTTGAAAGTATTTTCTTATTATATCCAACAAGTAGCCCTCTGGATGGTGTGATCTTTTCAGGTAGCTCTCGCTCACAAAAGGCAGATTTTAGTCTATAAATTCAGATGAATGTACTGCACATCTACTCACTTGTAGACATCACTCTTGTGACTCTTCACATTGCTGTGAAACCCCACTGTGTACACTGGAATGTGTGCCAGCTTTTTGTAGGGAATCTTCATCTAAAATAGGTACAAAAATCTGATGATTTTAATATCCGCAATGATACTGTACATCCACTCATTGAAATTAATCCAGGAGATGCATAAGAATAAAACAGAAATACCTTTGCACTACAAGAGCTACAGACAGACCTAAAAGACAAAGAATATAATTTGTTAATATAATTTACTGCAGGGGTGTCAAACTCAGTTCCTGGAGGCCCGCAGCTCTGCACAGTTTAGCTCCAACCAGTTCTAAAGCACACCTGCTTGGAAGTTTCTAGTAATCCTGAAGATGTTGATGAGATGAATCAGGTGTGTTTGATTAGGGTTGGAGCTAAACTGTGCAGAGCTGCGGCCCTCCAGGAATTGAGTTTGACACCTGTGATTTACTGGATCAGGAAAAAAATATTTTAGCATTTAAGTGAAACAGAAACCTTTTACAGAGGAGGCAAGTAGATGGCCAGGAAAACAGTGGAAATTTAACTCGACAACAGCAGCATATCTGAAAAACAGACATACAGATTTGTAATTTGGGTTAGACAGATTAACAAATCATGTTGTCCGTGAATCAAATAAAAGCTTGCACCTTTCCCTTCTTCAGATTATTATAAAGGTCCTTGTTCTGCATGTATTTCTCCATCTCAGCTTTGACAAGTATCCGGCGCACATTGATAACCTCATCCACCGTTAATGCCAAACTGTCCACTGGATGACTGAACTCCTCCTGTGCACGAGAAGATGAATAAGATTTTCTTCTCTATGTGATCACATTTCAAAAGCACCAGTCACTCCTCTGACTTTATTCTTGTTCTTTACAGTATTTAGGAATGTCAGAGAACAGCATCTATTTCACTTATATCAAAATTATTTTCTACTTCATTTCTGTGCATCAATGGCATGCTGTTGATGTTTTTACCACAAACAATAGATTCAACATAGATCCTAAAGTAGAATCCAGATACGCTCAGTAATGCAGCTAAGCTCGAGTGCGATCAAACAGTCCTGTTGATGCGGTTCAGTTTGAACCGCAATCAGTTTGGTGAAATTGCTTATGGAAATTTGGAAAATAATATGGAAATAATCTGTTGTAATAGTTCATAGTTTGTGTATCACAAAAAGTAAAATTATGAGTGAATAACTATAAAATAATATTATGTTATACTGTGTTGTCATTATGCGCGTGTTTGGGTAGACCTAATAGGTACATGTGCGCATTTTCGCGCAAAATTTGTATACTTGAACCACCTCCGAGGATAGTGGAGGTCTCGAGTCACGAGCACTGTTTTTTTGAGGTTCGCGGTCTGAAAAGTCTGGGAACTACTGATTTAGGAGACTTACAAATAAGGTAAACAATGGTGTCATAGTTCACAGAAGAGTGGAGACTCAAATGCAGGGAAAAACAGTTTATTACAAAAAACAAAGCACACAACAGACAGGAAACACACCAAAGTCGAGAGCGGTGACACCAGGGGTAGCAGGAAGCAGTCCGCGGGGAGGGAAGCTCGACTCGACTTTGACTCCGAAGGAGATAATTAACTATACTGAGGAAGAAGGCATTCCTGCTTTCTTGTAGCTCAGTGGTAAGAGCGTGGCGTTCATAATCAGTTTTCTCGCTGTAATGACAAAAATTGCACTTGTTTGATCTTGAAAGAGCAACAAAGTTGGGCTCATAAGAAGATAACATGATCCGCAAGAACTGATGGACATGCTGACTTTAAATGGAGGAACGAGTGATTGTTTTTATTGCATTCATATGTGAAAAGCTTGACTCACATGTGTAAGCTGTACCAAACATAGTCAAAATGAAAATGGCCAAATTTCTGGTGTTTGGGGAATGGGATTGGTTCAATTCAACACAAAAACGTATGCATCCGCCACACAGAAATCGACTCTTTAAATCAGATGACGTTTGGATGTCTATGAGCTCCAAGTGCAACAATCCTTCATCCAATGATGTGAGCACCTCTTTGGCTTTTGAACCAAACGCCCCTCCCGCATCAACACTAAAAGGGTCCTTGATACACTGCATCACCTCTGGGGATATATTAAAGTTGTCAAACCTTGCAGCAAAATTCAAACGCAGTTTGTCTAAGAAATCCCTCATAACTGTGGTAATTTGTGCAGAGGAGTTTCTGATGAAGTCCCGCAGTGTTGGGAAATGCAGCATTTTCGCACTGTTCAAATCAGTCACAAACAAGTCCATCTTGCGTTGAAATGCATCAAGTTTTTCCACAATATTGCTGACAGTTTTATCCCTTCCTTGCAAGTCCAGATATAGCCTGTTTAAATTATGTAAAATGTCATTCATAAAATACAAATCTGCCACGAATGCCTCATCAAGCATCAGATGCCGACTTTATTATTTTTACGAAGGAAAACAGGAATTTCCTGCCTAAGTTCACAGAACCGTTTCAGTGAATTGCCTTTACTTAGCCACCTTACATCATTATGCAGAAGTAAATCAGTGTGATCAGCAGACATGTCTGACAAGAGTTGGCGAAACGAACAATGCTCTAGGCTGGAAGTTGGTCAAATGAAATTAATTATGGACATGACACTGTCCATTACATTTTTAAATTCGCCAATTAGTTTAGCGCACAGAACGCTCTGGTGAATCAAGCAGTGCAGCGATTTAATTTGTGTGGCAACTTCGGAGAGGCGCGCATAAAACCCCTGTACCCTTCCCGCCATGGAATGTGCATTTTCCGTTGCAAGCATATTTACATGTTACAAGTCTAATCCGTGCTCAGAAAAAAATTAAAGAAATGTTTCAAAAAGTATCTCACAAGTTGCATGTCCCTCCAATGGAATTATTCCCAGCGGGTCCTCCCGAAAGCACGTCCCAGCCAAAAACCTCACATAGAGACAAAGCTGTCCCACATCGCTATCATCAGTAGATTCATCCATGGCTAATGACATTACCTCCGCCTTTTTTAATCATTATAAAAGAGTTTCGAAAACATAATTTGACAGTATTTCAACTCTTCGTTTGGTTGTTGTGTCGGACATCAGAATTTTCTCAATAGATGCAATTATGTTGTCTCTGACTTTATTATCACTCAAATGTATACAATGGCCAGCATGCAGTCTTTCAGAGTCTTTGAATCAGTAAACAGTTTCTTCTTTTTCCCGAGGATCCATGCCACATGGAGAGAAGCTTCAGTAGCCCTCTCTTGCTCGGAACACGATCGATACATGATGGCCCGTCTTTGTTCATAATCAGAAGTGAGACTTTATAATTTATGCCTGCGAGCAACAGAGCCTGATGGATATTGAGTGTCAAAGTTTGCATGTTTGGTTCTGAAGTGTCTTCTCAAATTGTACTCCTTCGTTCGTCACACTCATTGCAAATCAAACACACTGGTTTCGGTAAAGCAGGTAGAAACAGATATTTTTCTGTCCATTCACCACAAAACTACCGGTTTTCACTTTTTTTTTAAGGTAGAGATCGATATATTTTAACGTAGGACTGCTTTTTGCCATTTATTTGGAAAATAAGAGTTCTGGTTCTCGTTGTTGTGCTATGTTTTTTTAATAGTCTTCCGGCAGGGATTGGCTAAAAATAAATGCTTTCGAGTGCACAATTCTTAAATTGGCTTAGCAATTTTAAATGTTAAGGCAGGCCAGGTAAAGATGATTGGCGGGCCGCCAGTTGACTAGCCTTTTTGTAGAGGATGAATCTACAGGACCGGGTGGTGTTGGCAACATGATCCGTGAAGTTTAGCTAACATCAATTACCACTCCCAGGTTTCTGGCCATTCTGGAAGGTGTGATGATTGATGGGCCTAGTTGAATGGAGAGGTTGTGATGAATCTTTGGGTCGGCCAGGATTACAAGCAGTTCTGTTTTAATCATCACGTAGGCATGATGAAATGCGTGCAGAGACAGTAGGATTGTCAGCCTGAAATGACAGGTGGAGTTGTGTAAATAGCAGTAAAAGTAAAAGCGATGTTTCCAAATGACAGAACGTAGGGATGTCATGTATACGGAAAAGAGAAACGGTCCAAGCACTGAGCCCTGAGGCACCCCTGTATTGTGATGTTGTGACTCAGAGATCTCACCTCTTCAGGATACTCTAAATGACCTGCCGGAGAGGTAAGACTTGAACCATTGTAGCACCATTCCAGAAACACTGATAGCCTTGAGGTTCAACAGGAGGATGTGGTGGTTCACGGTGTCAAAGGCAGCAGATTGATCCAGTAGGATGAGAACTGTGTTACATTGGTAGGAAGGAGAGCCCTCGCTGCTGAGGGGGATCACGGTACTGGGGAGTTCAGGGCAGCACGGACGAGGGAAGTCGCGAGTGGCAGTCCAAGGCGGTGGTGCTGAAGCAAGTACGCGTAGGATGGGACGGAGAGCTCACTGCCGTGCACCTGGGTCGAGGTGGGGTGGATGCCGTCCGAGAGGGAGCGGAGGAGCCGTCGCCATTGCCCGTGGGCCAGAGTCTGCTGCCGTTCGCCGTGAAGGGGAGGAACAGGAAACCGAGGACTCGCTGCCCTCAGCCGGAGGAACCATTGGACTCAGAGATCTCACCTCTTCAGGATACTCTAAATGACCTGCCGGAGAGGTAAGACTTGAACCATTGTAGCACCATTCCAGAAACACAGATAGCCTTGAGGTTCAACAGGAGGATGTGGTGGTTCACGGTGTCAAAGGCAGCAGATTGATCCAGTAGGATGAGTACAGATTAGTAAGAGGCTGCTCTTGCCAGTCTCAGGGCTTCAGTGATGGATACATCAGATAATCAGGGGGCAGGCCTAGACGTAAGAGGGCATAAACTGTCTATGCAGGAAGTTAGTGTGGAGCAAAGAGTGTCGATGGCACTGTTAGTTTTCAATGGAGAGAGCTGTTCACAGGGAGGGAGTGTGGCGGAGACCGTAGAGGATAAGCGGGAGGGAGAGAGTGTTTGTAGGTTGCACCGGAATGTGACCAGTGGGGAAGCATGTCTGGAGAAGTTAGGTCGAGATCAAGAGTGATGAGGAAATTATCAGACGTGTGCAGCGGGTTGACCTGAGAGTGATGAGTGGAGCAGTAGCGTGTGTAGATAAGATCTAGTTGATTACCAGACTTTTGGGTTGCTGAAGTGGGAACTCGCTTGAGGACAAACGATGCAGTCAGGTTGTTGAAGTCGGCAGCCTGTGGTTTTTCAAAGTGGATGTTGAAGTCTCCAAGTACCACCATAGGAGTACCATCCTCAGGGAAGGATGACAGAAGTGCATCCAACTCCTCCAAGAAATGTCCAAGCTGACCTTGGGGAGGACGATAGATAACTACAACATGAGTTTTAACAGGGTGGGTGACAGTAACATCATGTGACTTGAAGGAGATGTTTTTGTCACATGAGGGTGCTAGCTGTCTGAAATTCCCGTCCATAGGGATAAGTAGACCGGTTCCTCTACCCCTCCTGTGGGAGAAAGTGTAGTTATTGGATGGGCAGCCGGTGTGGCACTGTCCTCTAGCTTGATCCAGGATTCAGTAAGTGCTAAAAGAGAAAGACCAGAATGTTTAGCAATAGCTGTGATGAAATCTGCTGTGTTTACAGCAGATGGGCAGTTCCATAAACCAATAGGAAATGTAATTGAGGTAGTTGTGGATACTGAAATGTGCGCAGATCAATTGAATTTAGCAGGACATGCCTTAATCCAACAAATTATAATCTTAGAATTCCAGAGAATGAGATCTCTGGTATCCCAAGAGAGGCCTATGTGGTGTTTGTGACACCCAGCTTGTACAGCAGGCATAATAATGGAGGCTTAATGGAAGGCACACATTAATCAAAACGGCCTATTACTGTTTAAGGAATGATATCTTTAATGCAGTGGATGCGATCTGAGCTGTGAAGTTGAAGAAGCTGAATAGTTGCACAAGTCAAAAAGCAAATATTCAAAATTCCAGAATTAGCTGTGAGTACTTTATGACTGTAGTACAAACATAAAAAAATATTTTTGCAGTAAAGTAGGCCTATGAATTACGCGTTTGTGTTTGTTATTGTAGTTTAGGGTGACCATACGTGCCATTTTCCGCAGACATGTCCTGAACAGGATTTCAGTTGCGTCCTCCAGAGGTCGCATTTGTCCACCGCATACATCATCAGGTTTATTATTTCAGGTATTATTTCAGAATTTCAAGTCTTAATTTTCAGTATTTTTGTTTTACCAGTTGTTACATTAGATTGAGTGTCCAGGTAAAAAATATTAACTGTAAAAGTTCTTAGATTTGATTATAAAAACTCTTTTATAAAACTCCTGATTATAAAAAAATAGTCCTTTACCTGTATACAGACATGACATTAAACAGATACATAGATAGGACTGTGTGCGAGTAAAACATTTTTTTTGGTCCATTTCTTTAGCTGTTTTGATGTCAAAAGTGCATTATGTGTCAATACGACTGTAACGAGTGGGGCGGGATGAGAGCCGTGAGGGGATGAGAGACGCGAGGAAACGATGTGGGACCGGTGACGCGAGTGACAATGAGTGTCAGCTGCGCGTAGCACCGGTCTCGCATCTATCACGCAGGAGATCGGAAGCATAAAAGGATGAGCGACAGGAGGTTACAACGAGAGAGGACCAGGCCTGGACACTGTTGTGTTAAGTCTTATTTATGTTTGTGTATCCGGCAGTCGACCGTGAGGTGGCTGTTGGCCCTTTACTTTCGTTTTGTATTGTTTGCTTATTTTATTAAAGTTGTTAAATGTTCGCTGGTTGCCGCCTCCTTCCTGCCCTACTTTGAACTGTTTTACATTGGTGCCAAAACCTGCGAGGAAGGAGAGCCCTCACTGCTGAGGGGGATCACGGTGCTGCGGAGTTCAGGGCAGCGCGGACGAGGGAAGTCGCGAGTGGCTGCCCAAGGCAGTGGTCCTGAAGCAAGTACGGGTAGGATGGGACGGAGAGCTCACTGCCGTGCTCCTGGGTCGAGGTGGGGTGGATGCCGTCCGAGAGGGAGCGGAGGAGCTGTCGCCGTTGCCCGTGGGCCAGAGCCTGCTGCCGTTCGCCGTGAAGGGGAGGAGCAGGAAACTGAGGACTCGCTGCTGGCTGCCCTCAGCCGGAGGAACCATTGCCGGCCGCCAGGAGGCAAAGGATGATCCGGACGTCCACCAAGCGACGAGTACCACCACATGGCACCGTGAGGAAGAGCCTCTCGGCTGGCTGAGGACCGAGCAACAGTGTGTTTTTTTCTTTTTCCTCTCTCCCCTCTCTCGTCGCTTTCGCTCCTTGTTCTTCTGTCTCCTTTTCTCTCGTCTCGTCTGTCCATAGCCCCAGGTGCTGCTGCCGCCGAGACTGGCCCCCGGGGGGAGAAAAGCATAGTCTCGTGGGTACCCCCCGGCCTGTGAGGGGCGATGGGGGTATGTAACGAGTAAGGCAGGACAAGAGCCGTGAGGGATTATTTTGTTAAAGTTGCTTATTTTATTAAAGTTGTTAAATGTTTGCTGGTTCACCGCCTCCTTCCTTCCCTACTTTGAACTGTGTTACAACGACAATGGATAGTTTCATGGAAAATAGTTCCATATATAGTTAAACTACTATATAGTTAACATATGCAGTTATTACAATGAATTTCAAATATTTTTTACGTGTAAAGTTTATCATATCTGTAGAAAGATGTTGGGTTTCGAAAAAAAAGCACAGACTGATGCAATGTACAGTCGACCCCGAAAGCAATGTAAATCACTTTGGATTACATGTAAAAGTCCACTGACCATCCACTGATGTCTGGACATTTCACGGGATGTTGAGACATTTTCATCATGGTTTCTGTCTTCTGAGCTGAAAGACTGACAGGTGGATGGGGACATTCTGTCAAACACAGGGAATGAGGCTAGATAAAAAAAGAGTGAAGAAGAGAGAAACGGCCTGTTTTACAAGGTTCTGGATTTTAACAACTTGCACCTTTAAGGAATAAATAATCAGTGTACTTGTGTAGTAGCCGACAGATTAGAGGCATTTTATATCTTTGAAAGATACTTTTAGAAGAGCTTAAAAGTTTGAATTAAAAAAGTCCCCTTAAAATTGAGGCATTGAAATTAATAACTTGAAATAAATCAAATCAATCAAAGACCAAATAAATGAAACCTAAATAGCAATATTTAAATATGAATAACAAAATAATCAAATGATGAAAGCACAAAATTTCTAAAAATGAAACTAGAACTATCAAAAATAATATCTCAAAATATGAATAGCTACAAAATAATAACTAATATCCAGATATGAGAAAAACTGATACAAAAAAATATACAACAAAACAAATAAATCTTCCTGTCTAATTGGTTAATGACCAGAATCCTGGCAACATTAAACACATTAAACATATTTATTAACTGTAGTCCTGACCATTGTACATGTGTGGTGGTCCAACCCCTGTCAGCGTGTGTGATCGGGGTCTCTCTCCTCTAAGGAGACGGACACCTGTAAGCTCAGGTGTTTCTGAGAACGATGATGTCACTTCCCCTCGCAGCTCATCAAGGTCATGTTCTGAGAAGGAGCGATCTCGCTTCAGAGGTGTAGGGAAGCTCTCCACTCGCCTGATGTCAACATCTGGAGAGTCCTCATCCTGCACCAAAAACAGGGGAAATTGATTACAAAAACTTAAAATGGTCTTTACACTGTTTTTGGAGCAAGAACAATAAGACAAAAGAAAATAATATTCAATATTTATTTTCATTTCTGCCTTTTGTCATTGGTTGAAACACATTGTTACAGCAAAGTTAATATGATGAAATATAGTGCAAGCTGATGAAAATAAACCCACAAGGGGGCTGTCACAAGACAGAGCAGAGCAGAGCAGAGATGCAGAGAGTTGCAAACACGTACACTGTAAAACTTTGCTGTAGTTTTGCAGCAAGTTTGCCAGTAACTTACTGTAGATTTAATTACTTTTCTATTAGTACTGTTTTCAATTTGAGTAAAACTTTACTTTAACCAAAATTAAAACACTTTGACTTTTGAGATTCAAAATTAGCAAGTACGGAAACAGTGTGATGCGATTCTGTGGGCGGAGCCGAACTGGTGGCAGAAAGCATCAATGGTCAGCCTTACAACATAGGATTATGGATTGTCTGAATGCCTTCTCGAATAATTTTTATCGTTTACAAGCAGAAAACCGATTGTCTTACATTAATAGACTTAAGTTAACCCTTAGCTATGGAAATCGGTTGTTGGTTGTCCAACTCTTAGCAACAAGGTGAGGTTTCCTGACCCGTACTTACTCTCAGATTAATGGTTGAAGTTCCTGTACGTTGTTCCTTTAGACTCTGGAACTTTATATTAGTGATCATCTTATCTGTGCACATTTTCTCAACAGTTTGTGGTTGTAGCGAGGAAGGCGGGGTGAGAGCCGTCAGACAAAGTGGCGGGGCCGGTGGCGTGAGTGATAATGGGCATCAGCTGTGCGCGCACCGGCTCTGCATTTCTGACGGAGGAGATCGGAAGCATAAAAGGACGAGCTGGCAGAATATACGACGAGAGAGGACCGGGCCCGGACCCATGTTAAGTTTATATTTATGTTTGTGTTGCCGGCAGTCGACCGTGAGGTGGCTGTCGGCATTTAACTTCCGTGTTATTGTTTGTTTATTTATTAAAACTTTATTTAAATGTTTGCCGGTTCCCGCCTCCTTCCTTCCCTACTTTGAACTGTATTACAGGGGTTTTCATATCAGCCAATGTTGTTCCTAAAATCTATTGATTATGCTCAATATACTACATTTTTAAAAACAAAACACTTAATAGTAGAGAATGTCCAGTATACTTTATATTAATTTATTACATTTCCACCCTAAATGTTGTTTTTGTTTAACAAAATGGTTAGTAGAAACTGTAACATTGATTTGTGTTCATTTAAAATTTGTCGACATGAAGTCATTCAATTCACTGTTAAAGAAACTTTAAACAGCCTTGTGAACTTTTGTTCCTACTGTTAAAGTCAAAGTGTGGTTTATTTGTCACAATATTTTAAGAGTAGGTTCAACTTTTACAGCGATGTG
Organism: Triplophysa siluroides; assembly: GCA_006030095.1. Taxonomy (NCBI): domain Eukaryota; kingdom Metazoa; phylum Chordata; class Actinopteri; order Cypriniformes; family Nemacheilidae; genus Triplophysa; species Triplophysa siluroides. Next base: position 358,951 of record VCII01000030.1, on the reverse strand, counting down.
GATCAACATTCAAAGTCAATTAAAAGACGTATTAAAACCAATTAAAACCAATAAAAAAAGTAACTGTTAAGCATAGTTCCCTTTCTGTCGGTCTCTCGACGTTGTGTCGAGAACGACAGATAGGGTTCGCCCTTGAGAACCAATCAACTCTGACTACTATAGAAAAGGCCAATAAAATTTGGCAAATGAAATTTGCATGCCGGTCTCCGCCCCCGGATGTCCGGTATAAAAGGAAGCCGGCGTGCAGCATTCATTTACCTTTGGTTCTTCAGAGCCTTCGCTCATGACTACGAACAAAAAGAATTCAACGAATTCTTCTTCTACATTGCCGGATCTACGACCTACCTGCAGCGATCTTCCCCTGGGCGTCTCGGCGGTTCCGGAGGTGTTAAGAGATTTTTTCTAAAAAGGTCCTTTTCAGGACTGAGCAATTTCCAGCGCGGCATGTCCCGCTGTTCTCTTGGGTGCGGCACCCTCATCGAGGAGGGGATGGACACGAGGGGATGGACACTGAAGCAATCGTTGACACATCTTGCCCGCACTGCGGGCAGATTGTCATTCAGAAGTTGCGGTCACGGGTTGGCTGTCTTCCTACGGGAACCAGCCACCATTTCGTCTGCTACCCGGGCCGTGACATCGGTGGCTACGGCCCTGAAGTCCGCCTGTATTAGCAGCGTTAGTGATGTGGGGACCTCTGCGAACGTAAACCCGCCAGCCAAGTGCTCACGGGCCGATCGCACCCCGATTCGCTCTTCTGAACATTCCCCAACCGGCGGTGGCATACCGTCCGGATCCTGATGGAGGGAACGAGACGTTGTGTCCCTTATGCCACAAACACGTATCGTATTCTGCTGCAGTCGTGAGAGGCTCTCAGGCTCTTCAGAACAAGAGGTAAATGAATGCTGCACGCCGGCTTCCTTTTATACCGGACATCCGGGGGCGGAGACCGGCATGCAAATTTCATTCGCCAAATTTCATTGGCCTTTTCTATAGTAGTCAGAGCTGATTGGTTCTCAAGGGCGAACCCCATCTGTCGTTCTCGACACAACGTCTCGTTCCCTCCATTAGGGAACTGAGGTTACATACGTAACCAAGACGTTTCTGATTGCCTCCTTCAGCTGCTCATTCTCCTCTTTGAATGTGTTGAATTTTATGTAAGCTGTTACACTCTGTCAGAAGCTGTACTTCGAGTTCACTGTATATGGCTTGAGGGATCTTCTTCATCTGGAGACTTAATATTCATCTGGAATATTCATTAATGATAATCTTAAATCTATAATTTACCTAATTAGTAAGATTGTTTATTTTGATTTAGCCTTGTTGTGCAAGCACTGCAGAGCTTGTGCAGAGGCAGCAGCTTTTGCCAGAGGGGAACTGGAATCCCCTAGTTGGGCCTAAGTTCTCCTGAGTTTTTTTTTTTTCTCGATTGGAGTTTTGGGTTCTTCGCCACCGTTTGCATACTGTTTTGCACTATTTGCCTGGCCGGGGGGGCTGCTTTAGAATTCAAATTTTAAAGGGGTCATATGGCCCGAATAAGTTTTTTTCTGTGTCTTTGGTGTGTTATATGTTACCCATGCATGTATTAAACATGTAAAATTGCAAAAACTTTAAGTGTCGGAACAAAAGATGCATTCTATCTAAAAGCAAATGCTCACCCAGACCTGCCTGAAACGCCTCGTGTAACCACACCCCGGCGAATGTACGTCACTTCGTAACATGATTTGACTAAGATCGCCCAAACATAAAAGCAAGTAAAGTGGGCGTACTTGTAAATCTCATTGCATCGTCACTGCCGCAGCAATGTCGCGGAGACGCTGTGTTTCATTGTGAAAAGAAAGACTCTTTGTTTGCCCTGCCAAAAGATGAGACAACTAAAAACTAATGGTTACATTTTATTCACAACACTGTTCCAGAAAATTACAATCCGAATGTTCAAGTTTGTGCAGCGCATTTCACCGACGATTGCTTCATGAACGTAGGAGAGAGATTAAGACCTGCTATGCGCGAAAGCTTTGGTTATAAAATGGGGCCATTCCAACTATTAAAACTCCGCCACTCTCTTTTGTCCTGGTTTCTTGATCCCTTCATCAAAAGACCATAGCAAAACCTGGCTCCAGTGGTATTGTTGTAGGTTTTGTTATCTCACTGAGAGTCTTGATAACCCTTTGGCTACCCTGTGGGATATTTACGATTCCTAAGCTTCAAAGCATTGGTGAGAAGTCTCTGTCTCATCTCTAATTTAACATCTGAGGCTAACCAGAGAAACTTCTCTGACAATAGGAACTTATGTGATTAAACTGTCCTTTCCTATAAATGTATCTAAATGTCTAGGTTATATGTTGGCGCTCATGCCATTTTAAATAGTCTGTAACTGTTAGATATACAAATTTAATTCAGGCGTGGTTTTATTCGTACATCCGAATGAATCATAACTTGATGAAGATGGAAATTAGCTGTTGAGTGGACAAAAATTATCTTCCCCCACTCAACTATGATTGGCTGACTCAAACTCTGAGGGCATGCCCTTCATGAAGTTAAATATCGACCAAGGACACAGTCTTTCCTCTCTTCTCTTTTTTTTTTTTGAATCAGTCAGTTTTAATCTTCCTCAGCTTGCATCGTTGGACCGCTCCTCGCACCTCCCTCTCTCGGGGGAGGTGGGTTAGTTCCTATCTGGAGAAGGAACAATGGACTCTGCGGCCTCGCACACCTCAACGAGCCACGCGGCCGTTCATGAGGGCCGAGGCCCGCAACTTTCAGCAGGACCTCATTCTGAAATCATCTGAACATTTCCATCACTCCAAGCGCATGCGAGTACATCCAGCACAGAGCTTTGCAAGTATTCCGTTTCTATAGAATAGCTGCGTTAAGTTTTTGCCTCTTTGTTAAAGATGATTTTAATGATGTTCAGAAATCGTTGCGATGCCCTGTCCCTCTCTCTATCTCTATCTCTCTCTGCGCTCCCTAGCTCATATGTGTTTCATGTATTTGTTTGTGTTAATGCGATCGTCATTATGTTTACCCTGTAGAGTAGTGTTTTAATTAACAACCCTATATTCATTTGTGATGGATTTTCTGTGCTCACGCTCACAAACTTGGTCACTTAAACTGTGTTTCGATCTATGCTATCTTTGCTCTAAATCCTGTTTGGTAAAGTAACGTTACTTATGGCCATGAGATAACATAAAGTTTATAATATCATTGATGCATTCGCTGGATGAATGCATACAAATATTGTTATACTTTATATTACCAATCAGACACTGTAAAATATGTATATTTAATAACGATTATTATACTTATTTTCCTTTGAGCTAAACTAATTCCTTGACTGAAATTGATGTTTAAATAACTAATTTCATGGATGTGATCTTGAAAGATCTGGTGGAGAATCATATTTGGTGAGCTAAACTCCTTATATTAACATACAGCTTAAATCGCTACATCACACAAACTCTGTATGATGTATATGTTTTTTTTTGTTTATAGTCTTTATAACGTCGTATTTAAAAGGTAAAACAGTTAGCTATAGTTTTAAACTATTTAACACAGGTTTTTAATAAAAAGCTCCTGCTAGAGTTGCGCTGACAAAGTTGATGTATCGGCTGGATCATTTTCATTTTCCAGATCAGATTCTGTCTCGAATTGATATAAGGAAGTACCGATGACATTGTATCAACTGTCAGTACAATTGCTTTGGAACCAGATGTTACGAATATGGTAAGAAGCGTTACATTTCTATCAAATGGTTGCAGTATTCGACCAATCACTACGCACTGGTGAATTGGCCAATCATAACACACCTCGCTTTTCAGAGCGATGAGCTTTGTAAAAAATCAGTGCGTTTCAGAGAGGCGGGGCAAAGAGGAGATACAAACATGCACGGTATGTGGAAAATACAGCGTTTCTTAAGCTTAAATCGTGTATACACATTGTATTACATCTAAAACAAACGATAATATTCATTTTAGCCGTGTCATTTGACCCATTTAAAGTTTTACATAATTAATATTGCATATAGGAATTTATAGCCTGTTTAATATTTGACCTGTGTTTCTCTCTCCTTTATCTTAAATGTGTGCTTTCACTGTGCATGCGTGTCTGTGTTGTTTGCGTGCGTGTCCGTGTGTGTCTATGTTTATGTGTGTTAGTACGTCTGCATATTGTGTGTGTGGAGCGTATGTGGGTATGTCTGTCTTCTGTGTTCCCTTTCTGTCGGTCTCTCGACGTTGTGTCGAGAACGACAGATGGGGTTCGCCCTTGAGAACCAATCAACTTTGACTACTATAGAAAAGGCCAATGAAATTTGGGGAATGAAATTTGCATGCACGTTTGTCGTGGTGAAGAAGGAGCTAAGCCGCAAGGCGAAGCTCTCGATTTACCGGTCAATCTACATTCCTACTCTCACCTATGGTCATGAGCTGTGGGTCATGACCGAAAGGACAAGATCCCGGATACAGGCGGCCGAAATGAGCTTTCTCCGCAGGGTGGCTGGGCGATCCCTTAGAGATAGGGTGAGAAGCTCGGTCACCCGGGAGGAGCTCAGAGTAGATCCGCTGCTCCTCCACATCGAGAGGGGCCAGCTGAGGTGGCTCGGGCATCTTTTCCGGATGCCCCCTGGACGCCTTCCTGGGAAGGTGTTCCGGGCATGTCCCACCGGGAGGAGACCCCGGGGAAGACATAGGACACGCTGGAGGGACTATGTCTCCTGGCTGGCCTGGGAACGCCTCGGTGTCCCCCCGGAAGAGCTGGAGGAAGTGTCTAGGGAGAGGGAAGTCTGGGCGTCCCTGCTTAGACTGCTGCCCCCGCGACCCGGCCCCGGATAAGCGGAAGAAGATGGATGGATGGAAATTTGCATGCCGGTCTCCGCCCCCGGATGTCCGGTATAAAAGGAAGCCGGCGTGCAGCATTCATTTACCTTTTGTTCTTCAGAGCCTTCGCTCATGACTACGAACAAAAATAATTCAACGAATTCTTCTTCTACATTGCCGGATCTACGACGTAGAGCAGCGGATCGTCCCTACCTGCAGCGACCTTCCCCTGGGCGTCTCGGCGGTTCCGGAGGTGTTAGAGACTTTTTCTAAAAAGGTCCTTTTCAGGACTGAGCAATTTCCAGCGCGGCATGTCCCGCTGTTCTCTTGGGTGCGGCTGAAGCAGCGTTCGTTGACACATCTTGCCCGCACTGCGGGCAGATTGTCATTCAGAAGTTGCGGTCACGGGTGGCTGTCTTCCTACAGGAACCAGCCACCATTTCGTCTGCTACCCGGGCCGTGACATCGGTGGCTACGGCCCCGAAGTCCGCCTGTATTAGCAGCGTTAGTGATGTGGGGACCTCTGCGAACGTAAACCCGCCAGCCAAGTGCTCACGGGCCGATCGCACCCCGATTCGCTCTTCTGAACGTTCCCCAACCGGCGGTGGCATACCGTCCGGATCCTCAGGCACGCACTCGGAAACGATGCGTGACGTAGATGAGATGTCGCTCGCAGCATCGGAGGGAGACTGGCATCCGACTCTGACGAATCCGAGCTCCCCCCCAGGGGGGTCGAGCTCAGGAGGAAGCAGAAGTGATGTCAGCCATGCTAACCCGGGGGATACGTGGTTCCTGGGGTCGGAGCGCGGTGCAACCGCGCCCACCCCGGGTGCCATTTTTTTCCCGGACGTGCATGAGGAGCTGTGTAAAACTTGGAGCGCTCCACTCACGGCCCGCTCCAGTCAAACCAGCTCCGGCTCCCTCACTTCCCTCGATGGTGGGGCAGCCAAAGGCTACGTCGAGATCCCCCGGGTGGAACGTGCGGCTGCGGTGCATCTGTGCCGCAGACGGCTGCCACCTGGGGGAATCGGCCACGCCTACCGTGCAAGGCGTGTAGGACGCCGAAGCCTTGCGCTGCCGTGGGCCAGGCTGCCTCCTCTCTCTACGCCATGGCCATCCTGCAGGTCCGCCAGGCCAGGGCGTTGAGAGAGCTCCACGAGGGTAAGGCCGACCCGGGTATAATGCAGGATTTCTGACGGGAAGACCCCAGGGGGAACAACATCGGGCCCGACCTTCACAGCTACGGCTCTGATCGGTTGGTACGGGACGGCTCCTGCCTCGTCACCAAAGCCGGGCCCTTTTCAGGGCCTGGCGCCCACTTACTCACAAAGAGTTTTCTGTTTCCCCTGGGAGTTCCTTCTAGCTGATCGCACACTCCACTGGACTGTGCCCGGCAAACCCGACCTCACGCCCTGGCGAGGCGTAGGGTCGTACACACACGACAGCTGCTACCACTCTCAAACCGACAGTGCGTGCAGCTGTCCCGCCAGGCAGGTAAGTAAGCAGAGCCAACCTTCCCCCTCCGGAGTCCCCCCCGCGACATGGTTAGCTCCGCCAGCCATCGAACCACCCTCCGTGGGAATGGTGAAGCAGACCGTCCCCTTGGTCCCCCTGTCACAGTCCCTGGGAGCTCGAGAGCTGCCCACACTGTCTCGGTGGCTAATGCGGATGGTCCGTCTTGGTTACTCGATCCAGTTCGCCAGAGACTCTCCCAAGTTTCGGGGCATCATCACTCCCTCTGTCAGAGGCAGGGACGCCTACATACTTCGGGTAGAGGTCACCACCCTTCTGGCAAAACAGGCATCGAGTTCGTCCCTCAAAACCAAGATGTTCAGTGGGTTACAACCCGCACTTCATCGTTCCCAAGAAAGACGGCGGGTTGCGCCCCAAAGGTCTGCGTACCCTAAACAAAGCACATTCACAAGCTGCTGTTCAGGATGCTCACGCAGAGGCGCGTCCTGACATCTATCAGGTGTCAGGATTGGTTCGTGGCAATCGACCTGAAGGAGTCCTCCCTTTCGGTCTGTCCCTGTCTCCACGGGTCTTCACAAAGATCGTGGAAGCCGCCCTTTCTCCCTGAGGGGAGGAAGGTGTGCGTACTAAACTATCTCAACGACTGGCCTATCTTGGCACACTCGTGAGATCTGTTATGTACACAAAGGGACCTGGTGCTCCGGCACCTAGATCGATTGGGACTCCAGGTCAACCGAGGGAAGGGCAAGCTCTCCCCAGTGCAGAGCCTCCTTTTTCTCGGTATGGAACTCAACTCTGTCACCATGTCAGCGCAACTGTCCGCAGTACGCGCCCAGCCGGTGTTGAACTGCCTGGAACATTTCAGGCAGACAGCGGTCCCCCTGAAACAATTCAGAGGCTCCTGGGACACATGGCATCCTCGCCGGGTAATAGCCCTCGGGTTGATGCACATGAGACCGCTCCAACACTGGCTTCAGAGTCGAGTTCCGAGGAGAGCGTGGCACACCGGCAGCAGGCGCATGGTGATGACGCCCTGCTGCCGACGCACCAAAACCCCTGGTCTTCCATGACTTTTCGACGGACTAAGGTCCTCTGGGCAGGTTACAAGGCAAGTCGTGGTGACGACGGACGCCTCCCTGCAGGGGTGCGGTGCAGTGTGTAACGGGCACGCAGGCGGGGCGTTGGACGAACCCCCACCTGCGCTGGCATATCAATTGCCAAGAGTTGTGGGCGGTGCTACTTGCACTGAGCAGGCTGCGGCCTCTCGTGCGGGACAAGCACGTGCTGGTCCGAGGACAGCAATACAGCTGTAGCGTACATCAGATCTTCGGGGTGGCGTTCGCTCACAGCAGCTAACACAACTTGCTCGACGCCTCCTCCGGTGGAGTCAACAGGTGACCCGTTCCCTGCGGGCCACACACACCCTGGGCAAACTGAACTAGACAGCCGACGCGCTCTCTTGTCAGTTTATGCCTCGTGGAGAGTGGCGACTCCACCCCCGCGCAGTCCAGCTCATTTGGTTACTGTTCGGGTAGGCCCAGGTAAACCTGTTACCCTCCCGCAACACCACCATTTGCCCGCTTTGGTATTCCCTGTCCGAGGCCCTCAGCACGGATATCCTTGTGCACAGCTGACCGCGGGACGGGCGGAAGCACACCTTCCTCCCCCCCAGGAGCCTCCTTGCACAGACACTGTGCAAGGCCAGGGAAGAGGAGCACCAAGTGTTATTGGTTACACCGCACTGGTCTAACCGCACTTGGCTTCAGAGATGATGCTCTGGACAGCGACTCCCCCTGAACCATTCCCCTGACAGAGGACCTGCTCTCTCAGGGGAAGGACACGTTCTGGCATCCCAGATCAGACCTCTGGAACACCCATGTCTGGTCTCTAGACGGGACGAGAAGATCCTGAGTTGGCTACCCCCCCTGTATGGCGGAGACCATCTCCCAGGCTAGGGTCCCTTCTACTAGGCGGTTACACGCCTCTAGACGGCGCCTCGTCTCGTCCTGGTGTCTCTCTCAACGAGAAAGACCAACTGAGGTGCTTGATCAGGATTGTGTTGTCCTTCTTATGAGACTGGAGACTAACATCTCCCCTCCACACTGAATGTGTATGTAGTCGCTATCGCCACTCATCACGACTCACTTGATGGAAAGTTTCTAGGATGACACGACCTGGTCACCAGGTTCCTAAGGGGCGCGAGAGGGCGGAATCCGCCTCATCTCCGCTCCATACCCTCTTGGGACCCTAAAGTGGTCCTGGGGGGCCTCTGGGCCCCCCAAGAGCCCCTCGGAGGTTCCGATCTTCCTCACCCGAGTAAGACGGCCCTCCTGATGGCGCTCGCTTCCTTCAAGAGGGTAGGGGACCCTCAATTACGGATGATTTTGTCAGTCCAGCCTGTTCGTTTAATGGCTTGTTTATCTTAAAATGGCATATTCAACGATGGTTTTCCATGGGAAATAATACCTTAATTTTTGCCATTCCTATTCTGACATACAACAACACAAAAACACATTTCTGAAGGAATTGTCTCCTCCGTTTCACTCATTGCTGCTTTGTTTCCACTGTTTTTCTGCCAACATTATGCAACTGGCAGTGACGTAACCGTGATGTCGACTCCAAATTGGTCTATTACTGGCATTAACACAGCAATACAGCAAAAATTGACATTTTTCCTAAGCATTTTTGTCTTGTTTTCATTACCGCAAGTTAAAAGTAGTGAAAATTTTCATGTTTTTAAATCTCGTCTTAAAACATACTTTTTTAGGCTGGCTTTTCTGTGATTTAATTTGTGTTTATATCTAGCTTGTATTAATAGTTTTTATTTGATGACTGTTGTGACTATTTGCTGTACGGTGTCCTTGAGTGTCAGTAAGGCGCCTATAAATAAAATGTAGTAGTAGTAGTGTTTTCACGGTACAACGTTGAGCGGTCAGTGCTTAGATTCTGTGGTTGCCTCTTTACCAGAGAATCCATGTTTGCGCAGCGTGCATTTTTCACTGTTAAACACATATATATATATTTCGTTGCAGGAGCAAAGAATGGTTTACAGCGGTTGCGCTAATTGCGCTCGCTGCTCCATCTGTTTTCAAGGACCTTAAAAAAAAACAAATCTCAAAATAATTACTCTTTAATCGTCAAAATTTAGCTGAATAATTAGCCTGACTATCTCGATCCTTAAAGCATTCAACTACGTTTCGTCTTGTTTGCGTTATTTGGGTAATCAGTTTAGTTTGCTTTATTCAGTCGTTGTGAAGACCGCGATAAGTTAAAGGGGTGATATGACATGGCTGGAACGAACATTATCGTTTGTTTTTGATGTAATACAATGTGTATACATGATTTGAGGTCAAAGTGCCATAATTCCACATGCCATGCCTGCCCAGGTAGCCAAAACAGTTTGGCCCAAATCCGGCAGGCCAGAAAGAAAAATAACTCTGCCCAGTTGCGGTTGCCAGACTCATGCCAAATCGGAAGTTACGTGGCTCTAGACATAGGCTATATGAACGCAATGCAGCCGGAACGAGTTTCAATCGCAAATAGACAAAACTAAGTGAATGAGCGGTGTGCCTTCAACTGGCATCACACACAAACAAACAAGCAGAAGGACAAGCACACTTCTCACAAACAAGCCGCTCTGTCTAGTGCTCTTGAAAAACAGTATCGCACCCGTGAGACCTCACAGCACTACGAGAGTGATTCGACGTAATACGCCAATGGGCCTGTCTGGTGCCAAATGATGTTAACATACCTCTCGTTTTAGGTGACAGTCAAGAACATGATCCTCGTGTCGATCCTGGATCGAGGATGTCTTCAAGATCCATCATGATGTAAGATCATCAGATCGCCCCCCCTGTCCCTGGTCAAATCCAACATTTATCGAGGCAGGAACGGAAACTAAGTCTTATTGTTTTACACTTGGCATTCTCAGTCTCTTCCTGATGGCAGCAGTTGGTACTCGCTAAAATAGGTACGTCCGGAATCTGTACTGATATTGCTTTCTCATCATCGCCTGTCACATTAAGTCTGCATGGTCTCATATTGTTTTATATTCCATCGATTTTCATGACTTATTCGTGGACAAGAGTCAATCGTCTTTCGTTGTACAGAAAAGTTCCAAACCAGGCTGTGATCCCGTAACGAATAAGACTTTCAAGAGCGGATTACGAACCTTATAAAATTAAAGTGCATTCCATATACGAAGTCGTATACCAGCAGCCTTAATTCAAGTATCATGATGAGCTTAAGTATATTTAGTGCATATATACACTCGTAACCTAAAGCCTAAGTACTCATGACAGGACTTTAGCGTGGACTTAAATTATCTCGTCATAATTCCTTGATGGAATTAATTCACACAATTGTTTAATTACCCTCCAAGTTTTGGTAAAATGCAAGCATAGGTTAAACCCTGAAGGCTCAGAAAACTCAAGTCACAATCTATATATCTTTCATTGATATACTGCTGGTGTCGTCTAATTTCCACATATGCACTGCAAAACGCTCTTTCACTTAAACTTAAGTATCACGGTACTATGAAGCTTCACCCATTATTCGGCGAGTTTATGTTCATCTCATCTTAAGTATTTCATGCATTAACTGGTGGTGGTGTCTCGTTTTCTCATTCATTACTCTTCGATCCCCCTATCGGGGCCTTGTCAGTGTTGTGGCCTATCGGGGCCTCGCCTCAGTGTTGCTTACGGCCCGGCGACCGGTCATTTGGTTATATCATTAACATTTGCATTCTAATCTCGTTCTGCAGGTACCGCTAGAGACTCTAACCAGCGGTTGAGTAGAAATCCCTTTTTGTTTTGGGGGGGTAGGCCCCGCTCCAGAGGTAAGCCTATGACCATTCTCAGGGGTTGGCTACCCCGCCTTCACCGCCTTCATCTCAAGAAATATAGCTTCAGCGCAAGTTCTGCCGGAAAGACTCAATCCTGCATCACTCACTACTAATCAACACCTAACCAATCACCTTCCAACATGGAACATAAAAGATCGCCACTTACCCCTTTCTACGTTCGCAGTCGAAGCAACATTGATTCGCGTTTATGTAGATTAAAACAGCCCAACAGTATATTAAATTCACCAACCATAGAAATTTAAAACACAATAATGCATCAATAATGTTAATTAACAACATATTAAAACCCTGAAATGGACCATTTTTGTGAATAACATACTTTTATTTAACTAAAGTTTTGAATTATTATTTAAAATGTCAAGCTGTTACAGGCGCGCGCAATGAATCTCAGGATAGCAAAAGCAGTGAAGGATACATTCCTTCTATGCTTAAAAACCTGTGAAAAAAAAGGTTGCATTTTGGGGCTGCTCTTGAAGCAACCTTTGAATCGGGACAGCCTTCAGTCGCGCTGCTGTGACGCAATCGGTCTTAAAATGCAGCCTTCAAAGGACGCAACCCACGAATTGGGACACAGCTTTAGTATCCTGTTTGCAGACGACGGCCAGGTGAGGGACGTGGTGCATGATGGGAGTTGTAGTCCAGGGGAAACACAGGGAAACCAGGGCCATTTCTCAATTCCAAGAACTCAAAGAACGGACTTGTGTTCTTCTGGTGACCGGTCTTGCGAGGCAGCCTCAGAAGAACGAACTTGGATGGACGTGCCGCAGTGACTTATATTACTTCAAGTGGATTCTGTATGTGCGCAAGGCTGCATTGCAATGCAACCTTGATATCGAGAGCATATCCGGGTTCTTTCATGCATTCTTTGTTCGCTTGTTGTTGAGTATTGGAACCAGACTTTGTTATTGATGATGTAGAGAGAGAACACGAGGACACAAGACTGCTGAAGAACGCATATTGAGAAACAGCCCAGGATGGGGACAGACAGAACTGTGACAGGGGCACAGACAGGGAACAAACCAAGTAAATAAAAAGACAGTTCTCTACAGACAGTTTCAGATGCAACAACATAAGCAAACATAATGTGGTCCAAACTTAACTTCAGTTGGACCTCCGCAAATCAATAAATGTTGAGTAGTTTAAATTGAATTTAATACAATTAATATACATTAAAGTATTATTATAATTTTAAATTAATGTAAATTAAATCTAAAATATAAAAATTATATATATATGTTCTATATAAAAATATATTTCATTTTTTGTTTATTATGAAAATAACAGCCTGCTGCCTGTACATGATCTCTTACAAATACACAACACAAGCATGTGTAGGAAACATCTTGGTATTATGTCGATAATCTGCTTATAGTTGTTTTCTGCAGTAAGAGTACTCAAGAGTGAAAATAACCAGCTGCAGCATCATGTCTCTCTGAGATTTGATAACACTTTAAATACACAAGCATGTGTTATTAGAAATGGTATAGTGTCGATAATCTGTGCCTATAGTTGTTGTTGTTTTATTTTGCATTTAGGACACTATTTAGGATGCAAACATCTGTTTAAGAATAAAAATGTTATGTGCTGTTACATGGTGCTTGATAACAATTTATTTATGTTTTCCTTTGTGGTAAAAACTTAATTTGTGGGAACTTCCGGTTGACGATGTAGAGGACGGACGTGTGGGGCGTACCTCCGTACGATTTTGCGAAAATCTTTTAATTACATAACTTTTTCAAGTATGTTTTCGGTGTAACTACCTATTTCAACGAATGTCGCGCTGAACCTGCACAAGAATGAGTAAGCAAACTCGGAAGAGTCAGGCACAACAACAGACTCTCCCCTTCTCTGGTCGGGAAGCTAGCAACATGGCGTCAGGGCCTTCTCCACTCACTTTGGAAATGCTCATCATCGAAATGGAAAAATCTAGGAAAAGCACCACTGCGGAGCTTACCGCCTCTCTGAACACGCCCTCGCGCCGATTAATTCAGCTCTTGAGTCCATTGCCACCACCGTGGCTAAACACACTTCTACAATTTCGGAGATGGAGACGGCCCTCTCGACCCACTCGGAGAACATCACTAACCTGGAGCAAGACGTCGTAGAACTACAGTCCAAGCTAACCTCGATAACGGAAGAGAACAGTGCTCTCCAGGCTGCCGTGGAGGACCTGGTATCTCGCTCAAAGCGGCAGAACCTAAGAGTGATTGGGCTTCCGGAAGACATTGAAGGTAACAACCCGAGACAATTCTTGGCGGATTTATTCAAGGAAGTGGCTGCGGACGCGCTATCGAACTCCACAAGGAACACCGCAATATAAGCTATCGGGGACACAGCATTAAGTTTTACGAGGACTTTAGTGCTGCAGTGGCGAAGAGGCGAGCTGCTTTCAACCAGGTGAAATCCTTGCTTTTTAAGAAAGGAATACGATTTGGCATGATCTACCCTGCCCAGCTGCGCGTCACTTACAATGGCGCGACCCACACCTTTGTTTCCCCGGAGCAAGCGGAGGCGTTTTACGAAGAACGCATACGCGACTCAGGAAAGATGGACCGAGTAGAACGATCACCGACACACGTGAATTAACGATTCTTTCGGGACCATTATCTTTATTTTTTCTCTTATTATTATCTCTTACTGGACTATGTCGAGGTAAAACTGTGATATTACTCCTACACCGTTGAAATGTACCACAGACTATGAGCAGGATCACATATTACTCCATTTCATCTCCAGTTAAATGTGAATAGCGTTTAAGTATCATGGCCTGTTGTTTTGCTTTATTCCACCTGTGGCTTTTGTGTTTTGTTTGTATAGAAAATGCTTGCCTATTCAAGGAAACACGCTTTTAATTCCCTGGCATGCCGATATTGAAATCCACCAACATCTTTGCTTTATGCAGGGCGTGAAGTCACCAGTTTATGGCCTAATACTACTTTTATTTATTTATCTATTCATTCTCTATTCTTCTCTTTTTAATTTCTACTTAGTTATTTTAAAGAGGATTTTTCTCTTATCTTTGCCTGCACGTTTTAGCTGGAAGATTACATGGTTAGTCTGGTGCAATTACTGGTACGTCCTTTTTCCCGCCTTTCACTGTTGTTCCAGATCGCTTTCTTATTTAGGTGTTACAAACTCTTGTATGGCGTATATCTTGGCTAGGAGGTAGAACGTCTCGGTTACGTATGTAACCTCGGTTCCCTGATGGAGGGAACGAGACGTTGTGTCGAAGACGACAGATGGGGTTCGCCCTTGAGAACCAATCAACTCTGACTACTATAGAAAAGGCCATGAAATGAAATTTGCATGCCGGGCTCCGCCCCCGGATGTCCGGTATAAAAGGAAGCCGGCGTGCAGCATTCACTCACCTTTTGTTCTGAAGAGCCTGAGAGCCTCTCACGACTGCAGCAGAATACGATACGTGTTAGTGGCATAAGGGACACAACGTCTCGTTCCCTCCATCAGGGAACCGAGGTTACATACGTAACCGAGACGTTCCCTTTCTGTCGGTCTCTCGACGTTGTGTCGAAGACGACAGATGGGGTTCTCTATGGAAAACGCCACAACGCTGTATCGCGTCACAATCTCTAGCGAAGCGACGGTAACAGGCCTGGGCGTGTCAGCTCGATGCTTTCGCGAAACTGTAACCTTCCAGTGTGGTGGTCGGGGGGTTCCAGAGCTTTCTTGGAGAAAGATGGGAACAGCCCTGACCGGTAACCTTTCACGGACGGAGGCCTTAGCTCTCTACTGGCGAGAGGCCGTCCGGCTCGGGTTTACACCGGGTAAGCGCAACTTCCTTAATTAGGGATGCGCTGCAGAGGCCACCTCCTACCCGTGGGGAGGAATACGGTGGATAAGGTATGGTCTCGTCCTTGGAGGAGAACGCATGGAACGTGCGGGCTGAGTAGTTAACCACGAGGTGGAGGTCCACCTGGGGAAGCTCATGGGTTACCAGGAGTGGGAACCATATCATGAGGAAACATCAGGGGGGGGTGTTACAGGCGTCCGGTAGCACTAGGTCCGGTTAGAGCCAGGTGATGGCTCACATGTTATCCCGGCCTAAGGGGAAGGCTGCTCTGCCCAGCCAACCCCCAGGTGGTGCTTGCTTAGAGATGGATAGAATGCCTATTCTTAACCAAGTGGTTGGGTAAGAAGGGAAGCGGATAGTGTACCTGTCCTTAGCCAGAGTAGGGTAAGGAGAGAGGTAGATAGCACACTGACCCAGCCTCCTAGAGGGTGGGGTGATGCTTCGCAGGCATACGCCCCGCCGGATGCCAGTCCTACATGTTGCCACGCAGGACGTGGGCTGACACCGGGTTTACGCTAGGGTTGTTTAACCCCTGCGAAGGTGTATGGGCGTAGCCCAACCCGCAGCTCTACAGATGTCTGCTAGAGAGGCGCTTCTGCCAGTGCCCAGGAGGTGGCTATACCCCCCTCAGTGGGCATGGGAGATTCTGAGATTGGAATGTCGTCGTAACGGCATCCACGACTCAGTGCGCCAACCTCTGCTTGGAGACAGCCTTCCCCTCTGCTGTCCTCCAATACAGACAAGGAGCTGGTCAGAGCTACTGAGGCCCTGCGTGCGGTCCAGGACACAACACGGATGGGGTTGGGTCTTCCTCCCCAATGGGGAGCGCCTGCAAGTTCACCACTTCGCCCCGTAAGGGAGTAGTGGGAACTTTTTGGGCACGCATCCGGGCCTGGGTCTCAAGATAACGTGAGAGCTACCAGGGCCGAATTCAAGGCAATCCGGGGACACGGAGGATGCTCGGAGGTGCCCTACCCTCTTGAAGGAAGCGAGCGCCATCAGGAGGGCCGTCTTACTCGGGTGAGGAAGATTGGAACCTCCGAGGGGCTCTTGGGGGGCCCAGAGGCCCCCCCGAGGACCCCTTAGGGTCCCAAGAGGGTATGGAGCGGAGATGAGGCGGGAGCCGCCCTCTCGCACCCCTTAGGAACCTGGTGACCAGGTCGTGTCATCCTAGAAACTTTCCATCAACTGAGTTGTGATGAGTGGCGACAGCGACTACATACACACTCAGTGTGGAGGGGAGATGTTAGTCTCCAGTCTCGTAAGAAGGACAACACAATCCTGATCGAGCACCTCAGTGGGTCTTTCTCGTTGAGAAAGACACCAGGACAAGAAGCGGCGCCGTCTAGAGGCGTGTAACCGCCCAGTAGATGGGGCCCTAGCCTGGGTGATGGTCTCCGCCATAGAGGGGGAGTAGCCAACTCAGGAACTTCTCGTCCTGTCTAGAGACCAGACATGGTGTTCCAGAGGTCTGATCTGGGATGCCAGAACGTGTCCTTCCCCTGAGAGAGCAGGTCCTCTGTCAGGGGAATGGGTCAGGGGGAGTCGCTGTCCAGAGCATCAGCTCTGACGCCAAGTGCGGTTAGACCAGTGCGGTGTAACCAATAACACTTGGTGCTCCTCTTCCCTGGCCTTGCACGGAGTCTGTGCAAGGAGGAGGCTCCTGGGGGGAGGAAGGTGTGCTTCCGCCCGTCCCGCGGTCAGCTGTGCGCAAGGATATCCGTGTCGAGAGCCTCGGACAGGGAGTACCAAGCGGCCTACGCGGGGGTGGAGTCGCCACTCTCTACGAGGCATAAACTGACAAGAGAGCGCGTCGGCTGTCTAGTTCAGTTTGCCCGAGGTGAGTGTGGCCCACAGGGAACGGATCACCTGTTGACTCCACCGGAGGAGGCGTCGAGCAAGTTGTGTTAGCTGCTGTGAGCGAACGCCACCCTAAGATCTGATGTACGCTACAGCTGTAGTGCCGTCCTCGGACCAGCACGTGCTTGTCCCGCACGAGAGGCCACAGCCTGCTCAGTGCAAGTAGCACTGCCCACAACTCCTGACAATTGATATGCCAGCGCAGGTGGGGGTTCGCCCAATGCCCCGCCTGCGTGCCCCGCCTGCGTGCCCGTTACACACTGCACCGCACCCCTGCAGGGAGGCGTCCGTCGTCACCACGACTTGCCTCATAACCTGCCCTGAGGGACCTTAGTCCGTCGAAAAAGCCATGGAAGACCAGGGGTTTTGGTGCGTCGGCCGCAGGGCGTCATCACCATGCGCCTGCTGCCGGTGTGCCACGCTCTCCTCGGAACTCGGCTCTGAAGCCAGTGTTGGAGCGGTCTCATGTGCATCAACCCGAGGGGTCTCACCCGACGAGGACGCCATGCCCAGGAGCCTCTGAATCGTTTCAGGGGGACCGCTGTCTGCCTGAAATGTTCCAGGCAGTTCAACACCGGCTGGGCGCGTACTGCGGACAGTTGCGCCGACATGGTGACAGAGTTGAGTTCCCTACCGAGAAAGAGGATGCTCTGCCCTGGGGAGAGCTTGTCCTTTCCTCGGTTGACCTGGATTCCCAATCGATCTGGGTGCCGGAGCACCAGGCCCCTTGTATACATAACAGATCTCACGAGTGTGTCAGGCCAGTCGTTGAGATAGTTAATTACCCGCACACCTTCCTCCCCTCAGGGAGAAAGGGCGGCTTCCACGATCTTCGTGAAGACCGTGGAGACAGGGACAGACCGAAAGGGATTTCAGGTCGATTGCCACGAACCAATCCTGACACCTGATGGTATCCTGAGCAGCAGCTTGTGAAGGTGCTTAGTTCAGGGTACGCAGACCTCCGGGGCGCAACCCGCCGTCTTTCTTGGGAACGATGAAGTGCGGGTTGTAACCCACCGAACATCTTGGTTTGAGGGACGAACTCGATGCCTGTTTGCCAGAAGGGTGGTGACCTCTACCCGAAGTATGTAGGCGTCCCTAGCCTCAGACAGAGGGAGAGATGATGCCCCAAAACTTGGGAGAGTCTCTGGCGAACTGGATCGAGTAACCAAGACGGACCGTCTGCCCTAGCCACCGAGACAGTGTGGGCAGCTCTCGAGCTCCCAGGGACTGTGACAGGGGGACCAAGGGGACGGTCTGCTTCACCATTCCCATGGAGGGTGGTTCGATGGCTGGCGGAGCTAACCCTGTCGCGGGGAGGGGGCCCCGGAGGGAAGGTTGGCTCTGCCTACTTACCTGTCTGGCGGGACAGCTACACGCACTGTCATTGAGAGTGGTAGCAGCTGTCGTGTGTGTACGACCCTACGCCTCGCCAGGGCGTGGGTCGGGTTTGCCGGGCACAGTCCAGTGGAGTGTGCGATCGGCAGGAATGAACTCCCAGGGGAAACAGAAAACTCTCTGTGAGTAAGTGGGCGCCAGGCCCTGAGAAGGGCCCGGCTTTGATGACGAGGCAGGAGCCGTCCCGTACCGACTGATCAGAGCCGTAGCTGTGAAGGTCGGGCCCGATGTTGCTCCCCCTGGGGTCTTCCCGTCAGTGTCACTTCTCGTGAGAAGTTAGCTGACGGGGTGAGGTTTCCCCCTCGACCTCGACTTCCAGGGTGCCACCTGCGGGGGCACAGTAACCGGAGCCGATGTGGAAGGGGTCCTGGGCTGCGGGAAACAGACATGACGTGAGATCTCGGAGGCTTGAGGGGGCCGAGTCGCAGCGTGGTAAAAATGTGGCTAATCGCCACTGTCTGCTTCTTCACCGTCAAAAACTGCTGAGCGCAGTCCTCGACGGTGTACCAACAGCCCACCCTGCGAGACGGGTGTAACAAGAAAGCGGACTTTCTCGGTGTCACTCATCTGCGCAAGGTTCAGCCGGGGGTGGGCCCGGAACCTGGAACAAACGGGTCCTCCATGGTCACCCCACGCCCCAGGAAGTGGCGGCACAGAAAACCTGCATTATACCTGGGTCGGCCTTACCCTCGTGGAGCTCTCTCAACGCCCTGGCCTGGCGGACCTGCAGGATGGCCATGGCGTAGAGAGAGGAGGCAGCCCGGTCCGCGGCAGCGCAAGCTTCGGCACCATAGATGTCGAAGTCCTACACGCGTTGGACGGTAGGCGTGGCCGATTCTCCCCAGGCGGCAGCCGTCTGCGGCACAGATGCACCGCAGCCGCACGTTCCACCCGGGGGATCTCGACGTAGCCTATGGCTGCCCCACCCTCGAGGGAAGTGAGGGAGCCGGAGCTGTTTCGACCGGAGCGGTCCGTGGAGCGCTCCTAGTTTTACACAGCTCCTCATGCACCTCCGGGAAACAAATGGCACCCGGGGTGGGCGCGGTTTGCACCGCGCTCCGCCCCAGGAAACCACGTATCCCCGGATTAGCATGGCTGACATCACTTCTGCTTCCTCCTGAGCTCGACCCCCCTGGGGGGGAGCTCGGATTCGTCAGAGTCGGATGCCAGTCTCCCTCCGATGCTGCGAACGACATCTCATCTACGTCACACATCGTTTCCGAGTGCGTGCCTGAGGATCCGAACGGTATGCCACCGCCGGTTGGGGAACGTTCAGAAGAGCGAATCGGGGTGCGATCGGCCCGTGAGCACTTGGCTGGCGGGTTACGTTCGCAGAGTTCCCCATATCACTAACGCTGCTACGTGGGTGGTCATCGGGGCCGTAGCCACAGATGTCACAGCCCGGGTAGCAGACGAAATGGTGGCTGGTTCCCGTAGGAAGACAGCCCCCCGTGACCGCAACTTCTGAGTGACAATCCGCCCGCAGTGCGGGCAGATGTGTCAACGAACGCTGCTTCAGTGTGCTGGACGCCCAGACACCTAATGCAGCGATCGTGTCCATCCCCCTCCTCGATGAGGGTGCCGCACCCAAGAGAACAGCGGGACATGCCGCGCTGGAAATTGCTCAGTCCTGAAAAGGACCTTTTAGAAATAATCTCTATCACCTCCGGAACCGCCGAGACGCCCAGGAGAAGGTCGCTGCAGGAAGGGACGATCCGCTGCTCTGCGTCGTAGATCCGGCGAAGTAGACGAAGAATTCGTTGAATTCTTTTTGTTCGTAGTCATGAGCGAGGGCTCTGAAGAACAAAAGGTGAGTGAATGCTGCACGCCGGCTTCCTTTTATACCGGACATCCGGGGGCGGAGCCCGGCATGCAAATTTCATTCGCCAAATTTCATTGGCCTTTTCTATAGTAGTCAGAGTTGATTGGTTCTCAAGGGCGAACCCCATCTGTCGTCTTCGACACAACGTCGAGAGACCGACAGAAAGGGAACCTACTATATGGTAAACCGGTTGTGTATACTCCAATCCCGCTACTCGTCTTGTTCTGTTATGACAAGCTTGGGAAGCAACTTGTTGGATGGTTCACAGTCCAAACGCTGGTCAATGTGTTTTTGGAAGAATGTGTTTTTTTTTTCTTTTTTTTACGAGGAGGCCTTTTCTGTTATTTTTCTTCATCTGGATACTACGGTAATGCTCATCTGGCTCCTAATCAGGATGCTCATTTATTTTCCACCATTCTTGTTAATATCCTTGTATCTAATCATTCACAAGTGATTAATGGTTAGCCCAAATATTTCCCAGAGAGGACTGAATGGGTCTAGTATTCGGCTTGTGAGTTGGAACGTTCGTGGACTTGGGGGCCCAATAAAGCGATCCAAAGTGTTTTCACACCTCAAGGGCCTTAACACTGACATTGCTTTCCTTCAAGAGACTCATTTGCGTATAAATGATCATCACAGAATACGCAAACCATGGATTGGGCAAATATTCCACTCAGCTTTCAATAGCAAATCCAGGGGTGCTGCTATTCTGATCAACAAACGTATCCAGTTTTCCCCTGATCAGATCATATCCGATCCCCATGGGCGCTATGTTATAGTAAGTGGCACATTATATCAGACTTCAGTTGTATTAGTTAATGTCTACGCCCCTAATTGGGACAACCCAAATTTTATCACTTCCCTTTTTTCAAAAATTCCCAACTTAGACACTCATCGTCTCATTTTAGGGGGAGACCTGAACCTAGTAATAGACCCCAAGCTGGATCGATCCCACCCGAAAGTACTTATACTGTCATGGTTCCACTATCATGTCATGTTTTATTCTTGTTTTTCTGTGGAGCCATGGCATAGCCTTTAGTTATGTGGTGGGAGAGAGACTATTTTGGCACCTATTTGGCCATACTCTCTCCCTCTCCGGTCTGCGTCGTTGTTCCTGCCATCTCGTTCCCCGTCAGCCTCGCCTTAGTGCTTAATCCCCAGCACCTGTTTCTCGTAAATGATCCTGTGTTTGTTCCCTTTAAAACACCCTTGTGTTCATTGTCCTGTGCTGGTTCATTGTTGATGTACCTGTTGGTCCTTGTATGCTGTGGCTGTGGCTGTGGCTGTGGCTGTGGCTGTGGCTGTGGCTGTGGCTGTGGCTGTGGCTGTGGCTGTGGCTGTGGCTGTGGCTGTGGCTGTGGCTGTGGCTGTGGCTGTATGCTAAGACCTTGTTCCTGTTTCCTGTTTACCCTTGTCAAGTAAGTGTAGTTTAGTGTTTGTTTCCAGTGTTTTCTCTCTTAGTTTAGTAAGTCAGTGTCCTTGTTTTATTGTTAGTTTATCATGTCCTGTTTTCCCCCTCATGGGTTTTGTTTTGCCTTTTTGTAGTGTTCATTGTTACATAAATAATAAATAGCTCTGTTCAACCCGTCAAACCTGAGTCTGCCTGCAATTGGGTTCTCCTGCCATGTCTCCGGAGAAAGACCATGACATATACCCTCTGCCATGTCAAAGACATTATCATCTATTATGAGCCAATTGGGCTGCATAGACGCTTGGCGCCTGTTCCACCCACTCTCTAAAGAATTTTCCTATTTCTCCAAAGTACACCAATTCCCGCATCGACTACTTCTTTATAGACAGGGCTCTTCTACCTGCCGTGAAATCCACTGAATATTCTACTATTGTTATTTCTGATCACGCTCCTCATATTTTAGATTTAGCACTCTCACCTATCACTACAAAACAGTGGAAGTTTAATACAGGACTACTATCTAAAGATGAGTTCTGTGATTTATATTTCAAATACAAATTAATGTTTTCCTCGAGAATAATAAGACTGAGTCCATATCACCCTCTCTGTTATGGGAAACATTAAAAGCGGTAATTAGGGGAGATATTATTTCATACAGTACACATCTGGCTAGGAAAAATAAACAAAAACAACAAGAGCTTATTGACGCAATCCTCAGCATAGATAGAGAATATTCTAACTCCCCCAGACCAGAATTGTATGCTAAAAGGGTTAAATTACAGTCTGATTATGACCTTCTCTCTACAAATAAAGCAGAGTATATTTTAAGACGGACCAAAGGGACTTACCATGAATATGGTGATAAAGCCAGCCGTCTTCTCGCTCTCCAACTTAAATGTCAGTCTGCCTCAAATTTCATATCACAAATATATGACTCCTCTCGCTCCCTAACTACCAGCCCAGCTGAAATAAACTCCACATTTGCTTCCTATTATTCTAACCTTTATCAGTCTGAATCTCCTGCAAATAAGACCACAATGGATAATTTCCTGGATAACATCGATTTACCTACCATAGATCCTTGTCTCAATGAGGAGTTGGAAAAACCTATACAGTTGGAAGAATTAACATCTTGTCTTAAATTAATACAAAACAACAAAGCTCCAGGGCCCGATGGATTTCCGGTTGTGCTATCTCCTAACATGTCCCAAAGCTGAAAAATATATTTAGATGAAAAAGCCTTTCGATCGGGTTGAATGGGACTACTTGTTTTCTGTTTTGGGTCTAAATTTATTTCTTGGATACAACTTTTATATTCTGCCCCTTCTGCCTGTGTGACAACTAATTTTCAAAGGTCTGAATATTTCCCTCTATCAAGAGGGACCCGCCAAGGTTGCCCAATGTCTCCATTGCTTTTTGCCATGGCAATAGAGCCTCTTTCCATTGCTCTCAAATCTTCTTCATGTTTCAATGGTATTTTCAGAGCTGGACTGGAACATCGAGTGTCTCTCTATGCTGATGACCTGTTGCTATATATCACAGACCCAGTTAGCTGTATAGATAATATTTTACAAATCTTGACAACTTTCGGATCATTTTCAGGCTATAAATTAAACATCAGCAAAAGTGAGTGTTTTCCGGTAAACATAGCAGCTAAACGGATCACATCAAATGCACTACCATTCCGATTGGCTCATAGCAGCTTTCGCTATTTAGGTATTAACATTTCCCACTCCCTCCCCTCACTATATAAGAATAATTTCTCAAAGTTGGTAATGGAAATTAGGTCTGATCTGGCGCGCTGGGACTCTCTCCCTCTCTCTTCTTTGATAGGCAGAATCAATTCTATTAAAATGAATATTCTTCCGAGATTTTTGTTTCTTTTCCAGTGTCTTCCAAACTTTTTACCTAAATCATTTATACATATGGTAGACAAAATGATCTCAAAATTCATATGGGCTGGTAAGAACCCGAGAGTGCGTCGAACAACACTCCAAAGAAGCAAATCAGATGGGGGCCTTGCACTGCCCCAATTTATTATTTTACTTATTATTACTATTTACTATAATCTTCAAAAAATCCATGCCTGGTGTAACTCCCCCAGTTTAGACTGGTGCATAATGGAAGATGCTTCTTGCCATCCCTCATCTCTGGCGTCTCTGGTTTGCGCTCCTTTAGCTTCTCGTTATCCTAGTTATATTAAAAACCCAATTGTTCTTTTCTCTTTGATAATTTGGAAACAATTCAGGCAAAACTTCAAACTTTCAACACCAATCCCATTAAGCCCTATTTGCAACAACCATCTCTTTCCCCCCTCTAATGCAGACTCAGCTTTCACTTTGTGGAGGGAGAGAGGTCTGGTTCGCTTTTCTGATTTATATTCAAAGGGCGTATTTGCTACATTTAATGATCTCCGAGTTAAATATAATTTACCCCAATCTCATATGTTTCGATACTTCCAAGCACGGAATTATGCTCGCACGCACTTTACTTCTTTCCCTCAATCTCCAATGGGATCTCTTATTACAGAGGTACTCTCTCTTCCAAGGGCTTGTTGTAGGATTACAATATTATTTGACCTCATATCATCTTCGAACTTGTCCTCCCTGGTGAGGGTTAGGGAGAGTTGGGAAGGGGAGCTTGGTTTTGATTTGACAGATGAGTGTTGGAGGGAAGCACTGATCAGGGTCAATTCTACATCTTCTTGTGCTCGTCTTAGCTTAATTCAATTCAAGGTTTTCCATAAGACTCATTTCACAAAAAACAGACTTAGTAGGCTATTTCCAGGCACAAATGATATCTGTGATAGATGTGGGTTATCTCCAGCAGACCATGTTCATATGTTTTATTCTTGTCCCAAATTAGTCCATTTCTGGTCATATTTTTTTAAATCGTTAAAAGACGCCCTTAATATCGAGCTAGAACCCTGCCCACTGATATCCATCTTTGGGGTACCTCGTACTCCAACCAGTCTCCCTAAAAAAACCTCTGATGTTGTAGCTTTTGCCTCGCTCATAGCTCGAAGACGCATTCTACTACACTGAAAAAGCCCAAACGCTCCTTCCACTACCTCTTGGTTAAGTGATTTAATGTCTTTTCTGTCATTGGAAAAAGTTAAATACTCCCTAAGAGGCTCAGCAGCCAGTTTTTATAAAAGATGGCAACCCCTCATTATATATGTAAACACCCTCACCTCTCTGGACCCCAACTGAATCAATCTGACGCATCCAAAATAATTTTATTTTATGTTAGCAGACCTTTTAGTGAGCACCTTATTATACTATGGTTTTTACTATTATTGTTGATTTTTATTTTTCGCCTCCCTTTGTGTTTTGTTCTATTCCTTTTATTTGTTCTCTGTATTTATTATTTGTCGCCACCACCTGGTTGATTACCTGTGTATCTTGTCTTTGCTTAATTGCTTGTCTATTTTTGTTTTGTTTTCTCTCCCTCTCTGTTCTTGGGAAATGTTACCATGGAACCATGGAAAAGAAAAGAGTGGAAAACAGCCTGGAATAACTGTGTATTTTGTATTGATGCTTGCGAAATGCTGTTCTCCAATAAAAATAAATAAATAAATAAAAAAAAACTTAATTTGTTTTGTACTTGTGAAATGTGACTCTGGACCACAATTTTTTTTATTTAATTTAAAATTAAATTGAAACTTATTTTATGAACCCTTCAAATTTAAAAAAAAGTTGGACTTCATAGGGAGCTAACTTGGCCTTCAATGGGATCCTTCAACTAATTAAATTGTCAGTGGTCATTAAGTAACATTTAACCAGCATTTTTTAATACTTATTATTGGTTAGATACAAGCAACTCAGTGACAAACATTAATCTTTGTGATCAAATCTTAATGAGGAACATATTTTGAAAATGAAGAAATTTGAAACCACTTGATAAGACAAATGCTTCCGAATCTTTCCAAAGATCATTATCTTTAAAAAGCATGAACACAGAAGTGATGACAGCACTGAGATCTTACCTCAAATATATTCATCTCCTCCATTTCTGCCAGTGTTGGAGCTTTTAGGAGCACACGTATACGAGATTGTGAGCGGCACCCTGCTTCAGTGACTAATAGGTCAATGCAGGACGTCGATTTGATGTCACACGGGCAGGTTTGTGCCAGACATGGTAAAGAGCCAAACGCTGAGAAGGCAAGAACACACTGCTGTGAGTGAACTATTTTTTTGTGTGTGTGTTAGCAAGGATGCAAATGATGACATACATCTCTTGGGAGTGGGTGGCTCCACAGGTCTCAGTTTATGATCTTGTCTAATCTCAGCCAAAACCTGTTCATGGAGTGAATGCTGCTGCTGTGGAGGAGGAGGCAAGCTGCGCTCAGAAACCTACAGATATTGCAATAAATAAACTTAAAATTTGGAAACGTAATAAAATAAAAAACATTTTACTGAAACACATTTATGTTTAATCTATTTGTGGAACACTGATGGTTCTGTAGGTTTAGTTTCAAATTGTTTGCCAATCGTTTATTTTATAAACGTTTCAAATAAATTGCTGTCCCAAAATATTTTGCAGACAAATTCAATAAGTTCATTGTATTAAATGCTTTTTTATGTAAGTACTGTACATAGTAGTTAAGAATACAAAGTTAGACCTGGTAGTATTGAGCTTAATGGTATGAAAACAGAAACCAAAAGGGCAAAAGGTGTGTTTGTCTACCTTACCCCTCAATATAAAGGGCTGATCTTATGCCGTGTTGGTTTTATGTAGACAACCTTAACTTAGTTGTTGTCATGATAGAACATATATTTTCATAATGTAAAAAAAATATTTTATATCATTCATTCATCACATCAATGTAATAACATTCTTATTTATTACTTAGGTATATAATATAATATACCTGAAAGTATGTGTGAGTTAGTTTTAACTATTCATTTAGCTTCTTAAGTATTTATCCATTTTATTTCAGAAAAAGATTATTCAAACAAACATCAGGTGGGGGTAAGGCATAGAGGAGGCTTTGGCGATAAATTGAGGAAAAAATATGTTAGAAATTAAAAACTAAAAATGGATAATACATATTTTCAGATATACGTAGTACACATGCAGTTTTGAGTACTATCATTTCCCTTTCTGTCAGTCTCTCGACGTTGTGTCGAACCGACAGATGGGGTTCGCCCTTGAGAACACCATCGGGCCCGACCCCAGTCATTCCATCGCTGGTCGGTCGATCCGGGATGGTTCCTGCCCCATCACAACATCAGCTGGGCCCCTTCGGGGGCCTAGCACCCACATTCTCACAAAAAAAGTTTCCGATCTCCCTGGGTGTTCCTCACAGCCACTCTCACCCTCTGCACGACGGTGTTCGGCAACTCGACATTGCATCAGAGGCAGGGATGCTCCTGTACTTTGGGACGAGTTCACCACCCTTCTGGCGAAGGAAGCGATCGAGCTTGTCCCTCTAGCCGAGATGGTCAGTGGGTTCTACAGCCCGTACTTCATCGTCCCTAAAAAGGCGGGAGGTTGCGCCCCATCCTAGATCTGCGTACCCTGAACAGTCACCTGCACATGCTGCCATTTAGGATGCTCATGCAGAAGAGCATCCTGGCATCGGTCAGACGTCAGGATTGGTTCGTGGCAATCGACCTGAAGGACGCTTACTTTCATGTCTCGATTCTCCCTCGTCATCGCCCGTTCCTACGGTTCGCTTTCGAGGGTCAGGCATTCCAGTACAGAGTCCTCCCTTTCGGTCTGTCCATGTCTCCACGAGTCTTTACGAAGGTCGTGGAGGCCGCCCTGAACTATCTCGACGACTGGTTTATCTTTGCACACTCACTAGATCTGTTGTGCAGAGCATCCTCTTCCTCGGTATGGAACTCAACTCTGTCTCCATGATAGCGCGTCTGACCACAGAGCGCACTCAGTCAGTGTTGAACTGCCTGTAACATTTCAGGCAGCCAGCGGTCCCACTGAAACAATTTCAGAGGCTCCTGGGAGAGTGTAGGGGGTTCTCAAACTCTAAATCAGGGAGGCGAAAGACAATGATAGGAGAAAGCTGGAGAATAAACTACAGCGAAACAACATGAAGGATGTGTGGAGTGGTATGAGAAACATCCCTGGGTTCCATAAGACTGGTAGGATGGGGCTGGAAGGCAGTGTGGACCAGATCAAAGAACTGAACCTATTCTTTAATAGGTTTGATACTGTGGACCCTCCCCCACAAGACTCTGCTGCTGGCTGCCCAACATCTACTGCCACCTTACCTCCTCCTACTCCTCCTCCTTATAGACCCCTTGTCTGCCACTCACCTACTCCACCCCTTCCCTCTGCTCTACATCATGTCCACTACAACCTGAGGGCTTCACCCCTCCCCCTACTGTCACCTCTACAGTGTCCTTCACGCCTGACATGGTCACGCCTGACTCTTCTTTTCCTTAAGAGGCTGAGGTCCATTAACATCTGCCGTATGATGCTGAGGATGTTTATGAGTCGGTTGTGTCCAGTGCTATCTTCTTCGCAGTCACATGTTGGGGTAGTGGGCTAAAGGTTGCAGACACTAACAGACTAAATAAACTGATCAGGAGGGCCGGTGATGTCATGGGGGAGGAGCTGGACACACTGACGACTGGGGCAGAAAGGAGGATGCTGTCCAGGCTTCAGTCTATCTTGGACAATGTCTCACACCCTCTCTACGACACACCAATCCCAAGATCGCCCGTGCCCAACATAGCCTCCTCCTGTGCACTGGCTAGAGCCGCCTCTCTGGCAGACATTTGCAGAGCTGCGGATGGGTTGCGGCCAACACCGTTGCGAGGTTCTACAACCTCCGCATAGAACCGGTATTAGCCCGTGTCCTGCATGGCAACATGTAGCGCCGGAAGCCGGTAGGGCGTACGCCTGCGAAAGCACCATCCCCCCTTCTCAGGTGGGTCAGCGTGCTACTTAGCCTTCCTTCTTCCCCCACTGGGTGAAGAACAGCCATTCCATCCATCACTAAGCAAGCACCTCCTGCGGGCAGGCTGGGTACCGTCTGAGTTATCCACACATAGCTCTAACCGGACCTAGTGCTACCGGACGTTGTAACCCCCCCCAATCCTCATGATTGGTTCCCACTCTGGTAACCCATGACCTTCCCTAGGTGGACCTCCACCTCGCGGTTAACTACTTCAGTCTGCACATTTTTCCATGAGTTCTTCCCTATCGGTGAGACCATGCTGATATCTCCACTAAACCCCTCCCTACGGTAGGATGTGGTCTCTGTAGGGATTCCCCCTTGGGTAGATAGCGCTTACCCAGTGGCCCTGACCGGGCGACCTCTCGCCGGTTAGAGAAACAAGGCCCCGCCCGTAACGGCCGGTGGTCGGCCCGACCTATCCACTGGAAGGTTACAATTTCGCGAAAGTGCTCACGTCTGACACGCCCAGGCCAGTCACCGTCGCTTCGCTAGAAATTGTTACGCGGCACAACTTTGTGGCGTTTTAAATAGGAACCCCATCTGTCGAGAGACCGACAGAAAGGGAACATCTTGGTTACGGATGTAACCTCAGTTCCCTGATGGAGGGAACGAGACGTTATGTCTCTTATGCCACAACACGTGCCGCCTGCTGCAGCAATCGTGAGAGGCTCTCAGGCTCCTCAGAACAAAATTTACATTTATGTAAATGTTATTTTTTTTTATCCAAAGCGACTTACATTGCATTATCCTATACATTTAAACGACACAACGTCTCGTTCCCTCCATCAGGGAACTGAGGTTACATCCGTAACCAAGACGTTTTACTTTATCACACATAACATTTTTGTAAAAGGAATAAATAATGTGCAACACTTGTTATTTGTCACGTTAGGGTTCAGTGTAACAGCACATTAGTGATAAGATCAGATACTTACTGGTTTAAGAGGGGGTCTTGATCTGATGAAGTCCAAGATCAACTCATGAGCATTTTGTTTCACACATGTGGGAATATTTATATCTACCTGCAAAAAAAGAAAGATTTGATATTACTGTCAATATCAAATGTACGCTGCATCAGCTTAAGCCACAGCCACACACAAAAGAAAGATTTGATATTACTGTCATTATCAAATGTACGCTGCATCAGTTTAAGCCACAAACAAAAGAAAGATTTGATGTTACTGACATTATCAAATTAAGGCTGCATGCTAAAGCCACAATGTCCTGCTGGTATAAGGTTAGACTACGTCTGATGCTTACTACATCAACTGCAGCAGAAATTGTGCCCTCAGCATGAGAATGTATAGGTAAAATGAACACACCACAACTTTGCGTAGTTTATATTTGCGCGAGCGAATGTCTTGCATAAGCATCTCAAAGGGCGTTAGGCTGAACTCTGTGGGCAGAGGGTTAAACGGCTGTTCCTCCACCTTCTTCAGCTTCACACCCTGTCTCAACTCCTTCATCAGCTGAACCCACAACCGAGCCTGAACCACACACACACAAACTATATTACATAGAGGGAAAAAGTATCAGCTAAATGAACAAATGTAGATATAATGCCTATCTTACATACTACATTTTAAAGAAGTAGCCTATACAGTAGTTCATATTGTAAGCAGTAAGCTTGTTTTCAATTGCAACAGTATGACGTGTCCAATGAGTGCTATTACAAGTTTAATTTGTGTAATATATTAAAACCTTTTGTTTTCCCTCAAGACCCAGTCTACATAATCTGACAGCTCATACAAAGTTACTAACATTTGTTTTTATTTGACAATTTGAATAGCCCCTCAAATTTGTTTATCCTTGGTGAACATACTCCTGGGTTATATTTTGGGTAATACTTTTCAATAAGCTAACATTGTATTTGCTAACATTAGTAAATGCACTAGCTGATGTAAAATAACAATTAACAATTAACAACATTAAGTTAATGTCAATACAATCGCTCATGTTAGAATCGGAGCAGGATCCCTTGTTTTCATGTGGAGAGAGGCATTTTGGCGCTATTGGCTTGCCATACTCTCTCTGTATGTAATCTTATTATTTGTAAATGTTGAAATTACCATGAACAAACAAATTTTGTACAAGACTCGTTGCTAGCTCATGTTAACTAATGCATTAACTAATGTTAACAAATAACTTTACTTTAAGTGTTACCATCTTTTTTAAGATGCAAATGCTTAAATCTCACTATTCCAGTCATATTCAAAAATCGTACATTCTGTAGGGCTCACGTGGTCTTTCAACACAATACATAAAGCAAAAAAATCATTAAGCATTGTTTAAAATGACAAAATCATATTTACCCAGTCAGTGTGTTGAAGAGCATCAAGCTCAACAGCAGAATTTTCCTCTTGTGATTCCTCGATTCTGATCTTCTTTAACATCTATAAGAAAATATCAGAATATCAATATATGATATGGCAGAGATCAAATGACATTCATCACACATAAACACAGCTTTATCCTTACTCTTGAAGGACAAGATAACCACAAACTTGTAGGAGCATAGAAGATGAGGAAGTCTTCTTTTAATCTTTCACAAGAGTAGTTATATGGCATTCTCAGATAACATACGATACTCAAAGCTATGCTGAGTGTCTGTGCAATATAAATACAAGAACAATTCTATAATGTTTTATGTGTAAAGTAGGCCTACACTTGAGATCTGTATTTCCATTTCTGTCGGCCTCTCGACGTTGTGTCGAAGACGACAGATGGGGTTCGCCCTTGAGAACCTATCAACTCCCTATCGACTACTTTTTAAAAAAGGCCAATGAAATTGGCGAATGAAATTTGCATGCCGGGCTCCGCCTCCGGATGTCCGGTATAAAAGGAAGCCGGCGTGCTTCATTCACTTACCTTTTGTTCTTCAGAGCCTTCGCTCCTGACTACAAGACTGCTCGTATCTACATTGCCGGATTCTCACGACGTGGTGCAGCGGATCGTCCCTTCCTGCAGCGACTTTCCCCTGGGTGGTGCCAGAAGTGTTCGAGATCTTTCTAGAAGAAGCAATTTCCTTCTAAAAGAGCAAATTTCTCCAGCGTGGCATGTCCCGCTGTTCTCTCAGGTGCAACACACTCATCGAGGAGGGGGACGGACACGATGTCTGCCTTGGGTGTTGGGTTTCCAGCACGTTGAGGCAGCCGTTGTGGATACATCCTGCCCGTGCTGCATTCAGACGTTGCGTCACAGGCGGCTGTCTTCCCCCGGGAACCAGCCGCCACCTTGTGTTTGCCTCCGTTTCGTGACCGCAGGCAAGCGCTAATCCGCCAGCCACTGGCTCACAGACCGCTCGTACCTCGCTCGTTTGATCGTTCCCCAAAAGACGGTCCAACTGTCTTGTTCCTCAATCACGTGTCGGAAACGGCACGTGATGATGAGATGTCCCTTGCACCGTTGGAGGGTGACTGACTGGCATCTTTGACTCTGATAATTCCTTGAAGCTCCCTCCTTCGGGGGGTCGAGATCAGGAAAAATCGGACGTCGAAAATGCCGGCCATGCTTTCCCGGGCCGCCGTGAGCATGGGGCGGTAGTGTACGCACTGCCCCCCAATGCTCGCGGCTGGATTTGCGGTACCTTGGGTTTGCGCCTACCCATCAGTGCCGTGTATACCGGAAGTGCATGAGGAACTCGGTAAGACCTGGAAATGCCCCCTTCTCGGCGCGTACAGGTCGAACTAGTTCTGTCACCCTTTCTTCCCCTGTTGGTGGGTCAGCTAGAGGATATGCCGATGTCCCCCAGAGGGAATGTGCCGCTGCGGTCCAACCCGCAGTTGGCTGCCACCTGGGGGCTCGATCTAGACATCCCAAAGCATGTGGGCTTTCCGGTGTCCCTGATGCCGGGAGCTTGCACTGCTGCGGGCAGAAACTGCCCCTCTCTTCGCGCTACGGTGTGGATCAAGCATATCCTCCCCTGCCGAGACTCGACCCCCCCCTCGGGCTGTCGAGATTCCGTGCACTGTCTGCTCCCCAGCAGCCTGGTCCTCTTCGATGTTCCCCGACTGCGGCCCCCTCATTCAGCTGGCCCACCGGAAGAAAACGTCAAGGAGGAGCCAATGCGGCCCTCACGGGAAGACCCCAGGGAGACTGAGAACACCCTCAGGCTGGACCCCAAGTTTGGAGGTCATTCAAGGACGGTCCTGCCCCGTCCCAACAGCCCACTTCAAGGGGTTCTCTCTCTCTCTGGGAGTTTTCACAGCCGCTCTCACCCTCTACAGGACGGTGTTCGGCAACTCTGGCTGCGCGACAAGCGGAAGGATACCGTCCCCCCAGTGAACTTCATTGCACAGATCCTGTGCAAAGCCAGGGAAGAGGAGCATCACGACGGGCCCAACCAGACTTGGTTCTCGGAGCTAATGCTCTTGACAACAACTCCACCCTGACCGATTCCCCTGCTTTCTCGGGGGAAGGGCACGTTATGGCATCCCAGGCCAGACCTCTGGAGCCCCCATGTCTGACCCCTGGACAGGACGAGAAAATCCTGAGTTGGCTATCCCCCCTCCCTGTGGGGGAGCCATCCCTCAGGCCTGGGCCCCTACCACCGGGGCCCCTTCTCATCCAGGTGCTCTTCTCGATGAGAAGACCCATGAAGATGCTTGATCGGTACAGGCTGTTCCTAAGGGACCGGAGACTAAACCTCTCCCCCTCCACACTGAAAGTGTTTGTAGCGTCCGCTCATCACTACTCAGTGACGGAAGTCCCTACGGCAGCACTACCTGATCAGTAGATCCCTAAGGGGCGCGTGAAGGCGGACTCACCTCGATCGCGCTCCGTACCCTCGTGGCAGGCTCAGGCCCTTCGAGCTCTCAGAGAGGCCGCTCTTCCTCTGCACGATGAAGACACTTCTCTTGTTGGCGTTCGTCTCCAAGAGGGTAGGGGACAAGCATTTTCCATGTCCCCCGATTGCCTAAGATTAGAGTCCGGTAAGTCTCACGCTATCTTGAGACCCCGACCCGGCCACGTGCCCAAAGTTCCCACCACCAGGTGGCGAACTTGCAGGTGCTCCTTATCAGGGAGCAAGAACCAACCCCACTAGTGTTGTGTCCACCATGCCAGCTGCGCCTCTACTTGGACCGCACGCAGAGCTTAGGGCTCTGATCAGCTCTCTGTCTGTTTCGGAGGTCAGCAGGGAGGACTGTCTCCAAACAGAGATTGGCGCACCAGACCGTGGACGCCATCACTACGGCATCCCGGTCTCAGTTGGCCCCGGCCAGGGGCGCCTCTCTGGCAGACATCTGCGGAGCTGCTGGTTGGGCTACGCCCAAACACCTTCGCGACTCCGCGTAAACTGGTATCAGCCCGCGTCCTGCATGGCCACGTGTAGGACCGGCAGCCGGCTGGGCGTATGCCTGCGAAAGCATCTTCCCACCCTCCAGCAGGTTGGGTCAGTGTGCTATCTACCTCTCTTCTTACCCTACCTTGGTTAAGAACAGGTATCCTAAAACTCTACGCCTCCAGTCAGCAGGTACCATTGGGCGCGGTTGGCCAGTGGAGACATCGCAGAGGAGTGTAGTGTTGGCCGTGTCAAAAACCACATCCTCCATGATCAGCGCCGTAGGGGCTGTCCTGTAGGCTTGCATCTCAGCATCCGCGGTCTGGTCCCCAGCCATAGCAGCATAGTCGAGGCCTAAATGGACGGACCCAGCAACAGCCCGGGAGAGGCAGTCGGCGACGAAATTGTCTTTACCGGCCACGTGCTGAATGTCAGTAGTGAACTCGGAGATGGCAGAGAGCTGACGCTGCTGTCGACCAGACCATGGCTCTGAAGACTTCGCCATTGCAAACGTCAGCGGTTTGTGGTCAACGAAAGCCGTGAAACGCCGGCCCTCCAACAAGAAACGGAAATGACGGGTGGCAAGGAAAAGACCCAGGAGCTCCCTGTCAAAGGTGCTGTATTTCCTCTCGTTATCACGAAGCTTCCTGCTGAAAAAGGCCAGCGGCTGCCAGGCGCCACCCACCCACTGTTCACACACAGCCCCCACTGCGTAATCAGAAGCGTCCGAAGTAAGAGCAACGGGGGCGGTCGGAGACGGGTGCGCTAGCAGAGCAGCGTTGGCCAGGGCGGTTTTGGCAGCATCAAAGGCATCAGTCATCTCAGGGGACCAATCCAACACGTCCGCCGGCCTCCCACCCCTCAAGGCGCCGTATAAGGGTCGCATGAGTTGGGCCGCATGGGGAAGGAAACGGTTGTAGAAGTTCACCATACCCAGAAACTCCTGCAAGGACTTCACAGTCCGTGGGCGTGGGAAACTGGCGATGGTGTCCACCTTGGCAGGGAGGGGAACGGCCCCTTGTGGGGTGACGTGGTGGCCGAGGAAAGTAATGGACGACCGGCCAAACTCACACTTAGCCGGGTTGAGGATGAGACCATGCTCATTGAGCCGGCCGAATAGCTGCCTGAGATGCGTCAGGTGGGCGTCTGCGGACCTGCTGGCCACGAGAATGTCGTCCAAGTAAACAAAGAGGAATGGCATGTCCCTCAGCACAGAGTCCATAAGGCGCTGAAACGTCTGCGCTGCACCCTTGAGGCCGAAAGGCATCCGCAGAAATTCGAAAAGGCCAAAGGGTGTGATGACTGCGGTCTTGGGGACATCCCGCGGGTGGACAGGCACCTGGTGGTAACCGCGCACTAGGTCCACCTTTGAAAAGATGGTGGCGCCAGCCAGGTGGGCAGAGAATCCTGTATGTGCGGCACTGGGTACCGGTCGGGGGTGGTGGCGTTGTTCAGTCGACGGAAATCACCACAGGGACGCCAACCGCCATCAGCCTTGGTCACCATGTGTAGGGGGGAAGCCCACGGGCTGTTAGAGCGGCGCACGATGCCGAGGTGCTCCATAGTAGCGAACTCCTCCCTGGCGATCGCGAGCTTGGCAGAGTCGAGGCGCCGGGCTCGCGCATAGACTGGGGGACCAACCGTGGTGACGTAGTGCTCCACGCCATGCTTAGCCACCGCCGATGAAAACGTGGGCGTGGTGATGTCAGGGAACTCAGCAAGCAGGGGTTGATACAAGTCCCCGGTGGCAAGCGTGTTCGAAAGACAAAGTGCCCCCACCACTCCAAGCGTGCAGGGGTACGAAGCAAAAGACAGGGCGTCGATAAGGCGGCAGTTCGTAACATCCACCAGCAGTCTGTAAGCGCAGAGGAAATCCGCCCCCAGGAGCGGCGTAGATACAGCGGCCATTACGAAATCCCAGCCGAAACGCCGCCAGCCGAAACACACTTCCACATACCTCGTGCCATAGGTACGAATGGGTGGGCCGTTGGCGGCGTCCATCGGGGGGCCAAACCCGCCAGCCATAGTGTCAACAGGTGTCGCGGGCAGGATGCTGCGTTGAGCCCCAGAATCAACCAGCAGCCGACGGCCGGACAAGGTGTCGGTGATGAACAACAGCTTGCAGTCACGGCCAGCGCCCATAGCCGTTAATGAGCGCCGGCCCTGGCTTTTCCCAGGGCTCTAAAACTGCAAGGCTGGCGACACTGCTTGGCCTTGGCCCCAAACCTGGAATGGTAATAACACCACCCGTCCTCGCGCTGTCGGCGGGCCGTCACGGCAGCTGCAGTGTCCAGGTCGTCCGCTGGGGAGCCAAGCGGGGCAGACATGTCATGGGGAGGCAACAGTGCATGGACAAACTGCTGTCGGTTGGCGAGGAAAATCCTGTCCGCTGCCACAGCCAGCGCCCGGTAGTCTCTGGAGGAAGGGAGGGTTGAACTGGCCAGCGCGGTGCGCACGGGCACCGGAAGCTGCCGCAGAAAAACATGCGCGAAAAGGAACGAGGGATCCGCCGCGCCCAGAACAGCTAACATCCGTTCCATTAACTCGGACGGCTTACCGTCGCCAAGGCCGTTCAGAGACAGCAGGCGGTCTGCCTTCTCCAGCTCCGACAGTTCAAAAAGTTTTAACAAGAACGTTTTGAGTGCGTTGTATTTGCCGTCAGCCGGAGGAGCCTCCAACAGCGCCATAGCCCTGGCCGTCGTCGAGGCATCCAAGGCCGCTACTACGTGGAAATACGTCGTAACGTCCTGCGTTATGCCTCTCAGCTGGAACTGGGCCTCGATGTGCTGAAACCACGGCCGTGGGTTATGCTGCCAAAAATCCGTTAATTTGACGGTGGCGGCGCACCGACATTAGCAGCGCCGCTAGCAGCAGCATTTTCATTACCGTCGCGGTGTGACATGATTCAGCCGTATCCTACTCGCGTCGGGGTCACCAATTGTGGAGTAATAAATGATGAGACAGGAGACGAAGATGCGTCGAGACAGCTTTACACTCCACTTTAATAAATACACTCTGAACAGCAAGTGCGGACACAAAAAAGCACACGCACACCAAAAACCGGAACACAACAACTACTCATCACCCCTCCCTCTCTTAAAGGTACAGTACCTTGGTGAATGTCTCTTCCTACTTGTGGTTCGCCACACGTTAATATATAAATTATTTGTGAGTCCCATTGGAGTGATCCCCATTTCACGAGTTCGCCCTCGCAGATAAACAGCTCCGTTATAGGGATAGATTGGTAAGCATGGGTATGCAGGTTATGCGTATTGGCGTGTTGTGCAGGGAGTGGGCTCCGAGCTCACCGGATCTATCCGAACCCGGAGCACTCTACCTTGGTCAGGGCAAGTGCGCCGGGCTCGGAACCGGCTCGAGCCCAGAACACACCCCCCCGAGGGTCCTGCTGGACTGAGGAAAGTGAGAGGAGCAGGGGTGGAGGAGGGATGTTTATCTGGCAAGAAGCATCAGGTAAGATTGTTTGTCTATTTATAATGGAGCTTGCTTGAGCTGATAGGGTAGATGCTGTGATTGCTAATGATGTACCAGCCGAGATGGTTGTGCTGAGATTGCGTGCTCGGCTGGTAGGTATTTGCTGGTGATGGAACGGCGTGCTGATTATATGCTTGGGTTCCTCCCGAACTTTGTTAATAAAACATCATTTCATGAGTTCGCCCTCGCAGATAAACAGCTCCATTATAGGGATAGATTGGTAAGCATGGGTGTAATAAGGTTCATTAAAAGGAAGGAAGGAGGCGGGAACCGGCAAACATTTAAATAAAGTTTTTAATAATAAAGTAAAAGACAGCCGGCAGCCCCTCACGGTCGACTGCCGGCGAATAACAAAATACATAAACATAATACAACTTAACATACGTTCGGGCCCGGTCCTCTCTCATCGACGGTCCGGTCGCTCGTTCCTTTTATATGCTCCCAATCTCCTACGTGATTCGAGCCCGGTGTGCGCACAGCTGGCGCTTATTCACAATTACTCACCGGTCTCGAACCACGGTCTCGCCCCGCCTACTCCACTACAATGGGTATGCAGGTTATGCGTATTGGCGTGTCGTGCAGGGAGTGGGCTCCGAGCTCACCGGATCTATCCGAACCCGGAGCACTCTACCTTGGTCAGGGCAAGTGCGCCGGGCTCGGAACCGGCTCGAGCCCAGAACACACCCCCCAAATGCTGATAAAACTGAACATTGCGGTACAGGCTTCATGTCGTGTGGTGTCTGCTGCTGCGGTGCACTAGCTGAAAGCACGGGGCCCTGTGGGGGGGCGGTTGCTGCTGCTATACTGGCTCTGTGTTGAGTGGTGTCCGCAGCTGCCAAGCACTGTTTGGAAGCTCGGGCTCTTGCGTGGTCGGTCGCTGCTGGGATACTAGTTTCTTTAGCTGGTTGTGTCTGCTGATTCAGATTACTAGTTTGGAGCTCGGGCCACTGCGGGGCGTTCACTGCTGCTGTACTGGCTTCATGACGGGTGGTGTCTGTGCTGCGGAGCACTAATTGGAAGCTCGAGCCCCTTAGGGGCAGTCGCTGCTGCGCTACTAACTTCATGGCGAGAGGTGTCTGCGCTGCAAAGCACAATTTGGAGCGTGGGCCCTTGATGGGCAAATCGCTGCTGCGATACTAGCTTCATAGCTGGTGGTGTCTGCGCTGCTGAGCACTAGTTGGAAGCTTGGGCCCTTGAGGGGCGGTCGCTGCAGCGATACTGTCTTCATGATGATTGGTGTCTGCTGCTGCAGAACACTTGTTGGAAGCTCGGGCCACTGCCGGGCTGTTGCTGCTATGCTGCAGGCTTCATGTCGTTTGGTGTCTGCTGGTGCAGTGCACTAGCTGAAAGCACGGAGCGCTGCTATACTGGCTCTGTGATGAGTGATGTCTGCCGATTCAGATTACTAGATGGAATTTCTTGCCACTAAGGGGCATTCGCTGCTGCGGTACTGGCTTCATGACGGGTGGAGTCTGTGCTACGGAGCACTAGTTGGAATCTCGAGCCCCTTCGGGGGCAGTCGCTACTGCGCTACTGACTTCATGGCTAGAGGTGTCTGCAATGCGAAGCATGATTTGGAGCGTGGGCCCCTTTTTCTTCATGACGAGATGTGACTGCGCTGCAGGTCACGAGTTGGAAGCTCGGGCCCCTGCGGGGGCGGTCGCTGCTGCGATACTGGCTTCATGTTGAGAGGTGCCTGCGCTACAGAGCACGATTTGGAAGCACTGGCCCCTGCAGGGGCGGTCGCTGCTGCGGTACTGGCTTTATGACGAGATGTAATTGCGCTGCAGAACTCGCGTTGGAAGCTCGGGCCCCTGCGGGGCGGTCGCTGCTGTGATACTGGCTTCATGTTGAGAGGTGCCTGCGCTGCAGAGCACGATTTGTAAGCTCGGGCCCCTGCGGGGGCGGTGGCTGCTGCGGTACTGGCTTCATGAGGAGATGTGACTGCGCTGCAGATCACGAGTTGGAAGCTCGGGCCCCTGCGTGGGCGGTCGCTGCTGCGATACTGGCTTCATGATGAGATGTGACTGCGCTGCAGATCACAAGTTGGAAGCTCGGACCCCTGCGGGGGCGGTCGCTGCTGCGATACTGGCTTCATGGTGAGAGGTGCCTGCGCTGCAGAGCACGGGTTGGAAGCTTGGGCCCCTGCGGGGGCGGTCGCTGCTGCGATACTGGCTTCATGATGAGATGTGACTGCGCTGCAGATCACGAGTTGGAAGCTCGGGCCCCTGCGGGGGCGGTCGCTGCTGCGATACTGGCTTCATGGTGAGAGGTGCCTGCGCTGCAGAGCACGGGTTGGAAGCTTGGGCCCCTGCGGGGGCGGTCGCTGCTGCGATACTGGCTTCATGATGAGATGTGACTGCGCTGCAGAGCACGAGTTGGAAGCTCGGCCCCCTGCGGGGCGGTCGCTGCTGCGATACTGGCTTCATGACGAGATGTGACTGCGCTGCAGATCACGAGTTGGAAGCTCGGGCCCTTGCGGGGCGGTCGCTGCTGCGATACTGGCTTCATGGTGAGAGGTGCCTGCGCTGCAGAGCACAAGTTGGAAGCTCGGGCCCCTGCGGGGCGGTCACTGCTGCGATACTGGCTTCATGTTGAGAGGTGCCTGCGCTGCAGAGCACGATTTGTAAGCTCGGGCCCCTGCGAGGGCGGTGGCTGCTGCGGTACTGGCTTCATGAGGAGATGTGACTGCGCTGCAGATCACAAGTTGGAAGCTCGGGCCCTTGCGGGGGCGGTCGCTGCTGCGATACTGGCTTCATGATGAGATGTGACTGCGCTGCAGATCACAAGTTGGAAGCTCGGGCCCCTGCGGGGGCGGTCGCTGCTGCGATACTGGCTTCATGGTGAGAGGTGCCTGCGCTGCAGAGCACGGGTTGGAAGCTCGGGCCCCTGCGGGGCGGTCGCTGCTGCGATACTGGCTTCATGACGAGATGTGACTGCGCTGCAGATCACGAGTTGGAAGCTCGGGCCCTTGCGGGGCGGTCACGCTGCGATACTGGCTTCATGACGAGATGTGACTGCGCTGCAGATCACGAGTTGGAAGCTCGGGCTCCTGCGGGGGCGGTCGCTGCTGCGATACTGGCTTCATGATGAGATGTGACTGCGCTGCAGATCACGAGTTGG
This sequence comes from Triplophysa siluroides, assembly GCA_006030095.1. Lineage (NCBI taxonomy): Eukaryota > Metazoa > Chordata > Actinopteri > Cypriniformes > Nemacheilidae > Triplophysa > Triplophysa siluroides. Next base: position 318,680 of record VCII01000030.1, on the reverse strand, counting down.
AAGCTCGGGCCCCTGCGGGGGCGGTCGCTGCTGCGATACTGGCTTCATGGTGAGAGGTGCCTGCGCTGCAGAGCACGAGTTGGAAGCTCGGGCCCTTGCGGGGCAGTCGCTGCTGAGATACTGGCTTCCTGGAGATTGGTGTCTGTCGTGGCTATAGTTGAAAGCACAGGCCTCTGAGGGGACGGTCGCTGCGATGAGGCTATCTTCGAGATGATGAGACCAACGTTGTGATATGGAGGAGCTGGTTGCCTCGTGAGATATTCATGTGGCGGTGCTGACGTCCGAAATGAATACCGGCTCAGCAGAGCGCCCGATATGAGAGCCATCCCCTGCGAAGGCGTTCCCGAATGATGAGGCTGGACGAACATGAACTGTGGATGCTGAGCCAGTATGTACTGAGGTGATACGACCTTCTTGGGAGTCATGTGTCAATGTGGCTGAGGTTGCACTGACAGCCGAGACTATCAGGCGATGCGGGAAAGGAGGGTTTGATGGGCTTCCCTGATGAGCGACAAGTCCGTCCGAATGTAGCTTCTAAAAGCCTCCGATGACCACCGGCCTAGGGCTTGGATCTGCTGCTGAGATAGGCCCTTTTGGGCGACTGTGGTGGCTGCGCCTATGCGGAAGGAGTGACCGGAAAAGTTTTCTGCTGGGATTCCTGATTGGAGCAGAACGGCTTTGAGGTGCTTCTGAAACCAGAATCGTGAAGCCGGGCGATTATATTCGTCGACAAAGAGGGGATCCAATGAGGCTGCTGTCCGGGGTTGTCTGTAGCGAAGATAGGCTAGGAGGGTTCCATACGGCTGAATCGGTGACTGGAGGTTAAAGACATAGATGAAATGGCCTCTCCTGGTCTGGTCAGTATTACTTTGCTTAATCGAGTAAGAAATCGTCTCTGAATCCAGCACTTGAAGGTCATACACTGTGGGGTGAACCGCAGGGTCAAATTTGGATGTGGTGGAGAACTCTGAGCATCGTAGAAAACCGAAGAACGCCAATGTGAACATGGTGTCGAGTGTGCGGGCAACATTCTTGGAGTGGTATCCCTTGCGGGGGGTGGAGATACATTTGGTGAGAATCTCCAGGGTGATGGGTCTCCTAGCATCCTGACGGGCGGGTTGGGATCTTCGAATGCCCTGAATAACCATTGATGTTTGAGAGCTTGCTAAAGCCGGCGACGTAGAGTTGAAAATCAATTTGTGGAAGAACTGGAGTCCGCTTAGGTAACCTCTGATGGAGCTGGCCTGGAGGCTTTTGGCATTGTTGAGAAATGAGATGAAGGAGGTGATGGTGAGGAGAGAAAAATCCGGGAAGGGAATGCTGAAAGCCTTGTGAAATGATTTGAAGCTTCTCCACGCCGTAAGGTATGATTGCAGGGTCCTGGGGGAAACTGCCTGAGTGATGGAATTGAGAGAGGCATCGAGAAGGTTTTGCAGTGGGTGATTCACTGAAAGATCAACTCCGAATAAGGTGGTACAGGAGTAGGCATGGGGTCCGCTTCGGGCGCCAGCAGCTTGAACTTCTGCCAAAATTTTCGCTCTGACTCCGCTGGAGACTTGTGGAGGTTCCAACGCAGGCGCATTTGGAGGCGCGGCCATCGCGATCGCCGTAGCCAGTGAGAATGCAGGGCGTGCCTGTTGAAGAGAGAGAGAGGAGGGAATGGCAGCCGCTTGCGCGTCGTGCGGAGACATGCTCACGCTAACGTTGGCAGCGGCGCCATAGAAATGAGGTCCAGAGACTGGAACCCTTGACTCTAGCGGGGGCAGCCTCATGCTTGAATTTGATTCCGGCGCTGCAGGCCAGGAGCCTGGGGCGGGAAAGGCGAATCTAACGGCGGCTGCTTGTGCGTCTAGCGGAGACGGGGTCGCACTAGCAGCGGCAGCGGCGCCGAAGAATTGTGGTCCGGAGACCAGTGCTTGTGTCCCTAGCGAAGGCAGCCTTGCGCCAGAGACGTGATGTTGAGCCGGTGCTCCAGAAGGTTTCCAGCCGGCGTTGCCTGGGAGACCAACTGTATTTGATGTGATGTCATGCGCGTCGAGCTGAGATGCCTCGGGCTGCCGGAGGTTCTTAGCCGGGATGTAAGGATCTGGATTAGCCGAATGTCTGCTGCGGCGTCTCGAGTGAGGGAGGCCATGCCGAGCCGCGGAGGTAGATTGCCCGTGCCTGGAATGGACGGGACCCTGAGCCGAGCCTGACTCGTCGTTAGCAGCCTGTCGGGCCGACCTGATCAGGGGTGCGTCGGCCTGGGACGACACGAAGAGGTTGTAGAGCTCTAGTTTTGACATCCGCCTGCTGAATGGGACTTCCGCGTTGGTGAGGGCCCTATGAAGGCTCTGGACCGTCCACTGGCAGAATGCTGGTATCTTGGGGTTTGCAGAGGCATAAGACAACGCCGGTAAATGAGGTGGAGATCGCGCTGGTGGGAGAGATGACGAACCCTTCCGCTTAGATGCACGCCGCTCCGAGCGCCGTGGCTGGCGGCCCCGAGGCGAAGCTTGGGAATCGTCCGTAGGATCTGGAATATCAGATACCCTGTGAACTACTGGAGTCTCAGACATCGTAAAGGAATTTTGACGATGTTTATCTGGCAAGAAGCATCAGGTAAGATTGTTTGTCTATTTATAATGGAGCTTGCTTGAGCTGATAGGGTAGATGCTGTGATTGCTAATGATGTACCAGCCGAGATGGTTGTGCTGAGATTGCGTGCTCGGCTGGTAGGTATTTGCTGGTGATGGAACGGCGTGCTGATTATATGCTTGGGTTCCTCCCGAACTTTGTTAATAAAACATCATTTGCAGTGAAGGCAAAAACAACAGCTCTCCTTGTTTCACTCCTTCTAAATGTCATCAGGCTATGCCTGTGCTATTGTTTTGAAAATGCAACCTCTCATACAGGCTGTACCTTTAGGCGTTCAGCATCATACACATTTTAGGGGACATACCAACCTCAACCACCAACATCAATAGACTGTTTAAATCTAGTCAGCATATAGGGTAATGTGTATAATTTTTTGGAGGATCTATTGACAGAAATGCAATATAATATACATAACTATGACTTCGGAGCTGTATAAAGACCTTCAATGTCTATCTACATAGACTGAAATGAACTATGCATGGAATTCTCTGTGTTGTTTCTACAGTAGCCCTAAACGAACAAACTGCTCTACAGAGAGCATTTCGTAAATGTGTTATCTTCTTGGACAAAGAAGCAAAACGTGATGACATCTTAGCCCTGTGTCAGCCACCATAGTGCTTCGAAAGGGGTATGCAGCTAAATTTCACTGACTGGACCTTCAATGCATATTATTGCACACGTTATGCATATAGTATGCTTCTCCATGTAAAAGACAGTGTAACAACATTTGTTTATCTAAAAGTTGTCAGGATTAAGGTATGGTTCAAACTGACCAATGTCTCCTGAGAATTTTTTAGTAGTTCTCAGATCAGTGGAAATGCACTGGCACTTTCAGATCTGGCTTACAAACAGTTTAGCTCACTGATTTGTTTGTTTTCATTGACCAATCAAAAAGAGAATCTAAATAATAATGTTTTTCTCTCACAAACATATTGTTTGGCTTCAGCCGACTCTTTTTATGGGGTATAAAACTAACCACGAATGCACGTCTGTCTCCAACAGTCTCCCATGAAACAGCACATCTCAGTTAAATAACCCTGGGAATAAGATCACTCTCTCGCTGCTGCAAGGTAATCCATATCTACAGAAATCAAAGTGGGATAAGACAAGTGATGCTTAAAAGGCACAGATGACGCGGTGTCATTGTAAGCAGTGATAAGTGTCCTGAGCCACTGAACATGCATGATTCTACATGGGTTTTAGGTAATCATCATTCATCACACCTGGGATGTTCTCATTGCTTCATATACTAACACAGCATATCATTCCCCTTTTTCCCAGTTCCACACATTCAGCTTATTTTCCTCTTAAAGAGATAGTTCATCCATAAGTATAAATGCTTTCATAATTTACTTTTGTTCAAATGTCTATGACTTCTGCAGAACACAAAAAAAAAGAATATTTTGGAAAACAAACGTTGGTAACCAAACAACATAGACTTCTATTGTATGAACACAAATCCATCGTTTCTCAAAATATCTTTTTTTCACTGAGAAAAAGTTCCACAGATTTAGAATGACATTAAGGGGGGATTATTTTGGGGTGAACTATCCCTTAATATCTATTGTAAATATATTTTTTATATTGTAATGTTCATTGTTTCTGATTTGCCAACTATGAATAACCGAATTCAATTTAATGTCCACTACTACTGTATAGTGTGCCGTAGAACCGTTGTTATTTGTTTTCTTGTGGATGTACTCTGTCACCACTGGAATATTTGCCAATAGTGCCATTGTCATTGTGCTGCCTCCTTGGTTCCAGCTGTCAACTAAACTGACCCTTTCTGACCTCTTATCAGGCATAGATGGAAGTATGCCTACACCTGCCAACACAACATTTTTTCTAACAGTCAATAAAGACACAGATTTGATGAAAATGGGCCTGTCTAGCATTTAAACTCTATCATTATTACTGTTCCTCACCTCTTTGGCATCTTGTATCTTGCTTAGGAAGGTCTGTAGTTCGAGAGTCTCCAGGAATAGTGCGCGACACACTGCCTGGTAATGCTCTGGTGCTAACACTGGATTCGCCAGTCTGCTGGCACAAAGCATCATCGCCTGGTGGACAGTATGAATGCCATGCACCATGCCCTCTTCCTCCTCTTCATCCTCCTCCTCATGGCCACTGTAGCCTTCATCTTTAGCTGAATTACTGGCACAATGTTTGGCCCCGCTGCTGTCTTTATTGCCAACCATACTCTCAATCAGATTCTCAAGCTGTGGACTTAATTCCCGCTCTTCACTGTCATCCAGTCCCCAGTCCAGAGCATGATAGATGGCCACACCAATGGACTGAACCAGCTATACACATGTATGATGAAAGAATTGGGTGTGTTAGTTGCATTAAGACTGCAGTAATGAAAACAGTAGTCAGTAGTAGTCTCACCTTATTCTCAGCCACAGAAACAGGGTTAGCATCACCGTCATCTAGATTAATAATTTAAAAAAAAAGTATAAGTATTATTTTTAAGTGATGGAAATGCCAGGGGACACTTTACTAGGGAGACATATTTTATATCTTAAACCACACACTGTAACAGGACACAATGTAGCCTACTATATAAATTTGAAGACATATTCAGCATTGATTTTTCGCAGCTTCACGTGTATTTTGAATTTTGCACTGCATTGTATTGAACAATTAACGGAAATGTCCATAACATTTATTGATAATGCCCTGGCAGATAATGCCATGGTTTTTTCTCCTCTCTTTTCTTTTTTCAGAAACTTCCACTATATTTTCATATGAAACTTGCATATTGGAGGCTATTACTTGGACAAAGTATGTAAAAATCCTCTACTTTCGAACTTGAACTCATTTATATTTCACTCCTCTATTTCTAACCTTTAGAGGAGAAGTTAAACAGAGGAGAAGATATCGTAATGCTTTTCTTTACTTCATACATTGTTAACATTGACGCATGATTTGTTGACCGCTTAATAAGCTTAAAATATTCATGATTTTTTCTTGAAAACGTGTTAAATATTTCTTAACTCTGTGGAGTTGTTTCACTTTTATTTCACTTCATCATTTTAAGCCCTATTTAAGGAAAAAATGCATTTTAATATAAAATATTCAATATTGAATATAATACATTTTATATGGGTTAGTAAATTATGAAGTGAAATATTTTACATTTATGGTGAAATATTCCTTTGAGGTACAAAGCTGTGTTTGTTTTTGCTCTCAGCAGTGAATGCACCCTCATGACCTTAGAAACGACTCATCTGTGTTACAGAACAGAAACACCTTTAATATCATTCCTGGTTAGAAGAAACTGAATATCGACCCTGGTCAACTACCCTGATCTTCCTGAATGAGCAGCCTGGGAGTGGACTGCAGAGCACTGCAGGATTGCTATTCATCCCCTAGAAGAGATCTGCGTGATTCTACTGAACTACTCTGAAAATCAGCTACTGCTCAAGTCATGTCACCTTATTTATATTAGGGCTTTTTACAATACAGATTGTTTAAAAACAGCTAAACATTGTTTTGTTAAGTAAAGTTTGTTAATGATGAAAGTGCCTTTTAAAACCAATGGCTCCATTAAAAACAAAGCTGGGAAGAGCCAGTATATTAATTTATATAACTCTGTGGTTGGCTCAAAAGTAAAATACCCCTAAGATAGTATGAAGGGGGACGATTCCTTTTAGGGAATCACATAGATAATATATAAGTTAAACAGAATGTTTACAATTTTGATTAGCACATTTCAAGTCAACATTTTGGAATGTCATATCTTAATTAAAATAAAATAAAAACGTTCTAAAGCAGAGTACCTTTATTGTATATGTGAAAATGATAAGGCATTCATGAATATTGCCAAGGCACAATGCAGCAAATGGAAAGCGAATGGAACTACTTTACAAATCAATACACAAAATAGCCTACCATAACCCTACAAAATATCAAAACGATAGGGTTGAATCAGTCAGATAACACAGAGATGCATGAACGCGTCAGTATTGGATTGTTATCATGTTTTATTATTTATCTACTAAAGCGAAGGTAAATGCTTGTTTACTTGGGCTACTTAAAAACTATTACACACACAACTTTTCGTCGATCCAAAAGAAATACTTTTACATTTTAAAATATAAATAATACACTCATACTTTAAAGTTTTTAAGAAATGTTTAAATCTCACCAGTGCGTTTAAGATGTGCGGTAACAGTGCCGTCTCGGTGCAGGATTATTGCGGACAGGTCTGGGATCAGGAATTGAACAACACTGTTCGGGCGCGGCGGCTTCAGCTCCCTGCAGCACTGGTAGCACACAGCCCATGCCTGCTCCTCATTGATGGGCTGCTCATAACACTTCAGAACCTCCTCCAGAGACAGCTCCCTCATCTCCCCTCTTTCTGAGGGAGCAGAGACCCCGGAGTCTCCGTCCTCACCGTTTCTGTTGGCTGATCTGGCCATGAAGTGGCCTGTCCTGAGACCAGATGATGATGCTGCTGTTTATACGCTCATAGCGCGCGTGAAGCGTCCGCAGTCAGTGATGGGCAGAGGAAAGGAGACGGACCGGCTGCTTTGATGGCTCCATTGTAGCGCAAGATGGGTAAGAATACACAAACTTCATAGCAACTGCGTTTGCTAAATGTGTGTGACATCCCCCATTGTGTGTTTAGCTGCAGTCAAGTTTCCTGCATCATGTCTGTACACAATCGCATCCAGCATCCTCTGCAAAGTGATCTGCGAGCTCCTCCCACGTCCTGGACCAATAAAAACATGTCAGCGAAACTAATAACCTACCCATGACATGCAAAAATTATTGTATTGTTGTTTCAACCGTCTTCCAATTAATTGCAATGTGAGAATGCAAATTGTTTGTTAGCAGCGCTGCACATCGTATGATGAATTAGCAATAATATCAGGGATAGTTCGCCGAAAATGGTGCTTTAACTACCATTCTTGTCTTCCCAAGATATGTACGACTTCGTTTTTTCTGCAGAAAACAAAGATATTTTGAAGATCTTCTTTTGTGTTCCACAGAACAGTCATATGCAGGTTTTGTAGGTCATTAAATGATGACTGAATGTGTATTTTTGGGTAAACTAATATTAAAATAAAATGAATATGAATTTAATTAATATTATATCATGTTCTGGTTCTGGTTTGTCTGAAAACGCCAAAGATTCTAAATGTCATGGGAATGATAACCAGAAGTGTCCCCTACAGCCGATCACAACTACAAAAGTCGCACACTGCACAGTAGAGCCTTAGAGAGCCTCTAAACAGCCAAAACCGAAAGCATATTGCCCAACACAAAATTGCATATAGGCCTACCACATGTTGTGTACTGAATATGTACTTTTCACATAAACCACACTAAATGTAGTTAAAGGCTTGTAACAACATTCACAACTTGCCAACATATTAGCTTTTATACAAAAATCAAATCACAATATTTCACATGATAAACAACATTTTGGAAATATGAGTACATAGTGAATAAATGCATTGAAAAGTTTACACTGTTGCAAAGCACTTTACTCAAGGACATGCACAATATAGTATAAAAACACACTTAAAACACAAACAGAACGGAAACCAAAGTAAAAGAAGAACCACTCAGAAGAACAGCATAGTCGATATATTCCATCAGAGAGAAATACATTTTCCCTCCAGGCAAACATGAACGTATGGGCTCAATAAGACCCACACGAAAATGTCCTAGAGCGCCACGTCATTAAAATTCACTTGGTGACAGAGTTCACAAGAGTCTGACACACAATCCTCTATGCATCGATTTCCTTGACTAAGGCCTAACAAACTAACTGCTGGGTTCATGTTTGGGTCTAGCTTTCTGTAATGACAGTCCACTGACTATTACATTTGCACTATTTGTAGTCTGTTTATTGAGGATGCAGAACAACCACCTAGCAGAGCATTGCAGTAATGTTTCTGCCATGTTTCTTATAACTGGCACAGACTACAGGATTCTCGCCCGTGTTCTCGATCGGGTCAAATGTTCGGTCCAGATTATCACGTGATGTAGGCATCCAGGCATTCACAGATCAAATCTTGCACCTCCCGATCTGTGGTGCATTTCCGAAATGACGACATAACTTTCTGGTTAACCATCATAGTAGGATGCATCGTTTGAGAAACTAACTATCTACTCACGACTGTTTCCTGGAAAACCTAGTCGCTCATCTGTCGTTTGAACCATGTTGGTTCAACAATATAGTCGATGACGTCACATAGAGTAATATTGTCTTCCAATACATCTTTTCAGAACGGTTTAATATCATTTTTGCAGTAAATAACGTACGCTGCATCTGAAAACTATTTTGTTGTCGTATTTTTGCTCTCTGTTGTTTTATTTCACAATATTTGATTCATTCATAAGGGTCCACATATATTGTTTATTTATTTACATTCAAAAAAGTTCTAGCAAATACATTTATAGTTTATAAAATACACATATTGTTTATGGAATCTGCAACAATCAGGCAAAGAACCAGAGCAGAGCAAGAGGCGAAGCTGATGGAACTGGAGTGGGTGGCGACCACAGCCGGACCAGAGATAGCTGACTGGGCTGAAGGCAGTGGCCATGGGGGTGGTGGAGCAGAGTGCAGAAACCAGAGCAGGGGCAGACGAGGCAGAGTTGGAGAGGACTGACCAGCAGGCCTAGTTAACAGCAATGGTGTAAAGTATTGGAGTAAATGTAATTAGCTAGAATAGAATAGAATATGACTTTATTGTCATTGTTTAGAGAACAATGAAATACAATTTAGCACCTCTTAACTATTGTAAAGTTATAGAAATAAAATATATAAAGTTGAATGTCAGAACAGCCAAGACTGACCTACAGACATAAATAAAGGTATACATACACACAATAATATAAATTCTCTGAGGTAGTGCAGTGACAGGTAGTTATTAATTTAAGTATATTTTTGGCTACTTTGTAGTTGTACTGAGTATTATAGATATTAGCAACTTTTACTCTCTACTTACTTGACTACATTTTTTTTACAAATACATGTACTCTTTACTCCTCTACATTTCGAATGACTAATGCAATTACACATTACATTTTGCATGGCATCTGTGTTCGTTTGCAGCAGTTTATTTTTGCTACAGAAGAATGAATATTGCCATTTACAGGGCATTGAAGGTACTACAGTATATCTTGTGGATTTTGCCCTTACTTACTAAAACTTGTCAAAACACCTTCTTTATGTGTATATGAGTGCAGTATCAGGTGTCAATCGCTGGCGGTTTATATGTGAAATAAGGAAATGACTGCAGCTGGCGGTGACGCAAAAACGTCTTGGTTACGGATGTAACCTCAGTTCCCTGATGAAGGGAACGAGACGTTGCGTAGAACCGACAGATGGGGTTCGCCCTTGAGAACCAATCAACTTCGACTAGACTAGAAAAGACCAATGAAATTGGCGAATTAAATTTGCATGCCGGACTCCGCCCCCGGATAGCCGAGTATAAAAGGGAGACGGCGTGCTGCATTCATTCACCTTTAGTTCTGAGGAGCCTGAGAGCCTCTCACGACTGCTGCAGCGGGCGGCACATGTTGTGGCATAAGGGACACAACGTCTCGTTCCCTCCATCAGGGAACTGAGGTTACATCCATAACCAAGACGTTCCCTTTCTGTCGGTCTCTCGACGTCACAATTTCCAGCGTGAGCACTTTCGCGAAATCGTAACCTTCCACTGGATAGGTCAGGGGTCCCAGAGCTTTCTTGGAGAAAGGTGGGAAGCCCAGACCACCGGCCGTTACGGGCGGGGCTTGTCTCTCTAACCGGCGAGAGGCTGCCCGGTCAGGGCCACTGGGTAAGCGCTGTCTACCCAAGGGGGAATGCGCTACAGAGACCACATCCTACCATAGGGAGGAGTTTAGTAGAGATATCAGCATGGTCTCACCGATGGGGAAGAACTCATGGAAAAATGTGCGGACTGAAGTAGTTAACCGCGAGGTGGAGGTCCACCTAGGGAAGGTCATGGGTTGCCAAGGTGGGAACCAATCATGAGGATACATCAGACGGAACCGCCCGATTGGGGGGTTACAACGTCCGGTAGCACTAGATCCGGTTAGAGCTATGCGTGGATAACTCAAATGGTACCCGGCCTAAGGGGCAGGGCTGCTCTGCCCACCCTGCCCGCAGGAGGTGCTTGCTTAGTGATGGATGGAATGCCTGTTCTGCACCCAGTGGGGGAAGAAGGGAGGCCAAATAGCACGCTTACCCACCTGAGTAGGGGGGGATGGTGCTTTCGCAGGCATACGCCTTACCGGCTGCCGGAGCTACATGTTGCCATGCAGAACACGGGCTGATACCGGTTTTACACGGAGGTTGTAACACCTCGCGAAGGTGTTGGGCGCAGCCCACCCCGCAAGTCTGCAGATGTCTGCCAGAGAGGCGCCTCTAGCCAGTGCCCACGAGGAGGCTATACCCCGAGTGGAGTGAGCTTCACTGCGAGTGGGCACAGGCGATCTTGGGATTGGTACGCCATCGTGACGGCGTCCACAATCCAGTGCGCCAATCTCTGTTTGGAGACGGTCCTCCCCTCTGCTGACCTCCATAACAGACAAAGAGCTGGTCAGAGCTCCTGAAGCTCAGCTTGCGGTCCAATTAGAGGCGCAGTGCGCATACTGGACACAACACGGACGGGGTTGGGTCTTGCCCCCCCCGTAGGGAGCGCCTGCAAGTTCACCATCTGGTCCCGAAAAGGAGTGGTGGGAACTTTGGGCACGTAGCCAGGCCGGGGTCTCAGGATAACGTGAGAATCGCCGGGCCTGAATTGAAGGCAATCGGTGGACACGGAGAATGCTTGCAGGTCCCCTACCCTCTTGATGGAAGCGAGCGCCATCAGGAGAACCGTCTTCATCGTGAGATGAGGAAGAGCGGGAGATCCGAGGGGCTCGAAGGGGGGCCTATTGAGGCCCGCCAGGACCACATCAAGGTCCCAAGAGGGTATGGAGCACGGACGAGGCGGATTCCGCCTTCTCGCGCCCCTTTAGGAACCTAATGACCAGGTCGTGCTGCCCCAGAGACTTTCCAGTAACTGAGTCGTGGTGAGACAGTGTCGAGGACAAACAGCAATTCTCTACACTCTCACAGACAGTACACGTTGCTACATCATCGCCAGGCAGGTAAGCAGAGCCGATCGACCCCCGGGGGCCCCCCCACAGCGGAAGATCCGCTCTGCCAGCCATCGAACCCCCTCCGGGAGGTCGATGAAGTAGATTGTACCTCTAGTCCCCGGCCGGTCCCTGGGAGTCTGACAAGACTTGCCCAAACCGCGACGCGGCTAGGAGATATGATCCGTCTCGGCTACCTCGTCCCTCTAGCCGTGATGTTCAACGGGTGGTGATCCGTACTTCATCGTTCTCAGAAAGGAGGGTTGCTAGATCTGCATACCCTGAACAGGCACCTACTCAAGCTGCCCGTCACGATGCTACGCAGAAGCACATCTTGATGTCTACTGGATGTCAAGATGAGTTCATGGCAAATGACCTAAGCGACACTTACTTTCATGTCTCGGTCTCGGAGGTCGGCATGTCAGTACAGAGTCCTCCCTTTCGGTCTGTCCCTTCCCCATGAGTCTTCACGAAGATTGTGGAAGCCGCCCTCACTTTCCTCCGGGAGAGAGGTGTGCGGGCACTAAACTATCTCGGGGAGGCGCTCGTGAGATTTGTTATGTGCACACAGGGACTTAGATTGGGACTATAGGTCAACCGAGAAAGAGGCTCCGAGAATAAGAGGCTCTCCCCAGGTAGAGCATCCTTTTTTTCGGCATGGAGATCATCCTCTTTCTTGGTAAGGAACTTAACTCTGCAGAGCGCGCTTAGCCGGTGTTGAGCTGCCTGGAGCGTTCCCTCTGAAGAGGCTCCTTGGACAGATGCATCCTCAACGGTGGTGGTACCCCTCGGGTTGATGCACATGGGACTGCTCAAAACACTGGATACAGAGTAAAGTTCTGAGGAAAGCGTGGCACACCGGCAGCAGGCGGATGGTGATTACGCCTCTCTGCTGACGCACCCTCACCCCTTGGTCTTAAGTGATACGTCACCCCCCACCCGCGGGGGCACAGGAAGCCTGCGTCCGCGCGGGCTCCTGGAGACCTTTTCTCTGGAAGGCATGTCGACAGACACCTTCCTGCAGGGTTGAGGGCGCAGTGTGCAACTGGCACGCAGTATCGGGGCAAGGACGAGGCCCCGTCTGCGCTGGCATATCAGTGCCTAGAGTTGTAAACCATGCGCGCGAACGACTCGCCCGACGCCTCCTCCTCTGGAGTCAGCAGGTGATCCGCTCCCTGTGGGCCACACATATCGCAGGCAATCTGAACCAGACAGCCCACGGCTCTCTCGTCAGTTGACGCCTTGTGGAGAGTGGCGACTCCACCTCTGCGCACTCCAGCTCTCGGGGTGCTGTTCGGGCAGGCTCAGGCGCCTCTTGAACTCCACCCTTTCCCGCCTTGGCACTCCCTCCGAGACCTCCCTCGGCACGGAGGCCCTGGCGCATAGCTGGCTGCGCGACAAGCGGAAGGATACCTTCCCCCCAGTGAACCTCATTGCACAGATCCAGGGAAGAGGAGCATCAAGTACTACTGGTTGCGCCCGACGGGCCCAACCAGACTTGGTTCTCGGAGCTAATGCTCTTGACAACAACTCCCCCCTGACCGATTCCCCTGACGAAAGACCTGCTTTCTCGGGGGAAGGGCACGTTATGGCATCCCAGGCCAGACCTCTGGAGCCCCCATGTCTGACCCCTGGACAGGACGTGAAGATCCTTAGTTGGCTATCCCCCCCTCCCTGTGGTGGAGCCATCACTCAGGCTTGGGCCCCTACCACCGGGGCCCCTTCTCATCCTGGTGCTCTTCTCGATGAGAAGACCCACAAAGATGCTCGATCGGTAAAGGCTGTTCCTAAGGGACTGGAGACTAAACCTCTCCCCCTCCACACTGAAAGTGTTTGTAGCGTCCGCTCATCACTACTCAGTGACGGAAGTCCCTAGGGCAGCACTACCTGATCAGTAGATCCCTAAGGGGCGCGTGAAGGCGGACTCGCCTCGATCACGCTCCGTACCCTCGTGGCGGGCTCAGGCCCTTCGAGCTCTCAGAGAGGCCGCTCTTCCTCATCACGATGAAGACGCTTCTCTTGTTGGCGTTCGTCTCCAAGAGGGTAGGGGACTTACAAGCATTTTCAATGTCCCCCGATTGCCTAAGATTAGGGTCCGGTAAGACTCACGCTATCTTGAGTCCCCGACCCAGCCACGTGCCCAAAGTTCCCACCACCAGGTGGCGAACTTGCAGGTGCTCCTTATCAGGGAGCAAGAACCAACCACACTAGTGTTGTGTCCAGCATGCCAGCTGTGCCTCTACTTGGACCGAACGCAGAGCTTAGGGCTCTGATCAGCTCTCTGTCTGTTTCGGAGGTCAGCAGGGAGGACTGTCTCCAAACAGAGATTGGCGAACCAGACAGTGGACGCCGTTACTACGGCATCCCGGTCTCAGTTGGCCCCGGCCAGGGGCGCCTCTCTGGCAGACATCTGCAGAGCTGCGGGTTGGGCTACGCCCAAACACCTTCGCGGCTCCTCGTAAACTGGTATCAGCCCGCGTCCTGCATGGCCACGTGTAGGACCGGCAGCCGGCTGGGCGTATGCCTGCGAAAGCATCTTCCCACCCTCCAGCAGGTTGGGTCAGTGTGCTATCTACCTCTCTTCTTACCCTACCTTGGTTAAGAACAGGTATCCTTTCTGCCTCCCTTCTTACCCATCTATTTGGTTAAGAACAGGCATTCCATCCATCACTAAGCAAGCACCCCCTGGGGGTCGGCTGGGCAGAGCAGCCTTCCCCCTTAGGCCGCGAGAACATGTGAGCCATCAAATGGCTCTAACCGGACCTAGTGCTACCGGACGTATGCAACACCCCCTCCCTGGGCTGTTCCGTCTGATGTATCCTCATGAGTTGGTTCCCACTCCTGGTAACCCATGACCTCCCCCAGGTGGACCTCCACCTCGCATTAACTACTCAGTCCGCAGGTTCCATGCGATCTTCCCTAAGGGCGAGACCATATCTATATCCCCCGGGTAGGAAGTGGCCTCTGCAGCGCATCCCTAATTAAGGAAGTTACGCTTACCCGGTGGTACCCGATCCGGACGGCCTCTCGCCAGTAAGAGAGATAAGGCCCCGTCCGTGAAAGGTAGTTGGTCAGGGCCTACCCATCTTCCTTCAGGAAGCTCTGGGACCCCCGACCCATCACACTGGAAGGTTACAGTTTCGCGAAAGCCTCGAGTTGACACGCCCAGGCCTGTTACCGTCGCTTCGCTAGAGATTTTGACGTGATAGGCGTTGTGGCGTTTTCCAGAGGGAACCCCATCTGTTGTCTTCGACACAACGTCGAGAGACCAACAGAAAGGGAACGTCTCGGTTACGTATGTAACCTCGGTTCCCTGATGGAGGGAACGAGACGTTGTGTCCCTTATGCCACAACGCTTATCGCCCTCTGCAGCAGTCGTGAGAGGCTCTCAGGCTCCTCAGAACACAGGTAAGTGAATGAAGCATGCCGGCTTCCTTTTATACACATCCGGAGGCGGAGCCCAGCATGCAAATTTCATTCGCCAATTCATTCGTCATTGGCCTTTTTTAAAAGTAGTCAGAGTTGATAGGTTCTCAAGGGCGAACCCCATCTGTTGTCTTCGACACAACATCTCGTTCCCTCCATCAGGGAACCGAGGTTACATACTTAACCGAGACGTTTTTGTTAACTAACGAATCTTACTGAAACCGTTTGTATGTAACTTATGTCAGTAAGTTTATATTAAATTCAAGTTTATTTATATAGCGCTTTTCACAATGTGCATTGATCCAAAGCAGCTTTACAGGAGCAAATAAGAAAACACAGAGGTAAAACACAGCACAGTGCATAGTGTTTATAGAACAAGCAAGATCATTCTAATAGATAATATCTAATAAATAAATAAATAAATAGATGCAGTCTCCCTGTGAGCAAGCCAACACTGCCCTGCTGTGGCGAGGAACCAAAACTCCAATGATTGATTGATAGAGAAAAAAACCTTGGGAGAAACCAGGCTCAGCCGGGAGGGCCAGATCCCCTCTGACGTGTCATAGCAGCACTCAGTTACCCCGCCCGACCAAGTCATTGAGCAAACATCCACGAGGAAGAGGGAGAGCCCACCGTCCGCGACCCAGGTAATCCCACTCGCCGAAACCATGCACGTCCAGCCCGGTCCCACTCCACGATCGACACCAGAAAACAGAGGAACAACCAGGGAAAATAGTAATGGCATATTGGAACCTTATTCCTCTGCTGTCTGACATCGACCACAAAACAAGACCAAACCAGACCCACACAGCCCCAACAAATAAGAACCCCCAACCACAACCAATAATTGGCGTAGCTGCTGTTCATTTACTATGCATTAGTGAAAGCTTGGTTGAAAAGATGTGTCTTTAATCTAGATTTAAATTGGGAGAGTGTGTCTGACCCTCGAATAGTATCGGGAAGGCTATTCCAGAGTTTAGGTGCTACGTATGAGAAAGCTCGACCCCCTTTGGTAGATTTAGTTATTCTAGGTGTTATCAAAAGTCCTGAGTTTTGAGATCTTAGAGAGCGTGATGGGTTGTAATGTGATAGAAGCTCTGTTAAGTAGGTAGGGGCTAAACCCTTTAAGGCTTTATAAGTAATTAAAAGAATTTTAAAATCAATACGATACCTAATGGGTAACCAGTGAAGGGATGATAAAATTGGGGTAATGTGATGGGGTAAATTTTCTTGACCTGGTTAGAACTCTGGCAGCTGCATTTTGAACTAACTGTAGTTTGTTTATTGTAGATGCAGGACAACCACTAAGAAGAGCATTACAGTAGTCAAGTCTTAAAGGTCACAAATGCATGAGAGTTTCTGCGTCAGCAACACATAAAACATTTCATAATTTGGCAACATTTCGAAGGTGGAAGAAGGCTGTTTTTGTGATATTTGAGATGTGATTTTTAAATGACAGGTTGCTGTCTAATATAACGCCTAGGTCTTTTGTTGGAGTAACAGTGCAGCCTTCGATTTGCAGGTTATAATCTGAGATATTCTGTTTACGTGTCTTTGGTGCTATAAGTAAAATTTATGTTTTGTTAGAGTTTAAAAGAAGGAAATTACTAGTCATCCAATGTTTTAAATCTTTGATGCACTCTGCCAGTTTGGATAGCTTGAAGGAATCATCTGGTCTTGAAGAGATATATAGCTGAGTATCATCTGCATAACAGTGGAAGATAATTCCATGTTTTCTAATAATGTTGCCCAGGGGCAGCATGTATATGGAGAAAAGCAAGGGTCCTAAAACCAATCCCCGAGGTAATCCATAGTTTACTTGCGTTAGATTTTACGATTCCCCATTTAAATGGACATATTGATATCTGTCAGATAAGTAAGATCGGAACCATTGTAGTGCCTGTCCCTGAATACCGGTATAATCTTGTAAACGATCTAAAAGTATTTTATGGTCTACAGTATCGAACGCAGCACTAAGGTCAAGCAGGACTAGGAGTGAGATGTTATCTTTATCAGATGCCATAAGTAGATAGTTTGTAATTTTAACAAGTTTCAGTGCTATGATGCGGTCTAAAGCCAGACTGAAATTTTTCATGCATGTCATTATTTTGTAGGAAAGAGTGAACACTACTTTTTCTAGTATTTTAGACAAGTACGGGAGATTTGAAATCGGTCTACAGCTCCCAAGTTCACTGGGGTCTAAGTTTGTTTTTTTGATAAGAGGCTTGATTACAGCCAGCTTAAAGGGTTCTGGGACATGGCCTAGATTAACTCCTACACTGCGGAGGACCAAGCTGCCCCCTCTCTTCACGCTATGGCCATCCTGCAGGTCCAGGCCAGGGCGTTGAGAGAGCTCTACGAGGGTAAGACCGACCCAGCGCTTATGCAGGAACTCCACACCACCACCGACCTCGCTCACGGGCGACCAAGGTGACCATGCGGGCCCTGGGTCGGACGATGTCCACACATATGGTCCAAGAGAGACACCTCTGGTCAAACCTTGCACAGATGAGTGACGCAGAGAGGGTCCGCCTTCTGGACGCCCCCATCTCGCGAGGGGGGGCTGTTGGGTGATACTGTCGAGCACTCGACAGTAAAGAAGCAGCCGCGACTCGGCCGCCCTCCGGCCGTCGAGATCCCGTGCACTGCTATTAGCGGCAATTACGCGGCCCCTCGGAAGGAGGAGTCGAAAAAGGAGACCACCACCCCGTCAGCAGCCGCGGCGGAAGCAGAAGCGGCCCTCATGGGAAGACCCCAGGGAGATCGAGAATACCTTTGGGCCCAACCCCAGCCATTTTCATCGGGACGGTTTCTGCCCCTACCCAACAGCCCACTTCTAAATGGTTTTCTCTCTCTCTGGGTGTTTATCACAGCCGCTCTCACCCTCTACACGACGGTGTTCGGCAACTCGACGTTGCGTCACGGCGAGACACAATGTCGAGGATAATGAGCAACCCTCAGCCCTCTCAGTTGACGGTGCGTTGTGCTACATCATCGCCATGCAGGTAAGTCAGCAGAGCCGATCTCCTCCCCAGGGGCTTCACCATGGCGAGGGATCGGCACTGCCAGCCATCAAACCACCCCCGGGAGGTCGATGAAGCAGATTGTACTCCTAGCCCCCCTGTCTCGGTCACTGGGATTCTGACAAGAGCTTCCCAAACCGTCACGGTGGCTACGGGAAACGATCCGTCTCGGCTACTCAATCCAATTCGCCAGACCCCGCCCAGGTTTCGGGGCATCCTCTCAACCTCAGTCAGAGACAAGGATGCTCCCGTGCTTCGGGCCGAGGTCGCCACCCTTCTGGTGAAGGACGCTCGAGCTCGTCCCTCTAGCCGAGATGTTCAACGGGTTTTACAGCCCGTACTTCATCGTCCCCAAAAAAGGCGGGGGGTTGCGCTCCATTCTAGATCTGCATACCCAGAACAGGCACCTACTTAAGCTGCTGTTCAGGATGCTTATGCAGAGGCGCATCTTGACGTCTATAAGATGTCAAGATTGGTTCATGGCAATCGACCTGAAGGACGCTTACTTTCATGTCTTGATTCTCCCTCGTCATCGCCCGTTCCTACGGTTCGCTGTCGAGGGTCGAGCATATAAGTACAGGGTCTTCCCTTTCGGTCTGTCCCTGTCCCCATGAGTCTTTACGAAGATCGTGGAAGCCGCCCCACGGGGAGAGAGGTGTGCGGGTACTAAACTATCTCGACGACTGGCTCATCTTGGCACACTCGCGAGATCTGTTATGTACACACAGGGACCTAGTGCTCCGGCACCAATAGATTGATTGGGAATACAGGTCAACCGAGAAAAGAGCAAGCTCTCCCCCATGCAGAGAATCCTCTTCCTTGGTATAGAACTCAACTCTGTCACCATGACAACGCATCTCACTACCGAGCGCGCTTAGTCAGTGTTGGACTGCCTGAAGAGTTTCAAGCAGCCAGTGGTCCCCCTGAAAAAATTTCAGAGAATCCTGGGACACATGGCATCCTCGGCGGGGGTGACACCCCTCGTGTTGATGCACATGCGACCGCTCCAACACTGGCTACAGAGTCAAGTTCCCTGGAGTGCGTGGCACACCGGCAGCAGGCGGATGGCCGAGGCGGATGGCCGACGCACCCTAACCCCTTGGTCTCGGGGGGTCCCTCTCCGGCAGGTTACGAGGTGCATCGTGGTAACAACAGATGCCTCCCTGCAGGGTTGGGGTGCAGTGTGCAACAGGCACGCATTGTTGGGGCGATGGACGGGCCCCCGCCTGCGCTGGCATATCAATTGCCTAGAGTTGTGGACTGTGCTACTTGCACTCAGGAGGCTACAACCTCTCGTACAGGACAAGCACGTGCTGGTCCGGACGGACAGCAAAACTGCAGTAGCGTATATCAATTGCCAGGGTGGCATACGCTCTCGACAGTTAACACGACTCGCCCGACGCCTCCTCCTGTGGAGTCAGCAGGTGATCCGCTCCCTGCGCGCCACACACATCCCAGGCGACCTGAACCAGACAGCCGACGCGCTCTCTTGTCAGTCGACGCCTCGCGGAGAGTGGCGACTCCACCCCCGCGCAGTCCAGCTCATTTGGGTGCAGTTCGGGCAGGCACAGGTACACCTGTTCGCCTCCCTGGACACCACCGATTGCCCGCTATGGTACTTCCTGACCGAGGCCCCCCTCGGCACGGATGCTCTAGCCCACAGCTGGCCGCGGGACAAGCGGAAGTACGCCTTCCCCCCAGTGAGCCTCATTGCACAGGTCCTGTGCAAGATCAGGGAAGAGGAGTATCAAGTGCTACTAGTTGCGCCGTACTGGCCCAACTGGACTTGGTTCTCAGAGCTAATGCTCCTGACGACAACTCCCCCCTGGCCGATTCCCCTGACGAAGGACCTGCTTTCCCAGGGGAAGGGTACGTTGTGGCATCCAAGGCTAGACCTCTGGAACCTCCATGTCTGGCCCCTGGACGGGACGAGGAGATCCTGAGGGGCCTACCCCCGATGGTGGTCGAGACCATCACTCAGGCTAGGGCCCCGGCCACTAGGCGGCTATACGCCTATAAGTGGCCCCTCTCCTCGTCCAGGTGCTCTTCTCGGGGAGAAGACCCGCGGAGTTGCCCGATCAGGAACGAGCTGTCCTTCTTACAACAGAGACTTGAGAGTAATCTCTCCCCCTCCACACTGGAAGTGTATGTAGCCGCCATTGCCGCTCACCACGACTCAGTTGCGGGAAAGTCTCGGGGGCAGCACGACCTGGTCATTAGGTTCCTAAAGGGGCGTGAGAAGGTGGAATCCGCCTCGTCCGCGCTCCATACCCTCTTGGGACCTTGATGTGGTCCTGGCGGGCCTCAATAGGCCCCCCTTCGAGCCCCTCGGAGCTCCCGCTCTTCCTCATCTCACGATGAAGACGGTGCTCCTGATGGCGCTCGCTTCCATCAAGAGGGTAGGGGACCTGCAAGCATTCTCCGTGTCCACCGATTGCCTTCAATTCAGGCCCGGCGATTCTCACGTTATCCTGAGACCCCGGCCTGGCCATGTGCCCAAAGTTCCCATCACTCCTTTTCGGGACCAGATGGTGAACTTGCAGGCGCTCCCCACCGGGGAGCAAGACCCAACCCCATCCGTGTTGTGTCCAGTATGCGCACTGCTCAACTCAACTCAACTCAACTTTATTTATATAGCGCTTTTTACAATTTTCATTGTTACAAAGCAGCTGTACATGAGACGCATTGAATACAAGAAAAACAACTAAAGTCATATACCTGTAAAAACAAGAAAAAGGTGAAAACAACAAAAGACAGACATACAAATGCTCCACACACACAATATGCATACACACTACACACATTGACATAGACGCACACACGCAAACACACTCGCACACACGCACAGTGAAAGCACACATTTGAGATAAAGGAGAGAGAACCACAGGTCAAATATTAAACGGACTATAAATTCTTATATGCAATATTAATTATGTCTAACTTCTAAATTCTAAAGCAGCCCCCCGGCCAGGCAAATAGTGCAAAACAATATGCAAACGGTGGCGAGGAACCCAAAACTCCAATCGAGAAAATAAACCTCAGGAGAACCCAGGCCCAACCAGGGGATTCCAGTTCCCCTCTGGCAAAAGCTGCTGCCTCTGCACAAGCTCAACAGTGCTTGCACAACAAGGCTACATACAAAATAAATAAACTTACTAATAAGGTAAATTATAGATTTAAGATTATCATTAACCATCTAATAGCATTTGAAGTGTTGTAGAAAAATCGCGTCAAGTTACCGCGTCCTTTATCCAGCTCTATCATCTCAGCTCTTGTCAGGTCCTGCGGTAACATTGGAACAAAGAGACAAGACTGGCTGAGAGTAAAGTACTGTTCTGCACTCTTTGATGCAACAGGTACATCATTTGTTGTTGGATGTGTTCCTGGTTCCGGTTGATCTAAATAATGCAGCCTAAATCCTCTGAGGATTAGTATTATGGAAGTGTAGTGTATGCAAGATTAAAAAGATGCGTCTTTAGTCTAGATTTAAACTGACAGAGTGTGTCTGCCTCCCGGACAGTGCAGGGAAGAATATTCCAAAGTTTCGGCGCTAGATAAGAAAAGGATCTACCACCTGCACTTGATTTTGAAATTCTAGGTATTACCAACTGACAGGACGCCTGAGAGCGTAATGCACGTGGAGGATTGTAATACAATAGAAGTTCATTCAAATACTGCGGCGCTAGACCATGTAGGGCTTTATAGGTAATAAGCAAGATCTTAAAGTTAATGCGATGCTTTATAGGTAACCAGTGCAAGGTTGACAGAACCGGGGTTATATGCTCATACTTTTTTGTACGTGTAAGAACTCGAGCTGCCGCGTTTTGAACCAGTTGCAGTTTTTGTAATAGGCCTGCAGGGCAACCACCTAAAAGTGCATTACAGTAATCTAGTCTTGATGTCATGAATGCATGAATTAATTTCTCTGCATCTGACAGTGACAGCATATGACGTAGTTTAGATATATTCTTAAAATGGAAAAATGCAATTTTACAGGTGTTGGCGACATGGCTCTCAAATGACAGATTACTATCGAATACAACGCCAAGATTCTTAGCTGACGACGAGGATTTTATGGAGCATCCGTCAATAGTTAAGCAGTATTCTTGGTTGTTACGTATGGCGGTTTTTGGTCCAGTAAGTAACACTTCTGTTTTGTCCGAGTTCAGTAGTAAAAAATTGTTACTCATCCAGTTTTTTAAATCAACTATGCATTCCTTTATTCGATGGAACTGCTGGGTTTCATGAGGCTTCGAGGAAATATAAAGTTGAGTATAATCAGCATAACAGTGAAAGCTAATTCCGTGTCGCTTTATTATATCTCCTAGAGGTAGCATATATAATGCAAAGAGCAGAGGCCCTAAGACTGAGCCCTGTGGTACACCGTAATGGACTTTCGATTTGCGGGACACCTCATTGTTTATTGCTACAAATTGAAAACGGTCAGATAAATAAGACTTAAACCATTTCAATGCTATTCCATTAATGCCGACGTACTTTTCGAGTCTGTGTAGGAGTATGCCGTGATCAATGGTGTCAAATGCAGCACTAAGGTCTAGCAGCACCAATAACGAAATACAGCCACGGTCAGACGCTAAAAGCAGATCATTTGTAACTCTGATCAAAGCAGTCTCTGTACTGTGACATGCTCGAAATCCAGACTGGAATTCTTCATTAATGTCATTTCTTTGGAGGAAGGAGCATAACTGAGTTGAAACTACTTTTTCAAGAACTTTAGATATAAAAGGTAAATTCGATATAGGCCTGTAATTCCCTAGTTCTCTTGGGTTTGGGTTTTTTGATAAGGGGCCTTATAACAGCCACCTTAAATGCTTTAGGCACATGTCCTAATGTCAGAGATAAGTTAATAATACTAAGAAGAGGATCTATAATTTCCGGGAGCATTTCTTTCAGTAGTTTTGTAGGTATAGGGTCTAGCATGCATGTTGTTGATTTTGATGATCCAATGATTTTAGAGAGTTCATCATGATCTACTGTAGAACATAATTGCAATTTCTCCTTAGTGGTGCTGTAGTTAATTTGTTCAGCGGGTTTCACTTCTGGTTGCATTGTTATAATTTTTTCTCTAATATCTTGGATTTTACTAGTGAAGTATTATGCTGATAATCAGAATCTGAAGTCGCTGACGACTTATTTTTTGTTAATTTAGCCACGGTGTTAAATAAAAACCTAGGGTTGTGATGGTTTTCTTCTATTAGTGAAAAGTAGGCGGATCTAGACGTTTTTATGGCATTCCTGTATTTTCGAGTACTATCCTTCCATGCTAAGAAATACCTCTAAATTAGTTTTCTTAAAGTTCCGCTCCATTTTACGGGACGCTTTCTTTATAGCCTGAGTGTGTTCATTATACCACGGTGTTGGGCTGCCATTTTTAATCTTTTTTAAACGGAGAGGAGCAACTGTGTCTAATGTTTCCGAGAAGGTAGAGTTAAAATTTTCAATAGTAATGTCAAGATCGTCAACGTTTTTACTCATGCTAGACATTTGAGACAATTCAGGCAGATTGTCGAGAAACGCATCTTTGGTAGTTGAAGTAATCGTTCTACCATATTTGTAACAAGGAGTTTGATATGCAGCCGTAGGCCAGTGAAGTAAACATAATATCAGATAATGATCCGAAATGTCTTCACTCTGCTGAACGATTTTAACATCGTCCACATTTACACCGTAAGATAGTATTAAATCTAAAGTATGATTACGAAGGTGAGTGGGTCCTGACACATGTTGACTAACGCCCATGGAGTTAAGAGTGTCTTTGAAAGCCATTCCCAAGGCATCTGTATCATTATCTACATGAATGTTAAAGTCGCCAACGACAAGGACTCTATCTGCGGCCAGTACTAGTTCTGATAAGAACCCACCAAATTCTTTAATAAAATCTGTGTGGTGCCCTGGAGGCCTATATACAATAGCTAGAATACATTTAAAAAATGTTTTGTCCTTAGTATTAGGTATTGATACGTGAAGTACCATGACTTCAAAAGAATTGTATTTAAAATTAGACTTCTGAGAGGTGATAAAATTATTATTATGAAGTGCAGCGACACCTCCCCCTCTACCTTTTAGACGAGGCTCGTGTTTATAGTAATAATCTTGGGGAACGGATTCATTTAGAGTAATATAATCATCTGGCTTTAGCCATGTTTCTGTCAAACACAGCATGTCTATTTTATGATCGGTTATCATATCGTTAAAAAGTGCTTTATTCGAGAGAGATCTAATATTAAGCAATCCGAGTCGTAACAGTTGATTATCTGTACTTTGTTCATGTTTGATTTGTTTAACGCTTATTAAATTACTTTCAAGAGGTTTACGCATTATCTTATGTTTGCTAATCCGGGGGACAGACACAGTCTGTATTTTATGTTGTTTGTGAGAAGGGATTATTACATGTTGTATATTTTGTGTATTCTGTAACGTGAGACGGCAAGCAGACAGTTGGTTAAGCCATTCTGTCTCCTTCCTGACCTGGGCCCCAGGTAGTCAGCCTTTAGCATTATTTAGAATGTGTGCCAAATTTCTAGAGAGGAGGGAAACCCCATCCCAGGAGGGATGGAGACCGTCTCGTTTCAACAGGTCAGGTCTGCCCTCAAAACTCTTCCAATTATTTATAAAATCTATATTATTCTGCAGGCACCACTCAGACAACCAGCCATTTAGTGATGATAATCTGCTATAAATCTCATCACCACGGTAAGCAGTGAGGGGGCCAGAGAATATTACAATGTCTGACATCGTGCTTGCGAGCTCACACACCTCTTTAATATTATCTTTAGTGATCTCCGATTGATGGAGTCTAACATCATTTGTGCCGACGTGAATAACAATCTTACTGAATTTACGATTAGCCTTAGCCAGCACATTTAAATTTGACTTGATGTCAGGCGCTCTGGCTCCCGGTAAACATTTGACTATGGTGGCTGGTGCCTCTATGTTAACGTTCCGGACAATAGAATCACCGATCACTAGGGCACTATCAGCAGGTTTCTCAGTCGGTGCGTCACTGAGCGGGGCAAACCTGTTCGAGACTGTAATCGGAACGGTTGAGTGATGTTTTGTCTTGCGACTATGCCGTCTCACGGTCACAAAGTTTCCCAGCTGCAGGGGATTTTCCCCTTGTAGTAGATGAATGGAGTGCAGCCTGTGTTGCTGATCGGATCAGATTGTCCACATCTCGTTACGCTGGTTGAGCCGGTTCTGTTAGGCCCAACAAGGGGCCCTGCAGCGGTTAAAACCTGTTTGGAGTGGACACTTCAGGGCCCTACTCATGAAGTTCGTCATGGATTGAACACAAATCAGTGTTTCTTCACTTCTGTGCTTTCTCACACAGACTTGTTTGCTCATGTTGAGAGACTGTGGCAAATGGGTGTGATTCCCTGCCGCAGTGACAAAGTAGCGACACGATCTAAACTAGATCAAGAAGCCATCAGACTCCTACAGGAAAAGACTGTGCGAGTGGAAGTGGAAGATACGAGGCGGTATGCTACCCCGCTCCTTCGTAAGCAGAACTTGACTATGCCCAAAGAAGCTGTTCTCCATCAGCTTAGGAGTGTCGAAAGAGAATTGCTTAAGAACTCAGAGCAGGCGTCCACTTACCAGGCTGAAATCACTAGATTGAAAGAAGCAGGTTATGTGGCTAAGCTCGAACCGAGAGAGGTGGAGGACTCCACAGAGTCTTGGTATATCCCCCACCATATTGTACAACACAATGGCGAACCGCAAATTGTTTTCGACTGCTCCTTTCAATTCGAAGGCCATAGCCTAAATGAATTCCTTCTACCGGGACCCATGCTAAGCCCGCATTACTAGCAGTCCTGTCCCCAGTCGCCATAAGCAGCGATATCAGTGGCGATATGCTTCATTACAAGCATCGAGCTATCCGTACCTCCCCGGTGACAATGCGTCACATTTACCGAGTACTAGCAAGCCAATATGATCTTCACGGATATATCATTCCCTACATCACCCGGGCTAAGATACTAGTACAGCGACTCTGGGACAAGAAGCGTGACAGGGATGATCCACAGCTACCCCAGGATATGGGAGAAGGAGCTAAGTGGATTAGAGGAGATATCTCTGCCAAGGTGCTACTCCCAATCGCAGGAAGTTTGGCTACTCTGTCGATATGACCTCCATGTCTTCTGCGACGCATCTGAGCAGACGTATGGCTCAGTGGCTTACCTGCGCATAGAGTATGAGGAGGGTCAAGTCAAAACAGCCTTCATTACCCCCAGATCCTGCGTTGCCCCTCGCAAGCAACAAACCATTCCACGCCTAGAGTTGTGTGCCGCACTCAACGGAGCACAGCTACTGAACACAGAGTTTGCCCTTCCCATTCGCGTGACAATGCTCTGGTCTGACTCCACCACCGTACTCATGTGGTTGACCTCAGACTCATGTCATTATAAAGTGTTTGTGGGAACTAGGGTAACAGAGATTCAGGAGTTGACAGAGTTGGCCATCTGGCTTTATGTCAGATCTTCAGACAACCCTGCGGATGATATCACCCGAGGCAAGCCCTGACTACTACAGGACTGAATTCTACAAAGTTCTGGATGTTGCTGAAATGTAGTTTAGAGAAAGATTTGAGCAGGAGGGAATGCAAATGGAACAAGTTCCCTTAACTGGAAAGATACATGGTGTTGTCCAACAGTACCCAGAAATCAACCCAGACATCCTCAAAGTTCAGCTTGCATTGTTCAGAATGAAGTACAGCTTCCAGTCTAGTACTGAAATTGTTGCTGTTCTTCAAGGGATGAATCCAGAGGTCCGTGGTCTCTTTGACCAAGTTGAAACAGTAGCCTGCTAGTTGTGCCTGTGTCATCAGCAGAGTCAGAAAGGAGTTTCAGCAGCCTCCGGAGGCTGAAAACATGGCTACGCAGTACCATGACCCACACCATTTTACAACAAAGTTTTGACTTATTTTTTGTGTGTTCCGAGTGTATTTTTATACTTTTCTAGTATCACTCATTTAAATGGGAAGCTTTTTATATCTTGCATGTTATACCTTTTACACCCTTCTGTCATTGTATTCATCGTTTTTATTGTTAACAAACAAACCACATCCATCCCCCGCACTTTTGAAAAGCTTGCTATGCCCCTGCGACCAGAGGTACCTCTCATGGCTGACCTACCCCTCCCCAGACAGAGATTTGAAAAACTTCCTCCCGGCCTTCTACTTAACCGGTATGGACTGTTTTGGCCACTTCCTCATCAAGATCGGCCAGCGTAACGAGAAGAGGTGGGGCATAGTATTTAAGTGTATGACAACAAGGGCAATCCATGTCGATCTTCTCACCAGTAAAGACTTTGACTCTTTCCTAATGGCTCTACGACGGTTCATTGCAAGACGAGGGAAACCGCATGAGTTATTGAACGACCGAGGGACGAACTTTAAAGGAGAAGAACGTGAACTGAATGATTCCTTCGCCGCCCTCCAGGATGAGTTACACCTCGCCAGTCAGCAGATCAAATTCAACTTCAACCCACCAAGCGCCTCTCACTTCGGCTGCTGCTGTGAGAGGGAGAGCCGCTCTATCAAGGGAGCCCTCAAGGTTACTATTGGAGCCCAGACTGTTACAGAAGAAATACAGAGGACAGTCTTGAAGTAGAGGGTATTCTCAACTCAAAGCCTTTAGGGTACACCTCTTCTGATGTTGCGGATATCGACCCAATCACCCCATTAGTCATTTACGAGGAATCAGAGATCCTGAGTCGACGACGTTGGCGCCACAGTCAATTGCTTGCTGAGCACTTCTGGAAAAATGTTCTTATGTATTACTTCCCAGACCTCCAAGCTCACCAGAATTGGAAGACGGAACAGAAGACCGTAGAAGACCAGAGATGTTGTCATGATCATTGATCCCCAACTTCCTCGTGCTCTTTGGCCAGTAGGCAAAGTTTCTCAAGTGTTTCTAAGCACAGATGGCTGCGTACGTACAGCCAATGTAGATGTTAAAGGGAAGACCTACACCCGAATTGTGGCCCGTCTCATCCAGCTTCCGGCCCTACCCGAGGGCGACTAGGTAAGGAAAAAAGACCTTATTAGACGAGCAAATTCCGCTCCAGAATTCAGCGGCAGCTGTACAAAAGGCCCGGCTGTCTTAAATGCCCAGGATGATACGGACCAATAAGAGCATGTATCGCTTCAGCAACGTCATCAGGCGATGTGAAATAGAGACGTTAGAAAGTTTAGACAGCGTACGTGAGGAGACGCAAAGTTCGGGGGCTGTACTCTAATCCATTCGGATACAACTAAGCTAGAGACTATATTGGGTTACATTTAACAGTGATAGCTGTTCATGTCTCCTGTTATTATGAAGAAAGTGTGTTATCTGTCTTGTACTGTTCATATTAACCGATGAGCATAGCTCTGTTGATATTACATGCTCGATTCTGTACATTCCTAAATGCTTCCGTGCTGTTTGCTGTAAAATGTTTATATTTAAATTGTTAGTATTGCCTATCCGTGTTGTTATTTGGATATGTGTGTTATGTAACAATGCCTGTTTACATGTGAGCGCATGTTCAGTCCGGAAAGCTGGCGCTATACAACATTTGCGCACTGAAAGGGCCCCCTTGCGGACATGTTAGAGGATAAATACCTCTGTTATATATTGAATTAGTACTGTTATATGGTAATTGTGTACTGTTCAGTATTTAAGATATGTTAAATGTGGAAACTTTGTATATTCATACGATTAAGTTTGTTCTTGGTTTAACTTGTTGCAGAAAACCACATCTGTATATCCACCAAGCTCTTCTGTAAATCTGACATCATTCAAACCTTTGTCGAGTGCTTAATTTCGCTTAAGAATCCATCTCACACAGTTCTGACCGACTGCCTACTGTGTTTCATACATCCAAATTAGTTCAATAACGAACCCCTCATTTCAGAAAGTGAAGTGAAAGTGACCTATTTGTCAGGTATGGTGACACATACCCGAAATGTGACCTCTGCTTTTAACCCATCCAGAGAGTAGTGAACACACCTATCACTGCAGCGCCCGGGGAGCAAGTAGGGGTAAGGTGCCTTGCTCAAGGGCACCTCAGTCATTACCCGCTGGCCCTGAGAATCCTGGGAGAAAATTCTGGTCACGATTACGACTCTCTAACCATCTGGCCACGACTGACCATTACCCTCATTCTACTTGTGGTTCATTACATAACACTTTTCTGTTGTTTTGCTATAATCAAACAAAAATTGTTCAAGAATGTTTAATTGTTCCGTTTTTGTTCTGATGATCAAAGAAAGCCACTAGAGCAGGTGGGTGAATTATTTCTTTAATGGACAGTTGCCCATGCATGCGGCATAGCAAGTCAGAGCCTACATAATTCTGGTTTATCACATCTTTAGAATTACAGAATCAGGTATACAGCCATTAGATTAACTATTAACTGTCTTTATATATATATATAAATAACAGACAAACTAAATGAATAGCTAGCTTAATAACAAGTTTTTGTATTTATGCTTTTATTAGGTCACTTACAGTAAAAATAAACGAAAAAGTTATATTTGCTATGACCAATGAAATTAGTTTTCTTTTCCCTATACTCTCTGTAAAACTGTTGTATTCTTTGTTTTGTAATTTTCAAGCTTTTTGCATGTATATTATAGTTTAGGATTAGCATTTAAAGGCCATACAATTCCTGTAGTTCAGATGAAAAAGTAATCTGTTAGCATTTGAGCCTAAAGTCATAGGTTCAATATTCAAGGGATCATTCATACTGTCAAAATGCACTGAACGATGCTTTGAAAAAATGCATGCTAATGTACATTTTACAAAAAATGTACTTAATAGAGCTGTGAATGTAGCAATCTGATTGAAATCCTATAGATGTCTAATTCCTACAGTTAGTAACACTAATGTACAGTACATCTTTTGTCAAATGTTTTCAGTGAAAAATGTGCCTGTGTCTGGTCCTCCGTGTCCAGATACTTAATTGAGGGGGATCAATTCCATACGCAAGTGAAAAAACAAACAAAATAAAGATCATGTATGTTATTAAAATAGAATGGGATTTTAATGATCAATTTTTAAAGACAGTGTATAGTATCTATTTTGGTAAAACATTTACTCTGAATATACTTGTTTTAATTATGTTTGGTAAAACAGACAAATTAGCTTAGACATCAAATTTCCATCCTAAACAATTTAAAGATTTGAATATATATTTACTATTAAACCCAAGTACTGAAGTCCGGCATAAACAATGATGCTTCAGACATGCACACAATTTTAAAAATGATTAAAGTTGACACTGTTCTTTGTAAACAACCATGAACCAATACAGTACATCTCCACAAGCATGATGCCATTTTTGACCACTGACAATAATGGGCAACTGGTCCTTAATAACAGCTTCCACTCTCCTACTTTTAGTCCTAGTTTGTAGCTAAACTTGGTGTATGCCAGAAAGAGACCAATACATTCAAGAGTCCAACACTTCTTCACTCTCATGCCTGACATTTAATGGGTTCTTCATTTGGGCAGGTTTTTCGACAGTGGCACAATTTTCTGAATTTTCAGGATTGGTCTAAACCAGCACGATAGAAACAATCTGTGACGTGAGCAAACACAGATTGGCCAAACTTCTGTTGTTTGGTTGTTTGTTGTCGTTCGACGGTCGCGCTTCAATAATGTTGCCGTCAACCGGCTTTGTCACTGAATTTAAATTTATGTTAATTTTGACGGTGCGAATGCGAAAGGGTAAATGGTCTGAGGAAAATTTTGTTCACGAATGACAGCCCTCTTTACTCATTCCAGAGCTTTGTTTCTGAACTTATTTGGTCGGAAAGGACCTAAAGATACATTTGCAATGTATCAGACAGTGTTTTTGCTTTAAGCTTGACATTGTATGAGCTCTCGACAGCAGCCTCTGGAGATCTTACAGGAGTTCAGATGATACTGAATCAGTGAAAATAAAATATCCATATTCGAAAAATCAATGCCAGCCCTTTGCTCAACTGTTCAGCTGTCCAAACACCTTAGTTCATTAAGGTTAAACATCACAAATGGTCCAAATCAAGATACTTTGACCTTACTGTATGACAGATCTAAGACACTAAATATAAAACATTACATGTGTATTATAAAACAAGGGGATTCAACCTAAATAAAATTAAGTTTCCCTAATTTTACATAATTTTTTTTTAGATGTATGTTTGCACAAATATGAATTTTCAAATTTTGAACATCAAAAGACCTTAAAAAAACGTAAGTCAAGTAATCTTAATTTTTTGACTGTGGTGTAAACGCAGACATTCATTTTTTATGCGAACACAATCTGTGGTCATTTGTTGATACAGCTGTATGACGTTTGCAGCACAATGGTAAATGCAGTTCAAATGTGTTTATCGTGACACAAAAAAGAGAATCAGAAACAGCTTTGTTCCCTTCACCCCACATTTAACCCACATTCCTTTAAAATACTACTGTCTCTGACAAACACACAACACAAGAGCAAAAATAACTTCATTTTAAATAAATAAACATTGGACCACCATTTCTTCATAAACAGCATCATGTAGGTACAGGTCTAGTGTCCTGTTCAACAAAATAACAAATGTTTCCAATCTCCAAGGATAGTAATAAGGTTGGATTGTGCATAAATGTTTGATCATTACTTGTTGCTAGGTTATTATACTACAGTGTGAGGAAAACAAAACTGCGCTTCAATTCATTTTGATCACCTGTGGAAGTCTATGGTTTAGCGGTAGTGCTTTTAGAGGGCAGCCAAGTGAATTGGTAGCGTTCCCGTGGTGTCAGCAGGTCTAAATCCAGCAGGTGTTGCTCTCTCTCACTGTCCACGGTCTTATATCCGAGCATGGACATGGCTCCTTTACACACATCTTGGATGCGCTTGACTTTTTCATTTGGTAAGGTGCTTCGCCAAGCCAAGGAGACATCCTCCGCATTTCTCGAAGTGATTTTAAAGGCTTCCCTTTTTGTTCCCTTGCCTTTACCGTGAGTGATGCGGTAGATCCATTCCTGCAACTTTTCATTCATTTCAAGCCCAACAAACTGGTACATGGACTCGATCTCCTCTAGCGTGTTGTGTACAAGATCCTCATAACGCACCATTTTGTAGCGTCCCCGCAAGAAATCAGGCGGTTTGAGCATGGCCGTCTCATAAATGCCCACGTGACTGCGGCAAACCTTCTGCAAGACTTCATACTGCTTGTCGTTCTCTGAGATCTTGGCCTGTTCGAGCACTATGGCAGTATCTTGTGCTAGGGCTTTGGCTGACTGCTCCCTGGAACGGAAGACTGCACGCGGGTCACGAACCAGATGGATGATCCGCAGATCCAATTCGGGGTCCCTCAGAAGCGGATAAAGAGAATCCAACTCAAAGAAGCGCACCTCCTTCAACACCACATGGCTGTAAGTCCGACACGCCGCCTCTGCGCGCATCAAACCCTGCGTGTCACATTGCTTCTTGCAGTCTGGCTCGATGCTAAATTCGCCGCGAGGTGTAAGAGGACATGCGGGCGGAGAGCAGAGTGCACGGCTGTGGCTCCACATAAAGAGGTGTGAGACATTTCTCTGTTGAGGGACATAAGAATCCATTACAGACAGGTCGCACTGGAAGACACTGCGCATGGTGTCACGCACCGCCATTCGCAAGCTATGCGCACCGCCTTGGTGTAATGCCGTCCACACGTGCCAGCCTGGCTCCATTAAATAAAAGACATCTGGATGCTGACTGAACGCCTGGCCCAGGAAGGAGGAGCCAGATCTCCAAGATGACAAAAGAAGCACGTGCACCTTGCGTCCCGACAGGCTAGTGTTTTCAGAGGGGCTGTGGTACCAACCGAAAAGAAGAACCACAGCAACAGCCTGAATCAGAAGAAGACTCAACATAGCAGGCTTTGTCACTCTGAGGCGCATCATTCTGCGAAAAAGATGTACCTGACAGGACATGAAAGCACAAAAAAAGCACAATTAATATACAGAAGCGTAAAAAATGTATGATAGTTGACGCAAAAATGAAAACAGAGAAAGATATTTGGAGGAATGCTTGTAAACCAAACAGTTCTTGGACCCCATTGATTACAATAGTAGGAAAAATTACTTTAAAATATCTTATTTTGTGTTCAACCGAACAAAAATATTCTAAAGTAATTTTTCCTACTATTGTAATCAATGGGGTCCAAGAACTGTTTGGTTACAAACATTCTTCAAAATATCTTTCTCTGTGTTCATCAGAATAAAGAAATGTATACAGATTTGGATCAACTCGAAGGTGAGGAAATGATGACAGAACTTTCATTTTTGGGTGAAGTATCTCTTTAAGAGACCACTCCAATTTAGGCTCACATACACACAGTAAACATTAGCTCGAAACTCATATAGTACAAATGGTTGATGCGAACTTACATAACTCATGTTAAAGGAGTAGTTTACCATCGAAATGAAAATTCTATAATCATTTAATCACCCTTAGGGCTGTCACGGTTGTAAAAATTGTCTGTTTTAGAGCTTTGATATTTAATGCTCATACATTTTTGATTCAGCTTTGAAACGACCATATTGTTCTGAAAATAAGATGGATAGTGTGTCCGAAATCACCTACTTCCATACGATAAAGTATACTAAAAATGTGTATGAGTCATGAGTAGTATGTTCGAAACTTCAGTATGCACAAAACAGAAGGCAAGAAATACGTGGATGGTCTACTGATTTCGCCGAGATTCGTGAGCGTGCATCAGATGTACACTTCTCTATTCCATGATGCAACGGGAGCTGAGCAACGGTCTAATTTAAAAAGTGAATTAAATGAAAATAGCGAAAAACTTCTAAGCGGGTGTACGTTTTTTAAATGTAAGTACAGATTAATGAATTTCTCGTGAATAAATTATGTTTGTACTGATGCCAGGTACAGGTTGTTGTTAATACGTCATAGGTCAAAGAGCATACGGGTCACATGACAATAAAACATGGTGGATGCAGTACGTCCAAAATCTATTCATTCCATCCCCAAACATACTATATAGAACGTACTGTTTTTACGGTCGATAGGTAGGTAATTCATTTAAATCAGTTCATACTGTAATAGTATGCGATTTCGGACGCAGCGAAAATGTTAATACTGTATATTTGTCATAAGATAATCAAAATGGGTTCCTTTCAATCTTCCTGGTGTGTGACAACTGACTATGTTGAATGTTTGTAAATTAATTGCTAATATGAGGTCAGAAATAGCACATGCACTAGTAATTTAATCAGCATAAACTTTTTAAGTACTTAACTGTAGGTCCCCAAAAGTAGGAATAATAGGAAAAGTAGGATTAACAAAGCTAGGAGATTTTTTATGTTAACAAGTCAAACACAATAAAACAATGGTATGTTGAACTTGTTAAATCTATATGAAAAAAATGTGTCTATGTCTGTGTCAAGGTTGATTAGATTGAATTTACTCATTTTCTGAAGGTAGGTGGCTAGGTAAGGGTTAGGTAAGAGGATGTGTGGAGTGAAATCAAGTGGGTGTCATGTCATGTGGGTAAGAAAAATATGAAAAATTTGTAAAAATGAAAGAAGTAAACTTTCTACCTTCATGTAAAAAACAAATCCTTGAATAAATTGAACACACACCCTTAGGCTAAATATTTAGCATGAATTATCTATTTTTCTCATACTAATACAATTACTTCATTCCTTTCCTGAACGTGACGGCATACATAAACCAGAGGGTTATATAACTGAAAAGCAACACAATTTACGGAATAAACACTGAGAAAACATTAAAAAACCCTCTAAAAAATATGTTGTATTGCCCCCAAGCACATACAAAACATGTCAAACTAGGGGTGTGCTATATTGGCAAAAAATGATTTCTAGATATTTTCTGGGATTTTACGCATACGGTTCAACACGATCTCACCATCCAAATTGGCAATACCACAATCACTCCTTCCAAAACAGCCAGGAACCTCGGAGTCATATTTGATGAACAGTTGTCCTTCAATGATCACATTACAAAGACAATGTGATCATGCTGATATGCCTTAATTAACATTAGAAAGGTTAGACCCTATCTCAATGAGCATGCAACACAACTCCTTGTCCAGGCCCTGGTAATCTCAAGGTTGGACTACTAAAATGCTCTCCTTGCTGGTCTTCCTGCAAAGGCAATCAAACCACTCCAGCTGGTTCAGAATGCAGCAGCACGCCTCTTCTTCCAGCAGCCCAAAAGGGATCATGTGACACCCCTTTTATTTATTTTAACTATGTATCACTATTATGTGTACACTACGCACATTGTGTACATTTGCTGCTGTGTAGTTATATGTAAATTATGTGTCATTTATTATATTATGGTTAAACACTTGTACAGAAATGTTTACTGTGTAAATGTGTACAAGAAATGTCTACTGTAAAGTAAAGTGAAGCCTGTATCAGATTCAAGTCACGAATGCTTGCCTACAGGACTTTAACTGGATCTGCACCAGCATACTTTCACACCCTCCTACACCCAGTCAAGAACCCTGCATTCAGCAAACGAGCGGCGTCTTGTATTGCCTTCTCAAAAGGCCCGTAAATCGCTTTCCCAGAACGTTGCAGGCTGTTTTTTTTAAATAACCAGAAAATAACATTCCCTTATGGTTGTTATTTGCAACCAGAAAACCCCCAGAAAATAACGTTCCCTGATGGTTATTTTTTGCAGAAGGTTACACTGTGGCTTCAAAAAGTTTTTGTTTTGCAAGCATGTTTTATGAAATAGTAGAGTTGTAAACTCTAAAATGTAGAGTTAAGTAAAAATAGTTTTTTTTAAAGAGTAAGTAACATAAGATCATGAAAATTACATTTCATGCAGTGTGTTATGTTGCCGTGTTTGAAAGTAAGCAGTCTGTCCAAAGGTGAATGAATAACAAAGTTATTGGCTTGTAAAAAAGGGAGTCGACTCTAAATCACACAAACGAGACGTGACCTAGTCTGAGTCTCTAACCGCCGCTTATCTACGTCACTAGAAATAGTCCCCGCCTACGTTTTGCTGGGACTGCTGCGAAAACTTCACTCTCCTCCCCAAACACTTTCGCTCGTTCGTGATGAGTGTGCATCATGTCTAGAGAAAGAAAAAAAACACTTTGATTATGAAATCAATAAACTCAATTGCACAAAAAATGTGACAATATTTTCGAATAAACTGCAATTTTCATAACAATTTTCTAAGTTTCGTTTTTGCTAATAATAGTTTTGAATTCGCTTCTAGATTTTTCATTTGCGCTTTCCGAGTTTTCGATTACGCTTCTCAAGTTTTCGTTCGCCTTTCTGGCACAAATCTCACGTGTGGGCGGGATTTATGGCCACTTTACTCTCATTGGTTAGTAAGATTTGGATTGACAGCTCCCTGACCAGAAAATCGATACTGAAGACAGTGCAGCGGATTAGAGAGCAATCTGCTTGCGGTTTTCTGTATTGTATTGTTTTAGTGTTTGTACTTAAATTACTTTCTTATTTTATTAGTATATTAGCAGGGTTGCCAACGTTCACGCACTTAAAAGTGGGACACGTTTCCAGAATTTATCACGCCGTAACAACAAGCCAACATCGAGTAAATACAGCTAGCTAGCCATATTCACATGCAACTGTACATGGGTTTAGAGGCCGTCAAGACAGCAGTCTATAGTTTATAACTACAATGATATCAGAAAAATGAGATGCCCAGTGAGTTTTTAGGAGATATATAATAAAGTGTTATGCTTCCAGTTCATATTTATAATCGTGGTGGCATTTTATGTAATGTTTCTATCTTCAAATGTTTGTTTATATTGTAAGAAGTCTCTATTCTTTAACCTGTTTTATGTAGGTGTGAATACACAATGTATTAGTTGTTTGCAAGTGGCAGACTAAATTAATAAAACATTCTAAAGGCCTCTAATTGTGTCACCTTATGAAATTGTTTTGTTGTAGCGTTTTAAAAACATAAATGCCATTTGAATGTATTGGCACTGTTTTATGAGGTGTCCTTTCAGTGAAAGTAAAGAAAGGGGTATAATACTGTACATTCACCATGAGTTTAAAAAGAAAGATACAGTAATTGATTTATAAGTGGACTTAGTTATTTAAAAGGAGACTGTATGCCAGAGCGACATCGTCATCCTCCTCCTCAGCTGGACACAAGTCACCCTCAGGTTCATTTATGTAACCGACATAATAAAATCGCTAAAAGTTGTAATCTCTGTACAGTAACTATGCAGCCAATGTTTTCATTTAGCACAACACAATAATATGTAACGTGTCTTTATTGGATGTTATATAATGCAAGTTGTTCGTTCCTTTTTAAGAAAATAATCTTAATAGTCCATAAAATAAAACCTGACAAAAAATATAAAGCATACAATGAACGAGCTAAGTAAAGACAGAATTGCTACTGTACAGGAATAAAACTTTTAGTGATTTTCTTTATTATCTGAATGACATTAATTTACTTGAGGGTGAGGAGGACGATGATGAGAAAGAAGCTTGGATCCACACCGCGCATGACTTACCAACTTCAAATACCAATTACTAATATACTAACTAAATAACAAAGTAGTTTTAAGTACAAACAATAATGATAACAGCATGCAGATCGTTCTCTAAAATTCGTTGCACTGCACTGTCTTCAGTATCAACTTCCAGTCAATCAAAATCTTATGAGTGAAACTAACCAACGAGAGTAAAGTGGCCATAAATCCCGCCCACACGTGAGATTTGTGCCAGAAAGGCGAACGAAAACTTGAGAAGCGTAAACGAAAACTCGGAAAGCGCAAATGAAAAATCTAGCAGCGAATTCAAAAGTATTATTTGCAAAAACGAAACTTAGAAAATTGTTAAGAAAATTGCAGTTTATTCTAAAATATTGTCACATTTTTGTGCAATTGAGTTCATTGTTTTCATTATCAAAGTGTTTTTTTTCTTTCTCATTGTTGTTTTTTTAAGTTTGCTTTCATTTTTATTGGCACAAAAGGAATCCCATTTAAGTCAAGCTACATTCAAAAATATGAAGAAAATGTGCACATCGTGCCAGCGACACAAAGCGAGACAATGTCATTCATTATAAGGGTAGCCTAGCGAGATCCTGCGACACGATCGACAGTGACCTGTCATGACAGGAAGTGGGCGTATCTAACACTTCGACAAAATTGAGATTTGTTCAACTTTATGCAAATGATGAGCGACATTCGGGAGCAACAACCAAAAGGAGTACAGCGGCAGGGCTCACGTCAGCCGTCTCTCGTCTTATACTGCAGGGTTGGTTTAAAATTGTTTCTAGGATAACCAAAGCTAGGAACGCCTTCCAGCGACCTCATAGCGAGAGACAGGCGACACACAGCGACATTCGCTGGCCGTCTGAACGCATCTTAAGCTTTCGGACGCTGCCCATAAATCACTAAAAATCTTCCTTTCTCAATTCTTCATTCTTGTGTGCATAAACTGGCTTAAGTTTGACATCAGTCATACAATCAATACATCTCGAAGTTGCCATAAAAGCATTTTTTTTTTAAATGAAGCGATCTAAGTTATGGGTATGGCCTATATGCAGAATGCAACTGGATAATGTATGCATGCGTGTAAACCAGCATCCAACTCCATTAACGTCATGAGCAACTTGTGCATTCTGCTAAACATCTTGTGTATTTCACGTTGTGTTAAGGGTGAGTAAGGCATGAATTTGAGTGTAGTGTGTCTTTTAAAGAGTGTTGTACACCTGTGTGTGAAGAAGAACAGGTGGGGAATGTGCGGTGATAAATGAGTAACATGATCTTGTCTCCTCTATCTGCTGCTAAAGAACCTGCACAAATACAATAAAGACGGAAATAAAGATGTTTTGCTCAGAGGACACCCAGTGACTGTATGAAAACCTAGCGAGCAGACGACACATATAACAGCATACTTGGCTTTCTACGATTCCCGAAAACCATTTTTTGAATGCTGTGATGTCGTATAACGTTAACAATAAACGCCTCCGTCTGTCTGTGCAGATGTATTTCGCTAGACTTCCTACCAGCTTTTGTCCCATCAGTCTGTATAAAAAATAAATCAAAAACAAACTTTGAAATGATTTAGGCCAACTTAATGAAGGCACACTTTACATTAAATGAATGTTGTAACTTCGTTTAGTATCCGCACACTTTTGTTATGAAACCTTTCTCAAACTAGAGGAAACTTCACCATCATTCACCGTGAGCACTGAAAACTAACACTCGCGACACAAACACGCTATTTACTGAACTCCTCAGCAAAAATCAAATAAACATAAACAGTTGTTGTGTAAGCTTACCTAGGATCAGCGCTGCTTTGTTTTAAGAGTTCGGAGTTATATGTTGTAACCCGGTTCCCCACTGGATGTTAGACTCTTTGAGACGTGGCTATTAACAGTGATTGACAGCTACGTGGGCGGAGCTGTCCGCCTCTATAACAATTCTATAAGATTACCTTCCATGAGAAAATCAACCTCCTCCAATCTTGATGAAGGTGTGAATTGGTAATATATATTATATAATATATGTATCAACATATTATATAATTATCAACAAAATGACAAAAGTGACATTTTACTTCAAAATATGTTTGCAAGGGAATACTTGAACTGAACAATGATTACCAGGAGCCAATGAGAGCTACAAGTGGCACACTCTGTCAAAAATGGTTGAATGTACATCTGCATCCTGTCCATTGTGCCAAACGTCCTGAGCTTGATCTCCTTGGTGGAGTGGAGGAAATGCAGAAAATAAACCTTTTTTCTATAATCTCTATTATCTAGATCTGTCTAAAACAAGGGAAGTATCCCAGATGGTCTTAGAGTAGTGAGTGACAAATAAAAATGTCACTTCAAAGGGGTGTTGTGACATTTTGTCAAAACCAAGAGAAAATCAGATTTAATGGCATTATTGTGTTAAGAACATTCTAGTAAACATCTCTGTAACTATTTAAAAGTGGCTACGAGTTTTAAAACATGGCAAGTTGTGAGGCAAATTCCTCAAGAATCTGTGAAATATTTGGTTTGATAGCATCCATATAGTTTTCTTGCTTCTGATTCACAGACAGAGTTTGTTTAATAACTTACTCCAATATAGGCTTTAAACCAAGTGTGCATTACGTAATTATGTTTGTACTAATAGTATGACATTTTCTTTAGCACAAGAATGTCTAACAGTATTCATAGTGGAGATGGTGGTCTAGTGGGTTAAACCACTGAACTGGTAAATCAAAAGGTTGCTGGTTCGATCCCAGCAGCCACTACCAGTGTATCCTTGAGCAAGACACTTTACTCCACGTTGCTCCAGGGGGATTGTCCCTGTAATAAGTGCAATGTAAGTCGCTTTCCAAAGCGTCTGCCAAATGCCTAAATGTAAATGTCATAGTACTTATTACTCCTCTGCTGGTGTAATCAATCGTGCAAGAAATTTCATCTGAATGTATTTTGATAAGACAATAATGTCCTGCGAACTGTTCATTATATTTTTGGGTTTTCAAAATCAAACAGAAACAGAAACAGCATGCATACATCGGATGTACATAACAACCACAAAACATTTAGTAAAACCAGAAAAAAGTCTGAGTTTCCTGTAAATGTAATTAAAATGGAGAGACTTATGCACACAGCTGAAAATTAAATAAAACAAATTCAAAGTTCTCATATTGTAACGTTATTTCCCAAATGACAATCACACATAAAAAAACAAGTGAAAACCACTGGTAAGATCAAATGTTGTGCTGTTTAAATGGTAGTACTTTAGTGGTTGATATGACCTGATTCTGAAAAACAAAGGTTTGTATGTGCTGGAAAATCCAGAGAAAGATGAGCAGTACACTGACATACTGAATCCAGGCAAACTTCACTGTTTCCCAAAAGCCCGGTCGATAAGTGGAGGAAACGGTCAAGGAAATTAAACTGGATATGATAAAAAGAAACATAAGTGGAAGAGTCTGGGAATGCAGAACTCAGGAAATCTTCAGGTCCAAGACATTTGTTTCATACGCTTCATTGAACTGATATATGATCCCAAATTAAAAAAAATTATGATGCAAAATTTTCAATTATGTGTTATGCATTAAAGTTATATAACCTTTTTTTATTACTTTATAAGAAACCATTTTTGATGGTTGGGGGTTTAACTTTAAACCCAGGGGCCAGCTGTTCAAAAAGTTTGATCTGGATCAGAATGATCTGGATTTGGAAATCCCATGTTTTTCTATACAGGATCAGATCATCCATATAACTTTTGTGACGTTTATTTGAAGCAAAACTGGATACACACTTTTTCAGATTGCCAAATCTGGATTTCTAGTGCTCTAGCTCAAGTCCTAAAGGGACATGGTGATGGAAAAAATAAGAGATGGGAAACAAGAAATATATACTGTATATTTCGATGCATTGTCTACTTAAGCAAATAACTACTTTTGTCTGGTACATCAGTAATGGTTGTATTGTTGTAATGTACTGTAGTAGTTTACAAACAGTGAAAAAGAAACATTTTAAAATTAAATTGGGATTATTTTATGATGCCAAAATCTGTGTTTCTTTACTGTCAGCTACTGAAAAACCTAAAAGGAAGCCTTTTAAAATTCATAAAGAGAAAAAGAAAAATATAATATCTATGTGTATTACATGATATACATTTTTTATTTTTGTCCAGTTAAGACATTTTCTGCTCTTTGATAAAAAAATAAAAAAAAGATTATACCGATCGCACCCTTCTGCTGAAAACCTAGATTGGATTTTGTGATCTAATCCAAATTCTCAATCCTTTTTTGCTTTTGAACAACCCATTTTAAAGATTTGATCCAATCCCATAGCCGCAACCCAATCAGATTACTTTTGAACAACAGGCCCTAGATACTGATATCAGTAAACAATATATCCAATGAAACCTTAGACCAAATAATCATTTTAATCAGTAAATGCCCTTGTTGATAAAGGAAAGTGTAGTATTCAAACTCCCTCTGGATAAATACATTTACACGTAATCTGTAAAACAGCATGTTTGGCACTAGCAAATATGATAAGATTGCCGCTGTTTAAATAAAAACACTAACTTTTACGCTCATTAGGTTTCACAAGACAAAATAAATACACTTAGACAAACATACACAGAGAAGGCATCTAAAGGATATGTGATGGTGTCTACTGGGTAGTTTATCTGTGTTATTATCTGGAACGGAGTATTTGCCGCTCTGCCAACTGTCCACACTGGAACAGCACAGGAAAGTTGAGTAGTCACTGTGTTGGAGAGATATTGTTATCCATAAAAACAAGATGGTAGGAAAAAGAATTCCATGAATTCCATCAGTAAAAAACAACACAACAACAAACCTGTAATGTATAAACTATCCTACTGTACTAGTTTGCTCAAAATACAACTTTTTGAAAATGAAATACAATATGGCTCCTTTAAGAATAAATCAATTAAAAACGAAAAACTTGGATATTACACTGAAATAAACAATTCATTTCAAAGGTTACAGAATATAGTAACTTTCCCCTTCAGCAAAGGCATTGAGAAATATACTGTAGATAACCTTAATAATAATATCTGCAAATGTAGTTTATAATTATATTTTCTGGGTGTTTATGAATTGTAACATTTTGTTTTTCTCAGAATAGGGTTCATAATCTTACTGTTTCTCTTCTGATAGAGTCCAATAATGTTGGCCAGGTCATAAGAACTTGCAAATGGACTGGATGCATCAATCACAGATACCTAGTCACGCAAGAGAGGGGCAAATAAAATATATACAACATTTATCTACACGTTCTATACACAATTAAAATATTGCATAACATGCTTCTTATTTTTTAGTAATAGGATGTTTTAGGATGCCCCTTTAATGTAAATGCAAAGTATTTTACATGTCAATGTTCTATTTTGCATCTACCTGTTGACATTGACAACAGTGCAACATTATTCAAAGTCAACCAGTTGCCGTTGAACTTTTGACCATATTCATTTTTATTCATTCAACTGCAGTTGTAAAACGAATACTTCAATGCAACTTTAATGCATCAGCTTTG
Organism: Triplophysa siluroides; assembly: GCA_006030095.1. Lineage (NCBI taxonomy): Eukaryota > Metazoa > Chordata > Actinopteri > Cypriniformes > Nemacheilidae > Triplophysa > Triplophysa siluroides. The sequence goes on along the minus strand of VCII01000030.1, from coordinate 275,460 downwards.
TATTTTTATTGTTGTTCATAGACACCTACGTTGTAGACAGCATGTACCCCTCGGTGAGGAAGAGGAGTTCGCTGGTGAAGCCTTAGATCTCCACTGATGAACAGCTGAGAACCTGGCACAGATGAGGAATGCTGAACAAATGCAAGGGTCTGCATCACAACGGTAGACATCCTCTAGATAGATAGATAGATAGATAGATAGATAGATAGATAGATAGATAGATAGATAGATAGATAGATAGATAGATAGATAGATAGATAGATAGATGGGTAGATAGATAGATGGGTAGATAGATAGATAGATGGGTAGATGGGTAGACAGACAGATGTATAGATTGCAAAACCCAGACAGGCAAATTGTTGTATATATGAATGCACTAGATACACACAAACAGCTGATATGAGAATGTGAGTAGCAGCTGGATGCTAAACATCTGCTCTTCTGGTTTAAGTGGGATGTTAATCTGGAGATTAAGAAAATCTGATTTGCCATCCTGGTTTCTGTCCTCCTCCTGAACCTGAGCAAAAAACAAGTATAACATACATTTATACATTGTTCTATACATGTATGTGCACATTGCACTAGAAATCAAACCCAAAACCTTGGCCGTTAAGCTACAGGAACATCAACTGCATCCATACCGTAACCATAAAATCTACTTAGAGAAAATGGTTATTATGTAATCCAACAGTTCAGCACTCACAGATACGGAGGGTATGCGCAAATTATCTCCAACCAGTCGATTAAAATTAGGAAATGTGCTCCATGCCACATAATTCCCTGCTGTGTTTGTTGCTCCTATCAGGATCATGTCATACTGGAACTGAATGACGGGCTGCTCTTCATATGTGCTTCTCTTCAGCCAGAAGCCTGATAACTCAAAAACACTTTATTTTAATGAAACTTTAGCAATGGGAAAAACTTGCCCAGGGGGAAATGTATCTTACCTTGACTTCTGTAGGCCAGGAGAAGAGGTGAAATGTACGTGAGACATAAAACGACCACTACAAACACTGTTGCTTTCGTGCAAATATTTGTTTTGTATCTTATTAAAGCGGGATGAGAGTAAGCCTCATAAAAAGCCATTATTAATAATTTCACAAAAAATACAACCCCCCATTCACGTCACAACGTGGCTGCTGTCCATGCGAATACATTGGTAAACATACACAAACAGCAAGCAAAAAAGGCGAATTGTTTAAACTTCTGAATCATTAACAAAAACTCTATTACTTCTGTGAAGAGCAAAATAACTTGATTAGTATAATGTACACAAAACGCACAAACGTTTCAGTTCCCGTGACGAAGCGTCATCTGTTTACCATAGCAACTGCGCGAATCTCGGCCTTATGCGAAGCACGTACATGCTCATTGTTGGGAAATAAAGAATTGTAATCAGTCTTCAAATAACAAGACAAAAAAAACATAACATTTAAAAGCGTGGCCGTGATAACGGTGCAGCTAAGTCAACAAATATGTACGCGAAATCGAGCGCGACACCCCTCGGTTCGAGCAGATGGTACGGCCCGGCTGTGACGTCCACCACTGGAGAGGGTGGTTTGCTCTCGGGGTGACGTCATTACGTCTGGTTCTGAGACGAATGTTGCTGCATTTGTTGACGTTTTAGTTTTAAGGTTTATTCGCCTTTCATCTTTATATATTTCACTATCAGGTCGCTCGTCGAACAAGACACCTGCAAACATGAAGTGGATGTTTAAAGAGGATCATTCATTGGGTAATTTATCTGAAATGTTGCGCTGATATTAAAATGGCCTATCAGATTTGTGTTGTTGTTATTATTATTATTATTGAACTATTTGTTTGTTCTCGTGTACTGCTGCTCATTTGATCTACAAACGTCTCGATATACAAAAGCCTATTATGTCAGGCCTTCATCAAGGGGATATTAATAACAACAATAAATTGAGCTCTTACTGTGTGGGACAGTGTGTCTCTTGTTTTGCTTTCATTTTAGCCTGTCATTTGTTTACCAGCAATACATATGTATTGGTTCATTTGGCGTAAACAGTGAGACGTCTAATGCCTAAAATATACTGAAATGTCAAACGATGAAAAAACGATTGTAACCAATCAAAATGCAGGTTTAAACATTCAATAATATTCATGATGTGAAAAGCACTGTATTCTGAGCTTGCGTGTAGACTGGTGGATGTGTTTTCTGCTTTCAGAGCACAGGTGTGTGGAGTCTGCCAAAATCAGGAACAAATACCCAGACAGAGTTCCTGTGAGTATGAATAAAACAATTCAACAATAACAACACGTAGGGCTTGTTTTCACGTGTACTCAATTAAAATCCTTTTTAATTTGTTGGTAATGCCAGGTCACAGTGACAAAAGATGATGTCACTAAAAACTTTATAGTTTAGTAGCTTCTGCAACAGATACACCAGGACTTTTGTTATAAACAGGTCAGCATTGCAAATGAAATGATTAACCAGCTTGACTCAGTTCGATACTCTTACAAAGCATTTTTACAAAGTGTATATAGTGCCACCAGTAAATCTTACAGATTTATACAGTACGAGACAACCCTTAGTGATGCAATCACGTGATGATATATTTTTATTGTTCTTTTTTGAAGATACTTACAAAAAAGGTGTCATTCACAATTACTCTTGAGATTTCACAGTGGGTGAGGGTACAGAAATAAAACAAACGATCCTGTTGTCACAGTCCCAGCTTTCTAGGTCAAAAAAATATTTACATGACTAAGATTTATTTGTACTTTTGATCAATCAAAAAAAATCTCTTTATTGTCACACATCATGTACACAAGTGTATTGATGGTGAAATTCTTAGGTACAAGACTCTTGGCCATGGCAGTACAAGCAACAAGATATGAAAATGTACAATATACATAGACAACAATATACACACTTTACACAAAATACATACATTTACACAATATACAATAAATAATAGACAATTGTACACAATATACAGTGCACACTTTCCATACTATACACATAGTAAGTACACTGTATTAGCAAGGGACTTATATATATTTTATATGAATAGCTTATATATATAACTTCCAGTGATGTATACTGTGGTACCATTTCATTTTTGTAAATTCAGTCGGTACCATTTGTAAGTCACTGCAAGCAAATGCTAAATTATTATATTTTAACGTGGAAGGAAAAGAAACCATGACCTTATGGCTTTATCGTGAAAAGGATTGACTTTAAATGCTCTGTTTATTAGGTTATCGTAGAGAAAGTATCTGGCTCACAGATTGTGGACATTGACAAGCGGAAGTATCTGGTCCCGTCTGACATCACAGTGGCCCAGTTTATGTGGATCATTAGAAAGCGGATCCAACTGCCTTCTGAAAAAGCTATATTCCTCTTCGTTGACAAAACTGTTCCTCAGTCCAGGTAATATCACATTTATATCAATTTTGGTCTTTTTTATTTTTATACACATATATACTGTACAAAAGGTATAGGGCATCCAACATACAATAACAAGGGTTATTGAAAGAGCACAGAGAATATAAAACTACTATATGCATGTATAAATATCAATTTAGCAACAAATGGGTCTGGAAAACCTGTATTTGACTCTTTCGCATGTGGAACACAAAAGAAGATATTTTGAGAAATATCTCATGCTTTTGTTAATAAACTAGATGTCAATGGGGTCTAATGTGTATTTGTTACCAGCATTGTTTAAACAATCTCCTTTTTTGTTCTGCAGAAGAAAGAAAGTTATACAGTTTTAAAATGACATGAAGGTGAGAAAATAATGAAAGAATCTTACTTTCCGGGTGCACTATATCTTTAAGACAAGAAAAAGAACAATGGCACATCAGCTATAGGAATTCTCTTGTACATCAAAAGTAGATTATACCATTGTTCATGTTAATTGCTGTTTGTGTACAAAACGGCCACCGGGTTTGCACCATAATCCACTCCCTCTTGCATACCCACACCTCATCCGGAACTCTGCTTTCAGCGAATGAGCATTGACTTCAAGCCCCCTCACGAAAAATCCCTCTCCCGTTTATTCACACTAGTTACGTTTGCGAATGCATCATGTAACTATAGCCTGCAGTATTGTTGACGCAATAAATCACACCCAGCATCCTATTTAAATCCTAAATAATCTCATTTCCTCATCCACCAGCCATCTCAAACAGACTCACTAGATTGTTTTAATGCATAAGATCACAGGAGAGATCACATGCGTTGGCCATTTTCATTTTATTTCCTTTCACGCAAGCATCAAAAATCACTTGAGGACTTTGCCAAACACCGGTTTATCCCTACACACTACAAAATTGTCTTGGGCAGACGTCCCATTTAATGACAAAAGATTGCTTTTTTTATAAAGGTGATTGAATTCGTTTTTTAAGGTCGGCAAAGGAGGAAAATTCAAATATCTGCCATGAGTTTATTTCAAGGATTTTTGAAGAAGGCTCATTAACTTGTAAAATACTCAATTCAATTCCATTCATGGTGTTTATAGAACAAGCATGATCATTCTAATAAATAATATCTATTAAATAAATGATAAAATAAATGCAGTCTCCCGGTGAGCAAGCCAACACTGCCCTGCAAAATACTCCTGATATTAAATGAGTTCTTAAACTTATGTTAAGGATTCAAGGAAATAGGAATACATGTGGGAAACGGAGATGGAGAGGCAAAAGTTACAGATTGAAGCTTTAGGTTACTAAATCATCATATTTTGGAATAAAAAAAAAATTATGTATGTGGGGTGCTTTGATGTAGTGATATGTTTACATAAACGACTTTGTTTTTCAGATAAGATGTAATTTTATTCTTCAATATTGTTTCAGTCTGACTATGGGACAGCTATATGAGAAAGAGAAAGACGAGGACGGCTTTTTGTATGTGGCCTACAGCGGAGAGAACACATTTGGATATTAAGATCGCTGCATCATCCCTGCATCCTGTTTCTTTTGGACTGGCTTCATTGTGAAATAATCACACAGCAGATGTGTTAGTACCCATAGTTTCACTTATTATATTGTGCTTTGAAACATTAGCTCTATCTTTATTTAATTTTTTGGTGAATGGTGTTACAGTATTATTTCAGACACTTAATAATGTTGAAACTGGGACTATATAGTAACTTTTAATTTATCTGTATTTTTCTTCTGTAAATTATAAATATTTACGATAAATGAAAGGTAAGGTAGCTGGATGACCTAACCAATAAAAACCCCAAAAAGAAACTCAGCTGTTGAGAAGTTTTATAACACACTCACTTAAAGGTCCAGTGTTTCAAATGTAGCTACATCTAGTGGTGAGGTTGCGAATGGCAATTAACGGTTCACTCCACCCCTCCCTTTCGAAGCAGTACGGAAGCTAACACAGCACTAAGATGTCATACATACATAGTTATGTATGTTATATTGAATTTCTTTCAATATATCCTCCAAAAAATTACACACAGCATCTTTAATCTCTAAACTGGTAAACCAGAAGCAGTTACACTATAGATTACATAGAGATTACAACAGAGTTACCTACACAATGAAGTATCCCTATACATACTCAGGTCATCTGTATGACTTTTCTCCATGGAACACAAAAGATGTATAGAAGAATGAATGACCCAGGTGTCTTTCATTACAAAAACGTATACAGTGGCCAGGGACAGTCAAACTCCATATAAGATCAAAGGTGTCATAAAAGTGTACCATTTACAAGTCTATGTGATACATGCAATAAAATAAAAAGTCTTGTGAAAACGAAAACACATCATTTCTATGTGGTACATTAATTAGATTTTTTAGATGGCAGATGATAGATTTTCAATAAATACTGATTGCGAGTCTTTACACAAAGCTATCATATGACTTCTAAAGACTAACAATACTGTACTCAAGACACCTTGGCCCAGATTTAATAAATGGCAAATGTGCGAGCGCAATTAAAAAAAATGCGTTGATGGGAGTGGAAATTTCTGCGGTTAATTTACTGAATAGTAGCACACATTAGTGTAGGGTTTAAGACATGCTTTAAGGCCATTAAATACTCTCCTCCCATACATTTTGCATCTAAAAGGGATAATCCTACAAATGTTTTTACTGCGTGTAGTTTTATAAAGCCAAAATAGGCGTTCTCCCAATCTGTTAGTAAACCGGGCCTTAGTGGTCTTTTAGTTACTTCCTGTGAAATATGTAACAAAAATCGTACATGTTTGACAATAAATACATACAATTTTTATTTTTTTTGCAAGAAGTTTGGATAGGGATAGGGAGCTTCATAAGGACAAGTAAATATAGTAGTAACATGGAAAAATGTAAAGATTCAAAAAGTCAGAAATATCACATTCTCTACCAAAAAAAATACCTTAATTAACACAATGTACTAATGTAAAGAATTTTTTGGGGTGAAATATTGCATGTGTTTATGAAAGAGCAGAAGTTCTGGACATTAAAGAACATTTTTATGGTCAAATATTGCATGTGTTACTGAAAGAGCAAAAGTTCTCGTGGGCTGCGACACCACAGCGGGAAGGCCTGCAGCTGCAGCTGTGTCCAGGCCTGCTGGTATGGCCCTGCAGCTTGCTTGTAGTCCCAGTATGTTCTCAACTCTTTTCCACTGCAAGCGAGAGCAAAGAAACATATCCATCAGACAAAACACAAACAACACCTGCACACTTGAAGGGGGGCTGTGAAAGCAAAAGACATGTTTGTTTCTCAAAGGCCAAAAACATGTCTTCATAATGAACGCTAGCTTAGTGCAGTTATACTTTGACACTGAGGGCAAGTAAATGAAAGAATGTTCATTCTATATTTGTATGTTGTTACTGTTCAGTGGAACACAAGAATCTCATTGGTTTTCACATCTAAATTGTGACAAAACACGCATATGATATAATATAAACTAGTCGTGAGACACACAAGAACCGATGAGATTTTTTGAGAGGATTTTCATATCTGAGTAAACTATTCCTTAAAAGTATCAAAGATTATCCGAGCTGAATTGAGGGTGTGTAAATATGACTTTTCCTTTAACAAGCATGACCGTGAAAGTTAAAAACTGTGAAAGGGGCAATAGAGTCTGTGCCATTCAATTAGATATATATTATCGTTAAAGGGACAGTTCACCCAAAAATGAAACTTCTGTCATCATTTACTCATCCTCAGATTATTCCAAACCTATATATGTCCATATTTGTCAGTAACCAAGCAGATCTCATCCCCCGTTGACTCCCATAGTATTTATTTTCTCTACAATGGTAGTAAATGGGGGATGAGATCTGTTTGGTTACTGACATTATTCCAAAAATCTTTCTCTATATTCATCAGAACAAAGACATCTATACATTTTTTTTATTATCTGAGGGTGAGTAAATGATGACAGAATTATACCTTAAGGTTACAATAATTAACCTTTCCTAACTTGTTGAGCAGGATTCAAATACAATGCAGAGACAATAATGGTTTTATTTGCCTAGGGATCGGTTTTCAAAGAGACAAAAAGACTGTTGCATTTCATAATTTCAAACAGTGATTCAGCAGTCTAAAACATATTAAACAAATTATCAAGACAGGAATTTATGAGGAAATGCATGTCTTATTTACATGGGGAAGTTGCCGAAATGGCCAAATGCATAAAAAAAAAAACTATTACACAATGCAGTTGTTCTGTATGTTGGTTTTAAACACCCAGTTTAATCATCTTAAAGTAGCATATTTTGGGGAATTCTCTTTTATCATTATTAATTAAAGCACTCACCAGAGGGACTCTGGAAGTTGAGTTTGCTCGGTTACTGCCACCAGTTTCAGGAAGGAATGGAAAAGTTCCACCTTACTGATCAAAGATCTACACATGGAAGAAATAACAGCTGTTTATTAAGGAATGTTTTGAGGTGACGGTTTGTCGATCTGCAACATTAAACAGGATTTAAATCCCACCTGGCTTTTGGTGTGCCCAAAACTTTTTTAGTCACTCCCTGTTTGTAGCCATTGGCTGTGACATCTTGAGGCTGCTGGGATACGGCACACCAACTGATAGCTACAAGTACATGAATAGTTCCATTCATTCGGGGTTGCAGGACAACACAGCAGAGACTTTTATATAAAACATACTGTACCTTATCTGAAAAGATACTCAATTAAACTGCTAATTAAGATATATGAATCATGATGGATCATTACGACAGGAAGACCTTTCATTAAGACAACTGCTGACATCCTATTGATACCATCAGCAACATTTTAAATGTTTGAAATGTGTAAGCTTTTCTCTAAACAGTCTTAAAACTGCAACGATTCATAACCTTTGCATCTCCATTGCCATTAAAAAAAATTCAGGTTACTTTATGTACATGAGTTCGAGTCTGTATTTTATGCAGCTCAATGACATACTTGTAGAAATGTGAAGTGCAATGCACTAAAAAATAAAAGCAGCTTTTATTATAAGATCTGTTGAAGACAACACTTTACCTGCCCCACAAGGCGATATTTTGCCTTGTGCGTGTGTATGTTGGACCTCGGTGTGTGTGTGGTTATAAGTAAACTCCAGACAAGACTGCAGGAGCTTTGGAGGATGTACGGAAAAACCAGACGGAAGACTGGTCACATGAGCACATCTGGAAAACAACCAGAGAAAAAATGTAATGAAAGTTTTAATGAAGCAGTTATGTGACACACCAGGCAGTCCAAATGTCTAACAATACAAATGTTTGCTCATATAAGTGTAAGTATATCATATAAGTGTCGGAACAAAAGATGCACTCTATCTAAAAGCAATGCTCAGCCAGACCTGCCTGAAACGCCTCGTGTAACCACACCCCCACAAATCTACGTCAGTTCGTGGTATGATTTGACTAAGACCACCCAAATGTATCTGCAAGTAATGTGGGCGTACCTGTCGGTACAATTGCTTTGTAAAACAAAACATAATATTTGTTTAAGTCGTGTCATATTACCCCTTTAAATTGCACAAACTATTGCGGAATTAACTCAAAATGAAGAATAGCCACCACTGCAAAGGAATAATCTGCTATTATCATTGGGGCTATTGGGCAGAAATAAAAATTGAAGATTCTTACAAATGGTATTTAAAGACTGTGGATTCAATAGAAGAACTTCATTCTTAATAGAAAACAAAAAGTGAATATCAGATCATCATTAAAGAATGTGCCTAAGATGCAAATAGTATACTAATATTCGGCCATTAAAGACAATTTATGGACACCTCTACTTAGTAATGGGCACAGTATTTAAATGACTGTCTGACGGAAACCCTTTGTTTTCTGATGTCCTTCCTATAACATCTGGGATGCAAATATGGTTGTATTTGAGTATCAGACATGCCTTATTATATATTTTACAACGTCAAAGATCTGGTAATATAACTAACCATAGATACATCGGTACAAACACTTTTGTGACCCTGGACCACAAAACCAGTCAATAGTATTTTTTTTGAAGATTTTTTTTGAAGATTTTTTTTGAAGATTTTTTTTGAAGATTTTTTTTGAAGATTTTTTTAGGATAGGACAATATTTGGCCGAAATACAACTATTTGAAAATCTGGAATCTCAGGGTACACCAAAACTTTGCCAGAGAAGGGTGTTTTGGGTGGGTTTTTAGCCTTACAGTCGGAAATCTGTGGCTATTGGCTAGGCCCAGCCCAGTGAATGCCCTGGCTCTCACTGGCCCAACAATGGAAAATTAGCTGTAGACTGTCAGGTGGAAGTAAACTATGAGTGTGTCCAGGGCTATTAACTTGTTACAGTATCTGTGAGTATCTTTATCAGCCGTTTGACAAAAACAACCTTTCAAACTGTAGTAAATGATACTGTTATACATTCATCGTATAAAATACAGTATAGAAAACATAGCTGGATATTTGGCAATTGTATGAATACAGAACATCACAATCACTTCAAACCTAGCAAGTATGTAACATCATTATGTTCTTATGGTATTTCACGGATAGCCAGAGTGTCTTACCGTGTGTTCAGGGCTCTCTCCATGGCCTGGTGACTGTATGAACACTTCCCAACAACCACCGCACTGAAATAGATTGGCTTCTGCAGGTAATGAGAAAGCAGGGCACCCTGAAAGCCCAGAACACCCCATCGGGCTAGTTTATCACTGCAGGAGAGAGAAAGTGTGCCATCTCCCCGGCCCGGCTTCAGACGCAACAGCCCAGTGTTGTGGTAGAGTAGTCCAGGCTGCAGTGGGTCGGTCGGACCATCAGGGACACACTTCGCCCCGGTGCGGTGGAGGTCGTGTTTTAAAATGTCTTCCGATTGACTCCGTTCTTTGTTTTCTGTCGTAGATTTTTGTTCCTCGCCGTCCACAGATTTTTCAAATATTAAATGTCCATCTCGTGTCTTTATTCTAGGATGCTCTTCTAGGTCACTATCAGCCGGCCGCTTTAAACCTCGCCTTTCTAGCTCTATATTCTGGGTCTCTTTTACAGACTTACAGGGCTGCACTTCATTGCAATTCATTGGAAAGATGGAGGCATCACCACCTGAGAATACATTATAACACTGACTGACTGTAAATCTTCACCTGTAATAAAAGATCACATCTCACCCCCAAAATAAAATCATCTCAATGGCATGAGAAAGGACCATTAAAATGTATTGCAATGTGACATAATGACAAAGAATTTGATGAAGCCGTAGCTGAACTCACAGGGTGTTTGACTGGTGAAAAAAAGGAAAGAAACTTCTGGTTTAACCAGCCACAGTCCTGTCTCAGTACCTGGATGGAAAACTGCAGAACTCTGGCCACTTACAGCCCTGTACAGCTGCTCTATGAGATATCTGAGAAAAGAAAAAATGGCCAGTAAATTCAGTGTAATCTTTATTTAATACCTCTGGCTGCATTTTGAAACTTGTAAAAATACACTTGTGCCATCTCGAATATAACATTGAGTACCGGACATGACATCCTTTTGAGGTGTGTGAGATCCATACACAAAGATAGGTAAACACGTAAATCCATTTCATATATCTGCTCAGTGTGTGCAAACTACAGGTTTGTTAAACAGGATTGTGAGACAGGATGTAGACGGCAGTTTTTGTTTAGCAGTGGCGTTGTGTTGAATTACCTGACACACCCCCTGCGTGCAATAACTTCAGCATGACTGTCATTCAGAATATCACCTGCACAGAACTTAGCGACTTAAAAAGGATCACATTCAAAACTGTGAAACTACTAAATTGTATATTGTATTTTATATATTCACCCTTCACACTCATGACAGACTTGCCAATGCATTTGGTGCCCGTCCCCAAAGACACAATCTGTTTGTGAACTGAAAAAATAATGAGGTAATGATACAAATCTGGTAATTTTCGCAATGCCGTAGCTACTGTAAATTTTACATATTTGTGTCATGTATTGTGTATAGTATATTTTATATATATACTGTATGTTAAAATATTTAACTACTTAAAGGTGTTTTCTAACATAAAGATCGACTTTATGGTATAAAGCATTTGTACCTGTCTTGTAATCTGGACTGTGAGTGAGTTGAAGCACAGCTGCTAGTAAAGTCCACTCTCTGCCCTCCTCCGGCTTTCCTCTTTTAGGCAGTTTATTAAAATGATCATAACACAGACTGCCTATCTCATCGGCACTCCACATCATCTCTATTTAATTCTATTCAAAACATTTACAACGAGACAGGACATGTGTTTCTAGTGCTGTTCATGTAATTTGCAGAGGCCTTATAACTTATATTTGTGTCTTCACCGGACGCAGAACATTATTGTTTTCAAATTAAGAGTCCTCGCGCCTATGACGCTTCACAACTTAGTGAATTCAACGTAATTTGTTATTTTTCCTTTATAAAACGATAACGATGTTATTGACTCAGCGGTTATTCAAATATATGAGTTATAGGAAAATAACACGCTTCGCATATTCACCTTGATAAACTGTGACATATTGCAGATTTTTTTTTTATTTTGAAAGGAAAGAAAAAATAGCAAAAAATCATTTATCTTTATCACCAACGTCAAAACCCCCAGAAGTAACCTCCCTCACAATAAAATCATCATGGTTGTAATTTCCGCAGCAATGTAATTCTCCTATTCTTCAAGCCCTGTCATTACCTTAACAAAAAGTTTGCAGCCTCACCCTGAAATGTATCTCTGACCAGGGTGTGAAACAATAAAAGATACAAAATTATTAGAAACGATTTTTATCACCTTTACATGTTTTTTTCTAACCATACAATAAATTGTTTGTAACCAATCATAACCAGATCTGGTTATTAGATCTGGTTATCACAGGTAGCCTACTTCTGTAAGAGGTCTGCTAAAGATCTGGAAAACATCTGCTGTGTAAAAACATCTTAGAAAGAGCTGTTGTACCTCCATTCTAAATCATACACATCTTGCAGACATCTTCTAGAGGTCTATATGGCATCTGAGAGCAGACGTCTCAGAGATGTAGGGCAGATGAGCATCTGCCAGATGTCTTGCAGACATCAGATAGATGTCTGCCAGATGTATGTGTGCTATCAGGGTATTTTTAGTTTTTTTTCTCATAGTTTAGTTATTTAGTTGCTTTATAATTTTTTAAGGAGCGATAAACCACTCTGTGTATTAACCAAAAGTTTATAAACAGATGACTTTAGAATTGATGTTCTATGTAGCCTAATGGTAGATACAAGTATGTAATGGATACATGAGGTCAAGGGACATTTTTTTTAAATGTGAAACTGTTGATGGTTTGCGGTAACATATCCTTCAGATTCTTCGCTGCAAAAAGAAAAAGGTTTATATCAAGCAAGCAGAACAAGTAACAAGAATTTTAAACATCCCATCCATCCATCCATCCATCCATCTTCTTCCGCTTATCCGGGGCCGGGTCGCGGGGGCAGCAGTCTAAGCAGGGACGCCCAGACTTCCCTCTCCCTAGACACTTCCTCCAGCTCTTCCGGGGGGACACCGAGGCGTTCCCAGGCCAGCCGGGAGACATAGTCCCTCAAGCGTGTCCTAGGTCTTCCCCGGGGTCTCCTACCAGTGGGACATGCCCGGAACACCTTCCCAGGAAGGCGTCCAGTGGGAATCCGGAAAAGATGCCCGAGCCACCTCAGCTGGCCCCTCTCGATGTGGAGGAGCAGCGGATCTACTCTGAGCTCCTCCCGAGTGACCGAGCTTCTCACCCTATCTCTAAGGGATCGTCCAGCCACCCTGCGGAGAAAGCTCATTTCGGCCGCCTGTATCTGGGATCTTGTCCTTTCGGTCATGACCCACAGCTCATGACCATAGGTGAGAGTAGGAACGTAGATTGACCGGTAAATCGAGAGCTTCGCCTTGCGGCTCAGCTCCTTCTTCACCACGACAAACCGGTACAGCGACCGCATTACTGCAGAAGCTGCACCGATCCGTCTGTCAATCTCCCGTTCCATCCTTCCCTCACTCGTGAACAAGACCCCCAGATACTTGAACTCCTCCACTTGAGGAAGGAACTCTCCACCTACCTGAAGTGAGCAAGCTACCCTTTTCCGACTGAGAACCATGGCCTCAGATTTGGAGGTGCTGATTCTCATCCCAGCCGCTTCACACTCGGCTGCAAACCGTCCCAGTGCATGCTGAAGGTCCTGGTCTGATGGGGCCAGCACGACGACATCATCCGCAAAGAGCAGAGATGATATCGTGTGGTCCCCAAACCCGACGCCCTCCAGCCCTGGCTGCGCCTAGAAATTCTGTCCATAAAAATTATGAACAGAACGGCGACAAAGGGCAGCCCTGCCGGAGTCCAACATGCACCGGAAACAAGTCTGATTTACTGCCGGCAATGCGAACCAAGCTCCTGCTCCGGTCGTACAGGGACCAGATAGCCCTTAGCAAAGGGTCCCGAATCCCATACTCCCGGAGCACCCTCCACAAGATGCCGCGAGGGACACAGTCGAATGCCTTCTCCAAATCCACAAAACACATGTGGATTGGTTGGGCAAAACCCATGAACCCTCCAGCACCCTGGAGAGGGTATAGAGCTGGTCCAGTGTTCCACGACCGGGACGGAAACCACACTGTTCCTCCTGAATCCGAGGTTCTACCATCGGCCGGATTCTCCTCTCCAGTACCCTGGCATAGACTTTCCCGGGGAGGCTGAGAAGTGTGATCCCCGATAGTTGGAGCACACCCTCCGGTCCCCCTTCTTAAAAAGAGGGACCACCACCCCGGTCTGCCCAGTCCAAGGGCACTGTCCCCGACCGCCACGCGATGCTGCAGAGGCGTGTCAGCCAAGACAGCCCCACAACATCCAGAGACTTGAGGTACTCAGGGCGGATCTCGTCCACCCCGGTGCCCTGCCACCGAGGAGTTTCTTGACTACCTCGGTGACTTCAGCCCGGGTGATGGGCGAGTCCGCCTCCGAGCCCTCGGCCTCTGCTTCCTCAATGGAAGACGTGACGGCGGGATTTAGGAGATCCTCGAAGTATTCCTTCCACCGCCCGATGATATCCCCGGTCGAGGTCAACAGCCGCCCCCCTCCACTGTAAACAGCGTTGGTAGGGCACTGCTTACCCCTCCTGAGGCGCCGGACGGTTTGCCAGAATCTCTTCGAGGCCGACCGATAGTCCTTCTCCATGGCCTCCCCGAACTCCTCCCAGGCCCGAGTTTTTGCCTCCCCAACCACCCGGGCTGCAGTCCGCTTGGCCTGTCGGTACCTTTCAGCTGCCTCGGGAGTCCCACAAGCCAGCCAGGCCCGATAGGACTCCTTCTTCAGCTTGACGGCATCCCTTACTTCCGGTGTCCACCACCGGGTTCGGGGATTGCCGCCTCGACAGGCACCGGAGACCTTACGACCACAGCTCCGAGTGGCCGCGTTGACAATGGAGGTGGAGAACATGGTCCACTCGGACTCAATATCTCCAGACTCCCTCGGGATCTGGTCGAAGCTCTGCCGGAGGTGGAAGTTGAAATTTTAAACATGTTAAACTATTTTTATCAAAAATCTCTAAGAATTTGATTCAGGCTATTTGAACGGACTCATGACCCCTGGTAAACGATACATAGGCACTAAATTTACATTAGCAGACACTTTTATCCAAAGCGACTGAAAAGAATTAAGAAACAAAGGAGAATGAGCGGGAAAGTGATTTTGTGCCATTTGTGAAGGTATCACTAGGCACCGGCCATTCGCTAAACAAGATGTTCTGGTTGGGGTTTAGGAGTGTAGGAAGGTGGGAAAGTTTACAGGTGCAGAGCCAGTGAACGTTTTAAGCAAGCATTAGCGACTTAAACCTGATAAGGGCTGCAACCAGTATAGCCAGTGGAGAGAGATGACATCACATGAGCTCTTTTGGGTTCCTGGAAGACAATCCGAGCTGCTGCATTCTGAATCAATTGGAGTGGTTCGATTGCCTTTCAGGAAGACCGGCGAGAAGAGCACTGCAGTAGTCCAGCCTAAAGATTACAGGGGCCTGGACAAGGAGTTGTGCAGGATGCTCCGTAAGGTAAGGCCTGATCTTCCGTTATATAATGAGATTCGGCATGACTGCATTGTCTATGTGATGTGACCTGTAAAGGACAGCTGGTCATCAAAGATTACTCCTGGATGTTTTGGATGGTGTAATGGTTGTAATCATACATAATGATTGCATTTATTACATACTTAAGTCATTGTAAATAATTAATTCTTCTCATTCTTAGTATTCTTTAAATGGTTTTAACAGTAGTTGGATGTCCTACACATTTTAGGTTTTGTTGACATTTTAAAGCATTTCAAATGATTTTAGCCAAGCATCCTGTCACTTTGTGTATTTCTTTTCCCTTCTCCAGTCAACATTTGAATCAATTACTTTTTCATTAAACTCCATATTAAACTCGAATACACCTTTCGATTAATGAGTCAGTAACTAATAGTAATTAAAGCAAAATGTCATGAAAGAAAAAACTCAGAAATACCATTTGACTTAACATTGTGATGCTGAAACTACTTATAATGACAGTGTAAAGTAATGTGTAATTGAAAAGAATCTATGGTTGCGGATGTAACCTGCATTCCCAAGATATAGGGAACAAAACTTTTTTGTACCAAAGATTTCTGAAACATTTAACAGGGAAATGTCATCTAAATGTTAACCTTATTAAAAATATTAGTTTTTACTAAAGTTTTCACCATACCGATAGCAAACATTTGATGGTTTAAAATGTCTCTCCTAAAGTTTTAAAAGCTTTTTTTATTCAGGCCAATACCACTTTTCAAATTTTTCCATTTGTTGGTTTCTGCATTTTAATTGATAGTACTTCTACAAAGTATGTCGTCTCTGAAAAATCATGTCCTTTTTGTCGCATCCATAATGCACGTTTTTCTCTTTTTTTAAACAAAACAGAAAACTCTTACATAGACTGATATTTTCCTGATGTCTAGAGGTTTAGAAAAATATAAACAGGTTTCAATATATTGGTAACAAATACGTTCTCCGAGAGTTTATATGGCATTCATCCAACGTTGGAATTGCCCAATATGCTTTTTAAATACAGTAACGTCTTAAATATCACAAGCTCCGAGAAAATTTGACTTCCATGTTCACAGATTTGTTTAATAGAGAAGGGGTGCATCCAATGAGAAAAAAACTCTTGTTCTTCTCTTAAAAGCACTTCAATAAGTGTACGTATGTTTTTTAGTTAAAACGTGCCCATTTGGGGAAAAACCTTTTTCTATGTTTACCATAAAAGGTTAGCAGCCCATAGGGTTTGCCATAAATATTCAACAAAGTATTTGGCTTTGACTGCCTACTGTATATCATGAAAACAAACCTTAAGACATAGATGAGTTTTGTTTATTTACCAGGTCATATTCTAACATTTGAATTTATTTTTGTTTGTTTGATTTTGCACATACCCATTTTATCACAGTCCATGACATGATTTTATTTCAACTATGTACAGCTTAACACACCATGTCACAAAATAAAAATGTGATAGATGAACCCTTTTTAAGACAATTATTTTCTCTAGCTCATATATACACATGTGATGACATAAGCTCAGCGGTCTAGGATGTGTGTAGATGAAGTTCATTGCTGTTTAACTTATCATTGTTATGATTGTTTTGTGTCTCTTCACGTAACAGGAAATTTCTTCCATTTCGACAATTCATTTCAGCTGGGATTGAAAATGTAAAGCAATCAAATGCCTCATTATTTAGACTTTTTGTTCTGCATAGAAATGTATGAAGTCTGAGCTGTAATTTAAGATGTTCATTCCCTGAAGTGGCTTAAATGAAAACTGTCATTGTAACGTCATGAATCCGCTGTTGGTCAATCAGTGACTTCGAACTGACTGACACTACTGAAGAATATCCAGTCCACATAAGTGGTATTAATGTAATGGCTATTAAAAAAAAAGTATGATATTGGTTAAATTATTATCTTGGTCCTATTCTTTTCATTTAAATGGTCATTCTTGGCCAAAACCCTCCGTTTCCTCAATAGCAAACAGCAGTTTCTCTCTGAGTTGCTCCAGGTTTTTATAGGGCGGCAGATCCAGGCGATTAAAACTAGTAAATGAAGGCAGAAGGAATAAAACATTCATTAAAGTTTCTTTAAAAATATCTCTTTATTATTTGGATTAAGTTCAAAATATGAGCCTCACCAAGTGTGACTTCTGGGCAGCCAGGTTTCCTTCCCCACTTTGTCTATGCAGAATTTTTGTGGTCCGTTACTTCCTATAAATGTTAGAAAACACATCGTTTACACTATAAAGCACTTTTCCTGCTGTTAAAGTCAACATCAGATACATATTATGCTATTATCAGTGCACGTTGTTCAAAAGAAAAGAGTCTCTCTTTGTGAACTCCTATAATACATAATAACTCTCTCAGACTCTTAATCTGCTGCTTTCTTCAGCTGTCCTAAAACACTCTCGCGAACCAACACTGAAGAAGAACTTTCAACGAAAAAGCTGATATAATTTCTGTACCGTTAGCCTCAGGGTGTGATTCGTGAAAAAAAAATCAAAGGGAGGGATGTTTTGGAAAGTATATAGAAAATACATTACAAACCGCATTGAGCTTACAGTATATGTAGCCCATTAGGCTAGTAGAAATTAACTATATAATAATTATAACTTTAATAAACGCAGTTGCCGCATATATTCATTTATATATTGAATGTTAAATCTGCCAGGAAACATCAGGTGGGCTGCAAAAAATTGTACACATTTGAGATTGAGTAGCCTTTATTACGGTTTTCAGTGTTTTGATGACATTGATGATATAAAGAAAAGGATTTATGTATTTTCTGCTTGCGGAAAACGAGTGTAGGTTTGCTATAAAGTGCACTAACTGCCTTTATATCACATTTCAACTTAAAACTAAAACGGATATAATTTAGTTTTCGTTCCTTTTCGGTCTAAAAAGGTATGTATGCTTTAGTTTTCTGCAAAAATATTGATTGCGTTTGATAGCCCTATGTGGGCATGCGTTTCGTGGTCAAGTCAAAACTTCAGAGATTTTCACTTGATGACACTAAGAAAAGCTGTGCCTGGATTCAAGACACTGGAACTAGAATCGTCATGTGACCTCGCATGTATTCTCACCCATTCTCTTTTGTCATCATCTCTACTGTCACACGAGCGGAAGCACTGACCGTGAAAATGATTTGATCATTCATCGTTGTTTTCATCACGCTGCAGGTTTTTATTAATATTTTTTTAAATATCTTAATTTGTTTATTTGTTGGTCTATTTGTTAAATTTAATTTCACAAAGGTGGCAGAGGCATAAATTTAGTCCCTACCGTGGATAAAAATATTACAGCAGAGGCACGGGTAAAAAAAGACCAGGAGGGAGGAAATCCCCTCCATCCCCTCAGCAAATCGCACCCTGTTTAGCATCAAGAAAGACATAATAAACAGGCCTCCCGACTTCCCCATCTGATGCCAGTGGAACAAACATGCTGTACATTTCTTTAGTGAGAATAAAATCTGGTTATGCTCAGTTCTATAACACAGCTTGAGCTGCTCTTTTTGAGCACAATCACTTGAAAAAATGTGTGAAAATTTCATATTGTGGGGTTTATCTGGTTGTCTGATGTTAAGATTAACTGTAACTCTACCTATAAGTTCAGTAAAACCTCCAACCGGAAGCCGACACGTTCCGGTGACAAACTGTAGGAGGCGAATTCGCTTTTCATTGTCCATCTCCTTTACCACCTGTCCAACAAAAAAAGCAATATATTAGAAAAAACTATCTCGTGCAGAAAAGCACACAAGGTTGACTGTGATATCTACCTGCCAGAACCATTGGATCTGTTTGCTGTTTTTAGTGTAATGTCGATAGATGGTGTTCTTCTGCCAGTCACTCAGATCAATCTCCTGCATCCCGCACAGCATAAGCTGAAGGAAGACATAATCATACGCCATTCAGCAGATGAGAACTATAGGCTCCATAAATGGTTAGTCCACAGCTATTTACAGTTCAGCTGTTTATTTAGTGACGTCACAAACGCTTGTGTCTGTGTAGACTGTGTTATTTATTTTCTGTGTTTTGTATGGTCAAGTATCTATACAGTAAATGCAGCATGTTGGGTCCTTACTGGAAGACAATTTTTTTTGCTAAAAAAAACCCCACCCACCTCCAATTCTTTCTCATCAAAATAGCGCAACCACTCCAACGGCACGACCTCATTGAAGCCGTCCAGGAAGGCCTTTGTTTGTTCCTCCACCCCTCGCATGAACCGCCAGTCTGTGAGCAGGCTACAGGAGAAATATGCCATTAGTTACAGCAACATTCAGTTTGGCTGTGAATAAATTACAAGACAAGCCTGAAGGTTTAAAGAATATTTTCCAGTTCAATATCAATTTTGCTGTATGCCAATTTTTTGGTATAATTTTAATAGCGACTGAAAATGTTTTTGTTTTATTAAGATCTGATTCGGATAGATAAAGCCTTGCTGTGTGAACAATTATTTATTTAGTTGGAGTTTGCTTATTACGCATTACAATGCGTAATACAAAATACGCATTTTAGTAAATCGTGGGAAAGTTATTAGGTTTGCGGTAATGTCGTGAACTTTATGGAGATAACTTGACAACCATATAGTTAATAAATTATATTCAGTGGTGGTCCTACTGCATTTTGGAAACAAAGTATCATTTGTTATGAAGACAACAAGCCTTTGTCAAAGTCTCTTAACTTTTTCAGAATGCTGAACAAAAAAGTTCACCCATTGAAAGCTATACCTTGACAAGGGCTTGTTGCTGAATCATCGACAACATTTTTTTGAGTGAGTGTGCAGTTATATTTCTTTTCATAAAGAGAAAGAACTCATATAAAATAACGTATACCTGACAAATGCTTCTTGCTGAAATGTTGGTATAAACAAACTTAAGTGCGCATTAAATGATATTCCTTGTCCATGAAGTCTTATCCTAACCTAGGATGAATGGTATGAATGCACTCCTACCTTCTCTTTCTCTCTCATGCGTGCATGTGTGTTTGTCTAAAACAGAGATCCTCTGGGATAAGTGATGTAAATAAAAGCATACAGTAATTTAATGCATAATTAACTAGCATGTAATTTCCACCCAAAGTTATGGCGCAGCTAAATCATTATGTGGGCAACCTAAAAATGACAGGCAAAAATAGATAATGTGATAATTGTTGTAGCGCCCCCTTCAAAATTTCATTAAAGGAGCCCTACAAAAAAGTGTTCTACAGCAATATCCTAAGAAGTCTACAATTTTGAACAATTCTACAACCAATCTCCCAGAGATTTCATTATATCAACTTCATATTTGGTCAGACTAATCTAAAAGTCTTTGCCTTTTTTGGAGATGCCATGTAATTGTGATGCTTTTGAGTTTTTGTTCAGCGGTGTGTCCGTGAGAGCCAAATAAAGTTCGATTTTTCGCATGAAACAAGAAGAACTTGATAGATGTTCAAACTTCACATCAGCATCCCCAACATGCACCAGGATGTGAGGGCTGGATAAAGCTGCTTGCAGCTTTAATTTGAATTGCTTGACAATGCATAACATCATCAAAAGATTCAGAGAAATTGGAGAAATCTATGTGCGTAAGGGACAAGGCCGGAGACCTTTATTCGATGCCCGTGGTCTTCAGGCCCTCAGACACTGCATCACTCATTGGCATGATTGTGTCAATGACATTACTAAATGGGCCCAGGAATACTTCCAGAAACCACTGTTGGTAAACACAATCCGCCGTGCCATCAGCAGATGCCAACTAAAGCTCTATCATGCAAAAAGGAAGCCATATGTGAACATGGTGCAGAAGCGCCGTCGTGTCCTGTGGGCCAAGGCTCATTTAAAATTGACTATTTCAATGTGGAATGGTGTTCTATGGTCAGACGAGTCCAAATTTGACATTCTTGTTGGAAATCATGGACGCCGTGTCCTCCGGGCTAAAGAGGAGGGAGACCTTCCGGCGTGTTATCAGCGTTCAGTTCAAAAGCCAGCATCTCTGATGGTATGGGGGTGGATAACTGCATACGGTATGGACAGCTTGAATGTTTTGGAAGGCTCTGTGAATGCTGAAAGGTATATAAAGGTTTAAGAGCAACATATGCTTCCCTCCAAACGACGTCTATTTCAGGAAAGGCCTTGTATACTTCAGCAGGACAATGCAAAACCACATACTGCAGCTATTACAACAGCATGGCTTCGTCGTAGAAGAGTCAGGGTAATGAATTGGCCTGCCTGCAATCCAGATCTTTTACCTATAGAGAACATTTGGCTAATCATTAAACGAAAAATACGTCAAAGACGACCACAAACTCTTCAGCAGCTGGAAACCTATATAAGGCAAGAATGGGACCAAATTCCAACATCAAAACTCCAGCAACTCATAGCCTCAATGCCCAGACGTCTTCAAAATGTTTTGAAAAGAAAAGGAGATGCTTCACCTTGGTAAACATGCCCCGTCCCAACTATTTTGAGACTAGACCTGTAGCAGGCAATACATTTTAAATGAGCTAATTTAGTGGATAAAAGTGTAAAATTTCTCAGTTTAAACATTTGCTATGTTATCTATGTTCTATTGTGAATAAAATATTGGCTCATGTGAATTGAAATTTCTTTAGTTTTCATTTTATTAAAATAAAAAAAACATCCCAACTTTTCCAGAATTCAGGTTGTACAAAATGTTATACAATTATGTGAAATTGCACGCGAGGGCTGCTTATGCAAACTTCAAGCATGTTTAGGCCCTCAAAAATGCAATTCCTTTTGGAGATAATAACAAATGGATTAATTTCACAAATCATCTGTGCTCGGGCCATAATTAACAATTTCCCTTTATCCAATTTCTCTGAACTTCAAACAAACATAGAATCATATAAATAACATATTAAAAGCGCGTTAATGTGCCTCAACCTGATAATTTTTGACAGTAACTCAGTGCCAAAAAGACACTGAAATGGTCATTGTAGTGGAGTAGGCGGGGCGAGACCGTGAGTCGAGGCCGGTGAGTGAGTGTTAATGAGCGTCAGCTGTGCACGCACCGGTCTCGTATCACGAAGGAGAGCGGGAGCATTAGAGAACGAGCGACCGGACCATCACTGAGAGAGGACCGGGCCTGGGTTTTAGTTGTGGTTTGTGTATGTCGCCGGCAGTCGTCCGTGAGGGGCTGCCGGCTGTTTATTTACTTTGTTATTATTCAATTAAATGTTTGCCGGTTCCCGCCTCTACAGTCATGTTCACGGCAGTTGTTTTGATAGAAAGAAAAAAGATAAATTTCTAGTTTCAACATTATTTGTTCTTCAGACATTACTCTTAAAAATAAAAGAAGTATGAGATTTTAGCCAATTGACCCACCATATTTGGTTTTTGATGTCTGAATATGTCTACATTTTACAGTTTACTCATGAAGCCATATTTAAATCCTCATATCTCTTGGACTGACCCATATAGGGCCTTATAAATGTGGTTCCCAAAAGAAAAGTAGGTAATGCACAAGAATCTAAAAGGCCATTAAGGTATCTCAGCTCAAAAATGAAGCAAAGGCATTTTTCGTGGCCAAATCACCATTGGCATAAAATACAATAAGGATTGCTAAAGACAACAGATTTTACCAATAGATCTACCATGGTTAAAGTTACGAATTATTTGCTCATGGCGGCTGATTCTGGACTCTTAACTATACTCATTCTCTTTAATTTAAGTTCAGCCTTTGATGCCATCTCTGACCAGGTTCTTTTGAATAGACTAACCTCTAACTGTATCTCTGATATTCCTTTAACCTGGTTTAGATCTTATTTTTGTAGTGCCTGAGACCGATCAGACACGCAATAACTAGATATATTTCATAAATATAACAACAACACCCGTCACCCAACCAGCAAGCTAGTCGCCAGGGGGTCTACCCCAATCTGCAACTAACACCTAGGAGCAGTACCAGATCTCTGGTGACCAAAGAAACCCACACCAAACCATCAAGATAAGAGTATTTTACGACCGAATAGAATGTAGGGAGATTAACTCTCTTTACTCACTTTGGGGACAGACATACAATCCTAATCACATACATATAGAAATTTATATATATATATATTAATTTATAACCTTTGATGTTCTTGTTGTTATGTCGGTCTTAAACATTAATCCAAAGTAGTTTGAATGAATGTGTGTATAACTACTAGAATAATTAGATTTGTAGTAACTAATTTAACCAAGATGATATGTAGATCATGTTTGGTGTCTATGAGGCGCATTTGTGATTTCCATAATGTTTGTTGTGTTTTGGTAACTCTTTTCATATTAGTTTTATCAAACTCTTAGAAGTTTTCTTAGTGAACATCCAATCAGCTTCCACATGCAAAACACCATGTTGGAAGACAAAGACAATTAACTTTTCCTCCAAAGGTGCCATCTCTTGATTGGGCCAGTCACATCTGTAGGATGTGACATCCTAACATCTTAAGAGACCACAGTCTCTTCCGTTTGCTGGTCGTCCTTTCTCTCCTCTCTCTTCTTGTGTTTTGCTTTTCTTTTTGTTCGGGTCCTGTCCGTGCCACTATCTCTAAAGGATTGACTAGAAGACGACTTCACATGGACCCCTAAGTTTGTGCCAGGCTGTGGCCTCGTCTTTCCAGATACAGATCCTCTGCATAAAACTGGTTTACTCTCATCACTTCCAGCCAAAATCAACTGGAGCCTCAACAAACTGCATCAGGACACTTTCTTTCCTTTGATGGGCAAGACATGCAAGTATCATACTTAGAAGGATTTTTGATGCTCTATGCATCCATTAATAAGACTAACAAAGGTGCTTTAAAAGTAAGAAACGAATGTTTTGTTCAGGCTATTGATCTTCTGAATATCAAATACTGCCATAAATCCATGCTCTGTTCTTCTCTCTGCTTCAACTTCAACCTTCTTCCAATGCTAAACTGTATGTCTAGTCTAGGTAATAAAGTCCTGTTTTATTTCACACATGACGTTGTTTGTATTGTTCATGCTCATAATCCGGAGTCCCTAAACAACCAAACGTAACTTGTCAAAATATGTTAATTTCTCAATGACTATTGGCACCTCTACAATCTCTCCATCCTGTCAAGTTAGTAGCCTTCAATAGAACACATTTCACCAGTTTTGTATCAACTACACTGGCTTCCTATTAAATATCGCATAGATTATAAGATTGTGCTTCTTACTTTTAAAGCTTTTCACAATCTTGCTCAATCATATCTTTCTGACATGTTAAAAATGTATATAATATTATAATAGCCCGTACTCTTAGGTCCTCTGCGTCACTCTCTAACCACCATGTGGTCTAGAGCATTCAGTTATGCTGCATCTTGTCTTTGGAAGTCCCTTGCACAATACATACGTGACTTTGATTGTATCACTACTTTTAAATCACGTCTGAAAACGTACCTTTTTAGATAAGCTTTTCCTGATTAATTTTATTGTATGATTATTTGTTGCTGAACTGATGTTGTTGATTTTATTTGTATTGTTGAATTGTTGCTGAATCAATGCTGTCGATTTTATTTTGTATTTTATATTTATTATTGAGTTGTAAGGTGTACTTGAATGTTTTGAAAGGCGCTTCTATATAAAACGCATCATTATAATTATTATTATTACCAATCGCTGTGTAAAAATAAAATAATGATGCTGGTGTAATTCACATGTCATTTTCCCCAATTCTTATTTGGCTTAAAATTTAGAGTGAAAATCGTCATTTTAACAACCCTCTAGAAAAGTGTGGATTACTCAGTAAACATGCCAGTAAACAACTCCATGACCTTAAATATTTTGGCTTTCATCACTTCAGATGTTTGTCATGCTCCTAAAAATAGAAAAAATATTCGAGCTGGGGAAATATTCAAAATTTGGTTGATTTGACGCGGAATGACCCCACTGATTCTAGGTAAACCTTTCTGCATACTGTCCTGAACCAAGCATATTCTTTTTTTCCTGGATTTTCACTGTTTGTTTCTGAACATCCCTTTGGATAAAAGGTGCCTGCTAAAAAACAGTTCACCAAAAAACAAAACGAGAGTGGGTAAATGATGGGAGAATTGACATTGCTGGCTATACTAATCGTTAAACTGGCTAATAATACTATAATCAATGTAATGTAAACATTTAGCAGCAGTACCCGATATACTCCTCTTTGTTGTCCTGAGTGACCAGTTCATTCTCTCCATCATTCTTTAGCTGGTGTGTCGTCACCTTGCCCAAAATCTCCATGTCCTGAGCGAAGTACAGCTCAACTCCACACTCTTCCAGATCATTCTCTCTGTCAGCAGACATCAGTGTCAGCATTATGTCACACACAGTCCTCAATAACTTCCACACCAGACCAAGCACTGCAGGATTGATACTCACTTGACCCACATGATGGAGTTGTAAAATTCGGGGTCGATAGATTCCAAGTCTTTTAGGGTGGGTTTCTTGTTGAGCATGCGTTTGTAGAAGGGTAAAGTGAAGCCAGTGTCAATGAACTTCCCATGGTACAACGCCTGAATAGAAACCAAAAAAGCATTGCTCATTTGCATGTATTATTCACTCATGGAAAGATACATATGGTTGATAAGGCAAATTTCACTATTGTTACCATGGCAATGAAGCGTCCAATGAAGCGAAAGTATGTGAGGTGGTCGGGGTTGATGGAGGACGCAGGGTTGATTTGCAGACAGTAGTTGTTTTTACCGGCGTATTCAAACAGACAGTACATGGGGTTTAACACCTCATGAGACAGCAAGAAAAACCACTCCCTAAAAAGAGAATAAAGAAAATGAGACATCAGTACCATCATATTATAATTACTACATTTCGTTACACTGTACTTGTATATGTGTAATGACAATAAAGTTGAATCTAATCTAATCTAATCATATTATAATGCCAGCTATTGAAGAACTTTCTAAAATATCTGTATTAAACCGTCTTACCAAATTTGCTCAAAAATATACAGTATATATAAAAAAAGATAATTACAGGTACATTTACATTTATTCATTTGGTAGATTCAATGATTTCTCACTCATGAATGGCCTGTAACTATAATAAAACTTTCCAAACCACTGGTGGGATCCTGCAGCTTCTTTTAAAGCCAGTTGTGGATTCTTTTGATTTAAGTGATTTTTATTATCAAGTCAGTCTCTAATGCTGCACTAAAAACTTGACCATCTCAATACAAAGTCATAATAAAAATAGTAAAAGATTCTAATACAATTTTTCAGCAATTGTATGGTATGATATTCTCTCTCATCATTTTAAACTGGCATGATATGTCTGTACGGCCAACAGAGGTACATTAGTGGCGAAAGGTTATGTCCAACTTTCCAAAAAAAGCACGAAGACAAGATTTTTACAAATATATTATTATATATAAGATGTATGAAGGATTTTGTATGCTTGTTGCACTGGGCAGTTACTGTTGCTACAGTATAATTCTCACAGCGGCTGTAATATAACAACATACAAACCAATGATAAGGGTAATGGGGCATGTTTCAGTGAAGCGCAATATAAAAAAAGCTGTAGAAATCAATTAAATTTTAGTTAAATTAGAAATATGTATACGATTGGTTGTTTCCCAATTTGACCAGTTCAATTCTCTCATTTCATCCACTTCTGTCTAAGCAGCTATATATCTCTACTGTATGGTACTGTATGGCTAAAGCAACTGAAAATGTATATCTTAATTCCTTTTACAGATGTCTAAATGAGGCTGGGTACAAAAGTTTGAGAATTATGCAATAAAAATGAATTTACATTTTTGTTAACAACTCTGAAAATGCTAGGAATTATTATATTTTGTTTGAATATTTAGGAACAGCATCAACATGTAAAAGGATAACAAAAACTGCAAGGATCATTAAAAAAAAGAAAAAATTGCTTAAGTAAATTGTACTTCTTTCTTTCTTCATTGTATCAGTTTTAAAATGGTTGTAAACGCTTTTCTTTTCTTTTCATCATGAATTCATTGGTTAGTTTGAAACAATATGATTTTTATTTCGAATAGTTAAGAGTTGTTCATGTATTTTCCAAATAAATCACCAGATAGTTTTGACCAAATTAATCTTGTTTATTTTAGATATTATAAAAATAAAAGAGTCACATGAACAAGCAATGAACATGAATACACACCTACACACAGCAAATCATAACTGACCCATGATGAGGGAGTTAAGAGGGAGGGTAAGAAATAAACATGGGGACCATGATTGGGAGGATAGGAAGAGGGTTGACGGTTGTCACATGACAGGACGATGCAGACACCTCCAGACATCCCGTCCGTGGTTCTACCCTGTGGTAGAACAGCATGACGTAACCTACCATAGGGTAAAACCACTGACACGACGCAGGAAGACAGACACAGACAGAGGACGACGACACTGAAGTCCAGACACCAAACAAGCAGAGTCACACCAAACATCTCCCCGAACCCAAACATTAAGCACGAGAAACTGATAAAGATGACTGAGAGGTCCTGAGGATAAACTTGCCTGGCTATTCCTCCATAATCCAGTCCCTCTTCTCCTCTCATTATGATGTACAGCCTCCGACGGAGATCATACGGCTTCATATTCATGATCTGAGAGGAAACAGGGTGATACACTCATTATTATATAAACCGGAAAACAAAGGGTCTGAACAGCACTTGGATTAAAAAAACATTTGCAAAACAGTATATTATGCAAATCAAAATCTGCTAAGGGGTCATTAAATGTAACAAATGTAAAAAAAAAAAATGTAAAAATGTAACATCTTTTAATGAAAACAACATTTTATCAATAAATTAAAAATTTTATTAACTTTGATAACTGCCTTATTCTTTAAATAACTAAAAAGATGAAGATGAATGCAGATCAGTTCTCCCCTGGACCTCTGCTTCTGGTAAATACTTCTGTCCATTATGCACATTATTTTCTTTTGACAGACATTAATGTCATGGCATTTAAATTATAGATTTAAAAAAAGATAATCACACGTCGCATAATCATTATTTCTTAGCCGGCAAGTATTCAATGAAGTGATTTACAGTGTTAATTTCAATGTATTTAGTTCTAATTAGTCCAACTAATAACTATTTTGGGTATTTATAAAATTATAATGAAAATTATAAATTAAAAAAAATGTAAATGGTAGTCAACGGTTTGCTTTCCTACATTCTTCAAAATATCTCATTTTGTGTTCAAAGTAATTTATACAGGTTTGGAACAACTTGAGGTTGAGTAAATGATGACAGAATTTTCCTTTTTGGGTGGAGTATCTGCCACAAAAAAGACAATTGCTGCGTCCGAAATAGCATACTGTTAAGGTATGTCCTGAATTTGAATATATACTCGCCTATCTACTATTAAATCATTACATTCTATATTGTATGAGTGGGGGTAGTATGAATACATTTCAGACATACCGCATCAGCCATGATTTATTGTCATGTTACCAGTATCGTCTTTGACCTACAGAATTATGTTTTAACCACAACCTGTACGTAGGATTTGTTAAAAACACAATTTAGTCCAGAGAAATTCAATTATTAGTACTTACATTTAAAAATGGACATACGCCTTAAAGTTTTCCGCTATTTGTATTTGATTAACTTTTTTTTTTGACCGTTGCTCAGCTCCTGTGGTATCATGGGATAGAGTAGTGTCCATCCAATGCACATGCACAAATCTTGGCGGAAGCAGTAGACCATCCAGGTATTTCTCACCTACAGTTTTTTGCATGCTGTAATTTCGGAGGTACTATTCATGACTCATAACGATTATTGTATGGAAGTAGGCGATTTCGGAATCAGGGACTGACACGTTCGGCTTCTCAAAAACATTACATTCAGCTGTCGCAAACCTGTGGCACATTTGATAAAGTTGGTTTTATTGTCTCTTTTAACAAAAATCTTTTTTAAATTAATAAAAATGCAGATACTGCTGAATAATAGTAAAAAAAAAATTGGTAACACTTTACAATAAGGTGCTATTTGTTAATAATTTGTTAATGCATTAGCTAACATGATCTAACAATGATCAATTCTTCTACATCATTTATTAATCTTAGTTCATGTTAATTTTAGTATTTACTAAAACTTTTTTTAATCAAACATTGTTGTCTGTTAAAATTAGTTAATGCGTCCTGAACTGTACTGACATTAACTAACATAAACAAATATAAAAAAGTACTGAAAAACGAATTTGTTCATTGTTAGCTAATACATAATACATGTAAAGTGTTACCATAAAATATTTTTTAAACTATTGTTCCATTATTACCCGTTAACAGATTTTAAATCACATGTGCAAAATCTATAATAAATTGAATAACAATTAATAAAACTATGAAAAAATTATGAAAATGTTTGTATGATTACTATGTATGATTTGTAATTGTTGGATATGATAAATAAAGCCAAGACGTCTGTGTGGAGGGACCAGCCACATCATTTTATAGGGGCAGTTCAGAGATTTATAGAATTTTTCCTTTATGGCACCAGTAATACCATACCAGTTGGTGCCCTATTTGTGCACCTTTTGGGATTATGCTTTTATATGACCCACTCGACTCTCACTTACCTGTTGAAACGAGTCCTCAAAGAGCGTCTGTCGTGACACAGAGATTTTCACATGACTGGGTAGCGCGTTGGACTGTTTAGAGACGGACAAAATATAAAGCAATAAGCATCTGCAAAAAATGCCCCTAAAAGAGTAAAGAGTAATTTACACAACTCACGTGACACAAGAAGCGGAACTGATGATATTTCCACCTGAAGCTGCGATCGTACGCGCCCGGAGAACCGCCCTGCCGCGAACTACACAGAGGAGAGATGAAAAAAAGTCAAAGCACTGTGAAAAAGTCTGAAATAATATATTTCATAAATGTGCGACGTCAGACACTGGCACACATTTCATATGTGTAACATCAGATCCTAAACAGACATGAGCAAAGAAAGGACAGATAACACTGCATTCAGGTTTACAAATTTAGACATTTCCTGTTTACCGCTGTGTATCAGATAAACAAAGAAATAGGGAAAAAACTGGAAAAAAAACAGAAAACAACAAAAAGTTGTATGAAATAACATAAGAAAATAAAATAATAATAAATATTTATATATATGGTTTGTGAATGCTTGTGGCATATTGGTTAAAGTCCTGAGCTAGTTAACAGCAAGATGTTTAGGGTACTGACGTGATTAATCAGTATACATTACAAATAATCTTTCCTATAAATCACACAAATCTAAGTAAAAAAAAAAACAATATATAATTTAACCATACCATACAGCAACGGCATTATATCTACCAGCTACCAAGTCAAGCACTTATTTAAACATTTCTTGGGACATCAAATATCTGTCACAGTGAAAACCTCATCCCTTTATAAAAAAACTAAACAGGCGACCTGAGCTTCGGGGTGTGTGATTTTTACCCTGACTCAAAGCCTGGCCGAGGGTCTTTAAAGGTGGTGGTGCGAGAATTGTGGTCCACAAAGTATCGCACCCCCTCTGCTGTGTACTTCATCTCCCAGCCGGGGGGCAGGGGTGGCTCCTGGATCATCCTGCAACAGGAGGAGGGCAGTAAGAGCAGCGCTACCTGCTGGATGCTACAAACATAACGTCTGACATGGGGTTTGCTAACAAATCATATCATATGTATGACTCCCTGTAGACTAAATGTCAAAATCCAAAAGTAAATATCCAAAACACAATGTAAAAAAGTAAAAGAAACGAAACAAATAAAAAATGATTTGCTTTTGATTATAATTGGTGAAGGAATTCACTGAGAGACATCAGATAATCAAACACAAACTCCTTTGTATAGAATTTCTCCAAATATCTTATTTTGTGTTCCACAGAAGAATGTCACATACATGTTATGAGGGTGCGTAATGATGACTGATTTTTTTCTTTCACTTTAACAGCAAACATAAACTAAAGTCAAATCTTTTTTTCAGAGAATCACAGGACATTACACACTACGCGATAAAATCATCAGACTAGACGTTCTGCAACAAGTCCAGACTGAATATCTGGGCAAAATCTGAGCAAAAGTCTTGTAGTGTATTCCAGCCTTAAGAATTCTGACTGTTATGCATTGAAGTATCAGACTTCCAGTCATGTTATAACTTAAACTTGCACTGATATCACAACGATACAACTGAACACCAGCTGACTGCGTTCTAACATACTCCACCAGTCTCTAGATCATTTGCAATGGACCGTTTGACAAGAAAACAAAATTACCCTTGGGTTCGAGGATCCTCCCACTGTGTAGTTCGAGTGTTGTGATTGACGTAATAAACTCTGCCATTGTCCTGGCGTTTCTCTGATGGGAAAAAACAAGTATGGTCAAAGTACGGTTAGTTTTAACACAAGCACTGAACTTACAACTTGCAGTCAGTCGCTAACCAGAGCCATTTTATTTTAGTAGATCAAAACCTCTTTTCAATTTCTACATAGCAACAATTACCATGTCTGTCAAGCTCAAAAAGCAGACATGAGAAAAATATTAGCAAGTCTCCACTTTTGTTTCCAGGCCCAAAAATGACAATGTCACAATGACACCAAAATGGCATGTCTCTTGAATAATGGAGAAGTACGCCATTTATGAATCTCGACCAGGACAAGAGTTAGGGAGGTAAGTGGCATAACAGTATGGTTGTTCAATAAAGTTAGACGGACAAACTCTGAGCTACATGGCTGAAGCCGAGATTTGATTGAAAACGTTCCCCTTTTGTGCTCCATGGAAAAGGTAATACTGTAGCACACAGGTTAATCCCACATCCCAAAATACCTTTCAACAATTCACTGTTCAACTGGGTTTACCAGAACAAACACTGAAAGAGACGCTGAGTACAGCAAAGTATCGGTGAGTGACAAAGAACAGCTGGAAGAAATTAAAGAATAAAAAAGGTCCATATGCAGAAGCGCTGTATATTCATACCCCTCACCCTTCACATCTATATTCAGCATGTGGTGTGGTTTCAGTCCTCGCTGTCTGACATCTTGTTCTTATTAAGAGTCGCTTGTGGAACACACAGTAGCACTTTACTTTCTCTGCCTTTTTCAGTTTTTTACTGACTCACCATGAGAGATGGTTCTCAGCTTCATGTCTCACATTACTGACAAAATATACTATAAAGTATATACATTTTAACATTTAATTACCACATATTATGATACTTTTTGTGCATTGTGTACGAGTTTTTATTAAAAAGCTCAATCAATCACTCAATTAATCACAAGAGATCAAAAGGAAGACTTTTTAAGCATTCTTTCACTTTTCAAGCATTATTCACCTATATCCTGTATACATTTTCAGTTAAATAACTTGAATTCCGATTATTATAATAATTATAATAAAATAAATCATCTGTATAATGACATCAGGGTCCAAAATCAACTTTTTGCAACACGTCAATGGTGCCACCCACAAATATTTCTTACCTGCATAGTTTTAGTTGCGGTTGGCTCTTGGCAAGTGTTCATTTTGGATCCTGATGTTGTTGGGCGGTGTTCTTTACATCCCAACCAAATGTTGCTGTTTATCAGCAGACACGATAACCAAAATATTTCCCTCTTTTAGTCAAGTAGGCATGAAATGTACAGGGAACTCACGAGCAACAGATCACCTGTAAATAAAGCATGAATAAAGACTTACCCCAGCCTGGAGGAAGAGCACCGAGTGGGTCATTCTCTACAACACCTCCAGACGACTGCGAGAGAGACAGACAGACAAACATACACAGTTCTGTTAGGTTTTCCTCATTTCTGTTCCTTACCTGTCTGCACACCACAACTCACAAAAACTTCAACCCAACAACAGCAGCAGGACCACACAACCCATAGCTGTTGATGGGCTTCTACCTACATCAATGATGCAGTCAAACCCCAAGATTTACCCCAAGTTTCTGAAAGGTGTCAAACCAAACCAATCCCTGAGTCTGCCTGCTGCTCCTGGATCAGAGACTGGCAGAGGTGCTCAAATGCCTCACCAGTGGCATCCAAATACTACATGCTTGCAATGGGCAAAAGGACACACGCACACAGTATTCCAATGATCTCACTGGCTGTTGGAAGGCCCCGCCCTGTCTCTATCCACCCCCTCCTGACCGCACCCAACTCTCTGGGCTTTTCTAGCGGAGCTGTGAAAGTACGCGGGGAGGCGCGATGTCTGAGCAGACTGAAGCGAACATTCATGACCACTCCAGACGGCCCAACACCCGCCCACCAGACAAAAGCACCTTTATTCAGCCGCTGCCGTTTACTCTGCGCACGCACACATGCGAGTCTGCCGCGTGGAAATTTCTTTATTTGTCCACCAAAAACATCCCCCAAGTGTGTTTACTTTAAAGCATGTGCTATGATTATTTATTAAATGCCTTCTCTGTGGCATATTTGTGAATTCATTTAACAAATGAGGAACACGGTTCTTAAAAGTATTAAAGTTACAAAAAGTAATACAGTTTCTAAATAAAAGCATTTTACTGTTTATTTCTATAATTCCAGCCTTCAGCATAAGGTCAAGTAGCTACGATTTGCTCATAGAATAAACAATATTCCCAAAATACACAATTAAATGTTAATTGTAAACTACAAAACTTTAAGAATTCAGTTGTGATTCAGACCAGAAATGAAAGTTTCTTTTTTAATTAACATATTGTGAAAAAGTACAAGACAAGAGAGCATGGTGCAAACTTACTACGATTTTTTTTTTTTTTA
Organism: Triplophysa siluroides; assembly: GCA_006030095.1. Taxonomy (NCBI): domain Eukaryota; kingdom Metazoa; phylum Chordata; class Actinopteri; order Cypriniformes; family Nemacheilidae; genus Triplophysa; species Triplophysa siluroides. The sequence continues at coordinate 241,329 of VCII01000030.1, read as the reverse complement.
GAGGTTTTCAGTTTCTGTTTAGGATTTTCTCTTACTGACAAGCACTAAACAGGAAAAGTTTTTAAAGATATTTTATTTAGAAAAAAGAGAAAACGTAATGGTGAATGTAATTCTGAATTACATTTGCACGTCTGCCATATCTTTTCCACTAGCCAAACACTTTCACCAGAAATACCTCTCATCTGCCAATGGCCGACAAACACAGAGTCCCACCCAAACTATGCAATACATTCTCAATTATTGTTGTATATTAAGCTGATCAGGATACAAAAAGGGCAATGAGTGTTTTAATATCAGCAGAGTTTCAACTTCAAAGGAATCAGTCTAATGGTTTTCTTTCACTGTTACAGTATCTATGTACCTTACATGGGAAAAGTAACAAACATATACTGTGTGATGTTGCAATATATGAATAATATAAAAAAGAAAATCGTTTCAGGTTTAAATCTTTCAAATCATATGCCTCTAGTTTGAGAAAAGCACAAATACTGAAGAAGCATTTATGCTTCCATATTTCCTACAGGCCTTTACCCTGTCATTACATTCATGTCCCAAGCTAGAGAAGTTCCTACAATTGCAGCCAAGAGCTCTGACTAAGCAAAAGTTTAACTGGCAACACACACTGGCTTTTTCGCCACCATTTATTCCTTTTTCCAACAGTTGATTATATCAGCCATAAATGTGGACCAGGCTTATACCATATAGCGTATATCTATATATAAACCCCATGGCCCTGTGTTCGACTAAAGTTGGTCAGAAATGTAAGAGGCATAATAAACGGGTATGTGCTCATTTTTGTGTCTCTATGCCCCACCCTCAACAGTTTTTATGACTAAAAAAGGTAGAAAAAAATGAAAGAAATCATGACATCATCTTCACTCGCTCTACAAGGCCAAAATACCCAAAACCAGCCTCAGATAAACAGAGATGGAAAAAACAGGGTCAGACGAAGAGCAATAACATGAACAACAAGAGACAAAAGCAAGTAACAAGAGGGTAATAGCTGTATGAGCATACATCTGGTCACTGAATTTCGATTTTTCTTTATCTTAAAGGTACAGCTGGCATAACAATGGCTCAACCTAATGTTGTTTAAACTTATTGCTATTGTTTCTGTAGAGAATTTTAAGGAGTCTTCGAACAGTGTTTTTCCCAATGATCGCCGCAGACTAGAAATGAAGGCTGTCTCCAATATGGACAACTTTTTGACATAAATGGTCACAATCACCCTTTAACTCCTCCTATTGGTGATGTGCTTCTGGTGATCAGATCACGCGTCATGTAATCGGATGAGACATATTGTAGTTTACACCCGCGAGTAAAACGCATCTCTGTGACCAGAACATCTGCGGGAAAATTTAATTGCTGGGTCATTCTTCCAATTAAGTAAGTTAAGTCAAAGTGAATATTAAATGTTACCCAATTAAATTTTAATACTTTATCTTAAGTGTAAAGGGCCGTTTGCATTATAACTATAAAGACTTGTTTTAAAAATCACATCACAACTATAACGATAAAGATACAGAGAACGATATCATTGGGATCACTTTCAGAACTATTTTTTTCAGCAAATGAACGATAAAACATACCGTCGCTTCAGTATTCAACCAATCATGACTGTTGACACCGCAAATATGCCAATAAGAAAGTTAACCCAGGGTTTAGTGATGTACAGTGTGAACGTCAGGTTATGAATAACCTGGGTTATCTCTTAACCCCTGGTAAACTATAAGCGGCATGAAGCATAAAACACAACCCAGGTTTCTGTTTACCCGGGGTTAACCATTTCAAGTGTGAGAAGCCCTAGAGAATGATGTATTTGGCAAATGAGGAAAGAATCTTAATTTTTAGGTAAACTATTCTGTTTTCATGAAATTAAAAATTATTTTCATGCTCACAAACATGTCAAATGAAATTCAGTATGCACACAGAATAAAAACAAGAGTGAGTGTTTTATTTTCGCTGCAGGCCGGAAACAGTGGTTAATGATACGTGCATCTCTCAGGAGCTCCTAATGAGCTGTAATTACCACACAAAAAGCTCAGTGTGCTGTGTGTTTGTATGACGCAAACGCCAGGCCAGAGACTGTTTTTCATTCTCTCTGCTCCATCGTGTAATGTTGGAATCAGGTGTCACATTTAAGACTCATGTGAGAATGAAAGCATCTCTTCAGTGAGAACCAACCATTTTACCCTCCAAACTTCATTTATGTTTCTCATGGAATCCATAAATCAACTAATGTGTAAACAAATAATTATAAACAGAAAAGACAGTCTGTAATATATTGTTAACACATAAATTGAACACACTTTAGATTAAAAAGAATAACCTGTCTTTAATACTTCTTATTACAAGGCGCTCTGGAATACTTCATTGTGATTCTCTCAATCACGACATTCCAAGGTCTGATTTTCCCAAATAACTACCGCTCAAAACTAGCCACACGTGGTAACCTGGATGCACCCTGCAAATCATTTTGACAGGACACAAAAATTAAATATGTCTTTTAATGACATATATTATATTAACAAATGATTAAACCAAATTGTGTGTCTTAAAACCAAAAGTAAATAGATTTTCCTCGTGGAAGGTCTGCATTCGTTAAAAACGAGCCAATAAAATATATCAAATCAATATGTCATGTTCAATAACATACTTATGAGGTAAGTAGCCCCGCGTCATAAGTGGAAAAATGTACAGAAAGTCAGCCGTTATCTCGAAAATAAACCCCTTCAGTGTGACAAGATCCTCCGCTTCACGTCCCTCCCTGATTACACTGCTAGGGTTTATTCTGGAATTATTCTGCTGCCTATACATTATCCTTTGCATACTATATTCTTCATTTAGGAGCTCCATTAAAAGTAACATTAAGAAAACAAAAATGACACGCATTTAAAATCACAATGTCTTTAAGATTACATGCAGTGTGTAATGTTGATGTGTGTGAATGTAAGCAGTCTGCCAAGTTGTAAGGCCGAAAGTGAACAAATAACAAAGTTATTGGCTCTGTAAAAAAAAGAGATGACTCTGAATCACGCAAACGAGTCGTCTGTTCTAATGTCAGATTTGCGTCACTCTGTGTAATGCCCGCCTACGTTCCGTTTGCGAAACTTCAATGCTCTACACGGTATACCAATTACAGCAGACTAGACCAGCTGACCAATCAGATCAGAGTAGGCTGACAGAAAGGAGGGGATTAGACAAGGAATCGCAAAACAAATCATTGTCTACTATTAGAAAATGAAAGTGTCTTTACACCTTGTATGTACGCAAACTTGTTTTTGGACACTCCATAAACCAAAGTAGGACCTTAAAAATAGCTTAATATTTACTCTTGTCTTTAAGGTGTTAGTAGTGGAGAAAAAAAAGCTCGGAAGAAGCAAGAAGTGACTTCTTTGGTGTGCCTCAGGACTGAAGTGAAAGTTATGAAAGTGCCCGAATTATACCCGAATTATGACCTCTGCATTTAACCCATCCAGAGAGTAGTAAACACATGCACAGCAAGTCGTGAACACAAGTACACCCGGAGCAGTGGGCAGCTATCAAATAGAGCAAATAGGAGTAAGGTGCCACGTTACCCGCCGTGTAACCGAAGAGAACCCGGTGTAACCCGGCCCTGAGAATGGAACCGTCAAACTTCAGGACACGAGTCTGACTCTCTAACCATTAGGCCACGACTGCCCCTACCTCTGCAACCTACCTCTATGGTTATCAGGATCTCATGTCACGTTAAATGATTGGTGTAGATTTGGTGTTTCAGGGCTGTACACTGAGACATATTTTGTACCGCTACATGCTCCATTTTCAAAAAAAATTAACAATGGCCTCTATAGGTGTGTTTGACCCCATGCCGAGCTGTGCAAACCGATCTGCGTATGACTACTGCGAGACAAATTTGAGCGTAGACTGCTCTGTATGCTTTCCAAATCTCAGCCTTAAAGTGGCCGGCCCTAAGCTGTAGAAAGATGTCACGAGAATCCTTTCAGGATCCATTTCATTACTGCTTTAGAACGTAGCAACACTTCATGTGTTTTTGCCCCTCAGTCTTTTGTGTTTTCCTGCTCGCTCAACAGGAATCCAAACTCACTTCAGTTACTCTGAACCCAACCCCGAGTCATCTTTTGTGTTGAAAACAACAGAATGACTAAATTAGATGCGGCATTTACCTGGTAGAGGTATCTCTGGTTGAACTGCTGCATGGCACCCTGGAGTTGACTGCGCTGAGACTGCCATTGCTCGTAGTTGCGCACAGATTCTGCTGTAGGTCGCTGCCATGTGGTGGTTCTGGTGTTGTGATCCACATAATAGAACCTACCCCGCTGGTCCACGCGCTTTTCCCAACTACAACACAGACGGTAGCGTTATATTTTTAAATCCACTTTTATTCAACCAACCCAAGTGTTTGCATGCATGCATGCAACAATACCAAGCTTAACCTCTGATTTCTCGATGCTAATATGCTTGAGCTACTGTTGCAGCATCCTTACTCAACTTCGAATTGAATTCTGAGCAAAGAATCAAGTATGTTGAGTAAAAAGCAGCTTACAAAACTTTGGAAAATCTGTGCTTTAAGGCAAGCAGCTTCTTTATGAAAAATGCATACAACTACTGTATAACAAGCGTAAAAGTATCTTCAACTATAGAGGTTCGCTTTGGTGACAGTTACATGATGTACACCTGATTCTGAAAACAACAATTCAAATGAACATAACTCTGATTTCGTACAGCCTTGAGTCTACGCCCAAACACCCTCAATCACCCACAGAATTTTGTAGATTTAACACCTGACAGTTTCCACTTCAAAGACAAGAAATATTTATAATAAATATTTATAATAAATAGTGCAGCTAATCTCATGCATTTTTTAAAATACTTTCTATAGAAGTCAGATTCGATATTTACATAGTCATGACATAAAACACAACTTGGCCTTTTCTAAAAACTCTCACAAGAGAAGCTAGACGCCCTGACAAACCACTATCACCATATGCTGTGCAAGATGCGAGGAAAAAACAGGCTGAAGTGTGTATAATTTCTGATGTTCTCTAATTCCATGTTAAAATGCATAAACTGATGTGATAGAAAAGTGTAAACACTGTAGATGAACAAAGATTAGTTTGAGCATCCAGCTCAGGTTAGTAACAGCTCAAACAATGGTGTGATTCTAGAGGAGGGACAAATTATTTGATGCAAATAAAGAGTGTTCAGCAAGCCCTTTCTTGAGTTCCCAGAAATTACACGCTTCACCTTTCAGTGTGGAAAAATCGGCAAGCAAATTGTTAAAAATTGACATAGTAACTTTCATAAACATGGTGTTCACATTTATGTTTAAAAAGGGCAGACACACACCCTGGTGGGAGGGGTCTCTCCCATGTGGTGGTCTTTGTGTTATGATCCACGTAGTACACTCGTCCATGAGGCAGAACCCGTTGTTCCCAGCTGAAAGTAATGAAAAGAGTTGAGCATACTGATAATGTTCAAGTATCCTGACCCACTGTTCAATCCTTTCACATACCCAGCAGGTAGAGCATCAGTGGCACACGTCTCTGTGGAAGTATTGGTTTGGTCAGTGCTAGAGGGAGTCTCTGTTGCTGGTGGCAAAGGAAAACTGTCGGTCCCGTCAGTGGGGTTAGAGCTTAGCGACAGCGAGGATGTAGCAGGACATGACACATGACTGCCGTCTATTCCATTGGCTGACGTCTCTTCTTTAGCTGAGCACAGACCAACAGAAATGCATCATTACCATTTTTTTCCCAAACCAGAGCAAGTAAGTGTAGAACAGTTCAACCAAAAATGAAAAATCTCACATTATATTAAACACTTGATTTAGTCTACAGGAGGGCTCAACCAATAAATTAAGAGTTTGGTTCCAAAATGAGATAACTAATAATTATAATAATTATAATAATGTATTTTTATTGTGTATTCCAATTAATAGCTAACTAACAAAATAAAAAACATGATTTTTGAAAACGGAGTTTTCCGAAAACCGAACTCTTCAAATATAAACCAAACAGGGCAGTAATATACAGTTTATTGTAAACGTAGGCTGCCAGGTCACTTTTTGTTCACAGTTGAAACAAAACACATCACACATAATTTTTATGATGCTTTGGTGAGACCATCACTTTCTTTGTTCTCTAGTGCTTTGCTTCTCAAGTCACCATAAAGTAAAAACTGAAAAATCTTGTTTTTATTATATTAACGTTTCAGTATTTATGATAATTGATTTATCTGTGTGGGTCATTTCTTAATTCATGTGCTGTCATAATCTTTAATCAAAACCAGAAACTTCTCCTCCCCCTCCAAATTATTTTTTCTTTACGTGACGCCTGTCCCGGCCTAAGGGCCTAATGACTGTCCAATGGTCCGGCTCTCCTTTTTAACAAAACAATCAATCACAATTCGGAAGAAAACACCATCACAATATGCCGACTTTGCGTGTTTTGTTTTGGGTCACTTTATGTAAAAAAACATGTAAACCTATAATGTTAAATACAAAAACACAATGAGTGTTACTGTATGATAACATACCATAGCAGAGAGTAAGTTTTTATATTATTCAGTGTTTATGCATCTCACCAGCATTGCTGTTGTTGGCCATCTTTATGTTGGTGTGGGATGTGGTGTCTACAGGCTCTCCATTCAGTTCTCCATTAGTGAGAGAAACTCCCCTTAGGTCAGCAGGAGAACCTCCCCGAGAAGCCACGGAAGACTGACCTACTAATCTGAACACGCGCACACACAGATTTGTTTACATATGAGGGAACTGCTTCCAAGTCATTATCAGACAACAGAAAACTCTTAAAAAGGATAATAAAAGGTTATTATTCACACATTGTTTGTGTTATGCTACTTAACACAACTGTTTTTAGAGTGAAGAGAAGGATTGAGGAAACTTCTGCACTGACCGTCCACGAGGGCTGCTGCTGCTGCTGGTGGAGGTCTCCTCACTTTGAGCTCTTCGCAGACTAGACCTGCTTGAGCGAACAATCTCTGTAAACATACAAAAAACACTGCATTAACACAACTGATGCCTCATACCCAGAAGAAAGTACAAAAAAGAACCATTATCTTTAATAAATTAATATTTTAGTACATATAAAGTATTATACATATAGAACATATAGGCCCAGTTTCATAGACAAGGCTTAGCTTAAGCCAGGACAATGCCTTAGTTAAATTAGGATATTTAAGTCGCTTTTATTAACAAGCCTTATATAAAAACATTACTGGTGTGCATCTTGAGAAAAAACAATGTTAATTACATATTTAAAGATATGTCAGGGCATGTCTTATTTTCAGTTAAGACAGCTCAAACTTTCATTTTTGTCTGGGACTAGTCCTAGGCCTTGTCTGTGAAACCGGGCAACAAACATATACAGTTAAAAATGTTGGGTATTACATATGAAATTGAACAAATAACATGCACCCAGGTCCAAACGTCTGTAATCACATAAAAAGTTTTGGATATAAAGTATAAACCCCACAAACTGTTGCTTCAAACAAGAAACAATCTTGCAGGAGTATAAAAAAAATATTCATTTTGAAAGTTGTCCGCCTTGATGAAAACACAGAGCGTTTGCTGAGACTTTAGTCAAAAGGGGTTGCTACTAAATGGTGCCCAATTCATGCCCAAGTCTAAGCTTTTGCCCACATCTAAAGGACATCAACCGTGTAGCATGTGCCAAATTTTAGGACATTTAAAGCATACTAGGACTCCAAATATAGAAAAATAAATCTGCATATTGACCCGAATATAGTTTAAAAAAATGACTTAAATATAGTAGAATTATTTGATGCTTTACAGTGGTAACATGCTAACACGTTAAGACTTTAAATGTGCACAACTAAAACTTAAACCTTAATTATATATAACACAATGTACTGTGCTAATGTTTAAGGCATAACAGAAACTTGTTCAAGTGTTCTTGTTAAGTGAATGTGTGTTTTTACTTAGGTCTGCACTATACAAAGGGCTGCTTATGCAATGTATTTGTGTGTGTCAGAAAAACTGCCAAGGGAAATGAGGGAAAACATTAAACTAACAACAGCGCCTTCAGAGTGAACGGAGAGCACAAACACAACTTACATAACACACACTCCAACCTTTATTCACTACTGAGGGTCAAACACAAACTCACACACACTCCCATTCACACATCAGCTCATAAGCGTTCCCCTCGTTTACAGGTTTAAGAGTCCATCACAGGGCCAATTGTTCTGGCACGCGGTGAAAGAGGCTTTTTTTCTAACTGAACATTAACACCAAACAGGAGAATGATTACAGACTAAAATCTGATAAGCATGTGGAACGTACACTGAACAGACAATACAACTTTATTACACACACACGCTCAGAACAGAAACTTTAACACAATAACAATATGCTCAATGGAACGCACACTTCCAAACTGACAAGATTTTCTTCAAGGAATTGTTTTCTGCAGCCCAAATTTTGAATAAATAGACGATCTTATTTAACGTCACCTTATAAACAACTCTATAGCCTCTTCTATAGATATTTGAAAAGTTTTAGTTATAATAAATTATTGCTTATTCACATGTTTTGTGTCAAGTTGTCATATGTTTAAAATTAGCCACACTGGTGTAAGCTACGTTTTTAAATTGGACAGTCGACAATTCACAATTGAATACTCTTAAAAGAGCTTTAACTAGTTACTTTTTACTAGTGCTGTCAGTTATAAGACGTTAACGTGTGCAATATTTTTGTTCATCTTAACATTTTAAAAATATTTAACGCAATTACCACAGCATCCGTTTATTTCTGTCATCCTTTTGCTAGCGTGACATTATATGATCACGCTCTTTTTCATTCAAAGACTTCATTTAGAAATCATTTAAGCATGATTTGAAACTATTTTGACGCGTCTAGTACAGAAAGGCAGGCAGCTTCTAAAACAAACACAGATTTCTAAGAGTTAAATAAAATCTTAAATGAATGTATAGTAGAGGGAACGCGTCAGATCTGAGTGGCAGCTCTTAAAAGGGGCCGCACTCTTATTCTCTTATATTAAACTCCTGTCACTAATGTTAATCAGATAGCAAAAGAAAAGAGAATTCAATATGTTTTGTAGCTTTAATCACATTTAATCTTCTGTATTTTATGTAGAATTTAGCTGTAAAGACTGTAAAGTGATTTAGAACTATTAATTTCTGTATATTTCCTACCTGTTAGATAGGTAGGAAGGGCATGATATTATAATTTTGTTTAAAGTTCACTTAAATGAAACGTTTTTTTAAAGCCTAATAACTGTTAACATTGATAAAAAAAATATTTCAAAGAAACATCAGTAGAAGCACTGATATCGGTGAAACAGGTTTTCATTCATAAAATCATGGACATAAAGAAATATAAAAAATAGACTGTCTTTATGTTGTTTCTACATTAATTTGGAGATTGTTGTGAAATTTGAAATTATTAGAATTTTTTAATTTATTTTAAAACATAAATGTCATGTGGAATTAATCTCATTCTTTGGTTGTGCTGCCTGCTCTTGGGAGTGTGAATATTGCTTATGATGTTACATAACAAAAAAACTGATGCAGATGACGCCACATTTTCATTTGCCACTGGCTAGAAATTTGTCCCTTTCCGGTGACTTAAAAAAAAAAAACTTTTTTAGAATATATAAAGCTTTAAATATTTCAGTATACTTTATCAAACAATTCAAAGGTGTTTTGAGAACTCTTTCATTCATATACAATGTACAGAAATTAAAAATTATACTTCCACAGACTGGATCAAATGAGAAAATGCTAACAAGATTTCATCCAAGCAAGTATTTGGCAAATTACATGGCATGAATTAGAAGCTCACTTGAATAGTTTACAATCAAAATGGTCAAACTCCCAATATGACTTCAACAAAAGTAAAGGAACACACTATCCTTTACGTATTCAAATCTAAAAAATACAAAAACAATTTCAGTTAAAAGTGAGTGTAGGCACTAAGGACCTTATCATAAAAACTGAAATAGCCAACAACACAATCACATCATAAGGTCAGTGGATTATTGCTTTTGATAGTCCTAATGAATCTAAAAGAGACAAGGTTTGTGAGTGGTCAGTAAACCCACTGACCATTTTGAAAGTGTTTGACAGCCCCGGGCCAAACAGTTTGAGTACACAGCTCTCTTGTGTGCTGGACCTCCTCCGGTCAGAAGAGAGTCTTTCCATCCCACCCCCTCTCACCACAACCTCCTCTCTTTCTGCATTTAGATTAGGTGGAGTCGCAGCCAATGCACTGCTTACTCATAAATGTGGATTTGTTCATGCTTTCTGTGTTCTGCGTGTGCTTTCCATGAAGTGTTCATGTGTGTCTGTGAACAGAACTTACTGTCTGAGGCAGCACTGCCATTGGGCAAGGATCCCAGATCAACAACCAAGCCGTCCAGACAGACGTTGAGCTCACCTCCTGCTACAACCGAGCCTTTGTTCTCTGTTTGTAGAACCAGACTGAGCTGAACATTCTCCACTGCCAAAGAGAGAGATAGAGAGAATTTAGCTTTATATTTTACATTCACTCTTTACATTGTATTACAAGATCAACACTGCAGAGTGTTAGCAGCATGTGTGAATGCAGCGTGCGACCTTTCACACAGGCGTATGTAGCGCGAAGCTGAACAGTGATTATTACTTTGAATGGGGAAAAGCGCCGCAAGTACCGCCTGCCAATAAAAATAGCCAACCATCAGTGGTTAAATGGGTATGTTTCTCTGGGGGAGGGGCTCTGTTGAGAAGCTTTGGGCATGCACATAAGCTAGACCAACCTGGAAATAAGTGCTATGGGTCCATTTGAGCAAAGAAACAATATACATTTATGGTCCGTTGATGTCAGATTTAATATTCGTTTGCAAAATGTTGTTTTATTGTGATCTTCGCACACAATTTTAAAGATATCTGTCTACAGTGGTAAGAGTGGTTATCAACGCAAGGTTGTGGGTTCGAACCCAGGGGATTGCAAATACCTATGTAAAATGTATAGGATAATGCAATGTAAGTCGCTTTGGATAAAAGCGTCTGCCAAATGCATAAATGTACCCCCTTTCAGATAGACACGATTTGGTGTCAAACGACTGAAATAGCTGCCACTTAGAAGCAAATATTTAAGATCATTAAAGGTTTTACGATCATTACAGATTATATAACTTTGATTTGCTTTATTAACATTGTTTCTCATGTAGTTAAGAGCATTGCGTTTATTCCGTTTCTCTGAAGGATATGAAGTAGGATATGAAGAGTTGAGTGACTGCCAGCATGATGTGATAGTATTTACAGTACATATACAGTACATTTACATTTAGGCATTTGGCAGACGCTTTTATCCAAAGCGACTTACATTGCACTTATTACAGGGACAATCCCCCTGGAGCAACGTGGAGTGTCTTGCTCAAGGATACACTGGTGGTGGCTGTTGGGATCGAACCAGCAACCTTTTGATTTACCAGTTCAGTGGTTTAACCCACTAGACCACCATCTCCATCTCCACCATACAGTATTACGAGACTTATCACTACGCTTGTTAAAGTCTCTCCATTCAATCGTGTAAGCTCTGACCATTGCTTATAGGTGCATAAATGCCGTTATTTGATGTGTGAGCAGCGTTTGCTCGTGTCGCAGAGCTGAAACAGCAGCGACCGCTTCAGTGCCATCCCAGGCATGTGATCAGCCAAGGACAAAAAAGAAGGAAGACTGCACGCATTAATGTTACTAAGTAAATGTTAGATGATTAAAAACAGGCAACTGTGTGACAAAAAATATATATACATTTCACTTAGCAACACAAAAACAAACTACTGTAATTTCCCAATTTTGACTGGCAGTTTTGGAAATATCAGTTCAAAAGTTTATTGGTTTAACAGTCACCAAAAGAGTATTTAATAAAATAGGTTGGTGCTTGTGAAAATATCTTATGCTTATGTAAAATAAGATGGCATTAACAAATGGCACCACTTGAGTAGTTTATATGAGGCCTACTTTAAATTTTATTGTAATCAGCAATAATTCATCAAACAATAATTGAACACAAAATGTAAAGAATACTGTGGCCTCAAGAGACTTCCATACACAGCCATGGCGCATCTACGTCATTCATACAGCGTTTGTCCGCATTAAAGGTGGGGTGGTTGATTTGGAAAGGTGCTAACTTTAGCCTGCTAGCACCGAAATTATAATCCGACCCTCTAGGCGATTCGCCGTCCAAAGACACGCCTCCTCCAAACACATGAATGTATTTCGTAAATTCACGTAACGAATGACCAACTAAATCCATTAAATTCTTCTCGAAGCATGTACATACCTGTCCAAAAAAAGAGAGCAACCATGGTATCGTCTTTCAGACCCCCTTGCCAACCGTTGTTAATTCAAGTTTTTCCTCTTTCATGACCCTCCTTTCATGTCACTGCTTTTTCAAAAACGGACTTTCGTTTAAAAAGCTTAAGTTGCTGTCGGTTCCGCAGGAAAGTTTGATTGTTGCTGATTGTCCGCCATTCTCCCTACATTGACAAAGTGGACGTGAGCGCGCTGCGGTGCTGATGACGTATGATGTCTGCGTGAACAGGGTGCGCAGTGGTATGCAAAATATGTTGGCTGAAAATGTACACAAGACCAGTCACAGTGTTCGGCCAGAACGTTTTGATTGGGCGAACGTTTTTTGGTCCTACGCCTTTCACAGATTATATAAAATTATAAAAAAATATTATTTGTCACTATACTTCTTGATTACTATCAGGATGTAAAAGAGATTTCCAACCAACATGGCAAAAAAAAATTCTGTACAGGATGACACTCCCTGCCTTTAATCTGCATGTAATAAAGGTATTTGCAAACACTGCAGGTTGTGGTTTTATTTAATTTAAATGTATGCATTCAGTAGGGACTTCAACTCATTTATATATATCTACTTACCGTGACTAGATCGGCAATTTGTATAGTTTCAAGCCATTAAATCGTGGAATGGCCTATTTTAGTCTCTGTATATAGATAATGTTATATTTTAAAATTATATTGTTAAAGCATATCATATAGACGTCTCAACTTCCAGACTAGGGATTTTCCAATCTCGGCACTACTCGAACATCCTAAAACCCCCACCCCCCGTCACAAATGTAAATAAATCGAATTTATGCAATTTACGCAGGTGATCCCAGCGAGGTAAAAAAATACAGAAATCCGTATCCTGCATCCTTACATACCTATGGCTCAAATCTGTTAATGTGATTGGTTACAGGTTTATGATGTCGTAAACACAGGTAGTTTCAAACTGCATTTTTAAACTGTCTTTGGTAAACTGCAGTTTTATGGAGAAAGTACCCCACAATGGTTTAAAATGACGAATCTGCACATGGTTTATCTAAAAGCATATTAAAACACTACAGTCGTGGCCAAAAGTTTTGAGAATTACATAAATATTCGTTTTCAAAAAGTTTGCTGCTAAACTGCTTTTAGATCTTTGTTTCAGTTGTTTCTGTGATGTACTGAAATATAATTACAAGCACTTCATACGTTTCAAAGGCTTTTATCGACAATTACATGACATTTATGCAAAGAGTCAGTATTTGCAGTGTTGGCCCTTCTTTTTCAGGACCTCTGCAATTCGACTGGGCATGCTCTCAATCAACTTCTGGGCCAAATCCTGACTGATAGCAACCCATTCTTTCATAATAACTTTTTGGAGTTTGTCAGAATTAGTGGGTTTTTGTTTGTCCACCCGCCTCTTGAGGATTGACCACAAGTTCTCAATGGGATTAAGATCTGGGGAGTTTCCAGGCCATGGACCCAAAATTTCAACATTCTGGTCCCCGAGCCACTTAGTTATCACTTTTGCCTTATGGCACGGTGCTCCATCGTGCTGGAAAATGCATTGTTCTCCACCAAACTGTTGTTGGATTGTTGGAAGAAGTTGCTGTTGGAGTGTGTTTTGGTACCATTCTTTATTCATGGCTGTGTTTTTGGGCAGAATTGTGAGTGAGCCCACTCCCTTGGATGAGAAGCAACCCCACACATGAATGGTGTTAGGATGCTTTACTGTTGGCATGACACAGGACTGATGGTAGCGCTCACCTTTTTCTTCCGGACAAGCCTTTTTCCAGATGCCCGAAACAATCGGAAAGGGGCTTCATCGGAGAATATGACTTTGCCCCAGTCCTCAGCAGTCCATTCACTATACTTTCTGCAGAAGATCAATCTGTCCCTGATGTTTTTTTTGGAGAGAAGTGGCTTCTTTGCTGCCCTTCTTGACACCAGGCCATCTTCCAAAAGTCTTCGCCTCACTGTTAATTTTCATGGCAAAGAAGGACTATGCAATTCATCTGATCACTCTTCGTAACATTCTGGAGTATATGCAAATTGCTATTATAAAAACTTAAGCAGCAACTTTTCCAATTTCCAATATTTATGTAATTCTCAAAACTTTTGGCCACGACTGTACATAGATATATAAACAATAATAAAAACTTGATTTGACACCACAGGGGTACTGTGTGCTTTGTGGTTTAGGCTAATGAACCAATGGCAACAGTGTGCTCTGAGATATTAAAAAAATAACATGATAACCGTGTAAAACAGAGTAAAAAAAAAAAAAGACTTGCACCGCGAAAGGATCACAGCACTGTCTCTGCTGCTCTGCTCCTGCTAAACACATGATCTACATTATATCACAGGCCACAGGTAATCACTCCCGCCTTTGTGATGACTGACACACTAGTAATCATAGCAACGTTCTTACACCTCGCAGCTGTGAATAAGAACAATAATAAGAACCCATTATCTGTTATTTTTCGGCTAAAGACTCGTTTTGTCCATCAATTTAAACTAAAATACCGCTGACAGAAGCGCTGTGTTTTGTTTATGTGTTGCCATGACCGGCACGATACGACACGACAAAAGACAACAGAAACTCATTAGAACCAATTATAATATAAAAGTTATCACACTGGATGTAAGCGACAAACCCATTAAAACAACCGTGTGACGTGTCGCGGTGTAGACACGGTGTTATATCATAATGCTTGACGCTTTAGGTGTTAAAATATGGTAATTTGTGGTTGGTAATTTTTTGGTCTAATAAAATATAAACAATTTGGATTTTTAAGGTCTACTTTTGGTTTGTCTCCCTTTGCTGTTTTTTTCTATGAAGATCTGGCAACCCTCTCAGCTTAAGCGAAGGGCTCGTGAGAGCGGCTAGCTTTGTGTCAAAATGTGCGAAGGTAAAGACTTCTTTCCCTGTTATTTTCTTGCACCTCACAAAAACAGATGAAGACACATCTCTGATAACCGTTTAAAGATGTCATTAACAACGAGTTGTTGAGTTCGGTTCCGTAAACACTGCATCGAGTTTTGGTTGTCACTACTTGCATTTTTCAGTAGTTAATTCGGTAGTAAATTGCAGTTGTCACTCCTGTAAATTCGTGAACTGTGTGTGTACAGAACATAATTAAGCACTAAAAGGTGAAGTGACAATCGAATGTATCTGCAGTGTGTACGTGGCCAAAGTCAGCACACTCGGCAGCCATCATCCAGCCATTATCATAGTAATTGCAGTGCTGCATCTTGCTAACATTGGCTGCATAGGCTGAGCCCTCTGAATGCCACATTCAAAGAACAATTATGTCGCTGTGGTGCAACGAAGGCTGTCCCACTTTAAAGGCTCCTTCAAATGAAGCCTCCAAATGTGCCTCCATCAGATGGATCCCTCACAGCAACGGCTATCATAAGATTTACTGTGACAAATGTGACAAGACCAGTAGGTTGAAACACCTGGTTGGGCAATTCTTCAAAGGCTAAACTGTCCCATTTACGAATTCCGTTGAGCAGCCTGAATGGCCTTAGAAAGGCAGCGTTCTTAGAAGCATGCAGCCTTTGAATTGGGACGCAGCCATAATCTTTAATTATATCAACCTTATGTACACCCACTTCCATGATTGTGACAGCGCTTTAAAACAAAGCTAACACATCAGTTCTTTAAGTAACCTTTACATTAAAAATGTTAGGAATTAGCTGACATGCAAAACTGTGAGTGCGTCTCCCAAACAACAATGTAACTGGCTGCTTAACCACCGTAGTACAATGCACCGATGGTGAAACCAACTAGCAAGTCAAGACTGTTTCCTGAAAACACAGTAACTTTGTACCACATCAACCACGTTGGTAATAGTCTACAAATTAATCTGTTCAGAACTAATTAATGCCAGATGATTGCTGTAAATAATAAAACCAGCGTCGGAAGACTACTTTAGTTATCCCTGCTCTTTAAATTCCAGATGTTTCATTAATTCGAAAGTTTCATCTTACATTACTCTGAGGTTCCCCTGACACACTAGAGGATGTAGACACGTGTTCTCTTCAACTAACAACGATCAGCGGACTTAATGAAGGCCATTGTTCCTCTTTATATATGGTGTTTTATAGTTTGTCATAGTTATACATATCTCAACAGGACTTAAGCATTTATTTTAATTTGTTCAAATCAAAAAGGTAGTGAATACATAAGTGTTTGTGTGATGGAGAACCTTACTCTTGCCATCATGTGTTCGTAAGGTATCCAGTAAATCAATGGTGGCACTACCCAAAAGCTCTTTCCTCAAAGTGTGACAACTCCACAACTTCAGATCCAAACGACTCTGAGGAGTCACGTTCCTGCAGAAAAGATTCATTAAGAATTTAGGGGAAAAAAACTAGTTTTATAAATATAAAGTCCTTGTAATTTATAAAATATTGTAATATTTTATAAATATAAAGTCATTATAAATACAAAGACACAAACATGGTTATTTATACATTATTGCAAAATATATTATGCCAGCTAGGTGAACGTTAAAATGTCCTACAGTGTGAGGTCTTCATTCCACTGTAACTCCAGGTGTCCCGTGCGTTTGCCTGTTTTCTTTGTTTCACTGGTCAGACCATCAGCGGTCACCTCCACAAATGAACTCAGACGAGAGTGACGACTGGGCAGCTTGGGCGACTGAGGCTTAGCTGAAACCACTGACAGAACGAAGCACAAGTGCCAAACCTTTAAAATATATATCGCCACCTTTCTATCTGATGTTTTTGTCAAAACTTAGTTCACATATTCTTATTCTGTGACTACTTATTTACAGATCTATAAAGTCTCTAAACTGCTCAGAATGCAGATAGAACCTTATAATTCCAAGGTCATGATATTCTAAAAATGTTATGCTGTTTAAAATCATTAAACGGTCTAAACAGTCTGAAAGCCACACAACCGTGTGACCCCTCCCCAATGATGTGACACATAAACTCTTTTATGTCCTCTAGAAATGTGAACTGGGCAAGGTAGTGAAGGAGGCTGTGGTCATACAGTAGCAAAATCAAAACAATTTGCAGCCAGCCACACTTTATGCGAAGCCAGGATGTGACGCATCAAAAGAAAAAAATTTATCCCCATTTATTAATATAGATTTCGTTTTATCACTTTGTGGACATTTTTTGCATTTAAAACGGTCAAAATAGTTCAATATATTGACGAATGGATTTTTTTGTTTGCACTGGCAGCAACGCACGAGCTGCCACAGCTCTGGAGTTAAGCAAAGCCAAGATGAGATGTAATAATTATACTAAATAAATTATAGTACTTTTATTCTGAATTAGTTTGGATTTGTTTTAATGCATGGTCAACATTGCTGAAACACAAAGCATGAATAAAACAAAAGCATATTGCTTCATTTTGTATTGTTTTAATTGTAAGACAGATATTTTTGAAGGGGCCAAAGAAAACCCCCTTAGACCCAGCCCTGATTGCGGGTCACGTTACCTGCCACTGGCAGCTCCTACAAGCCAAGTGAAGATTGAACATATCTAACATAACATAAAATAAACGTATATAGCTTTTATAAGACAACCTTCAATTAATGTAATGTGAAAAATATTCTGAAAGACCTTAATGTATATTCTGTAAAATAAACATTTCCTTACTAAAAATGAACATAAAAAAAAATTCACTTTAAAAGGAATTTAGCTACTTATCCAATTTATTTAATTTGAAGTTAATTCAACACAATTTTAAAACAAATTGTCACAACGTGTGTTTAGTCAAGTAGCTTAAACCCTTCATGTTGGGACTACTCAAATGATTTGTTTTGTTAAAATAGAATTGATAAAACTGGGCAGAGAATTTCCACTTCCTCTTAAACTGCATTCAATCTTAAAGCTAATTTACTACGGTAAGCCTACAAAAATGAATAATTTCTTCTGTTTTAATGCATGTATGTAATATTCAAATTACTGGTCCACCTTTGAAAAATATATTTTTTTCTGTATTATTATAAATAGTGACTTTTAAATAAACTCTAGATTTATTAAAGATTGTGTACGCATGTTATGTAGTTTTGTTTAGAGGATACACTGAAGCTCAGCATTGAGAAGAATTTAAGCAGCCTTGGCAAAAAATGACTTGAGACCCAGAAGCATGACTGCTGTATGGTGTGATGTTTGTTTTTTGTTTGTTTATTAGAATAAAACTCATATTTCCTGATACATGGATATGCCAAACCTTTTGTCAAATAGATACTTTAACCTATTTATAATATACTTTATTCTCCTTTTTATACCTCACAAATTAAAAGAGTATAATTCTTCATATTTCCGTACAAATATGCCCTTTTCTACATCTTTTCATTTTCGCAAAAATGTTGTCTGTATAATAGCAAGTTGTGTGTATAATACCAGACTTTGAATTATCTTTATAAATTGTCTTTATTTGTACGTTAAAAAAATTGCCTCAAAAGATGATCATCCTTTTGGGTGCCCATGCACTGACGGTCACACATCATGTTTTATTCTGCAAAACAACTTGCTGGCTCGTGTACAATAAATTAGAAACCATTATTAATGAGTCCTAACATGAAAACACAGTCTAACTAGCTGCTTTCAGTAATTGTTATTATTCAGAGCACATCACCCTCTACAGGACACACAGTACACTGCAAAAACATATGGGTTGATGTGACCCATAGACTTCAAGTCAGACACAACTAATAAACAACAGACAAAGCAATCCTGTTCATTCTGTCCAGACAGAGATGATCTTTAAATGGGGATGACTGACATGTAGCGTTGATTCTTACCTTTCAAGGTCAACTGAGATTTCTCTGTAGCCTGCACACTAACAGACTGAGACACACTGGCAGATGCCATTTTCACATCACAGCCCTGAAACACAGTTATGCCCATTTTATGTTCATATTGTACATACTGTATATAATATAAAACCTCTCTTATTGTCAGAGAATAATAATTCAGTGCCGTTTGCGTGTGTGATGTAATATTAATAATAAATCAGTGCCGTATGCGTGTGTGATGTCATATTAACACACAAACACAGTGATCTTACATCCAAACAAGTCCAAACAATAAATGTTATTACAACAGGCTCATTTTGTTTACATAAACAGATCACCAACGAGTCATAATGTAAAAATGATGATTACTTAAAGTGACAACATTAAAGGGTCACTCTATGATTCGTAACACCGTCATGATACAAGATGCATCAGTCACGCTCAGAAAACATATCTGACAGTCATTAATAGATGGCACTAACAGTGTTAAACAGATGAACTCCAAGCAGTTTACAGAAGCTTCGGCTCATCAAAACATCTTATTTATTTGTGGAACTAGAGTTAAACATCAGACAACACTAGAACAACTGTGGTCGTTTCAATACGTACAAGACATGTAGTACATTGTTAAGTTTAATACAGTTTAACGCGATGTGTGATGCGCTTATGGTATTTTAATAGCCAGACATTTCGCTGTGGACATGGTGACGAAATGTATTTATTCTT
This sequence comes from Triplophysa siluroides, assembly GCA_006030095.1. Lineage (NCBI taxonomy): Eukaryota > Metazoa > Chordata > Actinopteri > Cypriniformes > Nemacheilidae > Triplophysa > Triplophysa siluroides. The sequence continues at coordinate 221,500 of VCII01000030.1, read as the reverse complement.
ACCTTTCTATCTTCCTTAAATTCCGTAAATCTGTAAAAAGCTAAGTGTCATTTCCGCTTTAATGTCACGGTCACGTGACTGCCAGATAGACTCGCGCAGCTTTGAGTCACGGGTGCTCGTGTGGGCCAATAAACATAAAATACAAATTGCGTTTTTAAAGTATTTTCTGTATATCTCAAGCTACATTCCCGAAAGCACAATAAACCTTATTGTTTTTGCTTTTAATTAAAAATGTTTTTGTTTTTTTATTTTTGTTAATTTATATTATATATATGTATATATGAAGAGTTTGGTTCCAAAATGAGATTGTTTCTTATCTTAAATCATGCTTTTTATCATGTTCTCATGTTTTTATTGTGTTTAAATCTGTAAGTTAGCTATATTTTTTTTGTTATTATGGCTTTAATCAAAACAAACCAACTGCAGTTTGATTGATATGAATTGGGATGTACAATAAAAAAACATGATTATTGAATTTTTTTACAAACGGAGTTATTTCATTGTGGAACCAAACTCTTCGTATATATTATAATATATAAATATTCACTACTGTATGGGTTCATACACAAAATTTGCCATTATTTAAAGCACAATAGCATTTACAGGGAATGACTTACAGTCACAAAAAACAGTATTCGTCTCGGCTATAATGCAATCCTGCACTGTATTTCGTTTGCCCATGATAATATGCAATTTTTGTGTCATCACATTTAGAGAATTGTTGATGTGTTTTTGTATGCTTAGCTTTCTTGAGTAAACTACATTTATCATGCCTTATTTTTGTTAATCACTCATTTGGTTATTAAAAACACACTGCATTTGCAAATTAAAGTTTTTTTTTGACAGCTATGGTTCTGGAGCCAAGTGTTACTTTAGGTAAAGGATTATTTACATGTGAATCAAAATGTGAATAAAATTTTATACTTAATTGTTCTTGCTGTCAGTTTAATGTTTTTTTGTCTTTCAGTTTTAATTAATTTAAGTGTGTTAATTGATTCATTATTTTTATTTCTTATAGTTTACAGTTATGTTTATCTAATTTTAACTATTATGACAAGGGCCCCTTACAAAGGTTTGAATAGGGCCCATATTTAAATGCAAGCGTCACTTCCGCGTTTCACAGGAAGAACCCTAGGCAGTTTCCGGTTGGGGAGACTTAAAGCAGAGAGAAATGGGAAACTGAGAAAATAGTTAAATTAAGCAGCTGCTGTACATTGCGGCACACTGCAGTGGTATATAGAAGTGCGTTCTACTGTATTTGAATGTTATAACGACATGTAAACTTATGAAAGTATAATTTCAAATACGGTAGAACAGCACTTGTGTTCTATTTCCCATTTCTCTCCGTTTTAAGTCTCCCACACCGGAAACTGCAGAGGATTCTTCCCACGACATATAGCCCATATATAGACATATAGTAACTCGTGCATATAGCCCACTGGGTGTGTCTCAATTAGCTCCCTTGTTCAGTAGTCAGGGCACTGATCAGTGAGTCTGCCATTTTAAGGGCTGTCATATTCACAAAATCCTTCCAGCACACTGAAACGTTTGTTCCCTAAAAATTCCCACAATGCAACACAAAACCAGTGAACATCCTGACTGATTAAGAAAACTGGTAGCAGCACAGACATAAGGAGAATCTTGACATATTCTTGTTCTTTGAAAATCAAGTTGGGTCTAGTCAGTGTCTTAGTCAAGTGTTTATTTGTAGTCTAGTCTAGTCAGTGTTTTGTTTCTGCCAAGTTTAGTTTGTTTGCGACTATGGTTTTGCCCCCTCGTGGGTTTTGTTTTGTGTTTGTTTATATTAAAAGTATTTTTGTTAACCTTACCTGTCTGCACTTGTGTTCTGTCCACACAAACTGTGACAACCTATATTCATGCCTTCAAAAGGCAAATGACGCATGACGACGTGGTCTGCCTGCCCACAGCATATAAATGCAGTTGCTTGCGTCATTCCCTTTGTTCAGTCCAGCTCTTCACCGGGCTTCCAACTGCGCAGGGCCCATGGTGTTGTACCTCGTTTCCCTCCTTCTGGGAACAGTAGTAATGTGCATAACTCAATGTTCTCATTCAGTTGGTTCACTCGGTACAACACATGACTATGGGACATACTATTCACGGCCGGCAAAGTCGCCAAACTAAACGTAAGGGACCAGCACTGTCACGTAACCCATCATTTTCACGGGAGTGACGGCCCCTGGGCTGAAATCCCTGCAATGAGCACAACCAAGCCACCGATGGTGCAGTGACAACTAGTCGGTGAAACCAAACAAATGTGTGCAGTGATGCCCAACTAGCTGCCGTACAAATTTCCTCCACAGGAACTCCTATAAATAATGCCACCATAACCCTTGTTGAGTGCACACGCACCCTAATAGGCAGCTCGGTGTCCCCGACAACAACTTCATGATGCCCGTGTGCCACGTCTTTGCCCCACGGCGACAGAACGCATGTCCGCCACCGTTCTAGTCAGACAGAGAGGATCCTCGTCATTATCAGGGTAATCCCCATCATCTGCACATAATACCAGGAATGGCATATCACCTCTCTCTCCTGTCGGCCCAACTGTGAATTTAGTGTTTCTAAAGCATTTAGTTTTTCTTGATAAATCAACATATTTACATTTACATTTATGCATTTGACAGATGCTTTTATCCAAAGCGACTTACATTGCATTATCCTATGCATTTACACATAGGTATGTGCAAACCCCTGGGATCGAACCCACAATCTTGTGTTGTTAACGCACTGCTCTTACCACTGAGCTACAGGAAAGCATATGAGGCATTGCATGTTGACATTTAAAAAAATAAACTTAAAGTTGAACCCTTTCTTTTGCAGGGTCTTTTCTGCGCCAAGAGATTCCTCCCTCCCCGTTTAGGGACCGGGATTTTTTCTTCCCCCCCAGAGAAACGCCCAGTTTTCACCCAAACTGCATGCACGGTCTCTCCATTTCCCAAGCACCGGGCCTCGGTGCTGTCGCTGAAGCCACCCTTTTGGCTGGTGGCCAAACCTCCTCGGCATTGAACTTCTCAGAGACTGCTTTTTGGAATCCTCAAACCGCGCTTGAAACACAGGATATCTGGATGATGGTGTAGCTGCATTTTATCGTTATTTTATTTCCCTGCGACTTTTACTTTATATGCAGCTAATGTAGCACACAGTGACACTCTCGCTGTGGGCAGTTCTACTAACTCTGCCGCTGCGTTAACTTTCTCCAACTAGCACATATATGGTGCTAATGGAATGGTCCACTTTAATCTATAATCTATAATCTATAACATTAACAGGGATATCCCGACAATTTTGATGATTCATTGGGGCTCTATGTGGCTGCAGACATGGCTTATTGGTTAAATCCACCCCTTCCTTTTGCAGGCCCCTGGTAGCTCGGGGCCCCAGGCGATTGTCAACCTTTGCCTAATGGGTATGTTCGGCCCTGTGGATATTGATTGCTTTTTATTGTGAGTTGTTAGATGATGTCGCGTCATGAACTGACAACAGAAACTGAAAATATGTCAATGATAACGGCTTAATAATGAGTTGATATACCCTTGCGGCTGCCTTTAATCTTAAAAGGTAAGAGCTATTTTAAATTTATTTGGTGCGTGCTTCCTTGCTAATTATATTATATTGATATAATGTTGATTAGTAACTGCCTTACTTTACCAATATTTAGCCTTCATTATTATATAATCTGCAGTGCTTTTACATAGCCTACATTGCAAAATGTTTACATACACACAAATATGATGATGTCGTAATATATATGCTAAAGAAGTAGAATGCCTTTATTGTCACTGTACACATGTTTGATGAGATTAAATAGCCAACTCCACTGGCAGTGCAAAAAAAATAATAAATACAATTTCCAAAGTATATACAATATAAACAAAAGGACACGTATAAACATGGGACACAAAGAGATAATTGAAAAAAGTGAAAAAAGGGAGGTAGGGTGTGCAGCCTGGGGAGTGTATACATTTCCAGATATATACAATATAAACACAGGACATGAAGTAATAAGTTACAACAAAGGGAGGTAGGGTGAGCAGTCCTGAGGAGTGTGTACATTTGCAAATAAATACGATGTTATTGCACGATAAATATTTTATATATGTATAAGTATACTTAGCCTAACGTTAGATAAAATACTTGTTAATGCCGTTTACTGTAACAAATTACATGTTACATAAGAACGAGAGTCACAAGGTGCTTGTTACACAAATAAAGTTTAGCAAATGGACAAATTACTCTTGTAGTATATTCATTGTAAAAGACTGCCCGTTTATTCTTAGAAAAAATTACGATAAAATACATGAAAATTGCACTTAAGAATATTCTTAAGGACTTTCTGTAGTTCTTTGTGTGTGAATTATGGAAGAATCTGATAGAATTGATAGAGATGAAGTAGTGTGTGCTGCTTGCAGACCAGTGAGTTAAAGTAATCTGGGAAATGTTTTAATACTGTTGCTGCTGGTCCAGGAAAGCATTGTTGCAATCATGTGGTGTAAATCCTGTATGATGGAGGATGTGTACAGGTGTTGATATTTTTAGGTTGTGATCATAGTTTGTAACTTGTCAATATAATCCTGTATAGGATAGAGGTGTTTGTAATACAATTCAAAGTAGGGAAGGAAGGAGACAGGAACCGGCAAACATTTAAACATTTAATAAAATAACAAAGTAAATAAACAGCCGGCAGCCCCTCACGGATGACTGCCGGCGACACACACAAACCACAACTAAAACCCAGGCCTGGTCCTCTCTCCTTGACGGTCCGGTCGCCCAGTCTCGGCGGAACTTTCTCCTGGGGGTATGCACCGACGAGACGAGGGAACGGAGATGGGCGCCCTCGGAGCGACCGGAAAGAGAGATTATAGTCCGGTTCCCCGACATGCTGCCGCTCGGTCCTCAACCAGCCGGGGTACTCTCCTTCGCGGTGCCTTGCGGTGGCCCTGGGCGCTCGGTGGACGGCTCGACCGTCCGCCCCCTGGCGGCCGGCGGTGGATCCTCCTTTTGCGGGAAGTCGGCGGCGAGATCCCCGTCCTCTGCTCCTCCCCCTTGGGCGGACGGACGCAGGCTCCGGCCTCTGGCAGGTGGTAGCCCCTCTCGGCACTTCCGCCCCCTGCTCCTCCCCCCCCAGTGGGCAGCCCCTCACGAACGACTGCCGGCGACACACACAAACCACAACTAAAACCCAGGCCTGGTCCTCTCTCCTTGACGGTCCGGTCGCTCGTCCTCTTATGCTCCCAATCTCCTCCGTGATACGAGACCTCACGGTCTCGTCCCGCCCACTACTCTACAGTGTTTCATACACATAGTTCCCTATAGGCTAATTTAAAACTTTATTGTGCGCATGTGTGTGAATTAATTCTTAATCCGGGCCTGCTTACTGCAGGACGTGGAGGATGGATGGGACATGTCCGTTACATGTTCTTTCTTGCCACAGTAGAGACAAAGCCCTTGGGTCAGCCGGCGTTGACATTCGGCCCAAGGAGAGACGGATGTTGTCGATCAGCATGTGCTCGGTGGTTGGTTCTGGAGGGCTGGGAAACTCTGGCTAGTGGACGAAGAAGTGTTGTTTTTTGGCACAAAACACTGGCCATACAGCCTTGCATGCGTGTTGCCACCCAAATGGAGTTTTTTCGTTTTCTGTTGTAAACCGATGCGGTTGGATCTCTAAGATGAGCGAACATTGCAAATTGAATCGGTTGCAATCGTCCGCCGAGCCAGAGTAGGACGCCGGGTTGACGATGGGACTGGAGGTGTAGATTGGTGTAGAGGAAGAGGTGGCTGGTGCGGAAGTGGGTGTTGGTGGCGATGTTGTGGGAGCTGCCGGGGTGATAAGGTGACAAAGAGAATTCAATTCAATTTCTGGAAAAGGTCCACCACTGTTTGGCTCATGATGGTTTGGTCTGGTGTGAAACAATAACATGTGAGTAATGATCAGTAAACAGTCTTGGGTAGATGAACTTGATGATACTAACAGATCATCCATTTTGCAGGGTTCGGGGAGGCGTGTACCAGAGCACAGGCAAGGACAGACACAGGAGCACACGAGGGAGACAAAGGAGATCACAGAGGTAGGTACTTTATCCTACATAGGATCATGAAGTAACTCGCAGGTAAGTTATCCTACATAGGAGCAGTAGCGAACCCTCAGGGCCCTCTAGGCCATCTGTGATGACCTAAACCTAAGGCCAGTGAGTCTCGTAACATCTGGCAACCACACTAATAGTCAAGGAGCCAAAGTCTCAAAAGCTCAATAAAATGGGTTGAACCTGACATGGTCTGCCATACTTTTTATTTGTGTTTTTTCTGTTAACTTTGACCCTAAGAACCAATAATTGGAGGGTCTGCTCTGCCGGAAACATTGCGCAAAAAAATTGTGGCCATTTTAGTGTATGTACCCTTAGTTCTTAATCAGAAAAAAAATTTTTTCCTCAAATCCTCAGTGGGTTGGGTAAGCTGTCAATAAATGCATTCCATATGCACAGAACACATGTGGTGACAACATCCAATGAAAAAATAACTCTTAAAAAACATTTCTACATGATTTTGGCCCAATTGAATAAACAAAATCACTTATCACTTTTTTCCAATATTTTCATATTTACTTCATTGGCAATCAACTATTCCCCCAAATTATGACTTCAGTCAATATTCCATTCTTTATACCAAACAGTATACTCATTCCACAGGAAAAAATATAAAAATCCAACCAAAATCAATGGATCTGTGATGATTTCTCTACTAGTTGGTGATCAACAGGCTCAGAACCTCAATAGAATTTTAGGCTACTCTAATGTCCACATTATTAAATATATTGGCCTAGGCATCTTTTTAATTTCAACATAACCCTGTACTCCCAATGGAAATGTGTCACACAAGAAATATAATACAGCAAAATGACTTCAGATGACAACTATTACAACTTTAACGGAACAAAATAATTTAACATAACTTAATTAACTAGGTGCAGGTCCCTGTGAGGTGGGATAATCAGGAGGGTGGTACACTGCAGATACTGCTCTGGGGATAGACCTTCACCCTCAACACCTGAGGGTACACAGCCTAGTTACGTGTCCCTGTCTTCAAGTGCAAGTTCAATCCTTGAACATCTGTTGGGTTCCCTGGTGCAGAGACATTTACATTTACATTTAGACATGTAGCAGACGCTTTTATCCAAAGTATAGTTACTTTGGGGACTAGTTGATTGCCAATGAAGTAAGTATGAAAATATTGGAAAAAAGCGAGAAAACTGCAAAAAATGTTTTGCATTAAATTGGGCCAAAATCATGTAGAAATGTGTTTTAAGAGGTTTTTTTTCATTGGATGTTGTCACCACATGTGTTCTTTGCATCTGGAATGCATTTATTGACAGTTTACCCAACCCACTGAGGATTTGAGGAAAAAAACATTTTTAAAATGTTTCTGCTAGAAATGAAGGGTATGTGGTGTGCATTAAATGAGGAGACAAGAGACGAACATGCGTCGAGTCGGCTTTACGCTCCACTTTCATATATCTCACTCTGAACAGCGAGTGATGTCAAAAACAGCTACGCACATACTCAACCGGAACACAACAAAAAATAATCTCCTCCCTCCCTTAAGGGTACAGTACCTTGGTGAATGTCTCCTTCATTATAACTTGTGGCCCCAGAATTCACCCCTAAAAACAGGCCAGACCGAACAGGTACCCCAAATAAAACATAGGTGTCTAGCCATTTTTGCAAAACAGAACAGATTGTACAGTGTTCGGAAAAGTCAACGTAATGAGGGGCTGATCAGGCGGCCATAACGACTTCGCTTAACCGGAGAGGGGCGAAGGGCCAGGGGAAGGGCAGGAGCCGAGACGCAAGGGGTGCCCTCGCCGTGGAGGCTAAGCCAGCTGAAGTGGTTCACCACTATCCACATGAGCAGGCTTAAAACAGTCTTTCGCCACCCGCTCAGGTCTGCCCCCCCATATCCACAACAAAGTTCTTAGACCCTCCCACCAGGACGCGGAAGGGTCCATCGTAGGGGGGCCGCAGCGGGGTACGATGTCCATCGTTGGGCACGTAGGACTGGGGAAGTCCATGGTGAGATGTGGGAATAGGAACAAAAGCATCGGCAATGTCCCGGGACACAGCTCGCTGAGAGGCCACCGACCACTGGGCCATGGCATCCCGAAGATACTCCCCCGGAATGTCAGAGGCTGGCCGTACACCAGCTCGGCCGATGAGGCTTGAAGATCTTCTTTGGGGGCGGTGCGAAGGCCAAGCAGGACCCATGGGAGGCGGTCAGCCCAGTCGCAGTTCGTAAGGCTGGCCCTCAGCGCGGCGTTCATGTCCCGATGAAACCGCTCTCAAAGGCAATTGCTCTGTGTTTATAGGTTATAGGGTTATAGGCTGGGTTATAGGCTGTGGTACGATGGACCATCACCCCCAGGATCTCGGCAACTGCAGTCCAAAGCTCCGAAGTGAACTGCGGACCCCGGTCTGAGGAAGGTCGGACGGTGTGCCGAAACGGGCCACCCAAGCCATAATGAATGCCCGGGCCACTTCAGCTGATGTAGTGGAGGACAGGGGAACCACTTCTGGCCACCTGGTGGTCCTGTCCACCATGGTGAGGAGGAAGGTAAAACCACGGGAGGGGGGAAGTGGCCCACCAGGTCCACATTTACATGATCAAAACGTCTCTCTGGCACTTTGAAGGGTGCCAAGGGGGCCTTGGTATGACGAGTCACCTTTGCGCACTGGCACGCAACACAGGCAGCAGCCCAGGCACTGACGTCTTTCCGCAGGCCCAGCCAGACGAACTTGGCCCCCACCAGCTTGGTAGAGGCTTTTACCCCTGGGTGTGAAAGGCCTTGGATGGCATCAAAAACTCTACGCCTCCAACCAGCAGGTAGCATAGGGCGCGGTTGGCCAGTGGAGACATCGCAGAGGACTGTAGCGTTGGCCGTGTCAAAAAACACATCATCCATGAGCAACACCGTGGGGGCCGTCCTGTAGGCTTGCACCTCAGCGTCTGCGGTCTGATCCACAGCCATAGTAGCGTAGTCAAGGCCCAAGTGGATGGAGCCAGCAACAGCCCGGGAGAGGCAGTCGGCGATGAAATTGTCTTTACCGGCCACGTGCTGAATGTCAGTAGTAAACTCAGAGATGGCAGAGAGCTGACGCTGCTGTTGACCAGACCATGGTACCGAAGACTTGGCCTTAGCAAACATAAGCGGTGGGCGTGGTGATGTCAGGGAACTCAGCAAGCAGGCGTTGATACAGGTCCCCGGCGGCAAGCGTATTCGACAGACAAAGCGCCCCCACCCCTCCAAGCGTACAGGGGTACGAAGCAAAAGAAAGGGCATCTATCAGGGGGCAGTTTGTAACATCCACCAACAGTCTGTAAGCGCAGAGTAAATCCGCCCCCAGGAGCGACATAGATACTACGGCCATAACGAAATCCCAGCCGAAACACCACATACCTCGTGCCATAGGTACGAATGGGTGTGCCGTTGGTGGCATCCATCGGGGGGCCATGCCCGCCAGCCATAGTGTCCACAGTCGTCGCCGGCAGGATGCTGCGTTGAGCCCCAGAATCGACCAGCAGCCGCCGGCCGGACAAGGTGTCAGTGATGAATAACAGCTTGAAGTTACGGCCAGCGCCCATAGCTGTTAATGAGCACCGGCCCCAAACCTGGAATGGTAATAACACCACCCATCGTCATGCTGTCGGAGGGCTGTCACGGCAGCTGCGGTGTCCAGGTCATTCTCCGACGGGGCAAGCGGGGAAGACGTGTGCTGGGGGGAAACAGCGCATGGACAAACTCCTGCCGGTTGGCTAGAAAAATCCTGTCTGCCTCCACAGCCAGCGCCCGGTAGTCTCTGGAGGAAGGGAGGTGGGAACCGGCCAGCGCAGTGCGCACGGGTATGGGAAGCTGCCGCAGAAAATTGTGGGCAAAAAAAAAGGAGGGATCCGCTGCGCCCAGCACAGCTAGCATCCTCTCCATTAACTCTGACGGCTTGCTCTCGCCAAGGCGAGATAGAGACTCTATCTAGACTCTAACAGCGCCATAGCCCTGGCTGTCGTCAAGGCATCCAAGGCCGCTACCACATGGAAATATTTTGTAATGTCCTGCGTTATTCCTTTCAGCTGGAACTGGGCCTCGATGTGTTGAAACCACGGCCGTGGGTTGTGCTGCCAAAAGTCTGGTAATTTGACGGTGGCGGCGCAGGTAGCTCCGACATTAGCCTCGCCGCTAGCAGCAGCATTTTCACTACCGTCGTGGTAAAACATCATTCAGCCGTATCCAACTCGCGTCAGGTCACCAATTGTGGAGTGCAATAAATGAGGAGACAAGAGACGAAGATGCGTCGAGTTGGCTTTACGCTACACTTTCATATATCTCACTCTGTACAGCGAGTGATGTCAAAAACAGCTACGCACATACTCAACCGGAACACAACAACAAACTAAACTCCTCCCTCCCTTGAGGGTACAGTACCTTGGTGAATGTCTCCTTCAGTATAACTTGTGGTTCGCCACAAGTACAAACACTAAAATGGCCACAATTTTTTTTCGCAATGTTTCCGGCAGGGCAGACCCTCCAATTATTGGTCCTTAGGGTCAAAGTTTACAGAAAAAAACACAAATAAAATTTATGGCAGACCATGTCAGGAGTAACCCATTTTTGAGACTTTGACTCCCCGACTATAAGGGATACGGTTCTTTCTCAGTGATCCTCCACGGACGACAAGATGCATCCCTGCGTGTTTTTTTCCTTATCATTTATCACCCACCGAATGCAATTTACGACATTGATAATAGAGAGCTGCTTGCAGTCAAGCTTGCCTTGGAAGAATGGCATAATTGGTTGGAGGGTTCGGAGTACCCTTTATCATTTGGACCGACCATAAGAACCTCGAGTACATCAGGTCCGCAAAAAGGTTAAACTTTAGGGATGCTCGGTGGGCTTCATTTTTCGGTTTGACTCTTTCAACCGCTGTAAATTCCTTCAAGACCCTGGTCCCACACCTGTCCTTGTGGAGTCAGCAGCTTTCATGCTACCATTAATCTGCCTGACCTGGTTCCCCCATTGTCGTGAGTCGTAGATTGGGAACTCGCTTATTCGTAAAACTGGTAAGATTACGGTCTGGAGGGGAGGAGTTGGGTGCCTGCGAGAGACATGTTGGATAATTCCCTTATCAATGATAACAATTGCCAGGTAAGTTAGGGGAAGGGGTACTGTCATGTTACATGGGTCTGTGTGTTCATTCTGTGTCTGTGTGTTTCTGTCACTGCACCGATTGCTTGGCAGTGTTGCCCAGCAACCCCGGTGCTGATGAGCTAATCAGAGTGGTTGCACCTGAATTTTATCATGACTCCCTATATCTGCCTCGCAGTTTGTGTGGTTGTAGTCAGATCGTTGTTTGCTTATGCCTTGGCCAGTTCTTTCCTGTGGCGAGTCCAGTTTGCGGGGTTATTTTTCACTGTGTTGGGAACCCCATTAGCATTGCCGCTCTGGATATCTCCTTGGTTGCATCGTTTCATCACTCACAACTGGACTTTATGTGTTTGATCATGACAAAGCGTTCCTACCTTTGGCTGTCCTAATAACAGTTATAAACAAACACTGCAGCAACTGACGGGAGATGGATGACAATGAGCTCCACTGCTTTACTCCCATGGGTAGTCGCTTCTGAAAATCGCTGATTTTCCGCATAAAGTTAAACAATTCTCAACTCTGTTACATCGCTAGACACGCCCACTTCCTGTCACCAACAGTTACTTTCGCTCGTTGTTGCTAATCTACCATTGAAATGAATGAGATCATGTTGCCCTGTCGCTAGCAGTGTGAACAGGGCAAAAGTCTGATTGTCTAACGATGACAAAATGAAAGCCACTTTAATAATATGCCTTTGTGGGTAACTTAAGTTTTGAAACAAAACTGGGCATCTAACAAACTTACGAAAGATATGGGCCTACCATGTTTACTGGATGACGGAGCAGTGGTTGTTGTAGCAAATGGCATTGTTTCCTGTTGCTCAGTTGGTAGTATTGCATTATCAGTATAGTCATATGTTTCAGAAACACTGAAAACATACCTTGAATGGACGCTTTAGCATATATAAATGTAACGTGGGGGTCGGAAGATTAGAAAGAAATGATCAACAATAACTTTATTGCCAGGTATGTTTGCACATACGAGGAATTTGTTATGGTGTCACAAGCTACCACAGCACAACAGAATGACCGTGGCAGACAAGACAGAAAATAAAAAGATTTAAAAAATAGGTTAAATAAACAGGAATAGACCGAAAATACTTTAAAGAAAAATAATAAAAGATACACAATATATAAATAATACAATATGTGACCCTGGATCACAAAACCTTAAGTAGCAGGGGAACATTTTTAGTTAAAGCCAAAAATACATTGTATGGGTCAAAATTATAGATTTTTCTATTTTGCCAAAAATCATTAGGATATTACGTAAAGATCATGTTCCATAAAGATATTTTGTAAATGTCCTATGCTAAATATATATAAACTAAATCTTTTGAGTGATGGCCAGTAACAGTGCCTCTTATTAACAACTTCAAAGGCAATTTTCTCAATATTTTGATTCTTTTGATGAAAAATGCAAGGAGTAATTGTAGTAATATTATGGATTGCACAATAAATAAATAAATAATATTTAGCACATTTTTATTTAAGGCATGTTTTTATTTACAACCATTAGCACTCTCGGACGTTTGTCTGCATTTGACCTGTCTCATCCTCAAGTCTCTAGCCTAGCTGATAGAAAACTAAATCTGTTTATAATTTAAATTAAACACTACTTTGTATGAGCACAAAAGTCCATGATCAAGTATACCATTCAGACACCTTACTATTTAATGCCAGTAGCCTTAATACATGCCCTTACTCCAGGCAGCATAAAAATCTGAATGGTAAAAGTATGATGCATCCTTAAAATTTGGTTACTTTCTCATCGTCTCTTCTTGAAAACACCAGGAAGGCGCAGAGTGTAATCTTGAATGATGTAACGTTAACTTGGAACAGACACCACACACGTTTATGTGAAATAGAGATCTAATGTTCTATAAATCATGGATTTCGAATTTTAAAGTTTTTCCATAATTAATATTGCTATTAATATAACCCAAAACGGCGGTAGACCGTCCCATAGCGGGAAGACTCCACAGAGGGATGAGGACGAGCTGTCTGTCATAGCATCGGACAGCTACCTTTTGGCATCAGATGCGGAAGATCTCTCTGAGCTAACGCCTTCGGGTGGTCGAGCTCAAGATGAGACTGAAGCTCAGATGTCAGCCATGCTTACCCATGCAGCCTTCATGGTTTCTGGGGTCGAAGCTTGGCCAGAAACCACGCACCACCCCGGTACCATTCTTTCCGGGAGTGCATGAGGAGCTTCTCGGCGCGTTCCAGGCTAGTGGGTTCGGTAGCTGTGACTTCCCTGGATGGCGGAAAGGCTATGTCAACAGGTGGAGCGTGCAGTCGCGGGTCACCTGTGCCCAACACAGCTGCCACTTGGAGGGGTCGGCCTAGACTTCCGTCCAAGGCTTGTGAGCTTTCTTCGAGACTCTTGTCGAGGGGTTACAATGCTGCTGGACAGGCCGTTTCCGCTCTCCACGCTATGGCGATCCTTGCCATAGGATTGTGCTCCGGCACCTAGACCGTCTGGGCCTTCGGGTCAACTGGGAAAAGAGCAAGCCCCTTCCCAACGCAGAGCTCCTCTTATCTCGGTATGGAACTAGACTCTGTCCGTATGTCAGCACGTCTCACCAACGAGCGTGCACAGTCGGTGCTGAATTGCCTGAAACTGATTAGACGGAATCCAACGGTTCCACTGAAACACTTTCAGAGGCTCCTGAGGCACATTGCGTCCTCGACAGGGGGTAATCCCTCTCGGGTTGATGCACATGCGACCACTTCAGCACTGGCTTCATAGTCGAGTCCTTGGACGGTGTGGCACACCGGCACCAGGCGGATTAAGGTATCGCCCCAGTGTCTGCGCACTCTCAACCCCTGGTCAGATCTGACCCTTCTCTGAGCGGGGGTCCCCCTCGGGCAGGTCTCGAGGCGCATCGTAGTGACGACAGACGCCTCCCTGCAGGGCTGGGGTGCAGTGTTCAATAGGCACGCAGTATCGGGACAGTGGACGGGTTCCCGACTGCAGTGGCATATCAACTGCCTAAAGTTTTTGGCTGTCTTTCTGGCACTAAGGAGGCTCACGGCTGCCGTGGCGTACATCAATCATCAGGGCGGCATACGCTCTCAGCAGATGCCACAACTCGCCCGACGCCTCCTCCTGTGCAGTCAGCAGGTGACCAAATCCCTGCGGGCCACGTTCATCCCGGGCAACCTGAACCCTGTGCAAGGTCGGGGAAGAGGGGCATCAAGTACTGTTAGTTGCGCCTTACTGGCCCAACCAGATTTGGCTCTCAGACCTGGTCGCTCTGACGACAGCCCCCCCTGGCCAATTCCCCTGATGAAGGACCTTCTCTCGCAGGGTAAGGGCACGGTTTGGCACCCAAAGCCAGGCCTCTGGAATCTCCATGCCTGGCCCCTGGACGGGACGAGGAGACCTTGAGTGGCTTGCTGCCGGCGGTCAGAGAAACCGTCCTGCAGGCTACAGCCTCCGCCACTAGGCGTCTATACGCCTATAAGTGGCTTCTCTTCTCGTCTTGGTGTTATTCCCACGGGGAGAACCCACAGACTTGCTTGATCGGGTCAGAGCTGACCTTTTTACAACAGAGACTAGAGAGTAATCTCTCCCCATCCACGTTGAGAGTGTATGTAGCCTCTATGTAGCCGCTATTGCGGCTCATCACGATCTCGTGGAGGGTAAGTCTCTTGGTCAACATAACCTGGTCATTTAGGCTGCATTATTTAGATCAACCGGAACCAGGAACACATCCAACAACAAACGATGTACCTGTTGCATCAAAGAGTGCAGAACAGTACTCTACTCTCAGCCAGTCTTGTCTCTTTGTTCCAAGGTTACCGCAGGACCTGACCCGAGCTGAGATGATAGAGCTGGATAAAGGATGCGGCAACTTGACACGATTTTTTTTCTACAACACTTCAAATGCTAGTAGATTGTTAATGATAATCTTAAATCTATAATTTACCTTATTAGTAAATTTATTTATTTTTTATGTAGCCTTGTTGTGCAAGCACTGTTGAGCTTGTGCAGAGACAGCAGCTTTTGCCAGAGGGGAACTGGAATCCCCTGGTTGGGCCTGGGTTCTCCTGAGGTTTTTTTTCTCCATTGGAGTTTTGGATTCCTCGCCACCGTTTGCATATTGTTTTGCACTATTTGCCTGGCCGGGGGGCTGCTTTAGAATTTAGAAGTTAGACATAATTAATATTGCATATAAGAATTTATAGTCCGTTTAATATTTGACCTGTGGTTCTCTCTCCTTTATCTCAAATGTGTGCTTTCACTGTGCGTGTGTGCGAGTGTGTTTGCGTGTGTGCGTCTATGTCAATGTGTGTAGTGTGTATGCATATTGTGTGTGTGGAGCATTTGTATGTCTGTCTTTTGTTGTTTTCACCTTTTTCTTGTTTTTACAGGTATATGACTTTAGTTGTTTTTCTTGTATTCAATGCGTCTCATGTACAGCTGCTTTGTAACAATGAAAATTGTAAAAAGCACTATATAAATAAAGTTGAGTTGAGTTGAGTCACCAGGTTCCTCAGGGGAGCGAGAAGGGTGAATCCACCTCGACCGCGCTCCGTACCCTCTTGGGACCTTAATGTGGTCCTAATGGTGCTCGCTTCTATCAAGAGGGTGGGGGACCTCCAAGCATTTTCCATGTCCCAGGGATGCCTGGAATTTGGACCCGGTAACCCTCACATTATCCTGATACCCAGGCCCGGTTACGTGCCCAAGGTTCCCACCACTCCCTTCCGGGACCAGTTGGTGAACCTGCAGGCGCTCCCCTCTGGGGAGGAAGACCTAACCGGTGGCTGTCCCACCTGGTTCTGTCCCCCTATTCGGGCTGACACAGTTTCTCGCATGTGCTCTCCCCACTGGTGAGACCATGGTAGTGTCTCCACATGTCACCTCCCCTAGCGGTAGGATGTGGTCTCCGTAACACACTCTTCAAGAGGAGAGCAGTGTTTTCCCAGTTTTTTGGCTCTGGATGGTGCCTTGTTACTAGAGGTAAACGCCTCTGTTGGTGATGACCGTCAGTATAGGCCAGTGTTGGGTAAGTTACTCTGAAAAAGTAATTAATTACTAGTTACTAGTTACATATTCAATAGTGTAATTAGATTACTTTACAAATTACTTTCTCCAAAAAGTATTTAATTACTTATTACTAATTACTTTCTAATCCTATATCAACCTTGATTACTTAAGTGATTCAAGGATAGACATGAAACGGCTCTTTTAATTCATTCAAATAAATGATATAAAACTACATAAAGTAGTATTATTAACTGACCAAATTATTACAAATGTGAGAATTATACATTAAAGCATGGATTTTAAAGTTAGACTTTGAATTTTGATGTCAATTCCATGTTTGCACACACAGATATTACACAAAGTATTTAGTTTAATTACATCAGAAGTAACTGTAATTAAATTACAGGAAAACATAGAGTAATCCCTTACTTTACTTTTTCAAAGGAAAAGTAATTTAATTACAGTGTACAACACTGGTATAGGCTTCTTAGTATGACCACTACTGATTCCACTGGAAGATTACGTCTCGCGGTAGCACTCACTTGTGACTCCCTAGTCCAGTCAGTGTCGCTCTGCTTGAGGTCGTGATACGGCTCAGATTGGTAAAGATAGGTCCCCAGTCTGTCTCTCAACACAACGTCTGTCTTCTGTGTTTTCACATTTTTCTTGTTTTTAGATGTATAACTTTAATTGTTTTGCTTATAGTCAATATGTCTCATTTACAGCTGCTTGGTAACGATGAAAATTGTAAAAAGCGCTATATAAATAAAGTTGAGTTGAGTAATGTAGACAAACCTTGAAAAATTACGATCGTAGAATTATATTTATGCCAACAAGAATACCATTTAAAATGCAAGCCAGTTTCAGATGTAATTATTTACTTTACGTTATACACATTGTATATTCCTCGAGTCTAGTGCCTAATGTCACCCACGTAAAATGACTTGCAATGTGGGCATGCGCATTGACACCATGAGCGTAATGCTAATGCTATCACATAGGCTACTGCTGCGAGGCTAGCATCACAACAAATACATTACATAAAATAACCTGAACTCCGTTTTTAATCTGTAACTTTACATCATCCCACGCGAAAACGTACAGTTAAAATACGTGTAATGTGTGGTGAAAGAATATACTTGTTTTTGGGGTGTTTTTAGTCGGGTGGATCTGTTAAAGTTTAGCTGATGCTTGTTTTACTTTCAACAAAGTTTACACATAAATATGTGCTATAATATGTGGGACATTATAATCTGAAATATTATTTTTGACTGATCGCAAACATACCGTAAGTATTAATTTATTTATTTGATTCAAGTGAAATGTATTAATGTTTATATCTTATTAGCGCTGTGTTAGCAGAGCTATATGACGAGCGTATATAACATGAGGAATGCAGTTATGTGCTAAAATTCAACAAAACAAATAAATAAACTGTGGTTATTCATGTCAGGTATTACAGTAAAAACTTTATAGGCTACTAGTTAACATTTATAGTTTTAAACTACATGATTGGTTTGATAGCATGTCATTTATTTGTTTTCCATAAACTGACACATTTTTCTTGACGTTTCAAATGTGTACATTTAATTTAACTTTAATTTTAAGTCTAGAATGTTGATCGATAGAAATAGTAATGTGTTTGTATACTATTGTGTTAGTTTACAATATTGTTAAGGGATGGTATAAGTGGAAACAAACTAAAAAGGGGGATCACGTTTTGTATTTTTTTATGCAGATAATTTCCCTACTAGCACATACCCATCTTTCAGATCATGTCAGAGTCTGTGAAAACGGTTTAATCCTTTAATGTAGTTTTATGGTATAATACAGTATGATGCTGTCAGAAGTTTGAGTATGAAAGGAGCTGCTTTATGATTTTGTTCAAAAATGTTTTATTGATTAGACCAGTGGTTCCCAAACTTTTCAGATCAAGTACCAACTTTAATAAAATGAGTTGTTCCAAATACCATCTAATAACCGCCATAGAAAACACATGAATGAACACTCACATTATTAGTAGAGATGTGAATCTTTACTTGCCTCATGATTAGATACACCAATTCTAATGTGTTCATAATACAAAACATTTTTAATTTACAAGATGTTTTCAAAATAAAAATCTTGTTTTTTTTGCATTTTTTCAAGTTAGTCAGCCGTAATAGTGGACACGAAACACTTTCATGTAGTGCACTGTTAACAGGGCTCTTTGAATTACTCTTATGGGAGATTTATTAGCTTTGTGGGGACTTGTAGAAAGACTACAAACCTATTGTAATGCAGTTAAAAGTAGGGAAGGAAGGAGGCGGGAACCAGCGAACATTCAAAACAAACTTTAATTAAATAAACAAAGTAAAATATAAATATAAACTCAACATGTGTCCGGGCCCGGTCCTCTCTCGCCCGCAGTGCTGTCGATTCGTCATTTTATGATCCCGAACTCCTCTGTGGGAGATACGGGACCAGTGCGCGCACAGGTGATTTCCACTATCACTCCGCCACCGGCCCCGCCCAATGGCTCCCGTCCCGCCTTCCTCGCTACACCTATATTAAACACAGACAATTTGGAAAGCATTGGTGCGACTCACCTAATCATAATTTTATAGTAATCATAATGACCTTGACACTTGTCAGGGAAGAAAGGGCAACATATGTTTTTGAGCACATTCACACCCAGCTGTATTTCAGGTAAAAAATATTCTCAGAATGCGCCACGTGGATTCTGTCTTCCGACCTGGCTTTTACATTACATTTAGTCATTTAGCAGACGCTTTTATCCAAAGCGACCTACAAAAAGGCTTTTGATTAAAGTGTGAGTGAGAGAGATAGTTCCGAAACCGATGTGTTTGACTTCATTAAGCGCCGTGCAGAGCGATCAGAATATGACATCAATGTTCCGTTAGAGCGTTTTAAAAGCATATGGACGGAGTCTGTCCCACGATCCTTTTATGCCTTTCATTCTGCGCAACATCAGATGAAGTCAAATGCACACTTTATTTTGTTTAGTTTAGCTCTCTGCTCGCTCTTTCCTGCACTTATCACAAACGTAATTCACCACTCATAAATCACATTAAATGTTAAAACAAATCTTTGGCTGGGCAGCTCGCACCAATTTTACCGTGTGAAATTTTACCTCACACATTATAAAAAAACGATCGCATTTGCGACCTTTTTCTTGCAGTCTAGAGCCCTGCCTTGTTCTTTATTAAGGGTCCATTTGGTAAGTTTTACTTTCAGGTGTTAATTTAAACATTTACTAACAAACATGTACTAACATGTAGTTAACCTGATAGCCAGGGTTTAAAAAATAGTGAGGTCTGTGGTGGGGTGTCAATAATTATACCTAATATTACCAATAAATGCTATAAATCATTCAACTTTAATAAATATAATGAGTAATAAAGTTAACAAAAGATAAAAAAAATGTATAAACCGGGCTGATTACATTTACAAAAAATGTACCCAAAATTAAAACGTAATTGTTCCCATAGGCAACTCCCCACTTTATTAACTTCCTAAAGTGTGTCATTACGTGAAAACAGTGTGTCATTACGGGTTTGCAGTGCAGAGATTGCACACCCACGCACGCACTCGCAACTCTTTCAATTGGATGACGCTGCCAGCCTACACCTGTCTCCCTACTACCCCTAACCTAACCTTACCATACATTTATTATAACATTTTCATTTATGCATTTGGCAGACGCTTTTATCTGCAGCAGCACAGGGCAGTAGTCTCTTCCTTCGAGACGCGGTGAACAGGACGATGACGGATGAGAACATTTATTAGTTTAATTTCTGACATTTCGCTAGCACGAATAGGATCACCATTTCAAAAGTACTGAGGCAAGGGCGGAGAATAGCGCGTCGGAGAACAGCGCCTGTGTAGCTTAATGTTGTTTCACTGAATTTCCCTTTTTTGTTATGCAGTTTCAAAATGCAACAAATTAACATGTTTGAATGTAGAAAAGCCTGCTTTGGCATCTTATGATGCACCAATGTTGTTGTTGTGCAGTTTAAAAAACAAAATCAGCATGCTTAAATGTAGGAAAGACTTTGGGTGTCTTATGGGGCAAAAATAAAAATAAAAAACATTCTGGCTCCCATATTTAGGGCCCTATGGTTGAATCGCGGAATCCAGGCATGTTTGTTGTATAATGCGGAAAATGGCACAGATTCTGGCAAATGTATTATTTCGATCAACAATCGATTAAAAAAATGTATCCGATTAATCAAAAAAAAATTCTGAATCGTGATTAATCGCACATAACAATTCTATTTTAAAATATACTTTTACATTTTAATAATTTCACATTTTATCTCCAAATTTATGTAGAAACAACATATTTCTTTAACAGCATCATTTTATGAATGAAGAGAACATTCTGATATAAGTACTGTAACTGATCTCTATTAAATTTATTATTTTAACATTATTTATAGCCATTCAAAAGTATAATTGAGAGCTATCATGTAGGAAATATACAGATATTTAAGGAAGTTCTCAAACCCTTAGTCTTTAATGCTAAATTATAAATTAAATGCAGAAGAATTACAAATTAAATACAAAATCACATTGAGTTGCGTTTTTCCGCGTCTCACAGTTTAGAAGCTATCTATCCTTATTGAACATGTTAAAGCAACTGTTTCAAACCACGCTTAAGTGGTTTAAAAGCCTGTACACGAATAAGAGCGTGATAACATAATGTAACGCTAGACAAAGGATGTCAAAACAAACTGATGCTGCGTTAATTGCGTTAAATATTTTTCACACGTTAATTTGGAAAAATTAATCGCATGCGTTAATGCATTTAATGTTGACAGCCCTAATAAAAATAGAAAGAATAATTTCAAAGGTAAACAACTAACTCCAGCTTATGCATGATGCATTTAGTTTATCTAAATTAGTTTTAGTTTATTTTTTTTTTACAATTAATTAGTAATATATTTGTCCACATAAAATACAAAGTTAACCAGACTTTTATTTTGGCAGGTTGTCGGAAGACACTTATTTTTAGTATGTGTGTTTCTTCACTCAATCATAAAATGTTCGTGAAATAAACTCTCAGAGCAACTTTCGAGATGAAGTTCATGTGTTCATGTCCACATAAAGCGCAGATGCAGACAAATTCATGAGCGCGTTAAACTGTGCAGTTCATTCACTCAGACATGCAGAACAGACAGATGGCATGTGAAAATGACAGGATTCGGCATCCACTAGTCCACAACTAGTTTTAAGGACTCAAAGCAGCCGGAAAACAAGTTTCACTCGCAAAATAGACTAAAACTAAGTAAAATAGCAGTTCCCCATTTCAATAAGCTATCACTTATTTAACAGCATGAGAAATTAGGGCTGGACGATATATTGTACGATTTGTATGCTCTCAATGACTTACGGTTAAATGCCCCCACATCGAAAGCAAACACTGTTAAGAACAAGTGCTTAACAGCATTTTAACAACAGCTTTAAAC
The DNA here is from genome assembly GCA_006030095.1 of Triplophysa siluroides. NCBI lineage: Eukaryota > Metazoa > Chordata > Actinopteri > Cypriniformes > Nemacheilidae > Triplophysa > Triplophysa siluroides. Next base: position 199,825 of record VCII01000030.1, on the reverse strand, counting down.
AGCAGTTCAAGTGCAGAAATGCATAAGAAGCTTAATTTACATACAGCTTATCGGAAGAGAGAGCGAGAGAGAGTGAGAGACACAAGCACCTGTCTGCTTCCGCTCTGTGTTTGAGCTGCCCGTCACCCCTGAGTTACATCGACCAATGATAAATAAGCAATAATTCATACTATAATTAACTATATTAAAATTGCACATTGACTATATATGAGATGTATTCCGTATTTATCGATCATGTAAAACATTTGAAATTGTATTTAAAACATGAAATGATTTTAGAGATTTTATAATTCCCTGTCGTTTCACGTACCACTCCAGGCCTCTTCGAGTACCACTAGTGTACATTTTCGAGTCATAGTTGGATAAGGGATGTTATAGACATCAGTACACCTTCGGCACCGTCTTCTGTATTTATCTCGATGGAGATGCTACTTTCATCATTTTGTGTGTTTTTTGGGAACTTGCTTCCTTATAAATGTTTTTAAAGGTGTCATAAAATGTCTTATATATGGTTCATATTTCAACAGGTAAACCTAATAAAAGTTGCTACTGATTCAATTGTCACAATCCGTAAACCCATTCTACATTCAGAGAATGACTGTTTGCTTTGGGCTGGGAATGAAACCAGGAAGCCTGGTGGCTGGATCTAGGTAGGAAATTAAATTATTTTGTTTAAGCAATGTATGAATCATTGAGTTGTGGTAAATGAGCAGAATGTCATGTTAAACAATATTGTGCAGTGTGATGTGAATTTTAAACTATTATAGACCGCATTTTGTTCTAGTCCAATTATTATCCTCAAATTTTATTACCTGGTTTTAAGTTAACTGAGAGACATCAACTCAACTCAACTTTATTTCTATAGCGCTTTTTACAATTTTCATTGTTACAAAGCAGCTGTACATGAGACACATTGAATACAAGAAAAACAACTAAAGTCATATACCTGTAAAAACAAGAAAAAGGTGAAAACAACAAAAGACATGCAAATGCTCCACACACACAATATGCATGCATACATACTTACACACATTGACATAGACGCACACACGCAAACACACTCGCACACACGCACAGTGAAAGCACACATTTGAGATAAAGGAGAGAGTACCACAGGTCAAATATTAAACGGACTATAAATTCTTATATGCAATATTAATTATGTCTAAATTCTAAAGCAGCCCCCCCGGCCAGGCAAATAGTGCAAAACAATATGCAAACGGTGGCGAGGAACCCAAAACTCCAATCGAGGAAAAAAAGCCTCAGGAGAACCCAGGCCCAACCAGGGGATTCCAGTTCCCCTCTGGCAAAAGCTGCTGCCTCTGCACAAGCTCAACAGTGCTTGCACAACAAGGCTAAATAAAAAATAAATAAACTTACTAATAAAGTAAATTATAGATTTAAGATTATCATTAACAATCTAATAGCATTTGAAGTGTTGTAGAAAAATCGTGTCAAGTTGCCGCGTCCTTTATCCAGCTCTATCATCTCAGCTCTTGTCAGGTCACCGCTTCCCATTCTCAGCTCTGCCATCAGGTCTGGGCATGAACTGCATCCTGCGGTAACCTTGGAACAAAGAGACAAGACTGGCTGAGAGTAGAGTACTGTTCTGCACTCTTTGATGCAACAGGTACATCATTTGTTGTTGGATGTGTTCCTGGTTCCGGTTGATCTAAATAATGCAGCCTAAATCCTCTGAGGATTAGTATTATGGCAGTGTAGTGTATGCAAGATTAAAAAGATGCGTCTTTAGTCTAGATTTAAACTGACAGAGTGTGTCTGCCTCCCGGACAGTGCAGGGAAGAATATTCCAAAGTTTAGGCGCTAGATAAGAAAAGGATCTACCACCTGCACTTGATTTTGAAATTCTAGGTATTACCAACTGACAGGACGCCTGAGAGCGTAATGCACGTGGAGGATTGTAATACAATAGAAGTTCATTCAAATACTGCGGCGCTAGACCATGTAGGGCTTTATAGGTAATTAGCAAGATCTTAAAGTTAATGCGATGCTTTATATGTAACCAGTGCAAGGTTGACAGAACCGGGATTATATGCTCATACTTTTTTGTACGTGTAAGAACTCGAGCTGCCGCGTTTTGAACCAGTTGCAGTTTTTGTAATAGGCCTGCAGGGCAACCACCTAAAAGTGCATTACAGTAATCTAGTCTTGATGTCATGAATGCATGAATTAATTTCTCTGCTTTTGACAGTGACAGCATATGACGTAGTTTAGATATATTCTTAAAATGGAAAAATGCAATTTTACAGGTGTTGGCGACATGGCTCTCAAATGACAGATTACTATCGAATACAACGGCAAGATTCTTAGCTGACGACGAGGATTTTATGGAGCATCCGTCAATAGTTAAGCAGTATTTTTGGTTGTTACGTATGGCGGTTTTTGGTCCAGTAAGTAACACTTCTGTTTTGTCCGAGTTCAGTAGTAAAAAATTGTTACTCATCCAGTTTTTTAAATCAACTATGCATTCCTTTATTCGATGGAACCGCTGGGTTTCATGAGGCTTCGAGGAAATATAAAGTTGAGTATCATCAGCATAACAGTGAAAGCTAATTATGTATTGCTTTATTATATCTCCTAGAGGTAGAATATATAATGCAAAGAGCAGAGGCCCTAAGACTGAGCCCTGTGGTACACCGTACTGGACTTGCGATTTGCGGGCCTCATTGTTTATTGCTACAAATTGAAAAACGGTCAGATAAATAAGACTTAAACCATTTCAATGCTATTCCATTAATGCCGACGTACTTTTCGAGTCTGTGTAGGAGTATGCTGTGGTCAATGGTGTCAAATGCAGCACTAAGGTCTAGCAGCACTAATAACGAAATACAGCCACGGTCAGACGCTAAAAGCAGATCATTTGTAACTCTGATCAAAGCAGTCTCTGTACTGTGACATGCTCGAAATCCAGACTGGAATTCTTCATTAATGTCATTCCTTTGGAGGAAGGAGCATAACTGAGTTGAAACTACTTTTTCAAGAACTTTAGGTATAAAAGGTAAATTCGATATAGGCCTGTAATTCCCTAGTTCTCTTGGGTCGAGTTTGGGTTTTTTTGACAAGGGGCCTTATAACAGCCACCTTAAATGCTTTAGGCACATGTCCTAATGTCAGACATGAGTTAATAATACTAAGAAGAGGATCTATAATTTCCGGGAGCATTTCTTTCAGTAGTTTTGTAGGTATAGGGTCTAGCACGCATGTTGTTGATTTTGAAGATCTAATGATTTTAGAGAGTTCATCATGATCTACTGTAGAAAATAATAGCAATTTTTCCTTAGGGGTGCTGTAGTTAATTTGTTCAGCGGGTTTCACTTCTGGTTGCATTGTTATAATTTTTTCTCTAATATCTTGGATTTTACTAGTGAAGTAGTTCATAAATTCATCACTGTTATGCTGATAATCAGAATCTGAAGTCGCTGACGACTTATTTTTTGTTAATTTAGCCACGGTGTTAAATAAAAACCTAGGGTTGTGATGGTTTTCTTCTATTAGTGAAGAAAAGTAGGCGGATCTAGACGTTTTTATGGCATTCCTGTATTTTCGAGTACTATCCTTCCATGCTATACGAAACACCTCTAAATTAGTTTTCTTAAAATTCCGCTCCATTTTACGGGACGCTTTCTTTATAGCCTGAGTGTGTTCATTATACCACGGTGTTGGGCTGCCATTTTTAATATTTTTTAAACGCAGAGGAGCAACTGTGTCTAATGTTTCCGAGAAGGTAGAGTTAAAATTTTCAATAGTAATGTCAAGATCGTCAACGTTTTTACTCATGCTAGATATTTGAGACAATTCAGGCAGATTGTCGAGAAACGCATCTTTGGTAGTTTGGAAGTAATCGTTCTACCATATTTGTAACAAGGAGTTTGATTTGCAGCCGTAGGCCAGTGAAGCAAACATAATATCAGATAATGATCTGAAATGTCTTCACTCTGCTGAACGATTTTAACATCGTCCACATTTATACCGTAAGATAGTATTAAATCTAAAGTATGATTACGAAGGTGAGTGGGTCCTGACACATGTTGACTAACGCCCATGGAGTTAAGAGTGTCTTTGAAAGCCATTCCCAAGGCATCTGTATCATTATCTACATGAATGTTAAAGTCACCAACGACAAGGACTCTATCTGCGGCCAGTACTAGTTCTGATAAGAACCCACCAAATTCTTTAATAAAATCTGTGTGGTGCCCTGGAGGCCTATATACAATAGCTAGAATACATTTAAAAAATGTTTTGTCCTTAGTATTAGGTATTGATACGTGAAGTACCATGACTTCAAAAGAATTGTATTTAAAATTAGACTTCTGAGAGGTGATAAAATTATTATTATGAAGTGCAGCGACACCTCCCCTCTACCTTTTAGACGAGGCTCGTGTTTATAGTAATAATCTTGGGGAACGGATTCATTTAGAGTAATATAATCATCTGGCTTTAGCCATGTTTCTGTCAAACACAGCATGTCTATTTTATGATCGGCTTTATTCGAGAGAGATCTAATATTAAGCAATCCGAGTCGTAACAGTTGATTATCTGTATTTTGTTCATGTTTGATTTGTTTAACGCTTATTAAATTACTTTCAAGAGGTTTACGCATTATCTTATGTTTACTAATCCGGGGGACAGACACAGTCTCTATTTTATGTTGTTTGTGAGAAGGGATTATTACATGTTGTATATTTTGTGTATTCTGTAACGTGAGACGGCAAGCAGACAGTTGGTTAAGACATTCTGTCTCCTTCCTGACCTGGGCCCCAGGTAGTCAGCCTTTAGCATTATTAAGACTATGTGCCAAATTTTTAGAGAGGAGGGAAACCCCATCCCAGGAGGGATGGAGACCATCTCGTTTCAACAGGTCAGGTCTGCCCTCAAAACTCTTCCAGTTATTTATAAAATCTATATTATTCTGCAGGCACCACTCAGACAACCAGCCATTTAGTGATGATAATCTGCTATAAATCTCATCACCACGGTAAGCAGTGAGGGGGCCAGAGAATATTACAGTGTCTGACATCGTGCTTGCGAGCTCACACACCTCTTTAATATTATCTTTAGTGATCTCCGATTGACGGAGTCTAACATCATTTGTGCCGATGTGAATAACAATCTTACTGAATTTACGATTAGCCTTAGCCAGCACATTTAAATTTGACAGTTTACCAGTGCGTAGTGATTGGTCGAATACTGCAAGAGTGTGAGGGAAATGTAACGCCTCTTAACATATTCGGAACATCAGGTTCCCAAGCATTGTACTGACAGGTGATAAAATTTCATTGGTACTTCCTTATATAAGTTCGAGCCTGAATCTGATACTGAAAAAGAAGATGATCAAGCTGATACAGCAACTTTGTCAGCGCGACTTGAGCAGGATGTAAACGATTGGTAAGGTTTTATTAAAAAAATATGATGTTAAATAGTTAAAAACTATAGCTTTAACGGTTTTACCTTTTATATATACGACGTTATAAAGACTATAAACAAACAACGTCTTGGTTATGGATGTAACCTCAGTTTCCTGATGGAGGGAACGAGACGTTGTGTCGAACCGACAGATGGGGTTCGCCCTCGAGAACCAATCAACTTCGACTAGACTAGAAAAAGCCAATGAAATTGGCGAATGAAATTTGCATGCCGGACTCCTCCCTCGGATATCCGGGTATAAAAGGGAGACGGCGTGCTGCATTCATTCACCTTTAGTTCTGAGGAGCCTGAGAGCCTCTCACGACTGCTGCAGCGGGCGGCACGTGTTGTGGCATAAGGGACACAACGTCTCGTTCCCTCCGTCAGGGAACTGAGGTTACATCCGTAACCAAGACGTTCCCTTTCTGTCGGTCTCTCGACGTTGTGTCAAACCGACAGATGGGGTTCCTATGGAAAACTCCACAACGTTGTGTCGCGTCACAATTTCCAGTGAAGCGACGGTGACTGGCCTGGGCGTGTCAGACGTGAGCACTTTCGCGAAATCGTAACCTTCCAGTGTATAGGTCAGGGGTCCCAGAGCTTTCTTGGAGAAAGGTGGGAAGCCCCGACCACCGGCCGTTACGGGCGGGGCCTTGTCTCTCTAACCGGCGAGAGGCCGCCCGGCCAGGGCCACTGGGTAAGCGCTGTCTACCCAAGGGGGAATGCGCTACAGAGACCACATCCTACCGTAGGGAGGAGTTTAGTGGATATATCAGCATGGTCTCACCGAAGGGGAGGAACTCATGGAAAAAATGTGCGGACTGAAGTAGTTAACCGCGAGGTGGAGGTCCACCTAGGGAAGGTCATGGGTTGCCAAGGTGGGAACCAATCATGAGGATACATCAGACGGAACCGCCCGATTGGGGGGTTACAACGTCCGGTAGCACTAGGTCCGGTTAGAGCTCTGCTTGGATAACTCAAATGGTAACTGGCCTAAGGGGCAGGGCTGCTCTGCCCAGCCTGCCCGCAGGAGGTGCTTGCTTAGTGATGGATGGAATGCCTGTTCTGCACCCAGTGGGGGAAGAAGGGAGGCCAAATAGCATGCTTACCCACCTAAGAAGGGGGGGATGGTGCTTTCGCAGGCATATGCCCTACCGGCTGTACCCCGAGTAGAGTGAGCTCTCACTGCGAGTGGGCACGGGCGATCTTGGGATTGGTACGCCATCGTGACGGTGTCCACAATCCAGTGCGCCAATCTCTGTTAGGAGACAGTCCTCCCCTCTGCTGACCTCCATAACAGACAAAGAGCTGGTCAGAGCTCCTGAAGCTCTGCGTGCCTTCCAAGTAGAGGCGCAGTGCGCATACTGGACACAACACGGACGGGGTTGGGTCTTGCTCCCCGGTGGGGAGCGCCTGCAAGTTCACCATCTGGTCCCGAAAAGGAGTGGTGGGAACTTTGGGCACGTGGCCAGGCCGGGGTCTCAGGATAACGTGAGAATCGCCGGGCCTGAATTGAAGGCAATCAATACACGGAGAATGCTTGCAGGTCCACTACCCTCTTGATGGAAGCGAGCGCCATCAGGAGAACCGTCTTCATCGTGAGATGAGGAAGAGCAGGAGCTCCGAGGGGCTCGAAGGGGGGCCTATTGAGGCCCGCCAGGACCACATCAAGGTCCCAAGAGGGTATGGAGCGCGGACAAGGCGGACTTCGCCTTCTCGTGCCCCTTTAGGAACCTAATGACCAGGTCGTGCTGCCCCAGAGACTTTCCAGCAACTGAGTCGTGGTGAGCGGCAATGGCGGCTACATACACTTCCAGTGTGGAGGGGGAGAGATAACTCTCGAGTCTCTGTTGTAAGAAGGACAGCTCGTTCCTGATCGGGCAACTTCGCGGGTCTTCTCCCCGAGAAGAGCACCAGGACGAGGAGAGGCGCCACTTAAAGGCGTATAGCCGCCTAGTAGCCAGGGCCCTAGCCTGAGTGATGGTCTCGACCACCGTCGGTGGTAGGCCACTCAGGATCTCCTCGTCCGGTCCAGGGGCCAGACATGGAGGTTCCAGAGGTCTGACCTTGTATGCCACAACGTACCTTTCCCCTGGGAAAGCCAGGGGGGAGTTGTCGTCAGGAGCATTAGCTCCGAGAACCAAGTCCGTATTGGGCCAGTACGGCGCAACTAGTAGCACTTGATACTCCTTTTCCCTGATCTTGCACAGGACCTGTGCAATGAGGCTCACTGGGGGGGAAGGCGTACTTCCGCTTGTCCCGCGGCCAGCTGTGGGCTAGAGCATCCGTGCCGAGGGGGGCCTCGGTCAGGAAGTACCATAGCGGGCAATGGGTGGTGTCCAGGGAGGCGAACAGGTGTACCTGTGCCTGCCCGAACTGCACCCAAATGAGCTGGACTGCGCGGGGGTGGAGTCGCCACTCTCCGCGAGGCGTCGACTGACGAGAGCGCTGTGGCTGTCTGCTTCAGGTCGCCTGGGATGTGTGTGGCCCGCAGGGAGCGGATCACCTGCTGACTCCACAGGAGGAGGCGTCGGGCGAGTCGTGTTAACTGTCGAGAGCGTATGCCACCCTGGCGATTGATTTACGCTACTGCAGTTTTGCTGTCCGTCCGGACCAGCACGTGTGCTTGTCCTGCACGAGAGGTTGTAGCCTCCTGAGTGCAAGTAGCACAGTCCACAACTCTAGGCAATTGATATGCCAGCGCAGGCGGGGGCCCGTCCATCGCCCCGACACTGCTTGCCCGTTGCACACTGCACCCCAACCCTGCAGGGAGGCATCTGTCGTTACCACGATGCGCCTCGTAACCTGCCGGAGAGGGACCCCCGAGACCAAGGGGTTAGGGTGCATCGGCAGAAAGGCGTAATCACCATCCACCTGCTGCCGGTGTGCCACGCACTCCAGGGAACTCGACTCTGTAGCCAGTGTTGGAGCGGTCGCATGTGCATCAACCCGAGGGGTATCACCCCCGCCGAGGTTTTTTTCAGGGGGACCGCTGGCTGCTTGAAACTCTTCAGGCAGTCCAACACTGACTAAGCGCGCTCGGTAGTGAGACACGTTGTCATGGTGACAGAGTTGAGTTCTATACCAAGGAAGAGGATGCTCTGCATGGGGGAGAGCTTGCTCTTTTCTCGGTTGACCTGTATTCCCGAATCGATCTAGGTGCCGGAGCACTAGGTCCCTGTGTGTACATAACAGATCCTGCAAGTGTGCCAAGATGAGCCAGTCGTCAAGATATTTTAGTACCCGCACACCTCTCTCCCCGTGGGGAGTGAGGACGGCTTCCACGATCTTCGTAAAGACTCGTGGGGACAGGGACAGACCGAAAGGGAGGACCCTGTACTTATATGCCCGACCCTCGACAGCGAACCGTAGGAACGGGCGATGACGAGGGAGAATCGAGACATGAAAGTAAGCGTCCTTCAGGTCGATTGCCATGAACCAATCTTGACATCTTATAGACGTCAAGATGCGCCTCTGCATGAGCATCCTGAACAGCTGCTTAAGTATGTGCCTGTTCAGGGTATGCAGATCTAGAATGGAACGCAATGAAATGAAGTACAGGCTGTAAAACCCGTTGAACATCTCGGCTAGAGGGACGAGCTCGATCGCACGGGAGAATTGCCTCTGACTGAGGTTTGAGAGGATGCCCTGAAACCTGGGCGGGGGTCTGGCGAATTGGATCGAGTAGCAGAGACGGATCGTTTCCCGTAGCCACCGTGACGGTTTGGGAAGCTCTTGTCAGGCTCCCAGGGACCGAGACAGGGGGGCTAGGAGTACAATCTGCTTCATCGACCTCCCGGGGGGTGGTTCGATGGCTGGCAGTGCCGATCCCTCGCCGTGGGGAAGCCCCTGGGGAGGAGATCGGCTCTGCTGCTTACCTGCATGGCGATGATGTAGCACAACGCACCGTCAACTGAGGGTGCTGAGGGTTGCTCATTATCCTCGACATTGTGTCTCGCCGTGACGCAACGTCGAGTTGCTGAACACCGTCTGTAGAGGGTGAGAGTGGCTGTGATAAACACCCAGAGAGAGAGAGAAAACCATTTGGCTGTTGGGACGGGGCAGGAACCGTCCCGGATCAACCAACCAATGGATGAAATGGCTGGGGTTGGGCCCAAAGGTATTCTCGATCTCCCTGCGCTCTTCCCATGAGGGCCGCTTCTGCTTCCGCTGCGGCTGCTGACGGGGTGGTGGTCTCCTTTTTCGACGCCTCCTTCCGAGGGGGCGTCGGAGGGCGAGGAAGAAAACCGAGGCTGCTGGGAAGCAGTGCACGGGATCTCGACGGCCGGAGGGCGGCCGAGTCGCGGCTGCTTCTTTACTGTCGAGTGCTCGACAGTTTCACCCAACAGCCCCCCCTTGCAACCCAATGCTCGCGGCGGCCCGGGAAAGCATGGCTGACATTTCGACATCCGCTTCTTCCTGAGCCCGACCCCCCGAAGGAGGGAGCTGCAAGGAATCGTCGGAGTCAGATGCCAGTAAGTCACCCCCCGATGCTGCAAGGGACATCTTGTCATCATCACGCACAGTTTCCGATACGTGGTTGAGAAACAAGACGGTGGGACCGTGTCCTGGGACCGCGTCACTCATCTGTGCAAAGTTTGGCCAGAGGTGTCTCTCTTGGACCATATGTGTGGACATCGTCCGACCCAGGGCCCGCACGGTCACCTTGGTCGCCTGTGAGCAAGGTCGGTGGCGGTGCGGAGTTCCTGCATAAGCGCTGGGTCGGTCTTACCCTCGTGGGGCTCTCTCAACGCCCTGGCCTGGACCTGCAGGATGGCCAGAGAGGGGGCAGCTTGGTCCTCAGCAGTGTAGGCTCTCGACACCAGAGGCAGCCATCTAGTCCGTCCCCCCTCCTCGGTGAGTGTATTGTACCCATGAGAACAGCAGGACATGCCACGCTGGAGAAATTTGCTCTTTTAGAAAAAAACTTGAACACTCCTGGAACTGCCGAGACGCCCAGGGGAAGTCGCCGCAGGAAGGGACAGTCCGCTGCACAACGTCGTTAGAGTCCGGCAGTGTAGTAGAAGAACTCTTTGAGTTTGTAGTCTTGAAGTCATCAGCGAAGGCTCCGAAGAACAAAAGGTGAATGAATGCAGCACGCCGTCTCCCTTTTATACCCGGATATCCGGGGGCGGAGTCCGGCATGCAAATTTAATTCGCCAATTTCATTGGCCTTTTCTAGTCTAGTCGAAGTTGATTGGTTCTCAAGGGCGAACCCCATCTGTCAGTTCAACACAACGTCGAGAGACCGACAGAAAGAGAACCATATACATCATACAGAGTTTGTGTGAGTTAGAAACAAGCTCGCATTACAGCAGGGAATGATAACGTATCATAATAAATAACGCATTCGATTTGAGCCTTCTTGATCAACCAGTGTTACGCCACGTCTCATCGTGACTCAACAAAGACAGTAAACCCAAAATAAATACTAAATAAAAAAGACATTATAAACACGACATTTGTTGCCTCTAGTTGGAACATTATTACTGATTATTAGGACTTATTTTGTCTTTTTTCACATGCACGCGTGTCTGCATTTGCAGATCACAAACACACGACAAACTCAACTCGCGTCCGTCCGTAGCAAAGTCTTTTACAATGAAAATATACTTACAGGCTGCAAATCTGAAGCGCCAGCGAAGTTTTAATGGTTGGAATGACCTCACTTTTTAACCAAAGCTTTTCGCGCATAGCCGGTCTTAATCTCTCTCCCAGGTTCGTGAAGCAGTCGTCGGTGAAATGCGCTGCTCAAACTTGAACATTCAGATTGTACTTTTCTGGAACAGTGTTGTAAATAAAATGTAACCATCCGTTTTAAGTTGTCTCATCTTTTGGCAGGGCAAACAAAGAGTCTTTCTTTTCGCAACGAAACACTCAGCGTCTTCGCAAACATGGCTGCGGCAGTGACGATACAATGAGATTTACAAGTACGCCCACCTCACTTGCATTTAGATTTGGGCGGTCTTAGTCAAATCATGTTTTGAAGTGACGTACATTCGCCGGGGGGTGGTTACACGAGGCGTTTCAGGCAGGTCTGGGTTCGCATTCGCTTTTAGACAGGGCTCTAGCCTAACTTTTTTTCTTAGGTGCACCAGCACAAAAGTTAGGTGCTCCAAATTTTACTGCATCACATAACAAGTTCACTTTTTTTTTTAAATGGCTGTCCATATTGGCAATATTGACTTTTAAATAATTAACTTACAAACTGGTCATTATAAGTTATTAAATATACTTAGTATTATTAAGTTCTTTATTTGAAGCACAATTCTTCAAGAAAGGTAACTTACCAAAATATGTTGGTGCTTCACTGAACTAAAATTTAAACCTAAAACATCTCAAGATTAAATGGACCAGGGCTTGACATAACCTGGGAGGTTGATAGCTCCGTGTCAGAGCATTGCTTATGATTTTCGGACAGATCAGGCCTTAATTTAACATTCTTCACGAAAAAGTTGTCAATCGTTCTCTTTTCATCTTCTCTCATCATACGTGGCGATCTGGGAAAACCCAACACATGGTGCAAATTTGCATATTACAGTTTTTGATACCATATTCAACCCCTTTCCAAATCAGTTTATATTTTGCTCAAACCTTGTGTATGTAACAAAAGTTATGGCTGAGGTCTGCTGAAGCGCTATGATTTTCAGGAACGGAATTTGGAGAAAAACGGATTTAAAGTTTTTAAAGATTTAAAAAGCACAACAGTCCAGTATCACAAGTAAAAGTCACTTTACAGTAGTAAAATACTTACTCTAATAACAATTTAATAAAAAAAAACATTTCCTAGTGTTGAAGTCTAAAAAATACTGTCACTGGTAAAAAAATCAGCCAATGACAGATAATTTTCGGCGACCTCTGATACACACACGTACAGGAATATCTGGACCACGGCCAGAGGGGGGTCCGCCCTTCACTATCTCTGATTGGTTTAGATCACGATATGGGCCTAATGTGTGTCTGTTGTTGAACCACAGGGAGACATTCAGACTCGTAGATACTTTTTTTTCTCCCTCGAACGGCTGGTTGCACCGGTGCGATTTTTTTTTTTTTTTTATTGGTCACACTCTAGAGCCCTGTTAGATGGGCAACTTATACATCAAAGACACAAAAAACACGTATTCGTGCCATATGACCCCTTTAACACACTTACCAAAAAAAAGGGTTTTTGCTCGCCCTGTTAAAATTCATCAAAGAAGTGACTTAACTCAAAATCATGCGTTGTTAATAAATGTGTTAGGGTAATTTTGTGTCAACTCAGCCAGAGGTTTAATATTTTAATATTTTTGAATGTGATTTATGAGTGATGCTTTTTTGCTTTAAATTGCGCACTTGTGATAAGTGCAGGAAAGAGCGAGCAGAGAGCAGTGCACTCTCCCTGTCTCCAAACTTAAGTGTGTTTTCGACTTCATTTGGTGTTTTTACGCTGCGCAGCGCTGAATGAAGTCGAACATGTCGGTTTCTGACCACTACACATATTATTCAAAAGCAAATGACACGATGATAAAAGCTCAGAAGAAGAATATGTTTACACAAATTACTTGTGAATTGTGCTAAAAAAAACATGTAGCCCTTTCTTCCTTGACGACTGTTCCTCACATGCAGCTGACATAAAGGACAAATCCTAGTGTTTTTGTGTTCACTTCTTTCTTTTGTGACACCCTAACAGCTGTGTCCGCTAATTCTCAGTCATTAACAGATTTGTTCATATGTATACCATGTATACCACTGACGGAAAAATCGGAAGGCTGCCGTCATTTTGACGTATTACAATGTGGGCAGTTTTGAATTCCCTTTTTGTTGAGTTGGTAGCACGTGATCGCAAGCGACCAGAGGTACCCCTGCCCTGTGAAGTAGGGACACGAAGGGACGTGTACGTTTCCCATTCATTACTCATAAACGCCTAGTCCATTCAGGAAAACCCACGCGGGGACAGCAGAGACTCGCGGTGCGGAGCCAGGTGCGTGTATAAACAAGGCGACTATGACGGCCCGATACCGTCTAATTTGTTTCGTCATAGTTTCAAAAGGAACAGAAAAACTTTGTTTAGTGGCATTGTTTCTGGATCTTATTCTGCAAAGGATGCATCGGTCACTCAATCAGATCCCCGCGTCACGTGCTATCATACACACACAGGCGCGCACAAACCAGTGGTGCTGTGTTTACATACTTTTTTCCTTCAGAGAGCGATAGAGACTTGCATAATTTTGGATAAACCTTAACTTCAGTGAGTGGAAAAATGTCTCTCTGTGTCTTCTCCGTTAACTAAGTTACTTGTAAGTGAATGAATGATTACAAAACAGTGTGTACAAGCACCTGTCATTGTTACTGACTTGACATATGAACATAAACATTTGTCTGTAATTATTATTTTATGTCTGACAACAGAAACATTAAATATGTAAACGACTTCGGCTTTATTGGGTATTAAAAACATTAAGTTCAGAGAACGCATGTACATCGTGATGACGTTACAAACATGCTAATTAGCATGTAATATCACCTTGCACCATAGTGACTGGTAAAAATAGATAATACGACCTAATGACATGGTCTGAGTTTTCTGCAAACAGAGTTTGTAATGCACGTGACTCTGGCTTTTCTTTGCACCAGAGAGTTTATAATGTAAACTCCGGTGAGTATAATGTAAACTCGCACCTGCGTTTTATGGAAGCTTTTTTTTTTTTTGAAATGCAATACGCAAAATGGCAATGCAGTATGTAAAATGACAATGCAATTGTGTATTTAAAAAAATACATTTTAAATAACATATGTGCAACATTAAGTGCAATAAAAAGTAAAATTAAAATTAAATTATATAAATTACATTTGTCAGTTCCTACACCAGTTTTAACATGTTATTTAAATGGATATTTTTAACGCTCTTTTAGTTGCAAAATTAAAATATATTCCCCGGATTGATTCAATATTTTTAAAATAGTCAAGCAAATCTGTAGCAAAATGAAAATTCAAATGTTATTTTCCCTAAATGCATTAACATTAACAGGTTGAACATTTGGGATTGCATTTTCATTTACACACACAATGTGGATTTGAAAATGCATTTCGAGCTGGCCACGCCCCCTCCCCGATACAGTGTCATTGCGTGAAGGCAGAGCGGTGTTTTGTCATCGTTCTATGCTTATGTGACATGAACATTAAAAAGTTAAGGAGAAAAAATGTTTTACTGAAATTCTCTTTATTTTACTTGACTTATTTTATTATCTTTAAGCAAAAAACTACTTGTACAAATTCCTAGTGTATTGAAACAATTTGAAGGTTTACACTGGCAGCTCACAGCAGTTTTTGGTTTACTGTTCATCAACATGCCAGTAAAATAAGCTTCTTCAAGAGGTTTGCACATCAGTCTTTTAAAATAACGTAATTCAAAACTTTTGCTGTAACGGAAGTAAACGTGCGGTGCAAACACCAGCGCTCAATGGCAAAGGCCAAGTATAATAAACTCAGCAAAAAAAAGAAACGTCCTCTGACTTTCAACTGTTTTTACTTTCAGTAAACTTAATATGTGTAAATATTTGTATGAACACTAAAAGAGTCAACACCATAAGACATAAACTAAAAATGTTTCACAGACATGTGACTAACAGAAATAGAATAATGTGTCCCTGAATGAAGGTAGGCTCAAAATCAAAAGTACCAGTCAGTATCTGGTGTGGCCACCAGCTGCTTGAAGTACTGCAGTGCATCTCCTCCTCATGGACTGGACCAGATTTGTCAGTTCTTGCTGTGAGATGTTACCCCACTCTTCCACCAAGGCACTTGCAAGTTCCTGGACATTTCTGGGGGGAATGGCCCTAGCCCTCACTCTGCGATCCAACAGGTCCCAGACGTGCTCAATGGGATTGAGATCCGGGCTCTTCGCTGGCCATGGCAGAACACTGACATTGCTGTCATGCATAAACTCACGCACAGAACGAGCAGTATGGCTGGTGGCATTGTCCTGCTGGAGGATCATGTCCGGATGAGCATGCATAAAGGGTACCACATGAGGGAGGAGGATGTCTTCCCTGTACCGCAAGGCATTGAGATTGCCTGCAATGACAACAAGCTCAGTCCGATGGTGATGTGATATACCGCCCCAGACCATGACGGACCCCCCACCTCCAAATCGATCCAGGGTACAGGCCTCGGTGTAACGCTCATTCCTTCGACGATAAACACGAATCCGTCCATCACCCCTGGTGAGACAAAACCGTGACTCATCAGTGAAGAGCACTTTTTGCCACTCCTGTCTGGTCCAGCGAAGGTGGGTTTGTGCCCATAGGCGGCGTTGTTGCTGGTGATGTCTGGTAAGGACATGCCTTACAACAGGCCTACAAGCCCTCAGTCCAGCCTCTCTCAGCCTATTGCGGACAGTCTGAGCACTGATGCAGGGATTGTGTGTTCCTGGTGTGACTCGGGCAGTTGTTGTGGCCATCCTGTACCTGTCACGAAGGTGTGATATTCGGATGTACCGATCCTGTGCAGGTGTTGTTACACGTGGTCTTCCACTGCGAGGATGATCAGCTGTCCTTCCTGTCTCCCTGTAGCGCTGTCTTAGGCGTCTCACAGTGCGGACATGGCAATTTATTGCCCTAGCCACATCAGCAGTCCTCATGCCTCCCTGCAGCATGCCTAATGCACGTTCACGCAGATGAGCAGGGACCCTGGGCATCTTTCTTTGGGTGTTTTTCACAGTCGGTAGACAAGTCTCTTTAGTGTCCTGCGTTTTTAGAACTGTGACCTTAAATGCCTACTCTCTGTAAGCTGTTAAGGTCTTAACGACCATTCCACAGGTGCATGTTAATTAATTGATTATGGTTAATTGAACATGCATGGAAAACATTGTTTAAACCCTTTACATTGAAGATCTGTAAAGTTATTTGGATTTTTACAACATTATTGTTGAAATACACAGTCCTGAAAAAGGGACGTTTCTTTTTTTGCTGAGTTTATATTAAAAAAGGTGCGCCACTGCCATTGCACTAAATTGAAGGAAATCCAATGCTAAATAGCTGCCTGGAGGCGCTCTTGCTATGACGTAAATAGCTGTCCAAAAGGCCACCGAGTGGCATGACTTTCGCTAAACGGACTTTGGCATGGTGCTGTAGACGCACGGTCTTTCTGCATGTGCTGGGTGAGGGCAACGCGTACGTGCTGCTTTCGTATGCAGTGTATAAATACATTCTTGATGTGCCAAATTCGGTCATTGTCACTTATGACAATGGGCATACAATAAAGCCAGCCTGCGTCTGTTCGTCAGCATTATAAAATCAACAGCACATTGCTTCTCGTGTTGCAGGCAGCCTCGCTTCACCGCTCGACCACCACTCGCTATTATATTACTCGTGTGGGGATGTGTTTATCTATCTCAGCGCACAGACATACAGACAAAAACTGACAGAGCCAGTTCACAGTGTAATTAATGTATTGTACCGTGGAGGTCGTACCGATATTATATTGCGAATTGTGGCATCCCTAATTTGAAAAAAGATGACAATAGGAGTAGACTGTTAAATTTTGATGTTCTGTTCTGTTGTTAGTGTTCTAACACAACAAAAAAGTTAAAGTCAAAATGTTTTTGAAATGCATGACTAAAAATGAATGGAAAAAAATGCGACCACTCCAACTTTTTTGCTTTGTGCAAATTATGGGACTGATTTCTGTCTTAATGTAAACAAATGCTTCTCTGCAGTGTTTCTTTTTATTTATAGCAAAATGTGAACATACACATACAGACAACTTTTATAAACGACATCGGCAATACTAAAAAGCACATAAATTGCACCAAAAATTATGTATATCTCGACTATTCAACATTTAATTCTGACGTCTCCAATCATTTTACAGGGGAATATTTCTTGCATAACTACAGTTCCTGCATCGTTACAGTTAATACTTAATACCTGCAACATACTATTGCACAGTATTCCGCACCATTTTATAGAAAAAACCTATTGAAATTGTTTTAAAATATACACAGTAAATTTGCCAGGGCCTCCAGCTGGTCTAGTGCCAGTAGGCCTGTGCATAATTCTGTGCTTGCCTGTACCATAATAATATTGATTATGTGCAATTCAAATATGTGAGAAATGTTACTGTATTTTTAAAAGAGAAATGAAAAGCTTTACCAACAAGCATATCGGTTGAGAAATGTAGTCCACAGGATGCGATGTATACCAATGGAAATATAACAACATGAGGTTAAAATACATTAAAGAATCCTTGTTACATTTTTATTGAAGACCATACAGTGTATTAATGATTACATTAATCTTATTAAACACATAGGGTTAAAGGGTGTGAGGACCTTTAGTCTAAGTGGTTCTACATGTTTAACTATTTGCTTAAAATAGATTACTTAAATTTATAAATTGTTACTTGCTCTTCAATCCTATTTACAATAGCAGCACATGTTTTAAGGTTATGTCATTTAAAAACTTTACAGACGCTCACAAGAGCTGCCCGTTTTAAATTTAGGCCTGTGTGTGTAAATATATTTAGTGTAAACTGAATTGTATTCAAAACAATAATAGATAAAATATTTTGAGTTACTGTAACTTCTTTCTTGCTTTTAAGTTGTAATGTTAGTTAAACATACAACTATTTATGTAAGCTCTTGTCCATTAATATTAGCACATAAAAATAGTAGATTTTAAAAAGTACAAATTTACGTTAGATTAACAATTAATAAGTAATATAAAAAATATCTGATTTTCTAATCTTCAATTCTAGTTCTATTTAACTATTTTAAAAAAAACTATTTAAAAATCTGAAATGTTAGGGCCTTCATTTTAATGCATTTTTTCCCTGTATTGAATATTGTTATTTTTCAAGGTATCATATCGAAGTTATAAATTCCAGTATCTTGACTCTTGTTTTCTAGGTATCAAATGGTCCTTTGAAGAAGCCATGGGAAGCTGTTTTAGCTGTCCAGATAAAGAATCAATCCCTGATATTCACCAAAGTAAATTTAAGGTCAGTATGGATTGATACATATGTTTCTGCTGGGATGTGTGAGAAGAGGTTTGACTGGGTTTTGCATATTTATTTGGTTTGATGAGTTTTTATTATTATTTGTTTCATTATGATTATAAATGTTAATTTTTTGATAGTGAAATAATTTTATGTAGCATTCATAGGGGTTCTGATTTCCAGTAGAGGTGGTGGTGACATTTGTAAGACACAAAACTCTACATATCAACGCTGTCGGACCTCCTATGTCCAAATTTGGTCAATTTCATTTTTTTTCACAAATCGATGCTATTGGTCATTCCCCATGTGGGTCTGTTATTTTTACAAATTATTAACCAATCTAACGTGTTTAAAAATAGCTTGAGAGCAAATCTCTTACTCCATTGGACACTTCAACTGTCTGAGAAGTCTCGTAACTCCACCTCTTCTTCACTCCGCGGGAGCCTCTCGGCATTACGTCTCCTGAGTGAAAGTCGCAACGAATCCTCGTCGAGCAACACATATCAGTTATTGATGTATTTTAAATATCTACTTATTACTAGGCTTATTATACATGTGCATTGAAGTTTTAAAATGTATCTAATATAATACTTGAATTGAATTAAATGTTTTGGATACCACCATTAAATTATAGTTTTTATTGTTATTTTGCTGACTTTAAGTTCAGCTGTAAGGCCTCATTTCAGACTATGGCACTGTGCATGTAAAATACAAAATATAATAGCAAGGTTTTTATTTATTGGAGAAAAAAGGGCTGTCTACTGGCCAAGTAAGCCTATCTTTGGATCACTCTGTCTGTTTTTTAGACAATAACTAGTGAAATTAGTTAGGTTAGATACACTTGTAGGCCTGTTTTGATAAAAATCGATAGCTGTAATGCTTCGGTGCAGAAGGAAGCCCGTGAGCCACGAAGGTAAATTTGCGAGCAGATTAGGCTAATTTCCGCCTATTAGACAGCCTGGTCAGCTCATCGTTTTTTGAATTGCATCACTTACAGTTCTTAAACCTTCAAAATAGAGTTTAGGAAGATGTATGTAACCACAGTCGTTAGCTTTTGGTTAACTATTGAAGCCTTTTCACTTGTCAAGAGGCTCAACGCGACCGCCGACTTTATTTGCGTGCAGATTAATTTCCGCCTATTAGACAACCTAGTCAGTTCATCGTTTTATTTTGGTATTGCATCACTCATAGCTCTAACGTTTAAAATAGAGTTTATGAAGATGTATGTAACCACAATCATTAGCTTTCACTAGCTCTTAAAGCCTCGTCTCTTGTCAAAAGGCTTAACGCGACCCCAGACTTTGATCAACACTGCTGGCAGTGACGTCTGTGTCCGTACCATTCTTATCAATGACAGCGTAATCTCGTATCCCCCTGCTCCCAAGTCATAAACCTTGTATCTCTGATTAAACATGGTTTGGGGGAAATTTTGTGTTAATGTTGGTACACGACAGTATATGATAGCAATATAAGGTATTATACCAACTTTAACGATACAATGTTTAATAACTAAAAAAATATGCAGTTTTTTTTATTTAAAAAGGTTTTGGAGATGCGAGGATTCTGCCCGACAGCGACGATATACAGTAACACAATCACGTTTATTTGCTTAGCAGACACTTTTATCTAAAATCACTTTAAAAAATGGTATATAAAGTCAGCACACCAAAGCTCCAAAAATGATTTTAATTAATACATTTTTTTTTTTTTTGGAGCTTTGGTGTGCCGACTTTATATACAATTCTTTATCAGTTTTTTTGGTTAAGCACCCACTTGAGGTTGATGTTCATACTTTTGTCTTCTTTTTATCTAAAATTAATTGGGTTTGTGATGAGATGGGGTATAGGTTTGTTTATTTGGGATTTAGTTGAGGAGTTTGTGCTGGTTTTATTGAGTTTGGTGTGGTTTTCTGAGACTTTATGCGGCGATGCACAGATCGATTGGCGCAGCTGCAAAAGAATGGCTGCGAAGTATGGCTGTCAAAGTTGCTATAAAACTAAATTCAAATTTAGTACTTAAATTAAAATAATATTGAAATTCTATTTAAATTCTAAAGGCATACTTTACATTCGACTAAAAAAGTACAGTATTGACTCCTAACCAGTGTTGGGTGTAACTAGTTACTAAGTAACTAGTTACTGTAATTAAATTACTTTTCCTTTGAAAAAGTAAAGTAAGGGATTACTCTGTTTTCCTGTAATTTAATTACAGTTACTTCTGATGTAATTAAACTAAATACTTTGTGTAATATTTGTGTGTGCAAACATGGAATTGACATCAAAATTCAAAGTCTAACTTTAAAATCCATGCTTTAATGTATTATTCTCACATTTGTAATAATTTGGTCAGTTAATAATACTACTTTATGTAGTTTTATATTATTGATTTGAATGAATTAAAAGAGCCGTTTCATGTCTATCCTTGAATCACTTAACTAATCAAGATTGATATAGGATATAGAAAGTAATTAGTAATAAGTAATTAAATACTTTTTGGAGAGAGTAATTTGTACAGTAATCTAATTACACTGTTGAATATGTAACTAGTAACTAGTAATTAATTACTTTTTCAGAGTAACTTACCCAACACTGCTCCTAACCCCACTAGAGGGCGCATCACAATGCGCAAATATGAATAAAATCATCTAAATAAAAATAAAATAAAAAAGACTTTAAACAAACGTTTATGAATAAATCCACAGACTGGGGTGGAGGGTCCATTCCTCTAAAGGGACGTTGCTCCGAGATAGCATATCTGCTCCCTGGTTCAGTCTGCCCGGCACATGAGTTGCCCTTAGTGAGCGCAGATTGCACTGGGCACATTCCAAGAGGCGAAGTAACAGGTAAAAAAGGCGTCTTGAGGAGAGGCCTCCCTGGTGATTTATGTAGGACACCACTGTCATGCTGTCCGATCGGACTAAGATGTGGCGGTCCCGTAAGACTGGCAGGAAGTAGCGAAGGGGCAGCCATACTGCCTGCAGTTCCACGTAGTTTATGTGAAGTCCCTTTTTCCTGTATCGTCCAGTGGCCGAAGGCCGGTGTGCCATCGCACAGAGTCCCCCAAACCGTGTTGGATGCGTCTGTCGTGACCACCTTTCGTCTGCATGTGGTGCCCAGGGGCACACCCTGCTCCAACCAAAGAGGATCCTTCCATGGTGCTAGAGCGGTTACACAGACTTGATCCACCCAGATGCGTAGGCGTCCGAGACGCCAAGCGTGTGGCGGAACTCTTGGTTTCAGCCAGTACTGCAGCGGACGCATCCGAAGAATGCCCAACTGCAGTACTTAAGACGCGGAGGCCATGAGACCCAGCATCTTCTGAAACGCCTTGAGGGGGCGTGACACTTCCGGTGTCAAAGAGGCCGCAAGCTGCTGAATGGCCAGGGCACGGTCTGGCGCTTTTCTGGCCGGAACGATATTCGTTGGCTGGGGGACAGAGCACTCTTGGCAAGGTTGATCCTGAGCCCCAGGCATTCTAGATGGCTGAGAGGGAGGGACCTGTGGGACCTTAGCTCTACCTCTGACTGTGCTAGAACAAGCCAGTCGTCGAGGTAGTTCAGAATGCGGATTCCCGTCTGCCTGAGAGGGGATAGAACCATCCATGCACTTCATGAGGAGCTAGAGACAGTCCAAATGGAAGGACCATGTATTGATATGCAACCCCTTTCTAGGCAAATCTCAAGAATCGTCTGTGATGGGGAGCTATCTGGATGTGGAAGTACGCGTCTTCCAGATCCAAGGAGAAGAACCAGTCCCCTGGGCATATTTGCGAGAGGATCTGTTTCAGTGATCATTCTGAAACGCCGTTTCATGAGGGTGCGGTTCAAAAGTCTGAGGTCGAGGTTGGAGACCACCATCCTTCTTTGGCACTAGAAAATAGAGGCTATAGAAGCCTGACTCGGCCTGGGGGAACCGTCTCTATGGCTCCTTTTCGCAGTAAGTTCATCACCTCTGTGCGCAGGATGTGAGGTCTGCGCCCTGCACTCGGGTGGGAAGCACCCCGTGAAACACGTGGGCCTGCGAGCGAATTTGAGTGTATAGCCTCTTGCTATTATCCCCAGAGTCCAATACGATACACTGAGGATGGCGTGCCAGGCCTCGGCCCGTGTGACAAAGGGGTTGAATGTTTTTGCGGGGGCAAACCGCCTTGCGGGGGTTTGATTCCCGTGGTAAGATTACTCTTTTGTGTTTTATTATATTTCCGCTAAAACAGCGGGTTGCAGAGCGGGCGCGCTAGAACAGGCCCACTTTTACAACATGACATAAAAACACAGTTTTTTGGTTGCACCCGGGATGGAACGGAGTGCTTTGGCTTAGGCTGGGTACACAAGGGCTTGGAGCCTGGTCGTTTGGGCAGGAAGTGTTTCATGGCCTGCGAAGACTTCTGCGCAGCCCTGAAACGTTCCACAAAGCTCTCCACCGCGGGTCCGAAGAGGCCCGTGGGAGAGATCGGAGCATCAAGGAGGGAACCCTGTCAGCTTCCATCATCTCCGTGAGCGTCAGCCTTTAATGGCGCTCGAGCACCACGAGACTGGCTTTGGATCTGTCTGTCGCCTTCTGCCTTGGTGGCGTGCTCAGAGGGGTGGGCTACTTCCGCCGTCCATCCAATGGGAGTGGGCAGACACAGGTTTGCGGCCACAGACTCATAGAGGGGAGGCAGCCTCTCGTAACCTTTTTCCTCTGCGCCATCAATCGTGGTGAGAGCGGAGGAAGAAGAGGGTCGTAGACAGGCCGAATAGGGGGCGTGCCATGACGTGGTAAGTTCCTTGTTAACTTCTGGAAAGAATGGTGACGTCCGCTGACGAGGGGCTTGAATGCGCCCCGGCAGGAACCACTCATCCAGGCGGCGGCGGTGAGTGGGTTCTTCCGGAGAAGACCACTCCACGCACAGCCTTGGCGAGTACCGGAAAGAGCTCGGCGTCTACACCTGGCTTGGTCTCGCTGTGCTATGTAGACAGCAAAGGGGCGGGGTCAATGATGAGCCTGGCAGCTCCTCCGTGTCTGAAGCCGCTAACAACATGCTGTCGTTTTACCCAGGAAAAAAGCGGGAGGGCGCGAGGAACGGATTCGCTTTCTGAAAAGAAAGCATTCCGTGAGCACAGAGAACCCCCAAGCACAAGACGCACTCGCCATGGCTATCAGCAGCATGCAGGAATCCCAGCACGAGTGACAGATACGGAGCGGCATTTGAAACAACACAGCAGGAAATTTGCTCCAGAAAGTTTGCTCTTCTAGAGTCGGCGGGGAATAGACCGGCGCTGCTTACCTGCGCTGGAGAAACAGCGAGGCTGCTGAGCAGGAGTCCAATCCGCTGCAAAGCCTTTTCGACAGCGAAGCAATCAGTCTCGAGTAGCGAAGATAGAGTCGTCGCTGAAGGAGAAGAGAGGACCCTATGGCGATGTGTCTGCTTATATAGCCATAAGCCCCGCCCATTATAGGTCCGTGCAGCTTTGCTTCCATTGGCTCAAAGTTTTACTTTGCACGCACCAATGGCCATGCAGTATTCAATGCGTTATTATAAAGCTTCAGTCATCTGAGAATTTTTTTTTTCCTATAGCGTCCTG
Source organism: Triplophysa siluroides (assembly GCA_006030095.1). NCBI lineage: Eukaryota > Metazoa > Chordata > Actinopteri > Cypriniformes > Nemacheilidae > Triplophysa > Triplophysa siluroides. The sequence goes on along the minus strand of VCII01000030.1, from coordinate 175,863 downwards.
CTACGCAGTACGAGTGAAGTATCGATAGGGAACTGATGTAATAAAAGTTTGTTCAAGTGCATCAGATATAGAAAAAACAAACCTTTAGATTTATTTAGCAAACGTTTGAGGCATTTAATATTTTGCCTGATGACAAACACTCTACCACAGAAACATCATGTTTATGTTTACACAAAACAGCAGACTGTAATTTTTATACTATCCAATAAGGCCTGATTCACATTTTGCGTCTAAAACCGTGCGGAAAACGCAAGCTGCAATACGTTCTCCTTTTTTTCCAAAGCGCCTGGACTTTGCGCTCTCCTGGCCTCTGTCGTCGCTAAGCAACCATGGGCCACGATAGCCATTGAGACAAGGAGGTATAAACAAAGGCTATAAGGATAATATGCTACTAGATTTAGTTATGCTGGGATCATCTGTGTCTCCATTTTCATTGAGCTTGTCTATATTGGCTGGTTGGTTCTTGTCACATGACCTGCGGTGCGCTTGCGCCTTTGAAAAAAAGTTGTGATTTTTTTCATCTCGTTGCGGCGCCTGACAAAAAGAGCGTGTCACCGCGTCGACCCCTATTTGCTGCTGCGTGTCTACATCTCTGACGGAGGAAATCGGAAGCATAAAAAGACGAGCAGGCAGAATATACGACGAGAGAGGACCGGGCCCGTACATGTGTTTAAGTTTATATTTATGTTTTTGTGGCCGGCAGTCGACCGTGAGGTGGCGGCCGGCCCTTTTACTTCCGTGTTTTGTTTGTTTATTTTGATTAGTTTGTTTTAATGTTCGCCAGTTCCCGCCTCCTTCCTTTCTTCTACGAACTGTATTGCACAATTTAACCCGAGTGCTTGTCTAACGTTAAAACTATAGTTATTTCAATTAGGTAAAATGACATTCAACACGACTACTTGTTTTTAAAATCCAAAATAGAAAAAAATCTACCTATATATGTGATTATCTGATTCAGTTCTTTACTAACACGAGAAATGTGATGATACATTTAAATCTTTAGAGAATAATTAATTTATAAAAAATTATTTTACAATTCAGAAAATAAAGCAATGTTAGTTTTATGAACAGGAACAGGAACAGACAAGAATAAAGTTAGGCCTGTGATCTTAGACTTTTGTGAGATGACGAGTACAAAAGAGAAAAGGGTAAATTAAGTGACATTTGTTTAGTTTTGTATTTAATTTATTATTTCTTCTACTTTTCAGAGTTGTTTAGGTGAGAGAAAACCCTGTATGTAGCTTTGAGAACTGCATTTAGGGAAATTTGGGGAAATTGTAATGTTCAATAATTTGTGTTATGAAAATTTCATTTGTTATTATAAAAAAATGTGCATTGAAGAAAAGTGTAAATATGGTTTTATATACTGTCAATTATAGGTTGAGGATAGAAAATTGGAATCGGCAGGTTTCACTTATAATAAAATCGGAAACCGGAATCAGCCAAGAAAATTGCAATCGGTGCATCTCTAAAAAATATATTACTTATCTTCTGACAAGTAATGTTTGTACTCGGACAAGTGATTGACAAATTTACTTGTCCGATGGACGACCACATGACAATGCTTAATGTCAACCCCTGCTTTTACGATTAGTGATTTAAAAAAAAAACAGCTCGGGAATCCGGGGACTTTTGCACTTGTGCGTTAGGGCGCCACCTGCTGGGCGCCAAAACTAGCTGTTGTAGTTATGTTATTGTGTTTGTGTTATCCAAGAATAAAACCTTTAATTAGTGAGAAAATATTTCACAAGCATGCAACTCTCATTGCATGAATTCTCTTACTGATTTGTGGATGTGCAAAACTCGACTTTCAACGCACGTCTTTTGGTGCAGTTGTGTGAATGTGTTTTGCACCATATTTACTGCAGCAATGCAGGGCTCTAGACTAATTTTTCCCACTGGTCGCACTGGTGCGACCCACTTTCTCATCAGGTCGCACCAACTTACAATTAGGTCGCACCCTTCATAATGACCTTGCATAATGACCTCAGTTGATGAATCGTTCTGTTAATTTGTCACTCTGTCTTTTAAAATAGTTGGATATTGAATGCTTCATATTTGTGCTTCAACACTTGCGAGCCCAATAAATCTAAAATAAATGCAAAGAAACTTTGTATTTGTTATTTTATACAGTTTTATATTCAAGTGATATATATATTGGCTATGAAATGATCTGACACAAATATAACCTGTCACTCTTCATAATCCTCCTTTATTGCCCTCTTTGCAAAAAGCTGTAATTTTGCCACTGACTTTTTTTTAACACATAAAATTTAATTAAATTAGCTAGCTCAAATCTCAAAAGTAACTCAGAACTAAATTATTATATATGTACTTTATTACTACACATTGTCATAAATAAACTTTAAATACTAAATCTTGGTCTAGATGGTCTAAGCACGCTTGTGTTCTGAGGTGTTTTGAGTGACTGATTTGATGGGTTTACACAGTGAGTCTCGTGAGTTCAGTGTTTGACATATGTTGTTTCAACAAAATGAATCGGTTCAAATTAGTCATTACGTCGCGAATCGGACATTAGCGGACATTGACGTGCTTGTTTGTTTTTTACAGCTGTTAGGACATCGCAAAAGATAGAAGTTAACAAGGATAAAACTTAATTGTATAGGAGTTTTTCCTTTATGTCGGCTGCATATGCGGAGCACTTGTCATGGAAGAAAAGGCAACGTGTTTTAATTTGAGCACATTCACACCCAGGCCAGCTGTCATTCAGGTAAAAATATTCAGAAAATGCGGCACGTGAAACATTGATTCTGACTTCCGACCTTGCTTTTGATTAACGTGTGAAGAAGAGAGACAGTTCAGAAACCGATGTGTTCAACTTCATTAATCGCTGCGGAGAGCGATCGGAATATGACATCAATGTTCCATGAGAGCATTTCAGAACCATATGGAGCACTCTGTCCCGTAGTGCTGTTATGACGTTCGGTCTGTGCAACACCGAATGAAGCGAAACACACTTTAGTTTGTACACAGAGAGCTGTCTGCTCGCTCTTTCCTGCAATTATCGCAAGCGCATCATTCACCACTCATAAATCACATTAAATGTTAAATAAATCTTTGTTTTTGTTTTTTTGTTTTACTCATTAGCACCAAACGACCCTTTAAAATTTTTCCTCGTACATTATAGAAAAGCATTTTGGTCGCAGTCTAGAGCCCTGCAATGGTAGCAAAAAATGTCAGTTCACCAGTATCTTAGTTTGTGATTTGTAGATTGTATTTTTGCACTTGCACTGTTGTGTTGTGTTTGCTGCAGAGAAAAAAAACTACAAGTTTGCAACTTCAAATTTACTGATACAGATGTGTGGCCAACCTCTAAAACAACAAATTCCACGCTCACAGACGCTCAGTTGTTTTGCACCAAAAATAACTTCATAGGTGTGGTTTAATTACACAGCGTCCATAGGAAACAATGGCGTTCTTCACTCAGTCGCTTCAAGATAACGGTCAACGACGTGAGTCAAATGATACAAACACTACGTCAAACGATCCAAACACTACGTTAAACATTGACCACCAAAAAGGAGAAGCGCTTCAGGCTGTCCATTTCAAGCTACATTCACAAATATGAAAATCTTAGCGCAATGAGACCAGAAGTGGCTAGGCTGGCTGGGATTTTAGCAGAAGCACCTCATCGCCCTGTATGCATATACCTTATTGGATGTGGGTTTTTTAAAAGGGTTTGGTTTGATGTCTTTAGGTGGTGAACGTGGATGATGATGGGAATGAGCTGGGAGCAGGAATCATGGAGCTGACAGAGGACGAGCTGGTCCTACGCACACGGAAATGTGAGGCTGTGAAGTGGCCTTACCTTTGCCTGCGTCGCTATGGCTATGATTCAAACCTATTTTCCTTTGAGAGTGGCCGTCGCTGCCAGACTGGTCAAGGTAAATGTTTATTACAACATATTTCTATGCTGGTCGATTAAAAATCTCACGGTTTTCTGTAATAAATGACGATTAATCACACCTAGTATAAAAATGTGTAATCATACATATACTTAAACATAAAAACAACATAAACACAGTAATTTTAAATATGTGCTTGTTTGATGGCATCTATTTACTTTGTACTCTGAACCAATAAAATAGTTATAGCCATTCAACATTACAGTCTAATTGTCAAAATGTCACTGTACGATAATACTTCAATATAAAGTCCACGTTACGATATTTTTTGCAATATTTAAAATGACAAATGATGACTTGGAAATGTGCCATAAGCATCTTCTTTTCTTTATCCTCTAATCATAACTGGTGCTTAAATATATGAGTTATAGTATGAGATGGGTCAAATAACCTAAAAATCCCTTTTATAAAATAAAAGAATTGCACCAGATGCACCTTGACAAAGTTAACACCTATTCTTTTTTCTAAGGGTTTGTTCATATATGCCATGTTTGGTTCGATTAAAACGAACTCTGGTGCAATTGCTCTGTTAATGCGGTTTATTTGTGTCAGTGTGAACGCTGCCACCCAAACCCTGGTGCACACCAAACAAGCGGACAGAGGCCGCTGAAAAAATGGGTCTCGGTCCATTTTCAAACGAACTCTGTCGCGGTTCGATTGAAATGTGAACGCAACACGGACCAAATGCAACGAATCGAACCAAAACAGGAAGTGATAACAATATACGACCCGACAAATCAAGTGATGTGGTAATATAAAAGGAGTGATCATTTGATATGTGCCCGCGCATGTAACGGAGGAATTCCTGCCACTGTTTTGACTGCTTTAAACACTTCATTAGGTCTTTGCGAGTTACCGGCTTGCTAAAAATACCCTCATATGCGCAGGCATACACTAAACATGTATAACCCATGCAGCACTGTGCACACAGCATTGTTTTGGGATGTCCGGTAAGTTATATAAATATAATATATATATATATAATATAAATGATAAAAGCTGTCCAATCACGTTCGATATCTTTGGTTCGATGTTAAAATGCGAGTGTGAACGCTAAGCGAACCATGATTTTTTTTCTTTTTTTTGGTCCGGACCAAAAGTACCAAACGAACTGAACTACAAGTATGAACACGCCCTAACATTCTCTATGTTTGGCCCGGAAGACCTATCATTTCATACAGTCATGTGACCACGATCATTTTGAGACAATTTTGCTATTGCGATAACACGATATTAATAATATTGTTACAGTACATCCCTACTCATGACTTTTCCATTTTGGCCTTATTTTTGATAAATAATGATACTGTGTAATTTGTCATGTAGTGTTGTTCATCTGAGGTTGTATTATTTACCTGATTTTAAGGCCTGCCATTGACTAGATGATTTATGTCCTGCTACAGAAAAGCATAAAATTCAGTAGCGTGTCCTGTCAAACTTTATTTTACAGTGCCCATGTAACAGTGTAATTATATATTTAAGTACTAAATAATAAAAATGAACTAGATTTACTTACTTTAGGGTTAGGATTAGGGTTCGGTAGTTACATGTAATTTTGCATAATTTATAGGGCTGTGCAAAAATATAGATACAGCAAAATATCGCAATATTTTGTTTCATGATAGTGTATTGATAGTCCAACCTCTACTATCGATATTTTTTTTTTAATCACGTTTAACATAATATACAGTTCATATGGCCAAGCAGGAGTGAGCATGGCGCTCTAGCTTTTAGAGCCGACATGTTGGTGCGATTCATTTTAAGATGCGCACCGCGTCTTTAGAGCGCACATGAAACGCGCATTCGACCCATCTTGTTCGCACGTACTATGTGACTCGTGACCCACAGTTTGGAAACCTCTGTTCTAGAGGTCCATGCATGTCAGGGCCAGTCTTTAAACCTATTTTTAGACCATATGCACATCAATAAGTTTTATTTAAAAACTGAGTTTTTAAATGTATACGCAAGTAAGGTGTACAATCGCTTTGGAACCTGATGTTTACAGCGTTTTTTTACCTTAAAACGTGTATACACATTGCATTAGATCGAAAACAAACGATAATATTTGTTTTAGCCGTGTCATATGACCCCTTAAAAATTTAAATAAAATAAAAACACTGACCAAACACAAATCTAAGGATTTATTATTATTATTATAATTATATATTAATATAGATTATATAGGTGGGATGTCCTTACTTAAATTATCACATGACTGTATATGGTTTCTATTTAAAATCACTACTGCCATGATATTTCATTAGTTTTGTGAGAATGACCTAGCTATCTGTACAGTTATTAATGTGAGACTATTAACTTTGAACCCAATGCTTTCAAAAGGATGAACTTGAGTTTTGCATGCTTGTTCAGGTAAGGTTGTCTGCTTGCTGTGATGTCAACACTTTGATGCACCACTGCCGCCCCTTATGTTATAATTAAATTCTAATATTTCCTTCATTGTCTAATCAGATAAATGGCACAATTCGGATGTGCTGTTATTTTGTCAATCGTTAGGTGTGTTTTTGCCAGTATACATAATTTTTGGTCCACCGGGGTTTGTAACACTTTTTGTTTACTGTCTGTAGGGATCTTTGCCTTCAAGTGTTCACGCGCTGAAGAGATCTTCAACATGCTGCAGGACATCATGCATAATAACAGCATCAGTGTTGTAGAGGAACCTGTGTTTGAGCCCATCCTCGCACAAGCTGAATCAGACCTTCCCGTAACACCACACACTCCTACCAGTATGTTAGCACTCGATCTTCAAATTGAAATAAATACAAATGTGTATAAACAATTTATCAAGAAGAGAGTGACATGCTTCAAGATCCTTGCTTTTGTTTTAATGTTTATGCATTTTAACTTAAACCAAAAGTATTTTTTTAACAGCTTGATGACAAGAACAGGTGACTTTTTTTGTTTGAAACACTGTAGTACCACATGTTGGTATGTCAGGGCGCAGCCCGATGGCCGGGGCATGGGAGATCCTCGGGCCAGTTGAGAGAACTGTCACTTGCCAGATCGGGCCAGTGCTGTATCGTCATGGGAAATTATCATTTGTACGTTTTTAGGACTTGCCTATTTAAATATTTCCAAGAAGATGCAAAAGAGGACTGTATTTGGTTCTCACGTGCTGTTAGAGATACGCGCGCGGCCGAAATGCAGCATCAGACAACGCGCAAAATACTGAATTGTGTTCTCTTTCGCGTCTTCTTACCATTCATCAGACATATCGACACAAAATTATACCAAAATGCTAATATTGCCAATTATCCAATTATCCTTAAAAGAGTAATCAATTATGTCTTACGCGTGTGTTACATTATATAAGATCCATGCATCTCTGAAAGGGGCAGCAGTTTTGTTTATCAGACAACAAAGAACGAAGACAAAAAACACTAACTTCTCTTCACTGATTAAATTTTAACTGGTTAAATCAATATTATATTGAATACAGTGAAGACTATAAGTATACCTGATAACCACTATTATTAGAACAACCTAAAACATAATAATTATTTTATTACTTACTGATTAGTTGTCTTCAAAGATTTTTGAAATTTTGAGTTATAGGCTAATAGTTTGTATGGTATCATACCCTTATTTATAAAAAATTACATGGGTAAAAAAACAACAAACAAATAACTAGATTTTATTGAATACTTTTTTGTGGTGGGGCCAGTAAAAATTTGAATCTCTTATCCGACCGGGCCAGTAGAAAAAATCCTTAGCATTGAGCCCTGAATGTGCATGAATTAATGATATCTAGATATATGGAGGTTATGCATAATGAAATAGGATGTTGTGAGTTCATGTACAATATAGTTGTTGCTGTGTGAAATCTTTACGTTTCCTGGTATTTATAGAGTGGCACACAGTATCTGTAAAACCTTTTAGAACACTTGAGTGAAATGTTTCTCATTATCTTAAATAAAGGTTTGATCTGAAGGTGTATGCTTAAATGTCTTTTATTATAAAGTGATATTTTTAAATGGATACCTTTTACTGAATAATGAAATAAGAGCACAAGGAAATTACTTCAATTTTTTTAAGTATCTCGGGGGTAAGACCCCAAGAAACCGTTTGATAAAATGTCAAGGGAACATTTCTGCAAATTCTTGGGAAAAGGGGAGTACACTGAAGATGCTAAAATATAACGCGTTGCAACATAATTGCAACATAGTTCCTTTTGTTTTATTCCAGTTTTGATAAGATTATTGTGTATAAATGTTCTAAAACTTTTGACTGGTACTGTATGTATGATTTATTTTGTCTTTTTTTCTGCTTCAGCTCCTGGAAACATACTCCCTACCATACCCAATGGCAGCTTAAGGTATCCCTCTCTGGGGGATGTGTCCTCTCACCCGTCTAGTCGGCATCCATCTGTTGGAAGCACATGCCCGCCCTCACTGGGCGAGGAGTCCACACACCCTCTTTTAGTTGCAGAAGAGGCTGTAAGAGTAAGTGAACATGAACTGAAATATTAAAACATCTGTAACTGGATCTGAATGTTGATATCTAATCATTTTAAGTGATAATTGTTTTTTCTTGTGCACAATTAGCATAGTAAATGATGCTTGAGAGTATGATTGTTAATGTGTGCACATTGTGTTTATGCTATAGGGATGCTGTTTAGTTGATTTTAACTATTGAACAAAAATATGACAGAAATGCCTGTATATCATATATTGACAAGCAGGCTATATTTTGCAAGTAAAATTGGCCGGCTGTAATCTTTTGTTTTGCATTTAGCAGATGCTTTTATTCATTGTCAGTTATATATGACACATGCCTGTTTGATCCGTGTCATGTTTTAATATGTGATATTTCATAAATTATGCTTCTGATCAGAAAATTATCATTATAGGGATACTTCACCCAAAAATGAAGATCACTTACTCACCTTCAAGTTGTTCCAAATCTGTATAAAATTATTTGTCCTGATGAACACAGAGAAAGATATTAGGAAAAATGCATATAACCAAACATATCTTAAACTCCCATTGTAGGAAAAATTACAGCAAACAGTTCTGGGGCACTTTTGACTACCATTGTATTTTTTCCTTATATGGTAGTCAATGGGGGGCTAAATCTGTCTGGTTATAAGCATTCTTCCAAATATCTTTATACAGATTTGGAACAACTTGAAGGTGAGTAAGTGATGACAGAATTTTCATTTTTGGGTGAAGTATCCCTTTAAGCACCATAGCTCGAATCAGAAGTGCATTTACACAATAGTTGCTAAAGCATGTTTTATGCTATGTCTTATCAGGGGCACACCTATGTAAACACAACCGGGCTACTTGAGCAGCACAGCCCAAGTCTTTCTGATGTTCCTCTGGACACAAGTGTTTCATTACATAATGGAGAGGATGCGCTCCCTCAGGAGGCACCGGAACCTGGGCCTCGAGTGCAGCTGGAGCCTGAATGTGTTCGGTTTGTGTTGGGCCCAACTCCTGTGCAGAGGCAGAGGCAGAGAGAGGCATCAGTGTCAGGACAGCAGTGTGCTGGTGCAGACAGCAGGCTGAGCAGTTCATCCCAAAACTTTGTTGTCAGTATTTCACAACATAAGAATGAAGGCAACACAGATGCGGTTGAAAGCAGTAGGACGCATGAGGACACATCCGCAGCTTCAGATAAACTCAACTGTTCATCGGCCTCAGCTCTCTCACGCCGTAGAGGTCGACCACCCCCACTTACTCCGGATGCCAATGTCAATAACTCAGCCCAGCGGAGAACAGCATTATTGGACTACGAGAACCTCCCAGCCCTACCTCCTTTACGAGAGCACCCGAAGGGTGACTGTGATGATGAGGACAGTGATGTCCCCATAGAACTTAAATCACAGACTATCAACGGCTTCCACAACCACCGGCAGTACAGCCCCGACCCAACGCACTACTACATCAACACAGAGAATGTGACGGCCCCACTCAGCGGTAACAAGTTGGAGTCGGCCCGCTGGCGGGACCGCTCTACCACAACCTTCTTTAACTTTGATTTCCGCCGACCGTGCCTAGAGTCCCACAGACTGAACTACATCGAGGTCGAGACTGAGACGGAGAACTCTAGCAACCCTCAGACCCCCACTTCACCGCTTCCTCAGACCCCCACCCGCAGGACAGAGCTGTATGCAGTCATTGATGTAGAGCGCACGGCTGCCATGTCCAGCCTGCAGAAAGCGTTACCCCGCTATGACGGTACCTCCAGGAAAACACGCCATAACAGTGTTGACCTGCCCATGTAACCTGGAACTGCCTGAAGACACTTCAGTGTTTCTGAATTTGATTTCTTTTTTAAAGCAGTTATGAATCTTGTTGTTTTTTTGTAACTCATGGAGATTACCTGTAGCTAAAATGGTGTCTCTCTGTCTCATGTTCGCTTGAGAAGTTAACAGAGGAGCTTGTCATATACCATCGTTTTATTCCTATGGTAATATACTACTACTTTTCTTACACTTGTTTTCCAATGCCTGTTTGTCTTTATTATGTTAATAACACGTTGGACAGCATTCCAAAAGATAATTCAGTGAGGCACACATCAGTATTACTGATCAAATGGTGTTGTTTATTCATTCCTTTTCTGCTAATTTCTCTAGTTGTTTTGAAATTCACATTTAGAGACGTCACACACTACATTTACATCTTTAAGTTGCAAAGTAGTAGATTTAACTACTTGGCACAATAAAAGTCTGTTTTGTGATATTCATATTTTTAGTTCAGATGCTGTACACCATATGCATGCATTACATACATACACACATACAGTACAGTAAAAGGTTTCAAATATCGTTTCTCCACAAGCACCCGGTATAAACAGCTTTATCTGAATATGACCAGTACTGAACTTATTGGTGTCCATATAACATTGAGTATTATGCTAGATTTAAGCTTTGTTAAGAGGACTAACTTTACAAAGGATTTCAACATTCAGACACCATTGTGTATCAGTACTATTGTTAATAATAATCACAATAAACAATCATTTCCCCCAAGTAATATAATTCATTAGTCTGTAATAACAATTGTGGATATTTAGATTTCTTTGCATTAAACAAGAATTTAACTGACGGGCAATAAGAGTTGTGTGTAGTCATGTGCAGTTTGAACCTCAATTCTTGAACCTAAAGTCAATGTACTTGGGTAATGTACTATGTATGATTGCCATTCTGCATATATTTACTCAATGATCTATAACATACAGAACATTTACAAAGCACAAGAGATATGAAAAATATAAATATTTGTCATTATCTTTTGTACTGGGTAAATGTTTAGTTTAAGCACATTCTCACAACACAAGGTCATTATGGGATATATGTGAAACATCCACAAAGCTAAGATAACGAGATCATCACAATATATAAAATTATAAAAGATAAACAATACAACGATATTACAACATTAAAGATTGTGACAAATTTAAGGCAATGTAATTATGAATATTTAGACACATTTACACATTCTAAAGACATTATTGAACAACTGAATGTCTGAGTGGAGAATAGGAAATCATTTTTGCTCGGCGAGTAGACCTTACATTTTATTCTGAGATGGGATCCATACTACACGGTAAGGCCCCTTATTCTAGGAATGTACGTGTCTTTATTTACAATCGGTCTCATCAGATTGACTAGAATCTAGAGTTTGATATAACCAGATATTGCTCTTCTGCTTGACAAGTATGAATTCAATAAGGAGAATAAATGAGAACATCTGAAAATACACTTGTGAAAAAAACTAACAAACAGTATTTTTAAGCTTTTCTATTTCATGCACAAAATGCTAGAAATGCTGAGCACAACTATGCTCATTTTTGAGGAGAAATAAGAGTCGCAGTCAGGTTTGAATCATGTCGTATTAGAAGAAGTGCCACAAGGCTCTGGACTTCATGGCAGAATAGCTGGACTCAAGCCTCTCCTCAGTGAAGACACATGAAAATTCACTTGTAATTTGCAAAAACTTCAGACTGCCAGAAACAAGCTTCTCTGGTCTGATGAATCTTCGTTTCAAGCATCATATCTGAAGGGAAACCAGTCACTTGCTCATCCTCTGCACAATACCATCCCAACAATAAAATGTGTTGGAAGCAGCATCATGCTGTGGGGTTTTATAGACAACTCTGTCAATTTCCTTGAGTGGCCCAGCCGGTGTTTGGGCTTGAACCCAACTGAACATCTGTTTTATTGATACTCTTGTTAAGAGCAGCTCAACCTAAAGTAAGTTTTTGTTTTGTTCAGGAGTTTACATTTATAGACACACTGTTAGACTTTGCACGCAATGATGCCGTTTCGGGGAGGGGGCGTGGCCAGCTCTAAATGCATTTTCAAGTCCACATTGAATTTTGCAACACCCAACGCGCTGTGTGTAAATGAAATTGCAATCCCAAATGTTCAACCTGTAAATGTTAATGCATTTAGGGAAAATAACATTTGAATTTTGCTACAGTTTATCTTGACTATCTTAAATATATATAATCAATCCGCGGAATGCATTTTAATTTTGCAACTTAAAAATAAGAGCATAAAAATATAATTGTAAATAATATAAAACTAGTGTAGGAACTGACAAATGTAATTTATATCATTTAATTTTTATTTTCATTTTGCACTTAAATACACAATTGCATTGTCATTTTACATACTGCATTGCCATTTTGCGTATTGCATTTCAAATTGAAAATAGCGACCAATACACTGTAAAAAATGTTCCATAGTTTTATGGAAAAATACCTGCAGCTGTGGTCTCCAGTAAAATTCCGTAAAAAATACAGGAAAAGCCCGTAAACAGCTGTGCAGTTTAAAACTTCTGGGCAAAAACTTCAAGCGGTGTATGAACTTAATACATTTGAGTATTTTATATTAAGAGCATTTCTTTATATAAAAGAAAAACATGGACCTAATGCATAAAAGTGAAAACATTACATTTACTTATTTTATTTCTTTGCAATTCATCATTAAAAAATATCAAAGTCAATTTTAAACAAATCAACATCCAATATTACATCAGTACCTCATTGCCTGACCTTGACCTAAACACAGACTCCACTCTCAGCATAGTGGTGACCCACAAAACATTTAATGTCAGAAAATTTAAATTCCGTAGTTTTTTACAGGAAAATACCTGCAGCTGTGGTTGCCAGTAAGCTACCGTAAATAACAGGAACATCCTGTTTTATTCGTCCTATCAATTCACAGTGGAAAACATGAGCCACACCCAACATTCATCTTGGAAATATATCAGAATACTGAAGATGATTACCACTTTTGCTTCACAGGGACTTCAGCATAACATCCATGACTTGATGTTTTATTGTTGTGTAAAGTCACCTTTATTGTGATGAGCTTACATTGGAGGTCCACACTTACTGAATCCAATATAAACAGTTTTTGAACAGTTAAAATGTCTGCCATTAACCTTTGACTCAGACATCAAGAATTAGTGTATGAATCTCAACAGTGGTAACCAACAAATTAACCGCTTACTGCCGCAATGCATGCTGGGAGTCATGGATGAGTGTTGTACTTTGATGGTACCCAGAATGCATTGCGTTTATCTTAAGAGTTTTTTTTTGGTTGACACCACTGTTGAGACGAACAGGTTTATTCTTGATGTCTGCCAGTTCACTTTTTTATGTGCACGATGTGTAGTTAAAGACCTTAAGAATATAATTTAATTTCATACAGTAAAATAAATGGGGATAACAAAACCAATTTAAATCAGTTCCTAAACTTTAAAACAGGCAATGACACTCCAAACAAAATATGACATTAAATCAATGTTGCTTAGTTTTTTTCCACTTGTTTCTATTTTGACAAAAACATGTTATAAAAAGCTAAGGGTCAAGATCCCAACTAAAGCAAACACTCATCACCATAATGGTGACTCAACAAAAACCATCAACATGTAACCTTGTTATTTCTCAATAGGAACTTTTGTAGACATACAACATAAATAAAGTGACTGTGGTGTCTGTAAGTTAAGGTGGTTATAGTGTTTGTGGAGTTGTTAATTTCACGGTCATTTTTTACAGTGTATACCAGGTTGCCATCATTGCCAATCATCTGTTTGACTGCTGTAATTGCCCTTTGTAACTGTTTCTCTTAAATAGAAATTACTTGCAATATCTGAGAGGCTTTACTTTTTGGGTTTGCAGCCAAAAATTGTGTATTTTGATGTCTGCAACCAACAGGATAGTATGGTGTTTTTTCTATTATAGTATTAAGTTTTTATACATTTAAGTTAGGTTTAGGTTACATACACTTCTCTCATAGCAAAAGGCTGTGAGCCTCATGGGTCAAAGGTTATGGGCCTCATAAACTAAGCACCTAGCAGTACCAGTAGGAGCCAAGCAGTACTGTAGGCACCGAGGAGTGCCATATCTGTTCAGCATCACACCTTGTAGCATACACACTTTTGTAAACATTAGTTGGTGCAAGGAACGAACAAAGACACAAAAGTCGTATATATGGGGGTCATCGTGTCAAAACGATTGATGGTGACCTTTGACCTATGCCCGGGGGGTTGGGAGGTGGGTAAATTAGTTCCAGAACACCCACGTGGTGAAGCCCCGCCCCCATTGCATTGACCTTTGACCGTATCCTCCCACATCGCGTTGACCTTTGATCTTTGACCGTATCCTCCAACTTAGCGTTGAACTTTTGACCGTATCCTCCCCTATTGTAGGGATATCCCATTTGCGCGAATAAAAATATGTAATTTAAAGGAGACGATGATGTCGTTGTTAATATGCGATCGCAGTTTATTTAAACACCGTTTAAAAATAATAAAGCATTCATTATATATATATACATATGTAAAAACAGAGCTGTGATAAAAACTTACGCGTTACAGAGAGCGACTTGTGATTCGTTGTGACATCGATCTGTGACATCCGACTCGTGTTTCAACTTTGTTTTCGTCCGGTTGTGTGACAGCATCGGCCGTTTTAATGCTCCAAGAGTTGTTTTACATCGAAAGCGTGAAATTGTCCAGGATGTGACTGGGGTTTTTAGCAGCTGTTCGGACGAAGACACAGCGAAGCATTGTTTACCGCTGGTCATCAGTAGATCGCACGAGGCAGATGCGCGACAAATGGACCTTTGGGGAAATCTCTGTGCTCATTCTCTAGTCCATTTGTCACGCATCTGCCTCGTGTTTGTGCAACATGCACCACGTCTCTTTTTTCACATGCATACATAAACAGGGGGGCCAACTTTGTGAAATAAAAGCGGGAAAATAGTGAGGGTAAAATACACAGACATCGACATGGCCTGCACGAGCGACACTCCTCAAACACCACCAAGAGAATGGGACAATGATCTATTCGAAGAGCATCTGACTCTGAAAAAAACACAAGGGTATATCGGTCTGACAAAGTTTCTTCACGAAAATAAGAACAATGTGACGGACGAGATTTTGATGGAGAGTAACAGAGTGACAGGTTACGTATTTAACAAAGAGTCTCGAGTTGTTACCCTCTACAACGCTGACAAAAAAGACGATTATGTACCCGGACAAGACTCCTGCGTGGTGTTCCTTGACAAGGACTGGACGTTGTTTTACAACTACGTCTGGAAGGATTTAAACGACAGTCGCGAAGAACCTCTGTACATCGCCGAGTGGGACTCGGTGACACCCAACGGTCGCTACCGAGTGGTCGGCGACCATACTAAAAAGAACCCCCATGACTGCGTTTACTTTTTCTTCTGCAAAGACAACACAAAGCTTCGTGATCGCACCGGGGCTATTCTGCATGACGAGCATCATGAACTGTACGAGATGCAATTTTTGTTCAAATGGTCTGACCTTTATGCCCTCAAGACCCTTTTTTCCAACATCGATGTCCAGATGGTGTGATATGCGCAACGGTTATTCCATAGTTGTTCCAGCTGTTCCACCCCGAGAAGTGTGCGTGCAGCCAGTGGGGCGTGGCACCGTCCCCGCCCATTTACTACAGCCATTATAAAAATCAGTAGACAGAACCTCTCCTAGCAGCAATGTCTCAAGACTACGCTTCAGAAAACATCAGCGACAATTCTCTCCTCACCATTCCTGATGCTTACGATGACAACGCGGTCCACCACATACAGACAGCAGGATCGTCCGGGTCCCTAATGGAAGTGGGTGATACTCCGGCCGATGTCACCGACAGATTCTTCACGGACCTCTGCTACAATATCATTAAAGGCGTGGTCACTGTGATACTACAGCACATCGTCAAGCTCAAGGAGGAGTGTCTAGGGTGCGAAATAGATCACCCTAGTCAGATGCAGCATTCCTGTCTGTTTGAGCCGACGGCGTACTATTTTGCA
Organism: Triplophysa siluroides; assembly: GCA_006030095.1. Classification (NCBI taxonomy): domain Eukaryota; kingdom Metazoa; phylum Chordata; class Actinopteri; order Cypriniformes; family Nemacheilidae; genus Triplophysa; species Triplophysa siluroides. The sequence continues at coordinate 159,624 of VCII01000030.1, read as the reverse complement.
ACGCACTTTTTAGAGTTTAGACGCAAGCTGTTTAAAAACAAGCTTTACGACCTCGTCGCATTCTCTCTACAGCACGGTGGGTTTAAGGCAGAGCCTCGCGCAATACAAGGAGCTGTGTGTGCTATTTACTACGAACTGAAAGACGAGCCATACATCGTGGCAAAACTAGAAGAAACCCATCAGAGTCTTCTTAATAACAACGACAAACTTTTCAGCGACGTTGTCAATACCTGGTATACCCAAACAGATGGAAGCAAAGACCTCGGTGCCTCCTGGCATGCCGCCTGTTCTGTCAACTCGTACACAGACAAAGCCCAAACCGGACAAGATGGGGAGCTTCTGCACCGGCAAAAAAAACCATCGCACCCATATTTAAACAACATTACAAAGGACAGATGGTGGACCTGATACGCAAGTTAATCAATGCATCTTGCGATTTAGAAAACGATTGCCCTGCGGAACGTTACAGAGCTGTGTGTGTCGCTGATAAAAAAAAACGAGAAACAAGTCGTCGGTAAAATTGTGGAAACTCTGGTCGACTACATACTCGACAAGAACATCATGTCCTGCGTATATTTTCTATACTCGCTGGATGATATATAAGGTTTTATCAGACTTTTTCCTCATGTTTTGTTATTTGTGTGTGTGCGCAAAATCATGTAATCATTGTTTAATCTTACCTTTTGGACTTGCTATATAACAATTGTTGTATCATCAATATATATTTTTATTGTACACATGTTTATTCTCTTCTATACCCCTGTAACTATTATTATTTTTAAATAAAATCTTAAACGATCGCATTTTGATATTCATTCTTTTATGGAGAGAGGAAACGCTAACATGGCAGAGCTCATGAAGGAAGCTTATTACACTACGTCCAACCCGGGATGCCATTCTAAAGGACGCAGGTGTCCGTCTGAGCGAACAACAGGTTTCGGAATGGCTGTCGGGCGAGGACGCTTGCACGAAATAGAGTTGTAGTGTACGGTATAGATACTCAGTTCCAGGCGGATCTTGTCGACATGTCTGCTTATTCTGCGGAAAAAGATAATCTTAATTTTTTGCTAACATGCATAGATGTATTTAGCAAGTACACGTGGATGCGCGTGCTAAAGAATAAGAGCGGACCCGAGGTTACTAAAGCCTTTGAATCTATACTCGACGAAGGACGATCACCGCGCAATTTACCGACAGATTTGGGGAGGGAATTCTTTAACAGACATTTTCAAGATTTAATGAAAAAGCACGATATTAATCATTTTGCTACTGCAACCGATTTGAAAGCGAGCATCGTTTAACGTTTTAACAGAACGTTAAAAAGCCGCATGTGGAGGTTTTTAACGGCCACTAATTTGCGGCGATACATAGATGTTTTACAAGACATCACGCAGGGTTACAACAGCAGTTTTTTTACCGGAGTATTAGAATTCGACCGATCGACGTGTGCCAAGAAAATGAGGCTTCGGTGTTTCAAAACCTGTACGGAGACACAAACAATGAGGTGCGATCGTTTAAATTTAAAGTGGGGGATGTTATGAGGATTTCAAAAGTGAGAGGGGTGTTCGCCAAAGGTTACGTGCAGAACTACACGGAAAAAAAAAATACTGTAGCGGTCTGCATACCGCGACAGCCGGCGGTTTACAGACTGTCCGATTATGACAGAGAGATCATCTACAGTGTTTTTTACGAAGAAGAGCTACAAAAAATTATCGTGAGCAAAGACAAAACGTTTAAAGTGGAAAAGATTTTAGGACAGAAAAAACAGGGGCGAAATAATAAAATGGGTGGGATGGCCCTCGAAATTTAATAGCTACTTAGACAAAAAGCTTGGTGGACTTGCAAGCGCCTTAAAACTCTCCTAGTATAATTTGCGTCGTCATTCGAGACAGCGACTAACATGGATGACGAGGGATTCTACGTTACACTCCCATGCAACCTCATCTAGCCGATATCCACGCGTGATTCTATATGATATATGTTTACACAGACATTATCGAATACCAAACGGTGGGGGACTCCTATGTCCCGCTTTTGAGATGTGTTCATGTTTCGGGTAAAGATAAGGAATCAATTACGATACGTTATGAGAAGCCTCATTATGGCGGTCAACAAGTCTGTCATCACAGACATCGACGTGATATTAAAGGACGATCAAAACTGTGAAATACCATTTTCTCACGGAAAAGTCATTGTAAAACTGCACTTTAAACCGGCGAAACAATCCGCTCTCTGAAAACTGACGTCGACATACAATTGAAGGACATCCGCAACCTCGTCATTTCTCCAGGAAAAAGTTATCGTCGAGACAATCAGCTCATTGAAAAATGAATTATTATAATCACCACTCGATGAATACGAATGATTATGTTGGCTACCGTAATCAGGCCGGTGGAGGAATGCCCCGGATATGCAGGAGGGGCTGTTATGTACGGTCTCGGACTAGGAGGTCTTTTCAGAGGTCTGTTCAGAATGGTAGTGCCGCTGCTAAAAAAAGGGTTCAGCATCGCTAAGCCGCACCTGAAAACGGCTGCTAAAAACATTGTGTCAGATGTCGTCACGAGCGCCCTGACAAGAGCCCATAACGATAAGACTCAAGACGGATCTGGTCTGATGGTCATGGCACGTAAACGAATGACTAAATCTCGGGGGGGTGAGGAGACATGGTTATTCGATGAAGAAAACAAATAGCGGCCACAAGAAACGCTCAGTATCGCAAAGAATGTGTAAGAAACCTGTTAAGCAAAGCAAGTCGGCTAAGAGAGCCGTAAAGACCATATTCTAACATGGTGTTACTGCACAGCATGTCCGGGGAATGTATCAAGTCCGAGCTGGATTTATTTTCAGTTCCACCGACATAGACGGTTCTCGAGAAAAACACATATTTAGAAGTGCCACCTTTATCCGCTATATCAGACTCTGCGCCATTGGAGTTTTTTTATCGCAGGGACCGGAGAAGATTACTTGGACTTAAATAACACGTTACTATTCAACCAGACGTGTTCAGGATTTTAGGTCAGACGTCTGCGGACAACACTGTGTGTTCTTTCTCTACCAATTAGCCAGGGGCCTGTGCTATAACGACGTGATGAAGATGTATAGCAACGATTATAATAAAAATTATAGAATGGTGTCGCTCTTTGTGAGAAAATTACGAATGAACGGATCTAATGAAAAATCGTCTCCGTGCATTCAGTGTGTGCAGACCTGTAATTCTTTTGGATGTGTATTTGAGTAATAAAGACTCAAGTTTATATGTGTTTTTATTATTATTGTGAGTTTCCAACAGGTACACGATCAACGTCAAAATTCTAGCCATGACTTTCTATCGATAGAGGGTGAATCAAATGATATTTTTGAAACGGCAGATCGCGGCGTCTATGTGCGAAAATGTTTTACTAGCTTTTTTAGAACGAGTAAGATTGTATGACGTTCCCCCTAAGCACAAACTCGCCCGTCGAGTTCCACATAGACAAACCTTTATCTTTAGACATTCTTTCTAATATGTAGCGAGTATTTTTGACGCTTCTCGAAGGCATGTTCTTCAGCACTTCGGCGACCACCCCGTCCGTCAAAGGCTCGACGCTTTCATTGTTAGCGATCTTCCCGTCTTTATGAACATCAGCAGAGGGTTGCAGTAGCGGAAGTGTTAAATTGTTACTCTCTCGATCCCCTTGCTTAACAAGCACTAAATACCTTGTCAGGATATTCGAGTAGAGTTTAGCTTTCTCATACTGATCCATATTAGTCCTCAGTAAAATTTCCCTTATGGAAGTGTCCAGATCGTTTTCGACGATATGTCGAATGTCCTCGCGAGTGTTTTCAGTTTTCATCCTGTCCAACTGGTGACGCGGTACCAGATACATTTTGTCAGCGTGCTCCATTCTCAGCACCGTTTAGAAGCTATTATGCTGGTAATAAAAGGCACCGCCACGCTCAGGAGCGGTAAAAGAAATCCACCCTTCTGGTTGATAATGCGTTTCTTGGCTGATATGCCGATTTTTTTTATCGGAGACCAATTAAATTTCTGCTTTTCTCCTTTTCAGCTTGCGATGGTCTTTGGCGCTGACTGGAATCGTTCCATATAAGATGTTAAGAGCTACTTCGCAGAGTGTTAGAATCAGTTTGTTGGAAGCAGATTGTAAAATAAGACGTCGCTCTTTAGGGGTGGCTTTATGTAGCAGCTTCAGCTTACAAAGCCTCGCTGACATGACGGATGATTAGAGTCTTCTTTTTTTCGGGAGATAAACCACTTGGCGATCGGAATGCAACCCTGTTCTGAGACGATATTGTTCGGGAGTTTTTGGTTTATAGTCTATCAATAAATATCCAAAAGGCAGACTGGTCGCATCGTGATAACACTCCATGAAGTACTTTGCATTTCCGGGGTACATTTGACGTCCTAGCACGGACACCTGATTGGATTAAACAAAATCAAATAATTGGTATTTAAGCTAATGGTTCTGCTAGATTTCCCTTGAACAAATAGATTCTGGACGATTTAAACGGCGCTGAGATTACGATGATGTTCATACTGTGTAAAAACCTTTTGAATTTCCTTGTTCGTATTGGCTTCTTGCATCATATCATCGAATATCAGAAGACATGTCTTATCAACAGGCAGTAAATGATCGTCATTCAGACTCTGTGGTATTTCTTCGACAAATTTAATATTGTACAATTTAAGCAGTTCATCATACAGTGGTTGCCAACAATCATACAGAAAAACAATGCGTTCAACCTCTTTAAACACATTAGAAGCATTTTCCAACAAAAGTTTTACAAAATAAGACTTTCCTGAGTTGGAAGGTCCACTGATCACGCAAGAAAACGGATGCTGAAGTCTGAAATCAAAATCAGAAGCTTCCCTCATACCTCTGTGGTCAGTAGCCATACGGGACCGTGGTGAAATCGGACAAACGTCTCCGTTTATCGTACACCACCTTGAACCTTTTAATGACTGACTTGTTATGCAACGTGAGATGCTTTTTATCCCTCACTTACCAAGGCCGTAATAATGTTCGATCGGATCGAAATCATTGAAATTGAAAATATCGGATAGGATTTCCTGGCCTGACAGAAGGGGTACATGCTGGTAAAATCCAAATAGCTTTTTTTTTCCTTTGGCGGTTTTGTGGTAGAGTTTATAAGCATTCGTTCGCCCACCATCCCTAGGCTTCAGTCTCTCGGGTGCCGAATAAGCGCTCATAAATTCTATCGTGGAGGGAACGATCCGCTTCATTTCACACCATTCGCACTCCCACATCACTTCGGTTTTTAACCCGTACGCATTCTTGAGAATGTCGACCTTTTCATCAAACTGTCTGTTGAGTACCCCGTATGGAACGTGTGACAATGGATGGGTCTGATGCCCCTCAAAACACTTTAAACATCTGTGAAACATAGAATCACTGAATTCTAGCGCGTATTTAAAACCATCCTGTTCGTAGTAGCCATCTAAAAAGTAATTCCCTACGGACACTTTGCCGTAGTTCACGCCGTGGTGTATGACCACGTTACGAGTCTTTTTGAGATACTCGAGCCATTCGTTCGAAATATTGGAGTAGGTCTTGCTCTTTTGAACGTACGCGTTATGCGTCAGAGCTAACGTGTCTCTTTCGAGATAATGAGCTTTAAAGACTCCCATACAGCAACTAGCTAGCGTGGTAAAGCTGACCGGGTCAAGCTCAGTACACTCCATGAATGACAGGCGGTATTTCAAGCACGCTTCGCGTAATAAGACAATGTCGTTAACGCCGTAATCACGCAACTCTTTCCCGAAATCAAAGATTTTATCGGACACGGTGGCGTACCACTCGTCAAACTTATCTTGGTTTTTGTCGGTCATGTTATCGTAACCGTAGAACTTCTTATCAGGGTAGGGTCCAATGTAGGACTCGTTTTCACGTCTGTTGAAATGATGAGGAAAGTACCCCTTTTCCGTAGCGGTCAAGTTTAGCACGGCAGGGATCTTAGACAATGCCATCGGTATGAATGAGTAGCTGTCGATATAACGTTGGGCATACGCGCTGTCGTACATGTAGATTAATTTGCACCCCTGCATGATGATGTCCATCGTGAGCCCTGCTTTGACAAAAATATTCAAGAATGAGAAAATAATCAAATTTGGACGCGTAATCGGCAATAAAGGTGTGTTCTTCGAATCGTGGTTGTCTGAAACAATCGATTTGCAACACAACACTGTGGGGCCCTTCAGCGACAAACGGTTCTCTATGTTTAAAGGTGATTGCGCATACAAAGTTAGCACGTGTTTTCCGTTTTCGTAACGAGTTTTCAAAATCATAGAAAATATAGTTCTCGCTAGGAACCTTGGGCGCTCTAGGTTGAATAAAGCACTGATGCGAGCCCGTAACTACAAGATCTTCACCGCAATGTACGCAACGGATGGGCGCGCATTTGTGTTGTGCTCCAATGCTTTGTCCTGAAATTCCATAACGTCTGTTACACAGTTGACAATATTTTATCCTATCGCGCGAGGGCTTTTCTTCGCCGGGGGCAGGCTTCTTGTGCACTTTGTAGCAGTAGTCGGAATTGCAAAATCTCAGACAATCGGTACAATGTACTGTTCTTTTAGGGTGTTTGTGCCAGTCTGCGTCAAAACGCATGTACAATGATGATGTTTAACGTCGTAGCATCCTTTATAACAGTATGCAATGCGTAGTCGGTACCGATAAACGCCTTCAGATTAAGAATCGTATAAAAGTGAGTAAATAGAGGAATACGGTTTTCGAATGAGGTTCCCTCTGATTAGCAAATGTTTCTAACGATTTAAAGAATAACACAAGTTTGGTTCATTCCATTCCATTCCATTTTCTACCGCTTGTCCGAACTACCTCGGGTCACGGGGAGCCTGCGCCTATCTCAGGAGTCATCGGGCATCAAGGCAGGATACACCCTGGATGGAGTGCCAACCCATCGCAGGGCACACACACTCACTCATTCACTCACGCACTCACACCCTACGGACAATTTTTCCCAGAGATGCCAATCAACCTACCATGCATGTCTTTGGACCAGGGGAGGAAACCGGAGTACCCGGAGGAAACCCCCGAGGCACGGGGAGAACATGCAAACTCCACACACACAAGTCGGAAGCGGGAATCGAACCCCCAACCCTGGAGGTGTGAGGCGAACGTGCTAAGTTTGGTTCATATTCCAACTAATTGTATAAACTGTATAAAGTTGGTGGTTTGAAGAAAATAAAATAATATTATGTGTCATGACTTTGCCTTAGGTTCTGTGTGGAGAGAGACATATTATTGTTATCATGACATAATATGCGCTCTCTCAGTCTCGTCTTTGGCCCCGCCCCTCTTGTTCTCTCATTAGCTTCCCTTTAGCGTTTCATCCCCTACACCTGTTCCCTTGTTAATTATCCTTTGTCTGTCTCCCTATATAATATCCTCGTGTCTATTGTCCAGTGCTCGTTCAGATCCTGTGAGTATTTTCATGTTTGAGCCTGTTGGCATTACGAGCTTTATGGCTCTCCTGTTTTTGCTAAGTAGTTGATATCCTTAGGACAAACATCATGTTGACCTTGGGACAACATTTATATCAACCAATCAGATTTCAAGTTTAATCTTCCAACCAGGATAAGGTGCTTCTAGACCGTTGTTTTTCACTTATTATTTCCCTCTGATTTTAGGGGTAAGTTATGGTTAGGGTTTGATGTGGGTTTAGGTTTTATTTATAAAAATGTTGTCCTGAGGACATCAACCACTTGGCAAAATCAGGTCGAGCACCTGTTAGACCAGTGGTTTCCAACCTTTTTTCGAGCCCCTTCTACACAAGAAAATATTTTAGGCCCCCCTTCACTTTTAACAATATAATCACTCTTGTAATCTTGCAGCAAGGATGACAAAAATGTTGTTTTCAAACAAACAGTATGTCTATTACTATAACAAGATAGATTTAAGCATAAATAATAGCCTATTTATAATATTGAAAATACAACAAAAACATCAGTAGGCCTTTTGTCATTTAAAAATGTAAGCCTAGGAGTAGCCTATAACTTGGCCTTATTTGAAATGCAATAACAAAAATATCAGTATTCACACTGGTGTGTAGGGTGGAAAAAAGACTGAATATTGGCAATTTCAAAATGACTTCTGTCAGGCATCTCTAGTCATTTGTGAGGCTTTATCAATCAGTGTGAGGACTGCTGCTGGCATTGAGTAATACTTTTGTCAATGCGTAGAGAGATCTTTGACAGTACAAGATGCATATCATCCTCAAGGGTCAGTCTGGCCCTGTATTTGGTATAAAGGGCTGTCATGGTTGAAAACCCAGCTTCACAAAGATAGGTGGTGCTAAAGAGAATCAGCACCTTCATTGCAGCTGTGTGACAGACTGGGTGCTCTTCTGCCATTTCAGACCAGAATGATTCCAATTCCAATGGAACCTCACTGAAACGGGCTTTCAGGCTGGCATCAGAGGATATTTCTGTAAGCTCCTCCAGAATTCTTGAAATCAAAGTAGCTTTGATTCAATGTTCTCGGTGAAGGGGTTTCTGATCCACATAAAATCAGCTGCCTGCTCCTCAGGTAGAACTGGGAAATAACTATCAAATTTCTCCAGGACCTTTGACCGATGCACAGTTATTTGATGTTGAATGATTTTAAAATTCCAGTGTCTGTCTGCAGTAAATGCATGGGTGTGCTCAAACATGTCACTGATTCCGGAGGATACAGTGGTTTTCCACATCTGCAGTTTTCTTTTGAAAGCCTCTACTCATTCATGCTGCACCACAGTGTTTATGTTTGCACCTTGCATTGCTCTGTTAAGCTTGTTTATTTCACCGAAAATGTCTGAAAGGTAGCTGAGTTGAGCGAGCCATTTGTCATCGTCCAAAAATTGTGTTTTTGCAGTAAGTCACGGGCAGCACTATTGCCCCTTTACAGTAAGTGCCCCTTTACAGTAACTTAACTGTATATGTACCTTACAGTAATATGACTTTACTGCAACTTCTATTTACAATATAATATCTATACTGTAATGACTTTGTACAGTATAATACCCATACTGTGGAGTGCAATAAATGAGGAGACAAGAGGGTACAGTACCTTGGTGAATGATCAAAATCAAAAACAGCTACGCACATACTCAACCGGAACACAACAAACAAATAAACTCCTCCCTCCCTTAAGGGTACAGTACCTTGGTGAATGTCTCCATTATAACTTGTGGTTCGCCACAATACCACAATTTGGCTTCACAGTATTATAACTCTACAGTAACTTCACTGCAATTATAGTATTGTACAATGCACTCCTTCATAATAATTTCACAATAATTGTATTTCATATTATTTTACAATATGTCCCAATAGCAGTACTAAATCTCTATGCTAAGTTCACATGAATACTGTTACAATTTTACATGAATACTGTTAAAATAAGTGACATAAGTCCATGTACAACAGTAACTAATAATAATGTACTGAATACAAATATTACATTCATTAATAATGGCATTTTGAACAATTTGATACACCACTGCCTGATTTCAACTGATGAAATCTTAACAATATAACAGTGTCTGTAAGAATAATCTAACAATAGGTTGAACACTGTAAATGCAGCCAATATTTTGGTCAATATCTATTATAACAAAACACACCAGGCAGAAAGCTTACAAGGTCCATTCTAGGCTTGTCTCTGTTCTGGCGTTGAACTGGCACCGGTTCATTGCTGGACAGATTATCTAAAGAGAAACAAAAAGAAAATGTGTGAGAAATGGTCATGGATTTTCTCTCATATACACTGTGGATGAACAGGCAGGCTAACAATTTATGCAATAGCCTAAAATACAGCAATCAAATTATTATATTATTTTCTTCAAACCAACAACTTTATACAGTTTATACATTTAGTTGGAATATGAACCAAACTTGTGTTATTCTTTAAATCAGACAAAACATAGCACATTTTCTTTCTGTTAATATTTTTTACCATTTCACACAAATAACCTAATAAACATAATTATGTGTGCAAGTCTCACAGGAATGGTGTTATTTTAGTTGGTGCCGCGCTGGTTCCCTCGATCGAGAGCCAATGGGTCAAATAAACATTTGAAAGGATCATAGACATTTTAAAGATTGCAAAAAAATAAGATCTGTGATTAACAAAGGTTTGACGACACGTATTTGTTTTATTTGACAATAAAAATTAAAACAAGCAATTTCATGGACTATGCTCCATTCAGCTTAAACACTCCCAAGAAACTCCAGGACACGGTCTGGTTCATTTCCATAAAGTGTACTGAGAATATTGTGAAACTGCAATACAATACAAATGAGATATATATTGATATTAAATCCAAATACAAGTGAAAAAAACAGCACAGATTATCTACACGGCAGTAATATATAAACATTAAGCTAACTTAGCCACCGGCCACTCTACCGGGATGAAAATAGACACAACCCTAATGTTAAATTATAAGAAATACTCAGACGTTGCTTAGCAAAAAGGGGGAAAGAAAAGGCAATCGCTCGAGAAACGGATGACTGGGAGAACTCGCCTCTACTACGACTGCCTACCGTATAGCCCTAGACTTACTGATTCATGACGTGCGTCGTAACTACGTCATTAAAGTTACAAAATAAAATACCCTTTTTTTTCTCAAGCGACACAACACTCCCCGTTTGGGGTCCTTAAAGAGCCCACATTAATTAACGGAATCAGTTTTTGGAGAAAAAAGCAAAACCACTTCTGTAACGGGCCGAGACAAGGTCTTTCTGGTTCCAACCTTGACAATTACCACATTACAAACCATGGAAACTCCTGGAAAGGTTTTTGTGATGATGCCTTTAGGCCATTGATTTCTCCAACAACAAAGGTAGGGAGAGATTCCGCCAGGCCCAGATGGACGTCATATGCCTATCCCGAACAAGAGATTACGCCAGCTACAGCTGCGGACAGACAGACCATCCGAGCTCCATCTAAGGCAATTCCATTACCACCCAAGAGAAAGGTGACCATCTGACCATCCCAGCTCAGACCATCCCATCCCCAACCAAAAGCAAAGACGGACTACTTGTCATATTAATGCTAAAGTTACAATACTTGGTATTTAATGCTAAACTACATCACATGTCAGCAGTTCGAAGTTATAGCTGCATTCAGTGGCCCTGATTGGAGGTTGCTGGGTGGGTGTTTGTGGGGGTGGAGGGGCATGTTGGTTGTGGTTGGGGGGGATTTTATTTGTTGGGGCTGTGTGGGTCTGGTTGGTCTTGTTTTGTGGGCGATGTCATACAACAGAGGAATAAAGTTACTATATGCCATTACTATTTTCCCTGGTTGTTCCTCTGTTTTCTGGTGTCGATTGTGGAGTGGGACCTGCACGGTTTCGGCGAGTGGGACGTCCTGGGTTGCGGACGGTGGGCTCTCCCTCTTCCTCGTGGATGTTTGCTCGGTGGCTTTTGGTCGGGGTCACTGAGTGCAGCTATGACACGTCAAAGGGGATCTGGCCCTCCCGACTGAGCCTGGTTTCTCCCGAGTTTTTTTTTCTCCATTAATCAATCATTGGAGTTTGGGTTCCTCGCCACAGCAGGGCAGTGTTGGCTTGCTCATCGGGAGACTGCATTTATTTATTAGATATTATCTATTAGAATGATCTTGCTTGTTCTATAAACACCATGCATTGTGCTGTGTTTTACCATTGTGTTTTTATTATTTGCTCCTGTAAAGCTGCTTTGGAACAATGCACATTGTGAAAAGCGCTATATAAATAAACTTGAATTGAATAGACTCTTTCAGCTTCTGGGTGTAGCAGGCGCTCATCAAACTCTTTGATGAGGAGCTTGGTTATTGCGTTTTTGGGGTCCAGCACTATAGGGTGAATTTGATCTGGATCAGAGTTCGCTAACCTCCTTAGACGCCCCCAACCCTTATCACCTTGATCCGTAGGGTCCCACACTGGAGCAAGATTAGCTAATCGGCTATGCACAGGAACTGATTTGAGAGCCTGAAGGGCAGCAACTTCCTCTGGAAAGCTCTCAGCTTGACATTGCCTTAACAGAACAGCTTCTGCGTCTCTGTGTGTCATAGTTACGCTGTCTGATGAGGCCGTCCCTTGCCAAGTTTGACTCCACTAAATCCTGCCAGTTCTTGAATTGACTAAAATCAGGGAAGTTGGGCTTGGTTTCAACTGTCATCACAGAGTAGCAGGATAGGCCTTTTATTTCGGAGGCGGCTTCTGACTGTGTTTCAGGTTTCTTAGGCCAGTATTCTGGACCATGCTTCAAGAATGGTGGCCCGTGACTCAATCGACTGGGCTTGGTAAGATTTAGGAGTGTTGTACCTCTCGTTACGCCGTCGGATGGATTATCCTACGGATTAACATAGCTCCATGCCTTAGGGACTACCCATGATCTGGCCATTATGAAGGACATGTGCACACCACTGCTGGTTTGACTGCTAAATATGCCACTGCCCTATACGCCTTTTCAGAGGCATCACAGAACACATGGAGGGTACGGAGTTCTTCTGCTGCAGTGGTGGAGGCTGGTTTGTAACAGCGAGGGATGGAAACAGCACTGAGATGCGTAATGATAGCTGAGTGTATCAGCTGCACAGTTCTAATGTGAGGCCTAATGTGAGGCCTAATGTGGGGGTAAACTAACTGCTCCATAGGGTCGACACGGCTCTGCATTAACCACTGCTCTGTGGCCGACGACTGCGCCTCAGTCGGAAGATGAGACACCACTGCTGAATGACTGCTGGCCCACTGTCTGAGATCAAATCCCCCTTCCGCTAACATGCTATGTAAATGGTTTACGGCTTGCTTGGCTTCAGGGACGGTAGGGAAACTTGTGAGGCAGTTATCCACATAGAAGCCTTGACTTACAATCTGTTGCAGACCTGGATATTTGTATTCAGCATTGTGGGCATGGTGCTGCAGAGTCCTTCTTGAGCCTCTTTTCTGTGCTCCTCACAGACACTTGGTCGGAGCCTATGAGCACCAGTGGGCGTACATTATGAAATGGCTGCAGGGGAACCTCCTTTAGATGTGCATACCTTCTCTTAAGTTTCTGTACTGGGTATGATTGCTCCACCAGATCAAGTCCAGATGCGGTTAATGCTCCAGTTACCTGGTTCCTTTTCCCAGGATCACCCATTGGGGAGATTCCAAACGAGACCATGGAACCACTGAGGTGAGTAGTGTCTGGCATAACTGTTCGCAAGGCTAACATCTCTGCTCACCAATCAGCTGAAGTTGCTGGACAGCAGTGGGTAGGATCATGGTATGCTGTGCCCCGTCATCCAGTATGACATAGCTTTTGATGGTCTTGGATTTGTGATGTAACAGCACTGGTACCACTTTCAGAAGGACTCTGCCTGAAACGATGGAAGGTAATAGGTAGATACGACTCTCACTGGCAGCTGATGCTGTGTGGGTTTTCAAACATTCATACAGCCAGTAATAATGCTAAGTACTGACAAACGTCAGAGCATCAAGAACATTAAATGACAACTAAAACTATAAAAACATTTCCAGCACGAGCCGAGATGCTAGCGGGCTTATGTACTGCAGGTGCAAGTGCAAACATAAACGTTATCTCGTAACCAACATAAGAATTTACACAGATTGCAATTGCATTACACAAACTGTGCCATTGTTACCAAACATAAATGTAAACTTACTGTTTTATAAACCTTATCTAGCACATGAAAACGGCACGAGCGCTAGTCTGCTGACGGACATCTGCGTCTGATTAACTCTATGAATAAGCAACTGCGCTAATTCCGCCTGCCCTAGGAACACTGCATTACGTAACTTACGTACCTCGTAACGCCAAGCGTCACACTGGTAAAAACACAATACACTTAAAGGGGGAGAATTCACAACACTGGGAATCATCGATCCCTTTTCCACTGTTGCTTCGTTGTGACTCACTGAGTTGTCAATAACAGGAGAAGAAAACTATTGCGTAGCTGACAGGGCGCTGTAGTGTTAGCCACTTATCTCTTGGTATTGAATTGCTCCGTAAAATGGCGATCCTTGTGTAATGGGCGTGCTTTGTCTTTAACAGTTTCATATCAGATTGGATGCACGTCCATTAACTCTTTTAAGTTCTGCGTTGTGCTTAATGAAGGAAGGACCCGGACTAAGACCAGCTGCTGGTTGCTCTTTTAATGAAGGCAGAATGGTTGATTGTCTGTACAAATTAACAGAAAAACACATGAGGCGCTGTAACATGCAGTCTCCTCCACACAGCACACAGGTCTCAAGCTCTTGTTAGCTCCTCTCAGCTAGTCTGGCGCTGACTGCACATACATACATGACTGATAAAACTTAGTATTAATAACAAAAATACTTTTAAATAAAAATGTGAAAATGAATTAAATAAATTATAAAATGCTCAATGTATTTGATAACATAAATTTATTTCCCATGCTTCATGCAACCAATGTTAACACATGTAAACAATATGCCAGATGCATTAAAATGAACATAATACACATAACTGTACAAATTAACAGAAAAACAAATGAGGCGCTGTAACATGCAGTCTCCTCCACACAGCACACAGGTCTCAAGCTCCTGTTAGCTAATAGATACAGAAAACCTTGTAGACTAGCACGTGGAAACATGTCTACTTTAAAGCTTGCAAAGAGTCCGTTTACAAGGTTTATATTCAATTGACACATTAACTGCATGTCCACAACCTAGAACTAACATTTATAGATGCATAAAACAAGGTTTGAAAAATCCAAAAACCGAAATAAATGTTCAAAAATGACAAGCAAAATAATACATTATCTCCTCTCAGCTAGTCTGGCGCTGACTGAGAGAAGCATCTAAATGACGGCATAAAGCCTGCGACCTCTTAAAGTGACAGTACAGGTATTAACGCTTAGCTCTGAATACAACATTCAGGCATAAATTTTAAAGAACACATTTTAAACATAGAAAACAATATTCATCAGGATTTGGTGACATTTCAACTGTAAAAGTAAAGATATAATTTCAACCCGGTTACACTTGTGACTCTCGTTAGCTGTGTCAACACCTTTTCACTTTCATGGACTATGCTCCATTCAGCTTAAACACTCCCAAGAAACTCCAGGACACGGTCTGGTTCATTTCCATAAAGTTTACTGAGAATATTGTGAAACTGCAATACAATACAAATGAGATATATAATGATATTAAATCCAACTACAAGTGACAAAAAATGCACGGATTGTCTATACACCAGTAATATATTTGATAAAATGCAATCGAGCTGGCTTCCGGTGATGGCGTAACGAGACAGACGTGTTAGGTGACCGCTCTCCGAGATTGATGGAAATACCCACCAAAACTCGATGATATTTTATTCATTAATTGAGTAAGTTAAGTATTTGAGTGGGGCCCAAACATTAAAGGCCAAAAAGACGCAAAATGCCTAAAGGAGACAAATCAATATCCGCGACAAAAGCTAGCAATGTAACAGACCAAGCTAACACGAGCCCAGGCGGAGCTAGCAAATCCTCGAGTGCTATACTGGAAGCAATAGCAACGCTTAAATCCGAACTGAAGGAGGACAATGACAAACTGAGAAAGGACATCAATATCTTGGGCCAGGAGATGGGTAATAAACTTGACAACTTGACAGAGGAAATGAGAGGTCTGACTGAAAGAATGGAAGAAGCGGAGACTCGCGTGGGCCGTGTTGAGGACATGACACTGGATTTGACCGAAGCGCTGACTGAGAGCATTAAATGACAGAGGAGTATTCAAAACAAACTGACTGATCTCGAATCCAGATCCCGAAGGAACAACATTCGCCTTTTCGGTGTAGGAGAAGGAGAGGAAGGGAATATTAACCAATATTAACCCGAGACAAATAATAGTAAATTTCCAAGAATACACTACTAAAGAGCTAGTCCTCAAAGAAGCGTGGAAAAAAGGACACATTCAGTCAAACGGGAGAAACATTTATTTTGACCACGATTTTGCAACTGAGATCGTCCAAAAACGCATGGCATATCGAGAGATTAAGAAAGTGCTTAAAGAAAAAGGTGTACGTTTCCAAACACCCTACACGAGTATACAAATCCATTGGGAGAGTGGCGTTGGAATATACAGCAGCGCACACGAAGCTGGGCTGGAGTTGCGGAAACGTGGCTTGGAGGTGGAGATCCCGACGACGGCTACGGAAGAAGTAGCTATGGAAACGCGACTACAGAAGTCCCTGGGATGACAGCAGGAGGTGCGCCCCCGGCGAGAGCACAGAGCCCCTACAGCGCAGAGGGCAAAAGAGAAATTGATGGAGTTTCAGAGAAGCGGAAAAAAATGACTAAATATTAGCGTCTGCACCATTGACACAGGAAGGCCTAAGTAATTCACAGGACTGGAGGAGAGGCACCAGAGAAGGAGTTAGGACGTTGGACATTTAGGATGGAAGCAGTTTCCAAACCTTACATAGGGCCCTCCCCTTATGGGGGACACTACCCTAGGCCTACCAACGGGGCCCAGTTGGGAGAGACATTTTTCCCTTTGAGTTGGAGTCACAGGTATCCCCAGTACCATTGTTCTTGTTTATTTTATTTTTCAAATTCTTATGTTCTTGTTCTTAGTTTCTGTTCACTAGTAGGGTCTACAACAATAATATACTCAGGACATGAGTGAGTCATGTAAACTGAAAATGGAGACAATAAATGTAAACGGTCTGGGCAACCCGATAAAGAGGAGCAGGGTGTTAACGAAATTGAAAAGGGATAAAATGCAAGTTATATTCATACAAGAAACTCATATGTCTAATGAAGAACATTGAAAAAACTTGGATACATAAATTCCTTTTATAGCTCTCACAAGAATAGCAGGAGGAGAGGAGTTATTACCCTAATTTCGAACACTGTCAACTTTGAATCAATTGAGGAATGTTCTGATAAATATGGCAGATATGTGATTGTTAAAGGGAGGATTGACAATACTGTTGTCACATTAGTTAATGTATATGCACCCCCTGAGGAAGACAAAACTTTCTTTAACTTGTTGTTTGACAAAATAACAACAATGAGTGAGGGGACTTTGATATGTGGAGGCGATTGGAATACAATTTTGAATTATACTAAAGACACAACAAGTACTAAAAGATATAAAACATTAAATCCAAGAATCTTAATATTCTAATAAAAGATGCAGACCTGTGTGATATCTGGAGAGATCTGCATCCATCAGAGAGAGACTATACACATTATTCAGCAGCTCATAAGGTACATTCTAGGATTGACTATTTTCTGATAAATACTATGGATAGGCACCGGGTAATAGACTGTGAAACCGGAATAGCAGATGTGTCAGACCACAATGCTATATACTTAACCATACACCTTGATAGCCCAATCAAAACAACATTATGGAAAATGAATGTTAATATTCTTAATAATGAAACTGCGGTGCAAGAAATAAAAAAAGAGATTCAGGACTGTATAGCTAATAATAGGGACGAACAAATAGAGCCAACAATATTATGGGACACTGTCAAAGCAGTGATGAGAGGAAACCTGTTATTACAGGCTGAATAAAAAAAAAAAAAAAAAAAAAAAAAAAAACAGCATACAGATAAGAGTGGAAAATTGTGTGGAACTATAAAAGGAATTAGAAAACAATTATCTGACATGGCAAATGAGGAAACTGAAAAGAAACTGAGATTCACAAAACAAATATTTTACGAATCAGGCCCCAAAGCTACTAAAATATTGGCAAAACGATTAAGAATACAGCAATTAAGGAACTCAATTAACAAAATCAGAGACCCAGAAAGTAAGGACATACAATTTGAACCTGAGGAAATCAAAAATATATTCTATAACTATTATAAATCTCTGTATAATCATTCAGAACAAGTGGATAGAAAAGAAATTGAAGATTATTTAGCGGAATTAGATCTCCCCTCCATAGGAACCATTCAAAATGAATCATTAAATACACCCATTACCAAAAAAGAGCTTGATAAGGCTATCAGCAGACTGAAAAGCAATAAAAGCCCAGGGAATGAAGGCTATCCTAACGAATGGTACAAAGTTTATAAAGAAGACCTTGCCCCTCTATTGTTGGAATCATTCAATTGGACGCTCAAACATGCAATATGTCCGCCCTCATGGAAAGAGGCCCTGATAACAGTCATACCAAAGGAAGGCAAAAATAAAGAGCTGTGCGAATCCTATCGTCCAATTTCCATTTTGAATGTAGACTATAAACTATTCACGTCTATAATCGCCAGAAGATTAGAAACCTTTCTCCCAGACCTGATAGATGAGGACCAGACAGGTTTTATAAAAGGTCGCCAAACGCAAGATAACATCCGGCGCACATTACATATAATTAATGAAGTCAATAAGCAGATCACCCCCACAGTATTAGTAAGTCTTGACGCGGAAAAGGCTTTTGATAGAGTCAGCTGGAACTTTCTTTTTGCGGTTCTGAAAAGAATGGGTTTTGGTAAAACTATCATTAAATGTATACAGGCCCTGTACAATAAACCAGTGGCTAGAATTAAAATAAATGGCGACTTAACAGATAGATTCGAGCTCTTCAGAGGGACAAGGCAGGGATGCTGTCTGAGCCCCTCCCTATTTGCCTTGTTTATAGAGCCTTTGGCTCAGTGTATAAGACAAAGTAAAGAATTTAAAGGAGTCACAGTCGCTAAGGATGAACATATACCTCATATTTTATAATATACCTCAGCAATCCGGACTATACGTTTCCTAAACTTTTAACGTTACTAAAATATTTTGGAGGGAAATCTGGGTCCTTTGTATAAAATATAAACCAACTGACTCAATTAGACGAAAATACAAATTAAAATGGGATTCAGGGAAAATAAAATATTTAGGTGTTTATCTGACTGGAGAACTAAACACATTATATGAGGCTAATTATAGTAAGATTAATTAAACTATTCAAAAAGATTTGACAAAATGGGCAACACTAGTAATGGATCTAAGTTCAAGGATAGAAGTGATAAAAATGAATGTGTTGCCCAGAATATTGTATTTGTTCTCTTCACTCCCAATCTGTATACCAAATACTCAATTTGGTAAATGGGATAAACAAGTGAGTAGATTTATTTGGAAGGGGGCAAGACCAAGGGTAAAGCTCAAAACTCTACAGCTAGAGAAAAAAAGAGGAGGACTTGCTCTTCCAAATTTTAAAGAATATTTCCTAGCTGCCCAGTTGAGATATATAGTTTATTGGTGTTCATCAGAATATTACTCCAAATTGAAACACATTGAGCTTAATTATGGAGCATGCCAACCACAAACGAGATTGGGTGAGAAAATCTCTACCCAACAGATAGAACCAAATCCTATAATAGATACAACCATTAAGATCTGGTGGGATTTAATGAATAAATACAAAATTGAGGGGGAATGTAAATTGCTGATTTGGCCATTGCACTCTCCAAAATTCAGAAGTGGTCAGATGGATAGCACATTTACAAGATGGACTGACAAGGGAATCACTGCGGTGTGTACATTAACAGAGGAGAAACATTTTAAAACTTTTGAAAGTTTGAAAAGGGAATTTAACCTTGAAAACTCTGATTTATTTAGGTATTTTCAACTAAGACATTTTTATAATACAGACATTGAAAATCACCTTTCTCAAGAGGGCAGTGAATTAATAGATATGATCACAGGGGCATACAGAAAATTACCCTCGAAAATTGTATCCAGGCTGTACAAATGTTTACAAAATTGTAATAGGTCTGACTCATTACACATAAAACAGAAATGGGAAGCAGAACTGCAGCTTAAACTGTCAGAGAGTGATTGGCACTCGATCTGTCTTTTGCAACACACTTCTACTAGCTCCAGACAATGGAGAGAATTTGGCTGGAAGAATCTGGTGAGATACTTTATTACTCGCCACATTAAAAGCAAACAGTTAAAAATCCCCCAACAATGCTGGAGACTCTGCGGGGAGGTCAATGCCAATCATTCCCATGTATTTTGGACATGTACAAAAGTTCGCCCCTATTGGGAATCTATTGTAACAGTAATGGAGAAAATTTTGGGTTACAAAATACCGAATGATCCACAGACTCTGTATCTAGGCCTGTTAACTAAAGATGTTATTAGAGTGGAAGACATTTACATATTCAAAGTGATGCTAATAACCAGTAAGAAAGTTATAACGAGGAATTGGTTGAAAAGTGAGCCTTTGAAACTGGACCAATGGAAGAATATCATGGAGGAAATCTTTGCAATGGAAAAAATGACCTATGGCCTGAGACTGAAAGCACATAAATGTAAACTAGGATGGTGGAAATGGTCTTATTATGTAACGCACTCAAATGTATAAAACAAATGGGAGACTTGTATTTGTAGCACCCTACCTGTTGATATTTTGTTCTTTGTGAAAATTAAAAATGCATAAATAAAAAGTAAAAAAAAAAAATGCAATCGAGCTAGTAAACAATCGGCAGTAATAAACATGAAGCTAATTTAGCCGCCCACTCTACCGGGATAAAAATAGACACAACCCTAATGTTAAATTATAATAAATACTCACAGACGTTGCTTAGCAAAAAGAGGGAACGAAAAGGCGATCGCTCGAAAAACGGATGACTGGGAGAACTCGCCTCTACTACGACTGCCTACCGCATAGCGCTAAGACTTCCTGATTCATGTGTAAGGGAGGCCAGCTAGTGAAGTGAGATCCGCGGTCTTTAGCCTCCTCGTTATGTTGTGTTCAGACCAAACGCGAATGGCACGAATGAATCGCGCTATTCGCGTGTAGTTGGACGCTTGAACATTTTGAGTTTACTCGCTTCATTCGCGCGTAAAATTTGCATCATGGGAGGGGCTTCTGGCAGGCGGCTCCAGTCTCATTTCAAAATGGCGGACATGGATTTTGTTGAGAGGGTAGCTGCGCTTTATGTGCTATGGAAGGCTGAAAAACGGCGTAAACTCGTGTGTATATATAGCTCAAATTGAGTAAAGAGCGTTTTTACAACTTACCAGATTCTCCGACCTCCTCACTCACTTTCTTCCAAGCAAGATCCTTTTTATTCCTGTTCCTATAAAAGTAAGAAAAAGAATCATACAGCTCCGGGTGTCCACAAACAGCAACGATCAATTTGTCCTCCATTTTGTCCTCCAGTTTCGGATTTCTGCCTCCGCTCGCTACGTCGTCTAATCACCTCACTAGTAGAGCAAGCTCCTGATTGGTTAACGCGGCGCGAATTTTCGCCAAAGTTCAGATTTTTCAACTCACGCGAACGCTCAATTCGCTCAATTCGCGTCATTCGCGCCACCTCATTCGCGCAATTCGCGCCGCCTCATTCTCGCCGCAAGTAGGTCTATCGCGTCTTTGCATTGACTTAACATGTAAATCACTCGCGCTTGACGCGCCATTCGCGTTTGGTCTGAACACAACATTAGAGCGCCCGACTCCCATGCCGGATCGACCCGGTTCGTGGCCCGTTGAGGGCGGTGCAGTTCGTGCCAGTTACACATGCATGCGCCGTAATTATGTCATTAGGTATACATTTGGCAGACGCTTTAAGCGACTTACATTGCTTTATCCTATACATGTATACATAGGTATGTGCAATCCCCTGGGATCGAACCCACAACCTTGCGTTGTTAACATAATGCTCTTACCACTGAGCTACAGGAACGTCTCGGTTACGTATGTAACCTCGGTTCCCTGATGGAGGGAACGAGACGTTGTGTCGAAGACGACAGATGGGGTTCGCCCTTGAGAACCAATCAACTCTGACTACTATAGAAAAGGCCAATGAAATTTGGCGAATGAAATTTGCATGCCGGGCTCCGCCCCCGGATGTCCGGTATGAAAGGAAGCCGGCGTGCAGCATTCACTCACCTTTTGTTCTGAAGAGCCTGAGAGCCTCTCACGACTGCAGCAGAATACGATACGCGTTAGTGGCATGAGGGACACAACGTCTCGTTCCCTCCATCAGGGAACCGAGGTTACATACGTAACCGAGACGTTCCCTTTCTGTCGGTCTCTCGACGTTGTGTCGAAGACGACAGATGGGGTTCCCTCTGGAAAACGCCACAACGCTGTATCGCGTCACAATCTCTAGCGAAGCGACGGTAACAGGCCTGGGCGTGTCAGCTCGATGCTTTCGCGAAACTGTAACCTTCAGTGTGGTGGTCGGGGGGTTCCAGAGCTTTCTTGGAGAAAGATGGGAACAGCCCTGACCGGTAACCTTTCACGGACGGAGGCCTTAGCTCTCTACTGGCGAGAGGCCGTCCGGCTCGGGTTTACACCGGGTAAGCGCAACTTCCTTAATTAGGGATGCGCTGCAGAGGCCACCTCCTACCCGTGGGGAGGAATACGGTGGATAAGGTATGGTCTCGTCCTTGGAGGAGAACGCATGGAACGTGCGGGCTGAGTAGTTAACCGCGAGGTGGAGGTCCACCTGGGGAAGCTCATGGGTTACCAGAAGTGGGAACCATATCATGAGGATACATCAGACGGAACAGCCCACGGGGGGGGGTGTTACAGGCGTCCGGTAGCACTAGGTCCGGTTAGAGCCAGGGGATGGCTCACATGTTATCCCGGCCTAAGGGGGAAGGCTGCTCTGCCCAGCCAACCCCCAGGTGGTGCTTGCTTAGTGATGGATAGAATGCCTATTCTTAACCAAGTGGTTGGGTAAGAAGGGAAGCGGATAGGGTACCTGTCCTTAACCAGAATAGGGTAAGGAGAGAGGTAGATAGCACACTGACCCAGCCTCCTAGAGGGTGGGGTGATGCTTTCGCAGGCATACGCCCCGCCGGATGCCAGTCCTACCTGTTGCCACGCAGGACGTGGGCTGACACCGGGTTTACGCTAAGGTTGTTTAACCCCTGCGAAGGTGTATGGGCGTAGCCCAACCCAGCTCTACAGATGTCTGCTAGAGAGGCGCTTCTGCCAGTGCCCAGGAGGTGGCTATACCCCCCTCAGTGGGCATGGGAGATTCTGAGATTGGAATGTCGTCGTAACGGCATCCACGACTCAGTGCGCCAACCTCTGCTTGGAGACCTTCCCCTCTGCTGTCCTCCAATACAGACAAGGAGCTGGTCAGCTACTGAGGCCCTGCGTGCGTCCAGGACACAACACGGAAGGGGTTGGGTCTTCCTCCCCAATGGGGAGCGCCTGCAAGTTCACCACTTCGCCCCGTAAGGGAGTAGTGTGAACTTTTTGGGCACGCATTCGGGCCTGGGTCTCAAGAACGTGAGAGCTACCAGGGCCGAATTCAAGGCAATCCGGGGACACGGAGGATGCTCGGAGATGCCCTACCCTCTTGAAGGAAGCGAGCGCCATCAGGAGGGCCGTCTTACTCGGTTGAGGAAGATCGGAACCTCCGAGGGGCTCTTGGGGGGCCCAGAGGCCCCCCCGAGGACCCCTTAGGGTCCCAAGAGGGTATGGAGCGGAGATAAGGCGGGAGCCGCCCTCTCACACCCCTTAGGAACCTGGTGACCAGGTCGTGTCATCCTAGAAACTTTCCATCAACTGAGTCGTGATGAGTGGCAGCAGCGACTACATACACACTCAGTGTGGAGGGGAGATGTTAGTCTCCAGTCTCGTAAGAAGGACAACACAATCCTGATCGAGCACCTCAGTGGGTCTTTCTCGTTGAGAGAGACACCAGGACAAGAAGCGGCGCCGTCTAGAGGCGTGTAACCGCCCAGTAGATGGGGCCCTAGCCTGGGTGATGGTCTCCGCCATAAAGGGGGAGTAGCCAACTCAGGATCTTCTCGTCCCGTCTAGAGACCAGACATGGAGTTCCAGAGGTCTGATCTGGGATGCCAGAACGTGTCCTTCCCCTGAGAGAGCAGGTCCTCTGTCAGGGGAATGGGTCAGGGGGAGTCGCTGTCCAGAGCATCAGCTCTGACGCCAAGTGCGGTTAGACCAGTGCGGTGTAACCAATAACACTTGGTGCTCCTCTTCCCTGGCCTTGCACAGTGTCTGTGCAAGGAGGCTCCTGGGGGGGGAAGGTGTGCTTCCGCCCGTCCCGCGGTCAGCTGTGCGCAAGGATATCCGTGTCGAGAGCCTCGGACAGGGAGTACCAAGCGGCCTACGCGGGGGTGGAGTCGCCACTCTCTACGAGGCATAAACTGACAAGAGAGCGCGTCGGCTGTCTAGTTCAGTTTGCCCGAGGTGAGTGTGGCCCACGGGAACGGATCACCTGTTGACTCCACCGGAGGAGGCGTCGAGCAAGTTGTGTCAGCTGCTGTGAGCGAACGCCACCCTAAGATCTGATGTACGCTACAGCTGTAGTCCTCGGACCCACGTGCTTGTCCCGCACGAGAGGCCGCAGCCTGCTCAGTGCAAGTAGCACTGCCCACAACTCCTGGCAATTGATATGCCAGCGCAGGTGGGGGTACGCCCAATGCCCCGCCTGAGTGCCCGTTACACACTGCACCGCACCCCTGCAGGGAGGCGTCCGTCGTCACCACGACTTGCCTCATAACCTGCCCTGAGGGACCTTAGTCCGTCGAAAAAGTCATGGAAGACCAGGGGTTTGGTGCGTCGGCCGCAGGGCGTCATCACCATGCGCCTGCTGCCGGTGTGCCACGCTCTCCTCGGAACTCGACTCTGAAGCCAGTGTTGGAGCGGTCTCATGTGCATCAACCCGAGGGGTCTCACCCGACGAGGACGCCATGCCCAGGAGCCTCTGAATCGTTTCAGGTGGACCGCTGTCTGCCTGAAATGTTCCAGGCAGTTCAACACCGGCTGGGCGCGTACTGCGGACAGTTGCGCCGACATGGTGACAGAGTTGAGTTCCCTACCGAAAGAGGATGCTCTGCCCTGGGGAGAGCTTGTCCTTTTCCTCGGTTGACCTGGATTCCCAATCGATCTGGGTGCCGGAGCACCAGGCCCCTTGTATACATAACAGATCTCACGAGTGTGTCAGTCCAGTCGCTGAGATAGTTAAGTACCCGCACACCTTCCTCCCCTCAGGGAGAAAGGGCGGCTTCCACGATCTTCGTGAAGACCGTGGAGACAGGGACAGACCGAAAGGGATTTCAGGTCGATTGCCACGAACCAATCCTGACACCTGATGGGTGTCAGGACGCGCCTCTGCGTGAGCATCCTGAGCAGCAGCTTGTGAAGGTGCTTAGTTCAGGGTACGCAGACCTCCGGGGCGCAACCCGCCGTCTTTCTTGGGAACGATGAAGTGCGGGTTGTAACCCACCGAACATCTTGGTTTGAGGGGCGAACTCGATGCCTGTTTGCCAGAAGGGTGGTGACCTCTACCCGAAGTATGTAGGCGTCCCTAGCCTCAGACAGAGGGAGAGATGATGCCCCAAAACTTGGGAGAGTCTCTGGCGAACTGAATCGAGTAACCAAGACGGACCGTCTGCCTTAGCCACCGAGACAGTGGGGGGGGGACTGTGACAGGGGGACCAAGGGGACGGTCTGCTTCACCATTCCCACGGAGGGTGGTTCGATGGCTGGCGGAGCTAACCCTGTCGCGGGGAGGGGGCCCCGGAGGGAAGGTTGGCTCTGCCTACTTACCTGCCTGGCGGGACAGCTGCACGCACTGTCATTGAGAGTGGTAGCCGCTGTCGTGTGTGTACGACCCTACGCCTCGCCAGGGCGTGGGGTCGGGTTTGCCGGGCACAGTCCAGAGGAGCGTGCGATCGGCAGGAATGAACTCCCAGGGGAAACAGAAAACTCTCTGTGAGTAAGTGGGCGCCAGGCCCTGAGAAGGGCCCGGCTTGGTGACGAGGCAGGAGCCGTCCCGTACCGACTGATCAGAGCCGTAGCTGTGAAGGTCGGGCCCGATGTTGCTCCCCCTGGGGTCTTCCCGTCAGTGTCACTTCTCGTGAGAAGTGAGCTGACGGGGTGAGGTTTCCCCCTCGACCTCGACTTCCGGGGTGCCACCTGCGGGGGCACAGTAACCGGAGCCGATGTGGAAGGGGTCCTGGGCTGCCGGGAAACAGACATGACGTGAGATCTCGGAGGCTCGAGGGCGGCCGAGTCGCAGCGTGGTAATGATGTGGCTAATCGCCACTGTCTGCTTCTTCACCGTCAAAAACTGCTAAGCGCAGGACCTGCAGGATGGCCATGGCGTAGAGAGAGGAGGCAGCCCGGTCCGCGGCAGCGCAAGGCTTCGGCACCATAGATGTCGAAGTCCTACACGCGTTGGACGGTAGGCGTGGCCGATTCTCCCCAGGCGGCAGCCGTCTGCGGCACCGCAGCCGCACGTTCCACCCGGGGGATCTCGACGTAGCCTTTGGCTGCCCCACCCTCGAGGGAAGTGAGGGAGCCGGAGCTGTTTCGACCGGAGCGGTCCGTGGAGCGCTCCTAGTCTTACACAGCTCCTCATGCACCTCCGGGAAACAAATGGCACCCGGGGTGGGCGCGGTTTGCACCGCGCTCCGCCCCCAGGAACCACGTATCCCCGGATTAGCATGGCTGACATCACTTCTGCTTCCTCCTGAGCTCGACCCCCCTGGGGGGGGAGCTCGGATTCGTCAGAGTCGGATGCCAGTCTCCCTCCGATGCTGCGAACGACATCTCATCTACGTCACACATCGTTTCCGAGTGCGTGCCTGAGGATCCGAACGGTATGCCACCGCCAGTTGGGGAACGTTCAGAAGAGCGAATCGGGGTGCGATCGGCCCGTGAGCACTTGGCTGGCGGGTTTACGTTCGCAGAGTTCCCCATATCACTAACGCTGCTACGTGGGTGGTCATCGGGGCCGTAGCCACAGATGTCACAGCCCGGGTAGCAGACGAAATGGTGGCTGGTTCCCGTAGGAAGACAGCCACCCGTGACCGCAACTTCTGAGTGACAATCCGCCCGCAGTGCGGGCAGATGTGTCAACGAACGCTGCTTCAGTATGCTGGACGCCCAGACACCTAATGCAGCGATCGTGTCCATCCCCCTCCTCGATGAGGGTGCCGCACCCAAGAGAACAGCGGGACATGCCACGCTGGAAATTGCTCAGTCCTGAAAAGGACCTTTTAGAAATAATCTCTATCACCTCCAGAACCGCCGAGACGCCCAGGAGAAGGTCGCTGCAGGAAGGGACGATCCGCTGCTCTGCGTCGTAGATCCGGCGAAGTAGAAGAAGAATTCGTTGAATTCTTTTTGTTCGTAGTCATGAGCGAGGGCTCTGAAGAACAAAAGGTGAGTGAATGCTGCACGCCGGCTTCCTTTTATACCGGACATCCGGGGGCGGAGCCCAGCATGCAAATTTCATTCGCCAAATTTCATTGGCCTTTTCTATAGTAGTCAGAGTTGATTGGTTCTCAAGGGCGAACCCCATCTGTCGTCTTCGACACAACGTCGAGAGACCGACAGAAAGGGAAAGCTAGTTACAAAAGTTTTTTAAAGTCACAAAATAAAATACCCCTTTTTTTTCTCAAGCGACACAACAAGTACAATCAAGCCCAAAAGACCAATACATACACATTTAAAAAAAACTGTAGAGGATAAAATACACAAAAAAGCCAAAGGCTTATTTCCATTGTTGTCTTCTGTATTCAAAAATGGACGAGCGGTTCATAATGGGAATGAAATCAAACAACACACATTAGCATATCACATAATAACTTCTGAAAAACAGTTAAAATGTTTCTTAACTTCTCTTCTAAAAGGACCTTCTTCTTGAATTTGTTTTAAACAATCAGGCAATTAATTCGAAGCAACAGCGCTAGAATACAAAAAAAAGAATTCTTCCCAAATAAACTCTTAAACCGACACAAGTTGCCCTTGTAGAAAAACCATGATCATCTCTTACGAAAACATAGTAGTCATAGAAGTATTTTGCAACATTTCTCTGTAATATTTTGTACACAATCATCAAACTTAAGAAAAAAATGCCCTTTTATCCACTTTAAAACCTTTTTTTCCAAAAGTGATTATTTTTCAATTGCATTCGTGGATGTAGACTCAGAATAATTCTACACAACTTGTTCTGAGCAGTCTGTAGTTTACTTTTGACTCGTTTCGTAGAGCCACTTTACCAGAAAGTTGCCGCATAATCAAAATGTGCTTGCACTAATGCACCAGCTAACATTTTTAAGGTTTGTTTATCTAAGTAGGCAGCCTGTCTTGCTAAGAATTTTATTGGATAACATACTTTAGAATAAACTACAACAGCCATTCTATCCTCTGTCAATTTATTATCCAAAGTACATCCTAAATATTGCACTTCTTGTTTAGAAGTAATTGTCAAATCTCCAACCCTTAATTCTAATTTGGAACATTTCCTCAATTTAGCCGCAGAACCAAATAAAATAGCTTCAGTTTTCCGTAAATGTAAAAACAGCTTATTTTGAAAAAAAAAACAGTTGGATACCTCCACAATCTCTCTACTTAATTCACTTTCTATTATTTCTTTCCTCTCATCAGTAACAATTCTTGTAGCATCATCAGCATTTAATAAAAGGTGGCTAGAACGGGCCATTTTTAGATCATTTATGTACATTAAAAAAAGTAAGGGTGCCAATACGCTCCCTTGTGGTACTCCACAAGAGATGGACAAATGATCTGAAAACACTCCATTTAAATCTACCATTTGACACCTATTTGAAATATAGGACTTAATCCATTTACATGCGTTAGAATCAAAACCCATAGCATTTCTTTTTGAAAGCAAAATACTACAACTGTATCAAAAGCCTTCGGTAAATCTAACAACATCATCCCACTTAATTTGCCTTTATCCAATTCTTTATGTAATCTGTCAATTACAAAATTGTTGTCTGAGTGGAATGCATCCTCCTAAAGCCAGACTGAAATTCATATAAAATATTAAATTTAGAAATATAATCTTCAATCTGGTCAAATAGAATCTTTTCAAATACTTTGGATAAGGAAGATAGAATTGACACAGGCCTTTTATTGTTACACTCAAACCTACTCCCTTTCTTAAAAAGAGGAAACACTCTTGATTGTTTTAATTCATCAGGTACCTTAGCTTGGCCAATAGAGAGATTTAAAATGTGAGTAATCACAGGGGTTATACAATTTGCTGAACCTTTAATAAACCTTGCTGGAATATTATCTAAACCGGTCGCTTTTGTCACAGTCATCAGCTGCAGTGCCCTTTTAAAGCCACAAGAGGCCACTCTCCACATCACCCGAACTGTCATTCACTACATTTCCCATAAGTCTCTGCCTGGACTCATTGTTTAATCATTCAGACCTGTTTCTTGTTATCTGTTTAGTTCTGTCTATTTAAACCTGGTTTTGTCAGTCATTCGTTGCTTGGTTTTGTGTTATGTCACAGTTGCTTCTGTCCTCGTGTTCTTCGTCATGCCCTGGATGCTTATATTGGATAACTCTGAGTCTGTGCAATTTGTGACAGAAAACCAAGCCATTTATGGATCCAGCAGTCCGTTTGGCTCGTCTCCACCAAGGTAACGTTTCCATCGAGAACCATGTACAGACTTTCTTGGACATTGCCTGTTATTCTGAATATCCAGACTGTATATTAATTGAACTGTTCTGCGACAGTCTTAATGATCACTTCAAACATTGCATCTCCCGTTATGGTCCTCAAGGGTCCCTTGCTCAATTCGTCGACTATGCTCTTTTGTCGTGTGGCTCTCCCTTCACCGTGGGAGAGGTGGAGGAGCAGGCTGCCCCTAAACATTTTTTAGGAGAGGGCAGTTGGCCTCAGGCTGCATTAGCCAATGAGGCAGACCCAACACTGCAGCCTGCATGCCCCACGCTAATGGTGGTCAGCCCGATATTCGAGATGTCCGCCAAGCCAGCATCTCCAGCCATCATGGCCGCCAAGCCAGCATCTCCAGCCGTCATGGCCGCCAGTCCAGAGCCCGCTCGCAAGATGACCGCCAGTCCAGAGCCCGCTCGCAAGATGACCGCCAGTCCAGAGCCCGCTCGCAAGATGGAAGGCAATCCAGAGTCTCCAGTCATCGTGGCTGTCACACCAAGGTTTCCAGACCTGCCTGCCATGCTCAGGTTTCCAGACCTGCCTGCCACGCCCATGTTTCTAGACCTGCCTGCCACGCCCATGTTTCCAGACCTGCCTGCCACGCCCATGTTTCCAGACCTGCCAGCCA
Organism: Triplophysa siluroides; assembly: GCA_006030095.1. Classification (NCBI taxonomy): domain Eukaryota; kingdom Metazoa; phylum Chordata; class Actinopteri; order Cypriniformes; family Nemacheilidae; genus Triplophysa; species Triplophysa siluroides. Next base: position 129,607 of record VCII01000030.1, on the reverse strand, counting down.
CGCCCAGGTTTCCAGACCTGCCTGCCACGCCTCCGTGACCGCCTGACCAGCCTGCCACGCCTCCATGGCTGCCTGACCAGCCTGCCACACCTCCCTGGCCGCCTGACCAGCCTGCCACGCCTCCCTGGCCGCCTGACCAGCCTGCCACGGCTCCCTGGCCGCCTGACCACTGCCACGCCTCCCTGGCCGCCTGACCCCTGCCTGGCCGCCTGACCAGCCTGCCACGCCTCCCCGGGTTATGATCAGCCTGCCACGCCTCCCTGGCCGCCTGCCACGCCGCCTGACCAGCCTGCCCCTCTGCACCACGGCCCAGGTCCGCCTCTGCTCCATGGCCCTAGCTCTGTTCTCCTTCACGGACCTGGCCCTCCATCCCACCCCCGGTTCCGCCTCCACTCCACCGCCCTCCTGGACTATTATGTTAAGGGCGTCTGGAATCCGCACTTAGAGGGGGGGCTATGTCACAGTCATCAGCTGCAGTGCAGTGCTTACCTACTCTCTGATTTGCCTGTGGATTAACCCTTAAGTAAACTGCGATTGGATCCACAATTCGTGACAGCATTACTACATTTCAGTTCCCTTAATTTCTTATAAACTGTAGTCTCATTTACTTTATTGAATGAAAAAACATCCTAAAGTGACACCACAATTAGCATAATACTCCTTAACTAATTTGTCATTATATAAACTGGTTTGAGCAGGTGGCTACTTTACCAAATTGTCAGCAACAGTAGAAAAAAATCTATTAAAACAATTTGCTACCTCTTTCCGATCTGTCATCAATTGACCATTAACTTTAAGAATAATTCTAGAACCTTTACTCTTAGCCCTTTTCCGATACCCTAAATCATTTCAAACTCGCCATAATTTTTGAGAATCCTGCTTTGCTTCACTAATCTTATTCTTAAAAAAAGGTTTTTTTAGCCTCTTTAATCTTACATCTTATTTCATTTCTTTTGTTTAAATGTCTTGTAGTTATCATTTTTCCATCCCTTTTAAATGCTTTTAAACTATCATTACGTTCCTTAATATCCTTCAAAATACTATCTGTCATCCAAGGTTCTGTTCTTTGTTTAAGCCTTGTAAGGCGCAACTTTGTTCAATACTTGCAAGAAATTCTTCTTAAACTTATCCCAAACTATATCCACATCATCACACTGCATCACCTCAGTCCAATTAACCTTATGAAGTTATTCAACAAATATTTGTGGACTATACCTTTTAAGTGATCAAATCTTTTATGTATTATGCTGCCTTATGGCCTCTCTCTTTAATTTCCTAATTACATCAACCATGTTATGATCACTTAATTCTGCCTCCAAAACACCACTTCTAAAAATCTTGGAATTGTCTGAAACCAATATAAAATCAATAATTGTTCTAGTTTTAGGAGTAATTGTAGTAGGGTCAACAATAATTTGTTTCTATGCATGTGACTTACAAAAAGAACTAAAGTGTTTAAACACTGACATATCCTTTTTCAGCATATCTGTATTTAAGTCACCCGAAATTATCAACTCTTGCCCTAAAACATAATTTGACACATTTAAAATCTCTTTGAGACTCTCATAAAAGTAATTTTGATTAGGAGGACGATAGCAAATACCGACCAAAATCGGTTTACTCTTTGGCAACAGAATATCCAGCCAAACCGCCTTGACAGCAGTATTAGCAAAGTCTTTTCTCTCTTTAAACATCAAATCTGACCTTATACCCCACCTCCTTTTCAATTTCGATCTCTTCTTAACAAACAATAATTGTCTACATGAATCTCTGTATCCAGTATCAAATCATCAAGCCATGTTTCGCTGCAGCTGAACAACGCCACGTTAGATTCTTGGCATAAATAACGAAGTTCACTTATCTTAGGAAGCAGACTCCTGACGTTGAGATGAACCATGTGCAAACCTTTCATTGTCCCAATAGACCGAAGGTCTCTGATTTTGGACATTGTTAAATCTTGAAGTAGCTGTATTTCTTCCTCATCATTCACAGTAGATTTACTCGTCTGAGTCCTCAGCATCCTTCCTCCATTCTCCGTCATAGAAAACATATCTGACACGCCATAGTCCTTTTTAAATAAATCTCTTGTTTCATGACAAGGACGTAAATCTCTCCACTGATCCGCTATCAGGCTCCATTCGCCCCCTTTTTCCGAACGCCGACATTGCTCGGGCACTCAAGGCTCGATGACCTTCTTCGACAAAAATCAAACAAACTCCTTCACCACCTTCGCATGAACCAGGCCCAGGACATTGATGTATGTCTCCCGACACAAGCAAACACATCAATATGATTAACAAGTCACTTAACTCGCTTCTCCTTTTTTGGCCGCGTCTTTGTTTCTTTGAACATGTAATCCATGGACGATAAATCAACGTATAAATAACATTCTTTCCAAAACCGAGATGTTTACATCCACATCGAGAGGTTGATTTATTTCATTATTAAAGTCAAATAAATATTGTCCACTTCATTAAAATGCCATAAAAACGTATAAAACAGTAAGAAGATGAATAGTGTGATTCACCCTCCACACTTGCCTGCCGCCATCTTGTCCTCGTACATGCTTTGTCTATGAAGATAATAATTACAAGTTGTCACAGGCCGGCTCATAGCCTGTGGCAAAAATGAGGGGACACGCACAACAAGGTATAGGCCAAAAAAGGTTGTCTTTATTGTAAACCCAAACTATTAACTTTAAACAAAGAAAAAGGAATGAGGTGTGATAATGTCATAATGTAAAGTGTATGCAAAGTGCATGGATGTGTGAATCTGTGTGTGTGAACATGACTGAGTGGAAACTAAGTAAAACTACAAAGGAACAAACAAAACAGGATCATACCTGGAGGAGCAGAGCGAGACAGAGTGGTTAGTGAAGCAGTTTAAATACCCTGAGCCCAGGTGGCTCCAATCACTAACGACCCTCCTCTGCCTACAGGAGGAACCGCCCCTGCGAAGCAGAGGAGGGGCCGTGACACCCCCCTCCTTAAAATGAGGGTCCCACCCTCAACCCAATATTTGGTCTAACATTTAAAACAATCCAAAGTTCCCCAAAAAAGAAAAAAGAAAAAAAAGGATACCAATCCCAACTCCTAGCAGTCGCATCGTGTCCCCTGGCTGACTGTTCGCCCCTCAAACTCGGCAGCCCTGGTACCTGGGGAGCAATTTAAGAGAAAGAGGCGCAGACAACCAGTAGGGGTCAGCAGAGAGAAGAGGTACTAGGTTAAAGGAGCACGGGACAGGGCATCAGCAATGATAATATCCTTGCCACTAATATGTCTAATATCGAGGTTGAATGGTTGCAAGAACAAAGCCCAACGCATCAGGCGATGGTTGGGATTTTGCAGGGACTTAAGAAAAACGAGTGGGTTGTGGTCAGTGAAAATAGTTAAAGGGGTCAAACCGGAACCGACATAGACTTCAAAGTGCTGTAAAGCCCAAATGAGCCCTAAAGCCTCCTTCTCAATAACAGAGTAGTTTTGTTGATACTTATTAAATTTCCGGGAGAAGAAACTGACTGGACACTCAACGTTGTCATCATTTTCCTGGAGAAGTACAGCCCCAGCACAGATTTGACTGGCGTCTACCTGCAATTTGAAAGGTTTCCCAAAATTTGGTGCTGCCAACACGGGTGCTAAACACAAGAGAGCCTTAACTGCATCAAATGCCTCTTGACACTGGGTGGACCAGATAAATTCAGCCTTGGCCTTCAACAAATTGGTCAGGGGACACTACTACCGAAAAGTTTTTACAGAAAGCACGGTAGTACCCCGCCATTCCCAGGAACCGCATCAGTTCTTTCTTTGTGGAGGGCTGTGGGAAATGCTTCACAGCCTGAACCTTAGCTTCCACAGGACAGCCAAAACCCTGACCAACAACCTTGCCTAGGTATGTGACTGTAGCCTTGGCAAACTCACACTTTGCCAAATTGACAGTCAACCTGGCCCACACCAGTCTTTCGAACAGGGCTCGCACTCTCCGGACATGCTCCTCCAAGGAGTCCGAGTAGACAACTACGTCGTCCAAATACACGGCACACCCTTCCAGACCGGAGACCACCCGATTCATCAGCCTCTGGAAGGTGGCTGGAGCATACCGCAAGCCGAAAGGCATAACTGTATAAGAGAATAAACCAGATGAAGTTATGAAGGCAGCAATCTCACAAGCTCTTTTGGTAAGAGGTACTTGCCAATATCCCTTTAAAAGATCAAATTTGCTAACATACTTTGCTGACCCAACTTGATCAATGCAGTCCTCCATCCTAGGAAGAGGGTAAAGGTCTGCTTTAGTAACATTGTTAACTTTTCTATAATCAGTGCAGGGTCTGAAAGTGGAATCAGACTTTTTGACCAGAAGACAGGGTGAAGCCCAATTTGAACAACATGGCTCAGCAATACCATTGTCCAACATATACTGCACCTCTGTTTCCAATTGCAGTCTCTTCTCCTCAGATACACGATAAAATCTCTGTTTGATAGGCTTAGCATCTCCGATGTCTATGTCATATTCAATCAAGTGGGTTTGTGATGGGGTGTCAGAGAAAACGAAACGGGGTAGTTTCTGATAAGAGCTACCAATTCACCACGTTTCTCAGAGTCTAAATGATCTACCAAAACCTCAAGGTTTTGTAAAGTCTGGGAGTTTTTCAGCCGACCACAAGATGTAGTGACTGGAGCAGCAGTCAACGCTGACCTCACTGCTGGAGTGCCTTCACCTTTTCTTAGATCACGGGAGTGATAACCTTTTAGCAGGTTCACATGGCACAATTTAGAGGACTTCCAATGACCAGGGGTTTCAATAAGATAGTTCAAATCTGACACTTTGCGCAACACAGTAAAAGGACCACTGTATTTTGCCTGAAAAGGTGAACTTACAAGAGGCAAAAGAGCAAGTACATGATCACCGGGACTAAACTCACGCAGCTCAGCCTGTCCGTCATATATCAATTTCATTTTCTTTTGAGAACATTCTAGTTTTTCTTTCGCCAATTCACCAGCCCTATACAACTTCAGCCTGAAACCATTGACATAGTCAATAAGGTTCCGAGGTGGTTCCTCAGGTAAACAACCATCCTGCAGCACTGCTAAAGGCCCACGCACCTTATGACCAAACACTAAGTCATTTGGGCTGAACCCTGTGCTTTCCTGCACTACTTCACGAGCAGCTAGTAGCAGCCAAGGTAACCCCTCCTCCCAATCTGCAGACAGTTCTGTACAGTATGCACGAAGCAAGGATTTTAAAGTTTGATGAAACCGTTCCAAAGCTCCCTGGCTCTGGGCATGGAACGCAGTAGACCTGTTGTGTTTAACTTTAAGCTGTTTGAGAACCTGAGAAAATAAATGTGAGGTAAAGTTAGATCCCTGATCTGACTGGATGATTTTTGGAATCCCAAATGTTGAAATAAATTGAGTTAATGCTTTAACTATTGATTTTGAAGTTATGGTACGCAAGGAAAAGGCTGACGGATATCTTGTTGCTTGACACATAACAGTTAATAAGTAGCTATGACCTGACTTGGACCGTGTTAAAGGCCCAACACAATCGATAATAAGATGCTCAAAAGGTTGCCCTATGGCTGGTATTGGATACGAAGGTGCTGGCTTTACAACTTGGTTTGGCTTGCTTGTGCGCTGACACGTAGGACAAGTTTTAATAAACTGAGCTACATCCCGCTTTAACCGTGGCCAGAAAAAATAACGAAGTATGCGATCATAAGTTTTGCGAACACCCATATGACCTGCCACATCACCATGTGAAGTTCGCAACACTTTATTTCGCAAAGTAGTAGGTACAACTATTTTAAAAAATGGTTCTCCTAGACCCCGATCACAGTGTGGAACCCATTTCCGGACCAACAGCCCATCAAGAAGAAAATAACACTGAGCAATGTTCCTCACCACTGAATCAGGAACAACTTTATCAAACAGATCAGCCAAGGTAGTATCTGCCTTTTGCTCAGCCATCAATGAATCTCTAGAACTAGTCAACTGCTCTGTCTGGAGTTTAACTGGCAACTCAAGACTTTCTGGTTTACTCTCAGCCTCCTTACGAGAGGCAGCGCGGGTAACAGCACAAACTGGAACTACATCAGGAGACACACAGCTGCAATCTGGAAATACCTTTGCAGGGGGCACAGAAGGTTGCTTCTTAAAGATGTTTATTTTGCCATATGCCCACACCTTACTACCCGCCAAGTCATTCCCCAAAATCATGTGGACTCCCTCTACTGGCAACTGGGGTCGAACCCCAACAGCTACATCGCCCTCTACTAGACCACATTTAAGGGTAACTTCATGCAAAGGAGAAGAGAATGGAGCTAAGCCCATGCCGCATACCATTACACAACTGCCAGTATCAGACTCCTTAGAGAATGGCAAAACAGATTCCAGAATAAACGAAACTAGAGCTCCCGTGTCTCTTAAGATCTTAATTGGAACATTTTGGTTGCCATCTACCAGGGACACTACACCATCTGAAATAAAGGCCGAAAAATCACAGTAAGAAGACTGAGAACCAAACTCAACCAATGGCTGAAAAAGCTCACCCCGGTGGTCAGAGGCTGTAACAGGAGCTGCCATCACAGCAGGTTTAACTTGACCAAACTTTTTTGATTTCAGTAGAGGACAATCCTTCTTCCAATGTCCTTCAACTAAACAATAGCGACAGGTATTAACATTAACTGGTGCTTTAGGTCCCCCAGAACCAAACTTCTGCGGAGGCCTTTGGAAAAAAGCTCCAAAAAGATGTCCTACTATTCCTAGGAGTACAATTATTTCTATGGTGCATGTCACTGTTTGACTCAAAATGGCTTTTGTGTGTTAGCCTGTACTCATCTGCAAGAACTGCTGCATCACTTGGAGACTTAACTTTACGTTCATTGATGTATGTAGCAACCTGGTCAGACACAGAATTTTTGAACTGTTCTAACACAATCAAGTTAAACAGACCCTCAAAAGTGCTCACTTCAGAAGCTGTACACCAACGATTAAATGCAGAAGTCAAATCACGAACAAACTCAGAATAGGTTTGTGAATCTAGCTTTTTCCTATAACGAAAACGTTGACGATATGCCTCCGGCACAAGCTCGTAGACCTTCAGAACTACTGATTTAACTTTACCATAAACTTTACTGTCGGCTACACTCAGTGATGAAAAAGCCTCACGTGCTTTACCTGTAAGTACACATTGCAACAACATAGTCATGTCCAAATCTGACCAAGCTCTAGCTTCCGCAATACGCTCAAATAAAGTGAAGTATGTATCTGGATCGGACTCATCAAATTTAGGCAACAAACGAAGATTCTGTGAAACATCAAACTGTGATACTCCTTCTGGTCTATTGGCATTTTGCAATCGTGCTATTTCTAACTGCATTTGCAACAGCTCCCTCTGCTGCTCAAAAGTTAATGACGGGCTAGAATGAAAGCTTGCACCCTCAATACTAGCAGACTGACCCAAAAAAACACCTACTTCCCGAAGACCTTGCTTTAATCCAGCTTTAACAGTTTCTTTAAGTTTTTTATCAACAATCTCAATCTGATAATGTTCAGCAATTTCAAATAACTGCTCCTTAGTACACAACTCTAAGGCTAACTCTGAAGGAGCCTGCACAAAACCACTCAGAACAGAAGACATTTTCCTCAACCAATACAACTATTACAAATGTCCAAAAAAAAAAAAGCACAACTCACCTGCTGCCAGTCTGGGTTTAAGGACAGGAGCCACACCCCACTATTCTCCAAAACAGCTAACTAACTTGCCCCTGGTCTTCGTGCAGTCACATGTGGTGGGGTTTTATGCACACAAAACCAGTGGATTGGAAAAGACAACCAGAAACTGGCGGCCCCCCCATATCCACGGAGGTGCTCCCGAGCCGATGTAGGGGAAAGGGGAAATGGAAGCTCTACCCACGTTCACTGCCACCTAAAACAAAAACATCACGAGCCTCCTATTGACACTCGCTGATAAGCCTCAACAGGAGAGGACTCCCACCTGAACAAAAACCCAGAAAAGGCCCAAAGTGAATTGCTAACCAAACTTAGCTACAAAGCTAACTAAACAAAAGGAACATATGGCTCTCAACGCTCTCTCCAACAAATTTGGCCCAACCAAAGCATCCCCTCAAACAAAAATTTGGCAATCTGAACTAAACTAAAAAACTACTAACCCAAGTTAGTACACTACAAAACAATAATCAAATAGGCCAATCTACAAATAAACAAACGTGTCAATGATAAGACAAAGACAAACTAGACAAAACCGTTAATCAATATGACAAAATGTTAAAGTAAACTAAAATACTAAAGTAAGACTAAAGTACAATTCACGCACAACAAGGTATAGGCCAAAAAAGGTTGTCTTTATTGTAAACCCAAACTATTAACTTTAAACAAAGAAAAAGGAATGAGGTGTGATAATGTCATAATGTAAAGTGTATGCAAAGTGCATGGATGTGTGAATCTGTGTGTGTGAACATGACTGAGTGGAAACTAAGTAAAACTACAAAGGAACAAACAAAACAGGATCATACCTGGAGGAGCAGAGCGAGACAGAGTGGTTAGTGAAGCAGTTTAAATACCCTGAGCCCAGGTGGCTCCAATCACTAACGACCCTCCTCTGCCTACAGGAGGAACCGCCCCTGCGAAGCAGAGGAGGGGCCGTGACAAAGTTAACACCACATGTATAAAGAGATGTATAACGTGCAACACCACATGTTTAATCAAAGTGATGCATTTTTGAAGAAACCTACCCACATCTAAGGAGTGATAAAAAAAAAGATCAAATGAAGATTCAGAAATCGCTCTCTTAATGACATAAAAAGTCGTTCTTATTATAATATTTCCGCGCCTTGTTCTGAACGTGTCCTCCCATTGCGCCGCCGCCATTGTTGTTTTCACATGTGTGAAGTTCCAACACCATGGCAAAAGTAGCAAAGCTTACGAACTGTTCCGTTGTTGGCTGCACAGACCAACACAGAACAATGTTCCCAGCCTCACGGGAGACAAGAGAGCAATGGATTTATTTAGTTTTCAATGGAAATCATCCACACTGATCGAGGCAAAGCTGCAAATAAAGACATTGTAAGTACCGGTATTATTTACGTAAGACCCCAGGGACCTGCGGCAACTTAAAAGTAGATAAAATGTCAATGTGACACGTTTGTCCATTCACTATTAGAAAGCAATGTCCGTGGCTTGTGAACATGTGACGGGATTGTACTGTGTAACGTTAATTTGACTTAGAGAAATAGCGATGCGTTTGTCTTGAGTATCTTCACTTCAGAAAACTGTGTGTATGATTTGCAAACACGCGACTCGGTTCTCTCACCCGAATGCAGTCGTAACCGGACCAACAGGGACCGGAGGGTCTTCGCGAATGGCCCCGGGGGAAACCGGTGTGCTCATCAAAAACAATGCGTTTGGTGTTCAAAGACGAGACCTTGTTTCTCGTTCGCTTTATGTGACCAATACTTTATTGTTTTGTCACTGGAAGCACAGGCTCGCAGCCCTGCCTGCGTTTTCAACTGAAAAGGTGGCAGAGACAAGCAGCTCACTTGCATTTACAAGAGACACACACACCAAAACAGCAGGTTTCTCCTCACATGCAAAAGTGTGCATGTAGCTCATGGTATATTAAAAGATACGTGGTGTTTTTTGAGCTGAAACTTCACAGACACATTATGTGGACCCCTATGATTTATATTACATCTGTGCAAAACTAGAAAAAAATAATGTGTTTAGCATGTTAGCGGCTGTTGTTTACATGTTTGCGGCTGTTGTTTACATGTTTGCGGCTATTCCTGAGACTTTACATTGGTCCAAAGACAGGTGTTGTCATAAGGTTAGTGGAAAAACGCATTGCGCCCATCGATTCAGAAGTCTTGTGCCGCCAGTAGATCGCCAACTTTGCCACTCATTTGGAGCGTCTAAAATTGCGAAACTTACAAAAACAAACCCTAATATAATACGTAGCAATGTCTGAATGATTTTTTGGTTGTCATAAACATATAAGCATGATTAAATATCTCATTTATTTATCTCATGGTTAACCGCTACAGAGACATCAGAGCCAGCGGTGAATTAAGAATCACTTGCCAAGGTGAGGCTGCGTTGGGCGGGGTGAGCGCCCTGTGACCTCCTGGGGCTCATATGTCCATGTAAAGACGCTATCTTTATTAACGGACTGCAGATTTTAACTTTAAAAACACACATTCTCGCCTAAAAATGTCTTAAAACTATATTTTGTGACAAAATAACATTAATATTTTAAACTTTTTGCAGTTTCACAGCCCCACAGCTCCACTTTTGCTGCTGCGCAGTGCATGTTAAACTTGGGAAATATTTCTCCACAGCAGCAACGTTAATATTTAATTGAAAATTTAACTAAGCGAAACTAAATGTACACCGGATTTATTAACGTTTCGCTAGATAACGTTACTTTAAAGAAAACACGTTTTTTGCAGTTCTTACCTTCTGTATGCCGCTCACTCCCTCAGCCAGACCAACGGTCGTGCTCAGGCCAGGATCGGCAGCTCCGTGGTTTTTACACTAAAATACGCTTTTTCGGTAGTCAGTTCAAATTTGGCTTCAGGCTGGCATGCTTTTCCTGTTTCTTAAACAATTTCCAATTACACTCTATATGCAAAATTTTAAGTAACACATTTTTTATATCTTCACTGATAAAAGTCAGTCTTCAAATACAGTAGCAGTACTGCTGTTGTGTCAACAGAAGAGTATTGTAAATTCCCAAAATACAGTACGTCACTGTAAATTACAATGTTACGTCATAAAAATACCCATAAAGCAATGCATATTAAAGTAATTAACAGTAAAATAACATTACAATATTTTACTGGGCATTTTGTAGTAAGTAACTTTAAAAATTACAGCAAAGTCTAACAGTGCAGGGTATGGTAATAAGCGCCTACCTCTTTCGCAGAGAGCAGTGAATAACCAGGAGTTTGTGGCTCTTGCTTTCACAAAGTTCACGATTTTTACGCCTACCTCTAAAACTCCATAAAGACTGGGTTCCATTTATTTTGTAGCAAGCGCCTCTCTGTGCAGAAAGCAGTGTTTTGAAACGGCAATGGGAGCAACCTCTGTGATACGCCGAACTACCCCGTACTGCCTGCCTGTCATCGCAGCAGCTCCATCACTACAGACCCCTATACAGTCGCTCCAGTTAATCTCATTTGATCTCATGAAATTATCCAAAGTTTCAAAAATATCGTTTGCTGTCGTCGTGGTACTCTTTACAAAACAAAAAATCTTCTTTTATCTCATTTTCCCATTCATAACGAACGTATGCGAGGAGCTGTGCCATTTTTTACACGTCGGTAGACTCGCCTATTTGTAGTGCGAACTTATTACCATGAAAGCTGATCTTTCACATCTTCTGACATTGTTGCGATGCGACGTTTGACAGTGTTGTTTGATAGTGGTATCTTCGCCAATTGTTTTGACTTATCCTCTCCAAATAATTCCTTGAAATTCTCTGTTGCACATGGCAAAATCTAAGTTTCTGCAATTGTATGCCCTTTTTTTGCTTTGACGATTTTTTCAGCAACTTTTTACGATATTTTTAAAAGCTTCTTGTCAGTAGTTTCTTGACTTCCCTCATCTCATTTTGGGAGCGTGTCATTTATTTTGCCTTGCGCTCAAAAAATGCCCTGGGCTTGTCGCGGTATTGGGGATGAGTTGTCTGCAAATGTCTTATTAGTTTGGATGGGTTCATGGATTCGTTAGCCAGGACTTTGGTGCAGATAATGCACTGTGGTTGGGGCAGAGACTCTTTGTTACGAGAAAATGAAATAAAACCACAGTTCAGGTAACTATATTAGTATTTCCTGCATTTCGTGTTTCCAGTATTGCTAGCACTGCGACCCGAATTGCTGGAAGTTTCCTCACCTGGGTCCAGTATGCCTTGATCATATATACAATACTGTAGGCGAATCAGAGTTCATTTTGTGGAGGACGAATTACACATTTTTCCATATCTGGTCAGCCAGGGGATCGTAGATAAACATATCTAATGTAATATGATCGCTCTATTTAATCTTTAAGACCTAATTCTTACTGCTCAACACTTCAAAATATGACGCGACCCCCCACAGAGCTCGCTGAGACCCCCTTGTGGCGGGGACCCCCCTGTTGGGAACCAATGTGTTAGCCCCTGTGTCTGTTAACTTTACCTCTGGATCTGTTGACCTTATCTGTGATACCCTGTGGATTATTCCCAGCATAAACAAGTATTATACCTCATCGTGTTGTTATCTTCATTTAGATTATCCAGTCGTGTTTATTTTATTTATTATCCTGTCTCCTGTTTTTTTCCCCCATGTGGGAAGTCTTTTATTTCTTGTTTATTTTCAGTCCTGTCCTTGTTACCCCCTCATGTCATATTACTGTAAGGTACATATACAGTTAAAGCTGGTACACATCGCTTATCGCCATACTTTTTCGAGATGTTTTTCGTCGTTCAAACCCAAACGATTATCTCTGGCGATGGGCTGATTGAATGTGCAAATTCGCTCCAAGACATAGATGGCACTTTATGAAAAACAGAAAAACCCCGGTACACAAGGTGGCGCTGCACAACTTTATTGCTGCGTCCCAATTTACTTATACTATGCACTAAAAGTATGTACTGTTTTTGTTATGGAAAAGTATATACATTTTAGTGTGTAGCAAAACAATATGCACACACTGGGACATACTAACAGGAAACAGAAGTGGCCGTTGTTGCCTAGACAACATTGTAGCCATTAACTGTCACACACATCAAAATACTGTTCTTTTTTCCATTTAAGTATTTATTCATTAATTGTTTTATATGTTATGTTAACTCTGTGCTTATATTTATTAGTTTAGTGACACTTCAGTAATTTAATTTTATTAATGCAGTGGATCATCACTTTACTCCTCCAACTCACGGTGAGTTGTGGGTAATATTAGTCGTTAGAGTGTGCATCATTCTGTACTTTTTCGAATTTCTACCCAAAGTAGTAGACCATCCGGGAATCTTTGAAATACGCTTTTCGACATACTACGATTTGGGACATACTAATTCTATTTTCTAATACTATTTAGGTCAATGTGTGCTCCGCAAGACCGTTTTGTGCTTGAGCACCACCAAGTCGTGTTTTACAGTAACTTCAGCAGCTCAAGGTACGTGAACAAAAGTGCCAATCTCATTGGTCGGCCAGTTTTTAATGTGGTGCGTCAAACCAAAAAACAAGCCTGAGGCGTTTAAAAGAAATTACGCTTTTACGCCTGCCGTTTTGCGCGTCGGTGTGCAGACATTGGTGCCCTTTGTTTAGTCACGAGGCGTCAAAAGTCGACGATAAATGCGCACAATTATCCTCCCGGTGTGGACCCTTAAAGCAACACTAGAGAGTTTTTCGACCTTAAAATATTCTCTCTAAAATTATTTTAGTGGTAGGACAACTCTTAACTGGACAAATTTTACGGCCGCTGCTACCTAAGCAGCCCTCTGTCGGTTGAAATCACACTTGTAACTTTGGTGTGCAGGTAGATTCACAAGCCGCGCCCATCACCTGCTTTACGGCATACATTTTACTTGTTATATTTATAGTGGATATTTATTTACCTGCATATTTATAGTGAATGTGCTTGATCACTTTCTGTGTTATGTTTTAATGACAGAACTGCATGTTATAGGTGCACATTGTCTCAGGTTATGAGAAAATATAAATATTTAGCGTGAACAATGATGCGCACTTACTTCAATATTTTGGTGGACACTGCTGGACTCGGTGGTCGAACGGCCCATTGTCCGCTTTGAAAAGGTCTAATGATAATAGTTTTCTGTCGGCTGCACAGTGGTTGATATCGTGTGAAGGCATTTCCGTAACATTATGAAAATACCTCTGTATTTGAAGGATACAATTTACAGAAAACAGTAAGTTTTCTGTAAAACTTTTTCTTTTTAAAATACGCTGAATAGGTTACATTGCAATATATCTGTTTTCACTAAAATAGCTAAAAGATGTTAGGGTTAGGGCAAAACTTATAAGCAAAACTGGTTAAATCTAATTTGATTAGTAGTTTTAAAATATTGAAATTATATTAATTGTTATATTATTTGGGTGCCATCCCAAAAAGGCAAAAAATCGATCTCACGAACCTTCTCTGGATCGGTACCACTTTTGTGGAACGATCTGCCCGCGGCAACAAGATCTGCAGATTCTGTAGCCATCTTTAAGAATCGTCTGAAAACACATATTTTCCGTCAACACCTTACCGATTAGTCCTGACTTTTACATTTACATTTACATTTAGGCATTTGGCAGACGCTTTTATCCAAAGCGACTTAAATTGCTTTATCCTATACATTTTACATAGGTATTTGCAATCCCCTGGGATCGAACCCACAACCTTGCGTTGTTAGCGCAATGTTCTTACCACTGAGCTACAGGAAAGCTATCTCTCAATGACTTCTATCTCTTTTCTACTAAAAAAAAAAAAAAAAAAAAAAACACCTCTAACTTAACTTGGCACTGTATACTGTGGTAGGCTTTATGAGGCCAGTTTTATTGATTGCACTTTTGCTTTTTGTTGTACTTGCGTTGTCCGAATTGCTTCAATTGTTTACCCCATCTGTAAGTCGCTTTGGATAAAAGCGTCTGCCAAATGACTAAATGTAAGCGTTTGCCAAATGACTAAATGTAAATGTAAATGTAAAACATAACAATGATACTGGATGATTTTAAGCAATGTTATATGCATGGCACAAAAGGCATTGATAGGCTAACCCGTAACTTTGACATGGATTGGATTAAGCATGGAAATAATATGCATATGAGTTATGCATAGTAAAACTAAGCGTTGTAAAGCAGTCTGTACTTGAATCGCTCTAGTTAATTTGATACGCCCATAGATATACGCACATATGCATCTATTTTTAAGTCTCAATTATAAAACTGTGCGTAGGATCCCTACTAAAAGTGAACGTGCGATAGAAAGCCAAAAAATATTCAGACTTATAAAACCGTACGTGTGCACACCTGTAAGCAATATTCGTTTTATAAATCAGAAATCACAGATCACCTGCAAGTGTGCGTACATGAATCAACCTCATATCCCGCCCTGTACATGCCCATTTGAACACATAAATAGTAGGCTAAATGCAAAGCACCTCATGAATGCGGATTCGTATATTATCCCATCTGTAAGTCGCTTTGGATAATAGCGTCTGCCAAATGACTAAATGTAAATGTATTAATAAGCCTGGCATCCAATTCGCTTGTTAAGCCTGACGTCACGCACCATAAAGGACGTATACCGGTCCAACAGCTTTCAGATGCCATAGAAAAAAAAACGATCCCATCCTTTATCCCCTTAACGAAAATCACAAATGGCCACACATTCACAGAGATTTATAAATTAATAATTATTAATAGTAAATATTATAATTATATTAAAGCCTAAGTCTCTGCAGCATTTATATGTTTGCAGCATTTATATGTTTACAGCATTTAGACGGGCCATTAACACCTCATTAAAATCACATAATTTATTAGTGATGTCCTTCACCTGAGATCAAATTTAAAGACATTATTGTAATAGACGAATGTTTCTTTATTCTGGTTTTGTTATAAACATTTGATATTAGGACTGATAACGAGGACACAAAGAGAAACGATTGTGCAAGAGCTTAAGGGCTGTATTTCAATACTTTAACATTTGATGCACAGTATTTAAGGAAAATCTATTTAGTTATTTATTTACACTGTGTTCTGCAGTTATCGTATTTGATGCTGTCTTCCATGCAGGCGGATCATCTCCTCCTCAAGCGCTCATATTGTGATGGCGAGACAGCGCTCATTAAACATTAAGGCTGGCTGGTTTGCAGGCTGTTTTTTTTAAATAACCAGAAAATAACGTTCCCTGATGGTTCTTTTTTGGTTATTATTTTGCAACCAGAAAATAACGTTACCTGGTGGTTCTCTCTTTTGGTTATTATTTTGCAACCAGAAAATAACCGGAAAATAACGTTCCCTGGTGGTTCTTTTTTGGTTATTATTTTGCAACCAGACAATAACCAGAAAATAACGTTCCCTGATGGTTCTTTTTTAATGGTAAAAATAATCAAAACTGGTAAACGTCAGTGACATGTGCAATACAGAAATGATAAAAACAATTTAATCTGGTCAGTAGAACATCTGTTAATGTAATACATTTGCCCTTAAATGGGTGGAAATAATAAACTAGTTAAGCTAAATGAAAATACAATCATTTATCCATGCGTATTTCTTTAGTATGTTTGTCTGTTACTGTGTGTGTGTGTGCGCTCGGGCACGTGCATTCTCCGCTCTGCCGCGCACTTTGCGTGCATATGATACGCCAATTTAGCGTGTGTGCATATTAATCAGCAATTTGTCTCATTAACCTGTCCCCTAACCCAAACCCTAAACCTAATGATAGCGTGCGTGCATATTATAACCTCTACCCTAACCCAAACCCTAAACCTAACAGTATTATTTTAATTATTTCAGTGTTTCCTCTTCATGCATGTTTCAAAATGGCTGCTCTTCCCCCAGGTGCATGCAAACATTGGCCTATCATATGCACGCAAAATCGAACTTTGGCGTACGTATTACACGATAATGCGAATATTGAAGACAATTAAATGTTTATTCTTCTGTCAATAAAAATCTGCTTTAAATATTGTGTTGAAGTCATTGGTTATTTTATTTCAATATCTAAAATGTCTGATGTTGAGGTAGGCCTACACACATGGTGGTTTTATTAGAAATGATATAACGTTACTGTGCTGTTTAATTCGAAAATAAGTCTACTTCAGTAATGAAAAAAGAATTATTAGGCTAAAAGAATGATCTAATTGATTTCATCCTCCTTATTGTGTGTGATGATGTATGTTGCGCCCTACTCCCTTAAAGTAAGTTGGAATGGGCCCTGGGTTCTTTAAATTTTAGATCTCTCTACCGTCTTATAGATATTATGTTCTCTCTATTAACAAACCTTTTTTTTAGTTCTGGGATACCCTCAAGTATAGCAACTGCTAAGCTACAAGTAAAACCACATTCAATAGAAAATCCAAACAGGATTTAATAAACAATGTATAAAAGAAATAATAAAGCAGATAAATTATAATACACGTACATGAAATACTTGGTTTTAAGTAAGTAACACTAGACTTCTTATCAAACCCTCTCAAACAATATTACTTCAGCACAACCCTTGTAGTCAGTGAATACCAAACAATACTTCGAAGGTGCACACCCCACCTTTAACTGTTAGTAGGCTGTTAAATAAAATAGTTACCCTTTTTCAGTATCTCAGCAAGATTCAAACAGTGTTTAAATTGTTGTATTCAAACACACCGTAATAACAAATATACCCACGTCTCTTCTTTCAAATTTAAGCTCATTAAGTTCCTGTAAATGTCCAAGGGAGTCACTCAATTTTCAAAAAGGCAATTGAAAAATAAAGTAAACGTTGCAGGCCTGATACGACGCTGGCGTGCGATGAGGCATAAACAAAGTGCCGCTTCACTCAATGAGCAACATAAACAAGATGGTGGTTACCTTTGCCGAAGAAAGTTCAGGCCGTACATTTAACCACGTATCCGCAGCAGGAGAGCAACAAGGTCAAAAACTCCCACAGCGGTTCCACGCACATGTCCCGGAAGCCAGAGGAACCACTGAGAATCTCTGGTATCTCTGGGTACTATCTGGATACTTATCTCCGCAGAACGTCCGTTAAGAGACCCGATACACTTTCGTTTTCACTGCAGCGAACTCGACTGTCTCTCACGCCCTTCTCAGCTCCGTTTCGTAAGAAGCAGAGGCAATTACAAATTACGTTAAGCTCAAACAGGAGAAATTGCTATCTTACATAACAGTTATACCAACATTAAGAAGTTATCTTGTCGACAACCGTAAGATTGGCACCATTTTCATTACATACTGCATCTCTTCCTTTTCCCAGCTATCTCTCGTCCCGCCCTCCGAACAGTTCAACATAAATTAAAGCAACAGTACAATGTCTTCATAAACTTACACTTAACAGACTTTCTCTTCATTGTAACCACTCAAAGGAACATTTACATATTTAAACCCAAGAAACAAACAATGTATATTGAAAATAAAAGAAAAATAAATAATTGTTTGTTAAACACCCCAATGTATTATAAGTATCGCCAAACTCAGGGCTACATCCTCCCCCCTTTAAACGTCTGGATGTCCCTATTCAGACTTTTACCTGAACTTGCTAGTCCAAAGGCGGAATAGCTTTAATATCTCTCATGCCAGGATCCCTTCCCAATCTGTATAACCAACCCTCTATGAACTATGGTTATTGGTTGGTCTCTGGCTTTCCCTGGCTTATCATACGTGAGCTTAATGACTGGCTTTACTTTTCTCTTCTCCCTAATGGGTTGTACATGCTCACTTATGTACTCCATCTCTTCACTACTGTTTCCTGACCGCTCTGTGTCATTTTCATCAACAGGACTGTTGGGGCTTGAAACATCACCTTCAACCCCCTGTGAACCCACTGAGGAGCCGTCTTCATCCATATACACAGCCTCGGGTATCACTTGCTCTTCCTCAGCTGTTGGCTCTTGTGGCTTGGTCAAGGCACGACGTTTTTGTAAAAGACCCTCTAGGTAAGCTCTGTAGCTCCCTATGGAGCACTTTCACCCCACCCTTCCCTGCTTCAGGTAGGACTTGGTAGACAGGCAAATTGGGAAACTTTCTTTTGACTATGTATGGGACAGGACTCCACTTTGGTTGCAGTTTATGTTTTCCTTTGATCTCCAGGTTCTTGATTAACACACGATCTCCTGATTCCACAGCATGGAAAACCACTCTTTTGTCATAGGACCTTTTGTTACGATGGTGAACCTTGTCAGCCTCTTCAGCAGCTAACCGGTAAGCACATTTCATGTCTTCTTTCAGCTTAGCAACATACTGCGAGTGTGTTATGTCACCCATTCCATCAGGTGAGGTCCCAAAGCATATGTCAACTCGTAATCTCGCCTCCCTACCGAACATAAGAAAGTAAGGGGAATAACCAGTTGCATCATTTCTGGTACTGTTGTATGCATGAACCAGATAAGGTATCTGTTGGCTCCAGTTCCGTTTTTTCTCAGCATTTAGCGTTCCAAGCATGGCTAGAAGGGTACGGTTAAACCGTTCTGGTTGAGGGTCTGCCTGTGGGTGATATGGTGATGTTCTTGACTTTTTGATACCCAACAGGCTCAACATGTCTTTGATCAGTCTACTCTCAAAATCGCGACCTTGGTCAGAATGTATGCGCACAGGAAGTCCATAATGTATGAAGTACTTCTCAACCAGAATTTTCGCAACGGTGAGAGCCTTTTGGTTTTTACTTGGGAAAGCCTGGGCCTGACTACTAGCACATTGCTTATACCCTTGGAGTCTGGCTCCACAGCTAAGAAATCAATACAGACCAAGTCCATAGGGCCACTACTTGCTATTTGTTGTAGCTGAGCTGCTCTTTGACAGGGACTTTTGCGAGTGACACAGGGACCACAATTCTTCACATATTCTTGGACATGAAAAGCCATCTTTGGCCAATAAAACCGACTTCTCAAAAGATCTGTGATCCTCTCACTACCGAGGTGACCCAAGTCATCATGCATAGCTTGGAGAACTGTGGTTCGAAACTTGGTGGGCAGTACTAGCTGGTATATTTCTGTGCCAGACATTTTTCCATCTTGCATCAACAGTCGTCCAGCTTCATGTTTCAGCGTGACTAACCCAGGGTCCACCACCTTGTGCGACCATCTTCTCTCCTTCACAGCAGCAATTTCCTGTCTCAACACTGGATCTTCATACTGAGCTTTTATCAATTCAGGTTTCGAAATCAGCTCTAGTGACTTTAGCTCTAACCTTGTTGGATAAGCATAAGCCTCAGGGATAGATTCAGGTGGGGCACCTATCTGTTCTACACACCTCTGACTTGCCTCAGTGGACAGGTGTGGGCAAACTCTCTGACATATGGTTTTCACTCCAGGTGCAGGTATGTCTCTCCATTCATCAACTTTGTCATCCATGTATTTCCTGGACAGTGAATCATTTCTTCCAGGACGGTATTGAATGCTGAACTCATACGTTGCCAATGCTGCTAACCACCTGTGACCTGTGGCGTTCAACTTAGCAGAATTTAAGACATACGTAAGTGGGTTGTTGTCAGTTCTGACAGTGAACTTGGCACCGTATAGATAATCGTGGTACTTGTCCACAACGGCCCATTTAAGTGCCAGAAATTCGAGTTGGTGTATGGTCTACTTCTGCTCTGAAGGTCTCAACTTTCGGCTAGAAAACGCTACAGGGCGTAGCCCCTCTGGATACTCCTGATAAAGTACTGCACCAAGGCCTGTCAAGATGGCATCCACATTAAGAAAGTAATGCTTGCTGGGATCAGCAAATGCCAAAACAGGAGCGTTGGTAAGGCAGAGAATTATCTGATTAAATGCATCCGTACTAGCCTGGTCCCACCGTTCCCCAAACGGCTCAGACTCCTTATGGTAGGCAGTGTGCTTTTCTTTGACATGCTTCTTTCCTTTCTGTGTTGGTGCATATCCCTTGGTAAGCTCAGTCAATGGCCTTACAATAGCTGAATAATTGGCAATAAATCTGCGATAATATCCACAGAAGCCAAGAAATGATCTCAGAGCCTTTAAGTTGGTTGGCTGGGGCCAACTAGTCACCTAGTCACTAGACTGCGCGACTCACTGATAATACCTGCAGCATGCAGCTCTTGTAGACAGTGGCGCCTCCAGAAATTTTTCATAGGGGTGGCCAGATGGGGCCACTTAAAATCTTGGGGTGGCACACCAAAACTATAAACCATAATTTCAGAATTGTATTCTACTGTTGTAGTAAACCGGCCTGTAGAAAACTATCAGAAAGACTTAAGGAAACTTCTACTGATATACTTGTTATACTTAATGTTACTAATGATATAATGTGCATAGACTAATAACAGTACAGTTAACATTTTGAGTTGCACAACAATTCTGTTTTATTTTGCAATTATATTTGCCATAAGGTGTACATTTATTGCAAACAAAACAGTTACTGGGGAAAAGCAGATACTGGCAGATACAAATAAAAGCAAGGACAGAAACAATCACATCTTTGCTTTATGTAACAGGACTTTCCCAACAGGGATCAATAGTCTGATTCTGATTACCAGGCTATTCAGTATGTGTAAGAAACATTTATATCTTTGCTTAATGTAAAACAAAAATAATTATTACTGTTACAAAAAGAACTTCCCAACAGGGATCAATAGTCTCCGATTCTGATTACCAGGCTTCAGAATAGCTTTATTCGCCTGTTGCTATGTTTTTTGGCAAACACATCCACAAAGTCATCAAGATTTATGGCCCTAGCCCTTCTTGATTCTACACTTAGCACACCCAAATTGCTTAAACGCTCATCAGTCATGGTACTTCTCAAGGCAGTTTTGATTAACTTAAGCTTAGAAAAACTGCGCTCACAGGATGCAGTGCTCACGGGTAGTGCAAGTGCAATTTTGCACTGTTTAAACATTTGGTGGAAGACCTCCTTAAATGGCTCCATAAAGACAGTGAGATCTATTAATGCCTTTGGTGTTTCCTGACCACTACTTTGCTTCCTCTCAAGAATGCGCTTAAGCTGGGGGATCTCATATTGTAGATCCTCAGTACTACAGTTGTATTGTGAGGCAAATGGAAACACTACATCTTTCTCACAAAATATGGCACTGCACGGATTCAAGGCCTGTATCCCTTTCATTATCACACAATTTTCTTTAGAAAATCTTCTCTTCACCTCAGAGAGAAGCACATCAATAACTGGAATGAATGAACCTGTCCGAAAGGACTCTTTCTCTGTGCTCTCTTGTCTTTGAACTATTGGAGTGAACAAGTAATGCCCTTCAAGCAAAGAGCTTGGTCTGACCTGACGGCCTGAAGGTGTGGCACTGATGTTGCATTGCTCAGTAAGAGTTAAAGTATTGTCCCAGATGTCATTAAAGAGAGAGCCCTCTCTGTAACTCTCCAATGTGTCAACAAGAGAGTCAACAAGTGTGACAGCTGTGCCCAAATCAAGTTGTGGGGACTGTAAAATATCTGACAGATATTTTATCTCACCAAGAACACTGGTGAATGTTACAAGGAGGCTAACAAACTTGAGATTTATTTGGGCTAATAAACCTCTTGCCTCTACAGCTCTGTCACCATTTTGCTCTTCTGACATTTCTTTTAGTAGACGTATGATGGCTGACAGTCTGTCTCTCACTGTCTTGCAAGCATTATACCTACATGCCCACCGTGTCTCTATCAGTCTTTGTAACTCTCTTGGGGCCCCCTGAAACATCTCCCTCTGTACCTCAAGCCATCTTTGGTGCACATGTGACCCTGACACAAAAACATCCATCCATCCATCCATCCATCTTCTTCCGCTTATCCGGGGCCGGGTCGCGGGGGCAGCAGTCTAAGCAGGGACGCCCAGACTTCCCTCTCCCTAGACACTTCCTCCAGCTCTTCCGGGGGGACACCGAGGCGTTCCCAGGCCAGCCGGGAGACATGGTCCCTCCAGCGTGTCCTAGGTCTTCCCCGGGGTCTCCTCCCGGTGGGACATGCCCGGAACACCTTCCCGGGAAGGCGTCCAGGGGGCATCCGGAAAAGATGCCCGAGCCACCTCAGCTGGCCCCTCTCGATGTGGAGGAGCAGCGGATCTACTCTGAGCTCCTCCCGAGTGACCGAGCTTCTCACCCTATCTTTAAGGGATCGCCCAGCCACCCTGCGGAGAAAGCTCATTTCGGCCGCCTGTATCCGGGATCTTGTCCTTTCGGTCATGACCCACAGCTCATGACCATAGGTGAGAGTAGGAACGTAGATTGACCGGTAAATCGAGAGCTGAGCCGCTTCACCACGACAGACCGGTACAGCGACCACATTACTGCAGAAGCTGCACCGATCCGTCTGTCAATCTCCCGTTCCATCGTTCCCTCACTCGTGAACAAGACCCCCAGATACTTGAACTCCTCCACTTGAGGAAGGAACTCTCCACCTACCTGAAGTGAGCAAGCCACCCTTTTCCGACTGAGAACCATGGCCTCAGATTTGGAGGTGCTGATTCTCATCCCAGCCGTTTCACACTCGGCTGCAAACCGTCCCAGTGCATGCTGAAGGTCCTGGTCTGATGGGGCCAGCACGACGACATCATCCGCAAAGAGCAGAGATGATATCGTGTGGTCCCCAAACCCGACGCCCTCCGGCCCCTGGCTGCGCCTAGAAATTTTGTCCATAAAAATTATGAACAGAACCGGCGACAAAGGGCAGCCCTGCCGGAGTCCAACATGCACCGGAAACAAGTCTGACTTACTGCCGGCAATGCGAACCAAGCTCCTGCTCCGGTCGTACAGGGACCGGATAGCCCTTAGCAAAGGGTCCCGAATCCCATACTCCCGGAGCACCCTCCACAAGATGCCGCGAGGGACACAGTCGAATGCCTTCTCCAAATCCACAAAACACATGTGGATTGGTTAGGCAAACTCCCATGAACCCTCCAGCACCCTGGAGAGGGTATAGAGCTGGTCCAGTGTTCCACGACCGGGACGGAAACCACACTGTTCCTCCTGAATCCGAGGTTCTACCATCGGCCGGATTCTCCTCTCCAGTACCCTGGCATAGACTTTCCCGGGGAGGCTGAGAAGTGTGATCCCCCGATAGTTGGAGCACACCCTCCGGTCCCCCTTCTTAAAAAGAGGGACCACCACCCCGGTCTGCCAGTCCATGGGCACTGTCCCCGACCGCCACGCGATGCTGCAGAGGCGTGTCAGCCAAGACAGCCCACAACATCCAGAGACTTGAGGTACTCAGGGGATCTCGTCCACCCCCTGTGCCCTGCCACCGAGGAGTTTCTTGACTACCTCGGTGACTTCAGCCCGGGTGATGGGCGAGTCCGCCTCCGAGCCCTCGGCCTCTGCTTCCTCAATGGAAGACGTGCCGGCGGGATTGAGGAGATCCTCGAAGTATTCCTTCCACCGCCCGATGATATCCCCGGTCGAGGTCAACAGCCGCCCCCCTCCACTGTAAACAGCGTTGGTAGGGCACTGCTTACCCCTCCTGAGGCGCCGGACGGTTTGCCAGAATCTCTTCGAGGCCGACCGATAGTCCTTCTCCATGGCCTCCCCGAACTCCTCCCAGGCCCAAGTTTTTGCCTCCCCAACCACCCGGGCTGCAGTCCGCTTGGCCTGTCAGTACCTGTCAGCTGCCTCGGGAGTCCCACAAGCCAGCCAGGCCCGATAGGACTCCTTCTTCAGCTTGACGGCATCCCTTACTTCCGGTGTCCACCACCGGGTTCGAGGATTGCCGCCTCGACAGGCACCGGAGACCTTACGGCCACAGCTCCGAGTGGCCGCGTTGACAATGGAGGTGGAGAACATGGTCCACTCGGACTCAATGTCTCCAGACTCCCTCAGGATCTGGTCGAAGCTCTGCCGGAGGTGGAAGTTGAAGATCTCTCTGACAGGCGATTCGGCCAAACGTTCCCAACAGACCCTCACAGTATGTTTGGGTCTGCCGAGTCTGTCCAGCTTCCTCCCCCGCCATCGGATCCAACTCACCACCAGGTGGTGATCAGTTGACAGCTCCGCCCCTCTCTTCACCCGAGTGTCCAAGACATACGGCCGTAGGTCAGATGAAACAACTACAAAGTCGATCATCGACCTCCGGCCAAGGGTGTCCTGGTGCCATGTGCACTGATGGACACCCTTATGCTTGAACATGGTGTTCGTTATGGCCAAACTGTAACTAGCACAGAAGTCCAATAACAGAACACCACTCGGGTTCAGATCAGGGGGCCGTTCCTCCCAATCACGCCCCTCCAGGTGTCACTGTCGTTGCCCACGTGGGCGTTGAAGTCCCCAGCAGAACGACGGAGTCCCCAGTCGGGGCGCTTTCCAGCACCCCTCCAAGAGTCTCCAAGAAGGCCGGGTACTACTCTACACTGCCATTTGGCCCATAGGCACAAAACGACAGTGAGAGACCTATCCCCGACCCGAAGGCGCAGGGAAGCGACCCTCTCGTTCACCGGGGTAAACTCCAACACATGGCGGCTGAGCTGGGGGCTATAAGCAAACCCACACCAGCCCGCCGCCTCTCACCATGGGCAACTCCAGAGTGGTGAAGAGTCCATCCTCCCTCGAGGAGAGTGGTTCCAGAGCCCTAGCTGTGCGTAGAGGTGATCCCGACTATTTCTAGTCGGAATCTCTGAACCTCACGCACAATCTCAGGCTCCTTCCCCGTCAGAGAGGTGACGTTCCATGTCCCTAGAGCTAGATTCCGCGTCCAGGGATCGGGTTGTCGAGGCCCCCGCCTTCGACTGCCGCCCGATCCACTTTGCACCGGCCCCTTACGGTCCCTCCTGCAGGTGGTGGGTCCACGGGAGGGTGGCCCCACGTTGCTCCTTCGGGCTGTGCCCGGCCGGACCCCATGGGGGGAGGCCCGACCACCAGGCACTCGCATACGAGCCCCAACCCCGGGCCTGGCTCCAGGGTGGGGCCCCGGCTGCGCCATACCGGGCGACGTCACGGTCCTCCAATTAATTGTCATCTTAAGGGTTTTGTGAACCGCTCTTAGTCTGACCCGTCGCCTAGGACCTGTTTGCCTTGGGAGACCCTACCAGGGGCATATAGCCCCAGACAACATAGCTCCTAGGGTATTTCGGGTGCTCAAACCCCTCCACCACAGTAAGGTGGCAGTACATACAGTTTCTGCAAAAGAGAAAAGAAGCAATTAGCTTCAGGGATGCATTTCACACTGTCAACTAATACTAAATTTAAACAATGCGTATTGCAGTGCACATAAAAAGCTAATGGGGCCTCTGATTTTATGTGTGCTTGCACACCTGTGTTTTTTCCGCTCATGACTGAGGCTCCGTCATATGCTTGCCCTACAAGGTGGTTTTTGTAGTCAAGACCATGCTTCTGCAAACTTTGAATTATTTTCTGTGAAAGTGCTGCAGCATCAAGGCGCTGTGCTGCCTCAAAGGCAAGGAAGCTCTCACATACTGACCCATTCTAATAGTATCTTATTACAAAGGACATCTGTTCTTTTTTGCTTAGGTCTTTAGTCTCATCAACCAAAATGCTGAAAGCCTCACTTTGGGAAACTTCACTAGTTACTGAAGTGCGGACCATTTCAGCTAGGCAAGGCAAGGCAAGTTTATTTATATGGCACATTTCATACACAGAGCAATTCAAAGTGCTTAACATAAAATTATTGACAGAAAGAAATAAGACGTATCTTTAAAATGCAAATGATTTAAGATCACAAATAATTCAGATTTTAAGAAACAATAAATCAGCAATAAAATTGATTAAAAATGCGAGTGTACAGTCGTGGCCAAAAGTTTTGAGAATTACATAAATATTGGAAATTGGAAAAGTTGCTGCTTACGTTTTTATAATAGCAATTTGCATATACTCCAGAATGTTATGAAGAGTGATCAGATGAATTGCATAGTCCTTCTTTGCCATGAAAATTAACTTAATCCCAAAAAAACCTTTCCACTGCATTTCATTGCTGTCATTAAAGGACCTGCTGAGATCATTTCAGTAATCATCTTGTTAACTAAGGTGAGAATGTTGACAAGCACAAGGCTGGAGATCATTATGTCAGGCTGATTGGGTTAGAATGGCAGACTTGAAATGTTAAAAGGAGGGTGATGCTTGAAATCATTGTTCTTCCATTGTTAACCATGGTGTCCTGCAAAGAAACGCGTGCAGCCATCATTGCGTTGCATAAAAATGGCTTCACAGGCAAGGATATTGTGGCTACTAAGATTGCACCTAAATCAACAATTTATAGGTTCATCAAGAACTTCAAGGAAAGAGGTTCAATTCTTGTAAAGAAGGCTTCAGGGCGTCCAAGACAGTCCAGCAAGCGCCAGGATCGTCTCCTAAAGAGGATTCAGCTGCGGGATCGGAGTGCCACCAGTGCAGAGCTTGCTCAGGAATGGCATCAGGCAGGTGTGAGCGCATCTGCACGCACAGTGAGGCGAAGACTTTTGGAAGATGGCCTGGTGTCAAGAAGGGCAGCAAAGAAGCCACTTCTCTCCAAAAAAAAACATCAGGGACAGATTGATCTTCTGCAGAAAGTATAGTGAATGGACTGCTGAAGACTGGGGCAAAGTCATATTCTCCGATGAAGCCCCTTTCCGATTGTTTGGGGCATCTGGAAAAAGGCTTGTCCGGAGAAGAAAAGGTGAGCGCTACCATCAGTCCTGTGTCATGCCAACAGTAAAGCATCCTAACACAATTCATGTGTGGGGTTGCTTCTCATCCAAGGGAGTGGGCTCACTCACAATTCTGCCCAAAAACACAGCCATGAATAAAGAATGGTACCAAAACACCCTCCAACAGCAACTTCTTCCAACAATCCAACAACAGTTTGGTGAAGAACAATGCATTTTCCAGCACGATGGAGCACCGTGCCATAAGGCAAAAGTGATAACTAAGTGGCTCGGGGACCAGAATGTTGAAATTTTGGGTCCATGGCCTGGAAACTCCCCAGATCTTAATCCCATTGAGAATTTGTGGTCAATCCTCAAGAGGCGGGTGGACAAACAAAAACCCACTAATTCTGACAAACTCCAATAAGTTATTATGAAAGAATGTGTTGCTATCAGTCAGGATTTGGCCCAGAAGTTGATTGAGAGCATGCCCAGTCGAATTGCAGAGGTCCTGAAAAAGAAGGGCCAACACTGCAAATACTGACTCTTTGCATAAATGTCATGTAATTGTCGATAAAAGCCTTTGAAACGTATGAAGTGCTTGTAATTATATTTCAGTACATCACAGAAACAACTGAAACAAAGATCTAAAAGCAGATTAGCAGCAAACTTTTTGAAAACGAATATTTATGTAATTCTCAAAACTTTTGGCCACGACTGTATATATAAAAAGAATAAGTCTAATAATAAATTAGAAATAAATGTGCAGTTGATGTAAACCAGCACAGTGCTCAGGTTGTGAATGCACAGCTAAACAAGTGTGTTTTTAATCTGGATTTAAAAGTAGTTACCGTTGGTGAACGTCTGATGTCTTCTGGAAGCAGATTCCAGCTACGGGTGGCGTAATGACTAAACGCTGACTTGCCATGTTTTGAGTGAACCCTTGTTATCTCTAACTGATTTGATCCTTATGATCTGAGAAGTCTGTTTGGTTTATATTCAATGAGCATATCTGAGATGTATTTAGGTCATTGACCATTAAGTGATTTATAGACAATTAATAATACTTTGAAGTATTAACTGGTAACCAGTGTAAGGACCTGAGGATTGGAGTGATATGCTCAGATTTTTTGGTTCTGGTCAGAATCCTGGCAGCAGCGTTCTGTATGAGCTGCAGCTGTCTGATGGTCTTTTTGGGAAGACCTGTAAGGAGTCCATTACAGTAATCCACCCTGCTGGTGATGAAAGCATGGACTAGTTTCTCTAAATCTTGGCTTGAGACAAAACATCTGATTCTGGCTATGTTTCTGAGATGGTAGTAGGCTTATTTGCTTATTGCTTTGACATGACTGCTGAAACTAAGGTCAGACTCCAAAATGACCCAAAGATTTTTTACCTTGCTTTGTGTCTTTAGACCTCTTAAGTCAAGGTATGTGTTTACCTTGTTAGTTTCATCCTTGTTACCAAAAACAATGACTTCAGTTTTTATTTTTATTTAACTGAAGGAAGTTTTGACACATCCAGCTGTTAATTTCATCAATGCATTGGCAAAGAGAGTCAATAGGCCTGTAGTCATTGGGTGAGAGGGCTAGGTAGATCTGAGTGTCGTCTGCATAGCTGTCGACACTCAGCTAGACAATCAATTGTCAGGCTTTGCCTGTTGTGTTATGTTATTTATGGTTGATGTTTTTATTTCTCTGCCGTATTTTCTGTCTTATATTTTGCTCGGCTGGTACCCTGTTAACCTCCTTGTTTTGGTTGATTACCCTCACCTGCTCCTCACCTGGTTTTCTCTATTTGAGCTTGGCTGTGCCAGCTCTCATGGTGGCAATGTAATTTATTTGTGACGTTGTTTGCTCTTGCTGTGCTTAGTACTTTACCTATTCATATTTTCCGTAGGAACGTGGCAACCCGTGAGCCGGTTTGGATTTATTTTTTCCCCATTCGGTTCTTTTTGGTTCCCGTTTACCTTTCCCGGATTTGTGGATTTTTGGTTTTCTCTGCCAGCGTGTATTTAGTATTTTTTTGCCAGGAGTTCCCTGCCTATCTTTTGTTCTCTCAGTAAGCCTGTCTAATAAACTGTGTTGTACCTTACCTGCATCTGAGTCCCTTTGTGCACCGTGACAGTACATCGCCACCAAAGGATGGACTCAGCAGGAGAGGTCGACATTCACCAAGCCGTCGCAAGCCAGGGAGTGCTATTAGGACGTCAGCAGCAGGAGGTAGCTGAGATTCGTCTTGGCGTCTCTACTCTCTCCCAACAACTTGCTGCAATCGCCCAGCGCCTGGACCAGACCCATGCTATTTCTGCGGCAGCTTCTGCTAATACTGCACCGGTCGAGACGGACGCAATCTCTTCCTGCCGACCGGAGCCTCGCCTCAATCCTCCAGTTCCCTACGCCGGTGAGCCCACTTCCTGTCGTTCGTTTCTCTCACAATGCTCTCTGACCTTTTCTCTACTGCCCTCCTGCTTTTCCACAGAGCAGTCGAAGGTAGCGTTTGTGGTCATGCAGCTGAAGGGTGTCGCCAGGGAATGGGGTACGGCGCTCTGGGATAATAATCATGCTTGCTGCGCTACTTTTGAGTTGTTCTCCCAGGAGCTAAGGAAGGTGTTTGACCGGTCCGCACTTCACTGCGAGGCAGCTCGGTCGTTGTCCCTCCTACAACAAGGTCGCAGGACAGTTTCTGAGTATTCCATTGAGTTTCGCACTTTGGCTTCGTCTTGCGGCTGGAACGACAAGGCTCTCCGGGATCGTTTCTTGCATGGATTAGCGGATCGTGTGCTGGACGAGATCTATTCGCTGGAGCTCCCTCCGACGCTCGACGGGCTGATACAGCTCGCCCTCCAGGTTGACTTTCGTCTGGGACTCCATTCTCAGCAACACGTGAGGAGTTCATTTGACGGGGAGTCTTCTGGGGCTTCCTGTGATGTTGTCCGACCGCCATCTGTTGCTCCGCCCCTGGAGAAGCCTATGCAAATCAGTCAAATCAGTCTCTCCAACTCCGAACGTCGTCGACGCCGGGCTAACAACTTGTGCCTCTATTGTGGCGACCCTGGACATTTAGTGACGGGATGTCCACGTATTTCGGATCATACTGGCAGCTATTCCTCCCATAGGGTAGGCGTTTGCCTTACCAGTTCTCTCTCTCGCAGCCGAACTGTTCTTCCTGCAGTCATTCAGTGGGGAGGAGTTAGTCACTCGGTGGTTGCCCTCATTGACTCTGGAGCGGAGGGATTCCCGTAGTTCCTCTCACTCAGTCCATCGCGGCTGAGACGCTCTGCGGCACGCCTCTCACCAACATTTCTTCAACCACTGAACCTGTTTCGCTCACTACTTCCGGTAATCACACAGAGATGCGGCTGTTTCTCCTGATTCAGTCTCCTTCTGCTCCTATAGTGTTGGGTCACTCCTGGCTTTCTAAGCATAACCCCCATATTGACTGGAGTAAGAATGTTGTTTGTGAATGGAGTGTTTTTTGTGCCTCTAATTGTTTGAATACTGCTCTCTCTCCTTTGATTTCTTCCCCTCTGTTGCGGGAGGAGCCTGTAGACCTTACAGGGGTACCTAGGGTCTATCATGATCTGAGAGCGGTTTTTAGTAAGTCTCGAGCGACATCTCTACCTCCGCACCGCCCGTACGACTGTGCGATCGACCTTTTACCTGGCACTTCTACACCTAAGGGTCGCCTTTATCCTCTTTCTGGTCCTGAGAGGGAGGCCATGGAAAGGTATGTGGCCGATTCTTTGTTATCCGGCATTATCCGTCCCTCTTCCTCTCCGGCTGGGGCGGGGTTTTTCTTCGTGGGAGAAGAAGGATGGTTCCCTTCGCCCCTGCATTGATTACCGGGGGTTGAACGACATCATGGTCAAGAATAGCCATCCCTTGCCGTTGATGTCGTCCGCTTTCGGTCTCTTGCAGGGTGCTACCATCTTTACGAAGTTAGACTTGCGCAATGCTTATCACCTGGTCAGGATAAGGGAGGGGGTTGAGTGAAAGACCTTCTATAACACTCCCACAGGCCACTTTGAGTATCGTGTGATGCCTTTTGGCCTGTCGAATGCTCCGGCGGTTTTCCAGAGACTCGTCAATGACGTGCTGAGGGACATGGTCGACTGTTTCGTTTTTTGTCTATCTCGATGACATTTTGATCTTCTCGCACAACGAACGGGACCATGTTCAGCACGTTCGACGGGTCTTAAGCCGGTTACTTGAGAATCGCCTGTTCGCTAAGGTGGAGAAGTGTGAGTTTCACGCACGGTCGGTTCCGTTTCTGGGGTTTATCCTGTCGGCTGAAGGTATTCGGATGGACCCCACTAAGGTAAAGGCAGTTGCTGATTGGCCTACCCCAGTAAATCGCAAGGCGGTCCAGCGTTTCCTGGGGTTTGCCAATTTTTACCGACGGTTCATCCGAGGGTTTGGCCAGGTCGCTCTTCCCTTGTCGGAGCTCACCTCC
Source organism: Triplophysa siluroides (assembly GCA_006030095.1). NCBI lineage: Eukaryota > Metazoa > Chordata > Actinopteri > Cypriniformes > Nemacheilidae > Triplophysa > Triplophysa siluroides. The sequence continues at coordinate 97,914 of VCII01000030.1, read as the reverse complement.
ACTTTGAGGCGGTTCGTGTGGTCGGAGCGGGCGCAGATGGCTTTTGATAAACTTAAGAGTCTTTTTACTTCTGCCCCCGTTCTGGTCAATCCTGATCCGTCTCGTCAGTTTATAGTGGAGGTTGATGCTTCTGAGGCAGGGGTAGGAGCGATCTTGTCCCAACGTTCCTCCCCGGACGACAGGATACATCCCTGTGCATTCTTCTCCCGCCGGCTCAATTCCTCAGAGCGGAATTATGACATCGGTAATAAGGAGAGTTGTTAGCCGTTAAGCTTGCATTGGAGGAGTGGCGCCACTGGTTGGAGGGGGCTAAGGTTCCTTTCTTGGTTTGGACAGACCATAAAAATCTTGAATATATCCGTTCTGTGAAGCGACTGAACTCTCGGCAGGCTCGCTGGGCTCTTTTTTTTGGGCGTTTTAATTTTGTCATCGCCTACCGGCCGGGGAGTAAAAATGGTAAGCCGGACGCCCTTTCGCGTCAGTTCGAGGTCGGGACTACTTCCACCCCCTCGGTGTCCGTTGTTTCCCCCGCTCGTGTGGTGGGGGCGGTCGCTTGGAGGGTGGAATCGTTGGTTCGCGAGGCCCTGGACGGCGTTACTCCCTCCGGCCGGTGTTCCTGTGAACCTGCTGTTCGTTCCTCAGTCGGTCCGTACCAACGTCCTCCAGTGGGGACATTCCTCCAAGCTAGCTTGTCACCCAGGAGTTTCTCGCACGTTGGCTCTTATCAAGCAGCGGTTTTGGTGGCCTTCCATGGCGCAGGACGCTCACAGGTTCGTCTCGGCTTGCCCAATCTGTGCGACTAACAAGTCTTCCAACCGTCCTCCGGCGGGACTACTGCGTCCGTTACCCACCCCTTCGAGACCCTGGTGCCACATCGCCATGGACTTCGTCACTGGACTTCCTCCGTCCTGTGGCAATTCCGTGGTCCTCACTGTGGTGGACAGGTTCTCGAAGGCGGTACATTTTATTCCCCTCCCTAAGCTTCCGTCTGCTAAGGAGACCGCTAAAATTTTCCTTGACAACGTTTTCCGTGTCCATGGCCTCCCCGTGGACATGGTCTCTGACAGAGGTCCCCAGTTTGTTTCTAAATTTTGGGCTGAGTTTTGTCGGCTTCTCGGGGCCACTGCCAGTTTGTCCTCCGGTTACCATCCACAGTCTAATGGGCAGGCCGAGCGGGCTAATCAAGATCTCGAGAGGGTCCTGCGTTGCGTTGCTTCTTCTGAGCCATCGTCTTGGAGTTCTGGGTTGTCTATGGTCGAGTATGCTCACAACTCACTTCCGGTGTCGTCTACGGGTTTGTCTCCCTTCCAGTGCTGCCTAGGTTACCAACCCCCGTTGTTTCCTTCCCAAGAGGCGGATTCCTCTGTTCCCTCTGCTCTGGGCTTCGTTAGCCGGTGTATTCGCACCTGGAGGGTTGCTAGACGGGCTCTCATTCTGGCACGTAGACACTACCAGACGTCAGCTAGTCGGCATCGCTCCAAGGCTCCCCCTTACGTGTGTGGTCAAAGGGTTTGGTTGTCCACGTCTGACCTTCCCCTTCATGTCCCTGCACGTAAGCTGGGCCCTAAGTTTATCGGTCCCTTCCCGATCACTAAGATCATTAATCCTGTGACCGTTCGCCTTAAACTACCCCCCTTTCTTAAACGTGTTCACCCTACGTTTCATGTGGCCAAGATCAAACCCGTCATCCGTTCCCCCCTTCAACCCTCGACCTCTGCCCCCCGCCTCATAGACTCATCGAGGGGTCGCCGACCTATACGGTACGTCGACTTCTTGATGTGAGACGGCGGGGTAGAGGTCACCAATACCTGGTAGACTGGGAGGGCTACAGTCCGGAGGAGAGATGCTGGATCCCCGCTCGGGATATTTTGGACCGCTCTCTTATTGTTCAGTTCCTCCGCTCTCGTGGGTAGGTCTTGGATGCCGTGAGGCATCTTTGAGGGGGGGATTCTGTCAGGCTTTGCCTGTTGTGTTATGTTATTTTTGGTTGATGTTTTATTTCTCTGCTGTATTTTCTGTCTTACAGATTTTGCTCGGCTGGTACCCTGTTAGCCTCCTTGTTTTGGTTAATTACCCTCACCTGCTCCTCATCTGGTTTTCTCTATTTGAGCTTGGCTGTGCCAGCTCTCATGGTGGCGATGTAATTTATTTGTGACGTTGTTTGCTCTTGCTGTGCTTAGTACTTTACCTATTCATATTTTCCGTAGGAACGTGGCAACCCGTGAGCCGGTTTGGGTTTATTTTTTCCCCATTCGGTTCTTTTTGGTTCCCGTTTACCTTTCCCGGATTTGTGGATTTTTGGTTTTCTCTGCCAGCGTGTATTTAGTATTTTTTGCCAGGAGTTCCCTGCCTATCTTTTGTTCTCTCAGTAAGCCTGTCTAATAAACTGTGTTGTACCTTACCTGCATCTGAGTCCCTTTGTGCACCGTGACAATCAATTATTTCATTTTGTGTGTCATGCCCAAGATATGTTGCATTTCTTTGACTTGTCATTTTTTCTTTTGACTGTGGGATTGTGTTTGGCTAGCAGTTCCATAATAGCGAGAAAGTTTCCTTTATTCTCACCTTCTGATTCTTTATGTGCTCTCTGTGCTATGTTCTGCGTAGCTGTGAGAAGCAGGGTTTCTCCAACAACTTTAATGTACTCTCTATTTTCCTTCACTAATTTATTGTATTCCGCATTTAAGGAGGCTGAGAGAGAGGATGTGCTTGCAGTGGATTTTTCATACTCTGCCCATGCTAACATTGCATTAGTATGTGCTTCAGATTTGGCATGACCTAAAAGTCCCCCATCTTTGAAGGTTGCCTTTTTCCAATGTTTGAACCCCTCTTCAGATGTAAATACCGAATCACCTGAGGAGGGGAGACTGAAGTGCCGGCAGGCATAACAGTAGACAGAGTATTTACTCTGAGAGTATTCCAGCCATTTATGTTCGTTGGACCAGTCTTTAAAGAAGCATCGTCTTCTGTCCCCTTGATAGGTACGAGGGAAGATTTTCAGATGTGGCTGCTCTGCTCTTGACTGGGAGATATCTATAATGAAACAAGAGGCAAAATCAGTTATTCGGATATTAAAATAATAAATAATAATAACAATAATAATAAGCACCTCTTGTAATTATCAATCATAGCTGTAATAATGGCCTATAGGCATTTCTATTCAGACTAATAAAACTCAACTACTAATAAACATGGTAACACTTTAGAATACGGTATCTTACTTACTGTATAACTAATAAGGAATTATTGAAGAACTAATAGGTAATTCTGCATTAACTACTTCTTCACTACTGTTAACTACTAAGGACGATGTGTTTACTAATCAGTATGTAATATAATTGTATTATTGTGTTAAGTAACAGTTAGTTAATCAATAAATAATGAATTCTGCCATAACTCCTGAAGAACTACTACTAATTATCTACTCATTAAGGTTCAAGAAAAATAACTAAGTAACTACTAATGAACAGTCATACAAATCTAACCTCATATTAGTTTTTATATTTTATATACAGTACTTTGTGTGTTTGTTTTCCTCAGCATAAATGCCATTGAGTAAATTCATTTATTATAAAATTATATTACATACTGATTAGTTAACACATCTTCTTTAGTAGTTAGTGACTTAAGTGTTAATAAAGAATTAGTTCTTCAATAATTCCTTATTAGTTATGCAGTAAGTAAGATACAGTATTCTAAAGTGTTACCATAAACATGAATCAAAAGCTTTAAGTGATTATGTCATGATTTGTAATTTAATGGAAACACACCAAACAAAACATACATTTCTCCAGATGATGTTGCTATCTAGGCTAGCCATCAATTTCATTATTAGGGCCACGTGATCGTAACTTCACCTGTTGGTCCAGGAACACGTCTAACACCTGCTTTTGCCGTGTCCTGCCACACTTCTGTGACCAATGGTGCTGACTGTCCCTGGGCTGCTGCTGTCTGTTTTTCCTCGTCATTGTGTTCTGTCACCAATGCTGGCTGTATATCTTTGTCATGCTGCTCTGTCTGTTCCTCTCCTCCATCCTCCTCCTCACTATTACTAAGCCTCTGTTGCTCCCCTGCCATCTCTTTCACTCCTCCTTCTGTACTTTTCTTCTTAAAATAAGAAGAGATGTCTGTGGACTTTCTCTTCATTGTCTGAAAATTGACATAACCAGTGTTGGGTAAGTTACTCTGAAAAAGTAATTTAGTTACTAGTTACTAATTACATATTCAATAGTGTAATTAGATTACTTTACAAATTACTCTGTCCAAAAAGTATTTAGTTACTTATTACTTATTACTTTCTATATCCTACATCAACGTTGATTAGTTAAGTGATTCAAGGATAGACATGAAACGACTTATTTAATTCATTCAAATAAATAATATTAAACTACTTAAAGTACTCTATTAACTGACCAATGTATGACAGATGTGAGAATTATACATTTTACAAGTTACAAGTTAGACTTTGAATTTTGATGTCAATTTCACTATTGCACACACATATATTACACAAAGTATTTAGTTTAATTACATCAAAAGTAACTGTAATTAAATTACAGAAAACATAAGAGTAATCCCTTACTTTACTTTTTCAAGGGGAAAGTAATTAAATTACAGTAACTAATTACTTAGTAACTAGTTACACCCAACACTGGACATAACATATACATGCACCAGCTAATGGCGTTAGCTAGGTAACTCTTGTCAACCCGTGTCAAAGACACATCAAAAAGCTGCTGTAACAGTATACTGTAACTATTTGGCACTTAAAAAGCACGTCACGACACATAATTCCCCGTCTTCTTTTACTAAAGAATATTTTTTGACTTATTTACTTACCGGTAGTCTTCTTCGTCTTCTTTCTTAACTTCTTTTGAAATTGTTGACCGACGGGCACGCGCTGAGCTGTTGCTGCGCTGCGCAACAGCGGCATGGACGAAGGGGCGGGGGAGGGGCGGACTACTGTGTGCGATCGAAGGTCTAGAGCGGCTTGCCTGCCTGGCTGTGCATTAGGGACGAAATGCATAACTGATGCTACTAAAATGTATACTAAAATGTATACTGGCCTGGTGGCGCCATTGTAGATGCTTTCTTACATCATCTATGTCAGCGGGTGTGATCCTTCTAGAGCGCTCCCGAAAGGGTCTTGGATCAGAAAGGGGGATTGTATGCTCTACTCCTTTAGCAAGTCCTACATCCCACTCATGACTGGAAAATACATTTGTCCTTTTGCTCAGCTGTTCCCGCAATCTTTCCTTCCACTCCTCTGAAGACGGTGAACCCCTGAAGTTAAACAAGTTGGGGTCAATTGTCTTGTCACAGCCCTCATTCACAGACATGGGGTTTACTGGATCAGCAGTGAACAAGTGATCAATAACAGTTCCCACAGGTATGACCACCTCCTTCAGCAACTCATTCTGTACAGGCACAACAAAGTTATTGTTTTTTAGTATATCAGCTGGTACTACTACCGACTGCACCAGAACTCCTGCTGGCAGTGAAGTTACAGAGGAGGCATCCATCATCAGAATCTCATGTCCAAATGGCTCCGTTGCTTTCACTTCACCCTTTACACAGCAACCACTCATGGGTGGGAGAATCAAAGGGTCTGAACCTGACAACTTCACACATCCAACAGCATCATCTTCCCCACCAGCGGCATCAAAAGCTAGAGAGTAAGGTGTCATTCCCATAACTGAGGTATGTTTCACTTTAATACCCATGGTATGTGTGATATCAGTTCCAGTCGACTCTTTACACAATTGGGCCAAACGTGTGAACAAGCTGGCATTGGTGCCAAGGATCACAGGAGTCTGATCTGGGCTCTTTGGGCCAGGACAAATCAGGGCCAACACAGAAATGGTCTCAGAGTTTCCAGTAACCTTCTCGGGGAATTCAACAGTTACCACAGCATATCCAAGGTATGGGTAGCTAGAGTCGCTCAAACCCCACACAGCTAAACCAGACACTGGGTGAATGGGGACCTCGGATAAATATTTCTTGTACCAGTTTTCAAAGACTATGGTCACTTGAGAGCCACTATCTAGTAATGCAATGCATGGGTGGCCATTTATGCACAAATGTACAGTGGAGGGGGACCTATAAGTCCTGCTGGAATCTGTTTTTCAACCTCAGCATAAACAGCACTCTTTTTTGCTGAACAGACAGTGGTGCTCGTTTCAGGCGCTGAGTGTGATCCTTTTTGTCCACTCCTCATTTTCCAATTTGACCGAATCAATTTCTGAATTACTAGATTCTTGTTCTCAGGGTCTTGGCATTTTGTTGCTATGTGCCCTTCTTCTCCACAGTTGTAACAAAAATACTCCTCGTCTCGTTATATTGTTTGTTTTTACCAGCCGATTATTGTCTGGCAGTAGAGGCATTCAGTGTAAGGGCTGAGGTGTCAACTTTCCGACTTTCCTTGTTAGCAACTTTCTGCTGTAGACTTTTCACCTGTCTTTTCAAAGCAGCAATTTCTCCATCATGTTGGGTGTCCCAGGAGGATCCTGTAGTATCTTGATTGCTTTTATGATCTATCACTGTCTGTGGTTGGGAATTGACCACCATAGTTGCAAACTGAGACTTTAACTCTTTTAATTCAGCTTTGAGGGTCAGAACTTCCTTATGCTTCCAAGTACAAGCCTTATGCACTCTTGCAGTCAACTTTGCACGAGAAGATTCGTATTCTTCTTCAGTACGAATTTCACTTAACAGATCCAAGAAGCTAGGCGGTTTGCTCTTTCTTTCCCGAAGTCTCAGCTGGAACAGCATCATGTCAGCATTAACAGCCCCTCGAAGCAGTTGTTCAAGACGGACTTTATCTCTGAAGTCACCTGGTATGCCCCCTCTCTGTACTACTTTATTCAGAGCATGTTCCAGCCTTCTTAGAAATTCCGATAGTTTCTCCCCTGTCTGTTGCTGCATTAACCGGAAGGCAAAATAAAGATCATCACCTGACTCTGCAGATCCAAAAGCTTGCTCGAGAGCGTTTAAGTACTCTTCTGGACTGACCTCAGCATCAGCACCACGCACAGCTTTGATTATTTCTAATGCAGGGCCTTGTGCGCTTTCAATAACTCTCCTCTTCTTTTCTTTTGCAGGGTAGTCGCTCTCATCTACCATCAGCCAGGCCTGCTCTATCCAGTGTTCAAACTGTTCCTCACCAGCAGGAGTAGGTATAGTGCCAGAAAATACTCTCAATCTTCTGTAACCTCCACTCTCACCGATTTTGCCTGTTTTTTCTAACAGATCTCCAACGGCCCGAATAATAGCATCAGGGGCGCTACTTTCAGTAGTAGAAAAGGTCAACAAAGCTTGTACTTTTCTGCTGAATTCTCCTGAATCTGTTGCATCCACACTAGAAACAATAATGTGCCAAGGAGTTGTTCCAGCAGCAGATGTTACTTCAGGGGGCAATTGTTTGGGGTCTATTTTCTCTTTGCATTCATGGACATTTTATGGACTGCATCGTGTCTTCAATGTGTGCTGTCTCCAAATCATCAGGTATGACAATCATCAGAGCGTATTCTTCTTGTAATGCTTCTCCCCTGCACCAACCCCTGAGCTCTTCTCTAAGCTGCTGCATTCTGACCCTGTACTTTTGGTTCTCTCGATCAACTTTTCACAAGATTGTTATATATAAAATATAATCCAACGTTTTTTTTTTCTCTCTATCCCAGCGGAGCCTCTACATTTATGTAGCGCCCTACTCCCTTAAGGTAAGTTGGAATGGGCCCTGGGTTCTTTAAATTTTAGATCTCTCTACCGTCTTATAGATATTATGTTCTCTGTATTAACAAACCTTTTTTTGTTCTGGGATACCCTCAAGTATAGCAACTGCTAAGCTACAAGTAAAACCACATTCAATAGAAAAATCCAAACAGGATTTAATAAACAATGTATAAAAGAAATAATAAAGCAGATAAATTATAATACACGTACATGAAATACTTGGTTTTAAGTAAGTAACACTAGACTTCTTATCAAACCCTCTCAAACAATATTACTTCAGCACAACCCTTGTAGTCAGTGAATACCAAATAATACTTTGAAGGTGCACACCCCACCTTTAACTGTTAGTAGGCTGTTAAATAAAATAGTTACCCTTTTTCAGTATCTCAGCAAGATTCAAACAGTGTTTAAATTGTTGTATTCAAACACACCGTAATAACAAATATACCCACGTCTCTTCTTTCAAATTTAAGCTCATTAAGTTCCTGTAAATGTCCAAGGAGTCGCTCAATGTTCAAAAAGGTAATAGAAAAATAAAGTAAACGTTGCAGGCCTGATACGACGCTGGCGTGCGATGAGGCATAAACAAAGTGCCGCTTCACTCAATGAGCAACATAAACAAGATGGTGGTTACCTTTGCCGAAGAAAGTTCAGGCCGTACACTTAACCACGTATCCGCAGCACGAGAGCAACAAGGTCAAAAACTCCCACAGCGGTTCCACGCACATGTCCCGGAAGCCAGAGGAACCACTGAGAATCTCTGGTATCTCCGGGCGCTATCTGGATACTTTTCTCTTCGCAGAACGTCCGATAAGAGACCCGATACACTTTCGATTTCACTGCAGCGAACTCGACTGTCTCTCACGTCCTTCTCAGCTCCGTTTCGTAAGAAGCAGAGGCAATTACAAATTACGTTAAGCTCAAACAGGAGAAATTTCTATCTCCTACAGCTTAAATAATAGTTATACCAACATTAAGAAGTTATCTTGTCGACAACCGTAAGATTGGCACCATTTTCATTACATTACCGCATCTCTTCTTTTTCCCAGCTATCTCTCGTCCCGCCCTCCGAACAGTTCAACGTAAATTAAAGCAACAGTACAATGTCTTCATAAACTTACACTTAACACACTTTCTCTTCATTGTAACCACTCAAAGGAACATTTACATATTTAAACCCAAGAAAAAAACAATGTATATTGAAAATAAAAGGAAAATAAATAATTGTTTGTTAAACACCCCAATGTATTATAAGTATCGCCAAATTCAGGGCTAAATGTATTTTACTTATTTTAATTAGATTAAAGGCTGTATTTCAATACTTTAACATTTGATATGCACAGTATTTAAGGAAAATCTATTTAGTTATTTATTTACACTGTGTTCTGCAGTTATCGTATTTGATGCTGTCTTCCATGCAGGCGGATCATCTCCTCCTCATGCGCTCATATTGTGATGGCGAGACAGCGCTGATTAAACATTAAGATTAAATTTTTATTTCAGATTTAATTTTGGGTTAATTAAGAAGGTGCATTAAACAATTATCACTAAATACAAGCGCAAATAAGATAAGATCAAATAAGATTTATTCTTAGTAATAATGTGGATCTTAGACGGATATGAGATAAAATTAAATGTGTGTGAGGCATATGCTTATAGGCTACTCGTTTTTTATCACACTTACTTTCTCAATCTAATTTATGTTCAGTTCACTTACTCACTATTTGTGTCGCCCCTCGTCTCCGAAATTTAGTTTACAGGTGCGCACATTCTCCCGTCAAGTTACATTTTCATAGATCACAACCTTTGCCCCTGAAGACGAGCGATAGATAAAAACACAGCATGGATGTATGCATTATTGACGTGTAGTGAGGCAAAACGGTCCCGAGAAAAATATTTTAGGCTAACGTTCTGGGAATGTTTCCCTAACGTTCCCCAGGGAACCAGAAACTAACGTTATGGGAACGTTCTGGGAACCACAAATTGTTAGCTGGGAATCTACATCTACATTTACATTTATTTATTTGGCAAATCTAAACTCTCTTCGTGAAACCAGGCCATAATGCATTATCTCTTCGCTGTATATAAATTGTAGGGTTTGCCACGGGTATTTTACTCGTGGATGCCAGCTGCCGTAAAGCCCCAAAGAAATTTGCGCACTGTCCCTTTAAGTGTTTGCAGGGCGGAAGTGACGCGATTCCTTTCGTGCGGCGCGTGAAGATGGCGGGTGTTCTGGAGCGGAGCTTCATTGAGATTTGTGGATTTGAAAGAGAAACTGTTTCCAGGTTTAGAGAGATCACAATAAATCTGGGTACAGTCTTTAAATATTACACTGTATTTATACACATATGTGTTTTGGTGTTCATGCGCTTTGAAGCGAGCGAAGTAAGTTATTGGTCACACGATTGTTGGCAGCTCGTGTGACACGAGACATATTTAAAATAATGTAGTTATTATGATTATTATGATTACTACTTGTGTAACTCGAGTTTATTTACACGGTTATATTCACCATTAAGAGGAGAAACAAATCATGGCATTTCCCCTGTTTAATGTAAAACATTTAAGTTTAATCACAGTTTAATTGTAACATTTGGTTTCTGTTTTGATGTTTGTTTTTTAACGTGCAATGTTTTAGAGCTGTTTAATATTTGTCACCTTTTCTCATGATATATATATTATTTATCAATACAACAAAAACACCCCCCATGACAGTATCCATGTGCTGATATGCTATGCCTTAGATGCTTACTAATAGAGTACATTTTATATAGCAGGCACTGTACTATGGCATTTTTGCTAGTCAGAATGTTTGTTTTACAGGTAGTCAACAGTAAGAAGCTTTAATTTCAAAGACTTTAATTTTGCCATTTGTACACATAAGCAGTACTAGTGCATAGTCATTTTTGAGTGGATCTCTTAGATCCAGAGGTAACCAAACCATTAAAATGTGTTTATTAAAATCAAATACATTAAGACGTAAATAAATGTTATTTGAAAAACTTACACCAAACAAAAGTGAGAAATGTTGCCTTGGCTATAAACTGAAATAAGTTAAAATAAAAAATAAATAAAAAAGTGAACACTGAAATAAATAATGAAATGATAAAGAACATTACAAAATTGCTACAAAATTAAACTAAAATTAATATATAAACTTAAAATACAAAGATAAAAGCTCATTTAAAATATAAATAATACTACACAAAAGTACTAAATAAGAACATATAACATATAAACAAAATAAGATAAACTTAAGAAGAAAAATTAAGAGCAAAAGACATATGAAAAGCTTATAAGTAACCTTGGCAGCAGGGTCTCTATGACAGAGATAAAAAAACAAGGTAAAACAAAAATCCTTTTACTAACTTAAATTTCTAGAGGTGTCTTGATTGAAAACAACTTACACTGGCATATCTTAAAATATAATCAGTGTGACATGTGAGTCTGTTGTGAAAGTGTATAATTTGTATTTCTGTGTGGCTTTATGTAGATAATGTGTGTTGTTTTTTGTGATGTCCAGCAGGTGTTGGTGGTCACTCAAGTGGTGTAAAGCATGCAGACAGTGCAGGTGGATTCTCTTATGAGGACAGTGGGAAACTCCTGTCTGTCACCAGCAACAGATACATACACTGGTGAGTGTTCATCTCACACATCCTCCATCTGTATTAACACAACAAGTGCGCTACGGTTTTTGTGTTATCTATTGAAATGTCTTACCTGTTCAGAAGAAATAAAGCGATGTCTGCATCCCTTTACAATCCTTTCAGATCAAGGAGTTCACGCCACCTTTGAAATGCCTTGCCAATATTAATTCTTGTTTTTGCACGAGTCCGATCACATTCCCTGTTTCTTTGAAAACTGTCATCAGTTCGTTCTTTCTTCTTTTTCACAAATGATGAATCCCCAGATGTCAACACTGCTTGGCGTTTAAAAGTAAAATAATAATAAAAATAATAATAAATAATACTTAAAGTTGTATAAAATCCTACCCAACAGTTGTGAGTACACGCTGTAAACCGCGTGTCACTCGCAGCATCCACACACGGGCTAGCAGCCGGATCCTCTTTATTCTGTATATGAATGTGACGAAATGACGCATAGACAAAAGACACCATATAAGGATCTCCGGGAAAGACGACCCGACAGGGCAAATTACAAACCATTATTACAAGCGTTCCGTGGTGAATCCAGCAATGGTAATGACACAGTTTTAAACACCGTTCTTTCATGTACTTGCTCAATAATTGGTTTTAGCTATGTTGTTCTACACAGTTTTGACTTGAACTGAAATTAACTGTATTCCAAAAAAAAGAGACTATTTGAATACGATGAATGTCCTGAAAACCTCTGCACAGTCATTGGTGAACATTTAATACAGGACATGCTATATCTACTCAATCAGAGCTTCCTTTTCAGGGATGTAAATAGGCCCTTTTCACATGACGTCACGCATCTTCCGTTCTACCGGGAAGCAGTGTATCGTTACTTCTGCTAGCGCCTCAGAATGGAGTTTACCAAGTCCCTTGCACAGCTGCCACAAATACGGCTAGATGATGTACAACATCTTGCAGACATATTTTTGCTTATGACAAGATCAAAGCTAGATAAAGGATAAAAATACTTTGTTGAACAGGACCTGTTTGATTATGAAGGTAAGTGTTTTGTTTTCTTTTTGTGTTAGCGTAGGTGCTAGGATAAGTACTTGAATAAGTGTTCTGTCAGTTTTTCTGTCACTGTTGTTAAAGCGCGACGGCAAAACAGAAGTTCTTCTTCTTGTTTGTTGCAAGACGGATGTCATGATACACTGCTTTGCGAGAAGGTGGAAGTTAAGTGACGTCATTGTGGAAAGGGCCTTTCCACATTTTGAAAATTATTATTTGGAAATTATGTTGTAATATGTAATTTTGGAGTAGGTTTGCAAAATTAAGGTAATTTTTATGTATGGAAACTTTCCATGGGAATTTACAGGAAGATATGGGAATTAATTGGAATAAACTGGGATTTACAAACGGCAGGTTAGCCTGTAAGGAACTTAAAGGGACTGCTTACCCAAAAATGAAAATTCTGTAACCATTTACTCACCCTCAAGTTGATCTAAACCTGTATACATTTCTTTGTTTTGCTCAACACAAAGGAAGGTATTTGAAAGAATGTGAGTAACCAAACAGATCTCATCTCCCATTTACTGCCATAGTAGGGAATATAACTACTATGCGAGTCAATGGGGGATGAAATCTGTTTGGTTACTAGCATTCTTGAAAATAACTTTCTTTGTGTGACAGTGTCCTCGGGTTTGATCTAGGTTTCAGTAAGTGCCTTCAACTCATGCCTCACAATAACATGCAATAAACAAGCAAAACCGGCACGAGACTAAAGCCTGAAATACACTACCTGACTTTTATGCAGATTTTTGCCCTGATTTCCAGTCGGTCGGAGGAAATCAATTGTGCTGTCAAAAGTAGCCAATTTTACAACACATACCGCGTGTATCTACACAGTACCACATTTAAACATGCATCAGAGACGTCACTCTGTATGTGCGGTGTGACAAATCACAGGATGCTAGCGGTTACTGCCAGATTTTACAAAGAAAAGCAACGGAAAACAAAAACCTTGTATAAAAAGAACAAATGTAAATGCTTTATATTGATAAAAGATTTTAAAATATCTATTCCCCCAATTGCCTGCTTTTATATCTATATAAACCTAATCGCTTTACAAACCCGGCCTAAATTATCCTCCCAAGAAACACGCGAAACATGTCAATGAATTTCATTATTGATTAGTTGGTCTGTGACTCTCCGTTCAGCGCCAGGTGTGCAGTTTTAAAGTCAAACGTGTCTCTCCGTGCAGCACGACGTGCGGAGCCATTTTTGGATGGCTCATGCTCTACATGTTTTGACTGTTTGTGAACTCCCATTTTACCATGTGTTGTACCCTACTAGCCCCATTTATATCTATGGAGCCAATGATTAAATTACTACTATAGCTATTGTATTCTTATAGATTGGGTCATTTAATTTTGCTCTTAAACCGCAGATTGCAGAATTTACCTTTAAAATATGCAAAATTTTCTTACGGGGGAGCATGCTCCGGACCCCTCTAGAGGAAAGCAAGTTTAGCCCCATAGTCTCACAAAATTCTGTGCGAAACACTATATTTTTTTTTTTTAATTTTCGCCTAAAACATCAATATATGCTAAACAAAAATTCCTTTACCGCGACAGCCCTAGTTTAGACTTGTGATTTAGGCGACAAAGGGTATAACTTGTCAAGTTAGGAGATGAATAGAGACCTTACCTTATTACTTCATAGTACAAACCTAATTTTTAAGCCTTAATGGACTACATATATTCACCCTAAAAAGAAAATGTCATTATTAAATATTTTACTGTACTGGGAGGGGTGGAATTCCACTGGCGTTTAAACGGAACCATTTGATCTTTCTTTACTGTAGATATACTCTTTTCTATATACGCGTCAACATGTTTATCTGCAGGTCAACTTCAGGTGACACCGTTCAGTTTGTCGAGCAGTCACTGGACACCAACCTTCTGAATAATGCCGTACGACTGCGTATCCCACACTGCCCTCTTCTGCCAGGAGGAGTTCATATTCAGGAGACGCTCAACAACATATTGATCCTTATCGCCACAAGCCAAACGGTCCATCGGCTAGTTTTGCCACACCCTACGCACATGTACCACAGCGTAAGCAGCACCTTTGTTTACTGAACATGTCATTCTTATTTTACATAAACTACTTACTGTTCAGCAAGATCTGACATATGTCCCTCCCCAGGATCTGGTCACTGAACTCCAGATGCAGTCAATCTTCACAGATGTCGGAAAGCTAAACCTAAAGGATCCGGCCCACTGTTATGTGCTCCCATTTGTCCAAGGCTCACAGCCGACAGGCCCCTCCACTACGGCCGCTTGGATCAGTCCTCAGGGGGAGGCACTTTTCGCTCTTGGCTCACCTTTGGGTGGCATTATGATCATCACTTTACCTCCTCATGATCAAGAAGGTATTTTTCCCCTTCTAAGACTACGTTCTCTCTATATACCAGTGTGTACAGACTAAGATAATTTTTTTGTGATAAAGGGACTGTGTCTGTGGTGGAGCTGAAGCAGAGTTCAGTGATACAGAGAATAGCCGGCTGGATGCCCACCGCCATCAGGTGGAATGCTCGAGTTGAATGAAATTATTCAGTCGCCCACAAATAAATGCTTGTCATATCAACTTTCAGAAACACGTTTTAAATTAAGTTTCTTTCTCACAGGGGCGATCAGAGTCCATCAGACCTTGCCATCAATCTGGTTGCTCACCAGCTAGAAGATGACACCTTTGTGTTTGCCCTTTGTCAGGATCATAAGCTAAGGATGTGGTCATTTAAGGTTAGTGTGGCTTCAGGATGGGGCTTACAGTTGTGCTCAAAAATTATTCATACCCTAGGTAAAAATGACCAAAGAAGTCTGTGAAAAGAAATCTGCATCAAGCCTTTTATTATTATTTTTTTTTTTACAAAAATCATACCTTTCATTAAAGAACAAGAATTTGTAATGGGAGGGGGGTCAATAGTTATGAAACCCTTCATTTGCTATAGGGTTCAGGTCAGGGAACTGGGATGACCATGGCAAAAGCATAGTCTTGTGCTCAGTGACCAGTTTTGTTTCCCATTATGTGACTCTTAGCAGGGACAGTCGGGTTTAGATCTTTGCTAGAATACATGATGCCTGAACAAGATATCTAGGATCTCCATCATAGAATAAAGCCCAAAACATTAAAGATGCAGCAATAGATTTAACTTTACACATGGGGTACCAAAGAACCCGTCCTGTTTTATGTTCCAGTAGCGTCTGTTACTTTTCAAATGTTCTATGGTGAGATGAAACTTAAAAAAATAGGTTTTTAGCAGAAAACACTTAAGATGGGTTTGGTGCACACAGGGATAGAAAAAAGCATACGCTGTATATTTAATGTTTAGGGCCTAATTCTCTGCTTGAGATCCTGGATATCTTGTTCAAAAAGATGGCATCACAGAAAAGATAAAAAATCTAAACCCCACAGTCCCTGCTAGGAGTCACATAATGGGCCAAGTTTGGATCTTTCAACAGGACAATGATCTAAAAACAAAAATCTAAACCCCACAGTCCCTGCTAGGAGTCACATAATGGGCCAAGTTTGGATCTTTCAACAGGACAATGATCTAAAACCAAACATCAAAACAAAACAGGTCACTGAGCACTAGGGCTGGACGATATGGCCAAAATTGATATTGTAATATATTTCTTCATTTCGGTCGATACGATATAATTCCGATAACGATATGAACAATATTACAAAAAGCAAAATGTAAGATAAAAGTTGAGAGAGCCCTCTGATATGAAAAATGAAATGCTGATCAAAATCATTCTAGATGCCAGCTAAGTGTGCAAAGCTACATACATATGATAAGAATAAAATATTTATATGTAGGATGTTCCCTAAAGTATCAAATATTAGAATGATGTTACTAATAAAAGAGAGAATAACTTTCGAATAACGACGCGTGTGTTGAGAATAACAACACGCGTCGGGTGCGTACCTTATGCATGTGCGTGCTTGATCAGGTTCCAAGTTTAACTTCCGACACAGGATGGGCCACATTTAACTTCAACCCGAATTCCGGAAAAGTTGGGACATTTTTTTAATTTGAATAAAATGAAAACTAAAGAAATTTCAAATCACATGAGCCAATATTTTATTCACAATAGAACATAGATAACATAGCAAATGTTTAAACAGAGAAATTTTACACTTTTATCCACTAAATTAGCTCATTTAAAATTGAATGCCTGCTACAGGTCTCAAAATAGTTGGGACAGGGGCATGTTTACCATGGTGTAGCATCTCCTTTTCTTTTCAAAACAGTTTGAAGACGTCTGGGCATTGAGGCTATGAGTTGCTGGAGTTTTGGTGTTGGAATTTGGTCCCATTCTTGCCTTATATAGGTTTCCAGCTGCTGAAGAGTTTGGGGTCGTCTTTGACGTATTTTTCGTTTAATGATGCGCCAAATGTTCTCTATAGGTAAAAGATCTGGACTGGAGGCAGGCCAATTCAGTACCCGGACTCTTCTACGACAAAGCTATGCTCTTGTAATAGCTGCAGTATGTGGTTTTGCATTGTCCTGCTGAAGTATACAAGGCCTTCCCTGAAATAGATGTTGTTTGAAGGGAAGCATATTTTGCTCTAAAACCTTTATATACCTTTCAGAATTCACAGAGCCTTCCAAAACATGCAAGCTGCCCATACCGTATGCACTTATGCACCCCCATACCATCAGAGATGCTGGCTTTTGAACTGAACACTGATAACACGCTGGAAGGTCTCCCTCCTCTTTAGCCCGGAGGACACGGCGTCCGTGATTTCCAACAAGAAT
The DNA here is from genome assembly GCA_006030095.1 of Triplophysa siluroides. NCBI lineage: Eukaryota > Metazoa > Chordata > Actinopteri > Cypriniformes > Nemacheilidae > Triplophysa > Triplophysa siluroides. The sequence continues at coordinate 80,760 of VCII01000030.1, read as the reverse complement.
GTCAAATTTGGACTCGTCTGACCATAGAACACTATTCCACTTTAATATAGTCCATTTTAAATGAGCCTTGGCCCACAGGACATGACGGCGCTTCTGGACCATGTTCACATATGGCTTCCTTTTTGCATGATAGAGCTTTAGTTGGCATCTGCTGATGGCACGGCGGATTGTGTTTACCAACAGTGGTTTCTGGAAGTATTCCTGGGCCCATTTAGTAATGTCATTGACACAATCATGCCGATGAGTGATGCAGTGTCTAGATGTTCTCCCAGCTGAATCTTTTCAAAACTGCTTGCTTTTTTAGCCATTTGTTGCCCCCATCCCAACTTTTTTGAGACCTGTAGCAGGCATTACATTTTAAATGAGCTAATTTAGTGGATAAAAGTGTAACATTTCTCAGTTTAAACATTTGCTATGTTATCTATGTTCTATTGTTAATAAAATATAGGCTCATGTGATTTGAAATTCCTTTAGTTTTCATTTTATTCAAATTTAAAAAACTTCCCAACTTTTCCGGAATTCGGGTTGTATTTTTATTCAGTTTGAGTTAAAAACGTGTGTCAATGAATCGTTAATCAATGAATAGGTAGTGCGCAGCTGGTTGCTGCAGAAAGGAAACAGACCTGTGCAGGCATGGATTTCTGTGCGCATTGATGTCCGGTTGCATTCAAGTAAGTTAGTAAGTTGCTGATCCGTTTTGTAAATGAATATACGGACAAAAATGATCAATGTTAAAGTCCGAGTAAAGTGACATTAAAATATGTGTTCTGAGTTTTTCACACAACAGAAAAGTGTGTTATTAACCACCCAGCCAAATTTGAATGGAGAAAAAAACATCAAAGTAGATAAAATAAGTTATCAAAATCTAAAATAAGCAGAACTCTCAAACGCTGAAGCCACGCCCACTCGCGTCGCTCAACCAACGTTGAGTTCCCAGCCCAGTAGGCTATATGTGAATAATGTGAAAATGTTTTATGGGAGGATTTGAATTCAAACACGAGAAAAAGTCAATGCGCAGTGATCCTCCTTCCGTTTTACTCTTCCATCCATTCACGTCTGCTTTACCATTTGCTTGTTATTTGGCGTGAGATTTGTTTAGTTGGGCAGAGTGAGAGCGTGAGAGAGCCTGAAAGCATGTGCGTGAGTGCTTACAACCCTGAGCTCGTGATTGAGCATACACCCGATGCCAGGTGCTCTAGTGATAGGGGTGGGGCTATGCATGCTCGGACGCTCCAAAAATTTTAATACATGTGTGTGCCTCATACATGTTTCCTGTCCTGCAGGGCAGCTATGTAGGTCCATCAGGGTTGCCAGGAGCATGATTTTGGGACATGTCGGCCACTGCCCCGTTGGGGCTGACTGTCTTTTTCTGGATTACAGAACCTCACAGTGAGTGTATTGGGCAATTGGGGAGCTGTCCATGTTTCTCCCATAGGTGGATCTTGAACATGAGATGATGAAAGAGATCAATAGGTTACTTTCGTTACCCTGGTTCTCTGAAACATCAAGTGGAGAGATCCACCAGCTTTGCCCCGCTTGCTGCACGAGAAGTGAATATACTTACTTGCAAACAGCAGTGCAGGCAGACCTTATATGCTCTCAGGAAAGGGGGTGGGCCCTTACCTGGCATTGGCTACACGCTTCTGTCTGTCTAGCCAGACTTGGTGCAATTGGATGCTTCTGCAGAGGTCAGGTACGGATGCCCATCCCATAGGTGGATCTCTCCACTCGATGTTGCAGAGAACCAGGGTTACGAGAGTAACCTATTGTTTCGCTTACATAGCGGAAGGGAGGTGGTGCTATCAGAAGCTACTCTGGCAAAACAGAGGAAAATTACAATAAATGTAAAATCTATAAATAGATTTTATTGACACGCACTGTGACCCTCAGAGAGCCGCTTCAGGGACGTGCCGCTATGTGGCAGGTATAAACCAAAGCATTGATTAGAGCAGTGGTTCTCAAACTTTTTTGCCTTAAGTACCCCTTTTTAAGATTTTTTCAAGCCAAGCACCCCTTGACCAGACAACAACATTTTGCTTTAAAATACAGTGAAATGAGAGTAAGACAGTTATTATATCTGATGTCCCGAGCAGATTTATTGCTTATAAACATTTCTGTATGAAGCTTTACTCAACTGTGTATTATCGCCCTCTGCACACAGTCTCTTCCACAGCTCTGCTTTTTTGAGAAAAACACCAACTCGGTAATAAAGTTTCAAAATCGTAGTGTCCTTGCCTTGCAGAATGAGATTCAACTCGTTCAGTTTAGTAAAAATATCTGCTAGATACGCTAGTTTGGCAATCCAATTATTGTCCTTAAACAAAGTGGCAAGAGGGGATGTGACAAAAAGCAACATACATCCTTTCGCAGCTCGAACAGCCTATTCAGTACTTTGCCTCTCGAAAGCCAGCAGACTTCGGTGTGCAAAAGGAGTTCGGTGTGTTCAGATCCCTTGTCATCACTTAATCTCCGAAACATTGTGTGATTTCATGTTCTGATAAAAACGAATCAACAACGTTGAAAATATCCTGTCCGGTTGTTCTCCCCTCCAGTGTTTTGCAAAAAAGTATGTGTTCGCCAATGTCGCTGGTATCCACATATCTCGCAAAATTAACCAATTGTCCGCTGATATCAACTGATTCATCCAATTGAAGTGAAAATTATTCACCAGCCCTGAGTTTATCCACCAGTTGCTCAACTATATCAGTCCCCATCTTGTCAATTCTAAGCGAAAAGTATCATTTGACAGCGGTTCAGTTTTGATCGCGTCTGCTGCTGTTTTATCCAGCATGGTCTCAGCGAGCACAACTGCAGCTAGAATTATCAATTCCTCAGCCAGGCTAAATGGCTTTTTAGCTTTCGCCAAAAGTAAAGACATACGATGCTTCGAGTGCTTTTGCTGATGCACTTGTGGCTTTTTTCATGTTCTCTTGGCGTGATGTAAATTCATGAAATTTTCTTCTGAAGAACTCCAGAGAGTTCCCGACCTGATTTGGGTGTTCAGTCCGGAGATGCCGTTGAAGATGAGCTGGCTTAATTGCGCTGTTAGCTAACAGCTCACCAAATAAAAAGCACAGTGCTGAGGGTAGGTTATGTGAACTGGATGTAAATCCCATCCCTATGTATTCATCACGAAACTGGCGGTAATTTTTGAGGCTCTGTTTTTTTCTTCTTCTTTTTAGCATGTTCGTCTTCTGTTGGAGGAGCTTGTCCTCTTTTAAGAAGCCACCTGTCCATTTTAACGCAACCTCTCCACTTACATTATTTTGCGCCCAGACACTGCTCCTCTCCATAAATAATTATAATAAATTGACATGTTTCAAATTGATGAATTTATTTTTAATGCATCTTTGTGTAGTCCTAATTTAATATAAAAATAATATTATCATAATTTATTGACTTTCGTTATTTATTCCTAAATGACAGTTTCTCTCACATACCCCCTGCAGTACCCCTGGGTACTGGATTAGAGTGTCTGCGTCAGAGCCGTAACCCATCGCAGACGCGTGCAGTGTAATGAATGAGCGGTAACAGTAGTCATTATGTTGTGTGCACGATGTTGCCTACTATTGCTCTCCTGCATGCCATGTCAGAGGTCCACACGTAACAGAATGTCCGTAGGAGCGGAACTCACGGTAATGGTAACGGTCAGAAATTCTCCATTTTGTTTAACTGTGGACTGATGAAGTCCACATTTGAAGTCTCCGTAACCTTTGCCAGCTACATGCATACCAACAACTCATGATCGTAGGTCTTCTACAATTCTTTTGCAGGCATGGCTCACATTAGCTAATGATGCTTGTGAATTGTAAAGTCAATTTAGCTCTAAACCACACCATTGTTCTCCTTTCATTTGATTTCATTGACAGGTTTATTAACACCTTACTCCAACTGGGATTTAATGACACCCGAAACCTAGTGTTTCACTTACGGTTTCCACCATCACTTTGTATGTTTAATGAGTGTGCTCAGTAAAGACATGAAAGACCATGACTGTAACTTGGATATGCTGAAATTTCCTAAAAAAAGTAAAAGTTAGGAAGAGCACAGACAAAGTCTTAGTTTGTTTACATTAAAGAGACTTTTGTACAAGGTTGTGGGTTCGATCCCAGGGGATTGCAAATACCTATGTAAAATGTATAGGATAAAGCAATGTAAGTCGCTTTGGATAAAAGCGTCTGCCAAATGCATAAATGTAAATGTATTATAATTTTTTTTTATTTGGCTTGTAATTTGTTTTAAAAATGCAATTTAGTTTTGTTATTTGACATCAAAGATATCTTTATTTCACAAAGAATTGTGCAGCATTAGAGAAATAATGAAAGGGCACTTTAAAAAAAAAAAAATATTTGCCTCAACTCATTCTGTAAGAGTAAATTTTGAATAAAATTGCATCGTGATTCGTGAGATCAGAGTTGTGAATCGCATCGTGAGCTGAGTGAATCGGAGTTACATCCCTATTATAAATACAAAATTGATATGCACAGTACATAGACATATAATATATTATGTAAGCACAAACTTTTATTCTGGATGCGATTAATCGCGATTAGTCTTTTGATAGTATTTTTTATAAATTCAAATATTTAAATGCTGCATTATTGAAATAATTTCTACAAAACCCCATTAAATAAAAAAATGCCAGCAATCTCGGTATGGATTGATCTGGCGCTATGAAATGCAAGTGATTGTTAACTGTAGTGATGATGTGGCTCTTATTTGCCTCTCAGCATCAGATGTGTCTCCTGGTGACTGATATGTTGGAGTACATGCCTGTGGGCCGTGGGGAAATGAGGAATTCTCCAGGACAGGCTCATAAACTCCGACTCTGCTTCACCTCCACAACTGGCCTGTGTCTCGCCGTTTACCTTGCTGTTCCCAAACGCAGCCAGTTCTGTGTGCTGCAGCTGGTGGCCAATGAGAACAGCCGATACAGCCTAGATCACATCTCCACACTGTTCTCAACACAGGTACAGCTTGGTACAGAAGATGCGCAATACGTGACAATGCGGTTACTGATTATGGATATGTCTGTGTTGAACAGGAGACACTGGTGGATTTTGTCTTGACAGCGACTGATGTTTGGGGTCTTTGGCTAGATGATGACAATCAGACTGTGGTGAAGTACATCAGCTTTGAACAGTGAGTACTACTTTGTACAGTTTCTTTTTTTTTATTGTGATGCACCAATATAGAAAAATATATACACAAGAGGCCTAAACCAAAAATATTTGTGTTTAATTAGCCTGAATACTTTTACATTCTGTTACTGTTAAAAAATAGTTAAGTGATCAAACAAATTTGGTATTAACAAATTTAATCAAAATATAGGCTATAGAGAAATAACAGAGGTGGACAGGAGAGTGGGAGGAGAATGGGTTTAGGATTTGACAAAGGAAACATTGGTTCAAAATCTTTCCTTTTGGTTTAAACACGATTAACATGGAATTTGGTTTAATTATTTGTAAATATAATCTCCTATACAGCCGTGAAAAAAAAAAAAAGAAACCATATCAAAAAAATTTTTTTAGATGTATTGTGGCCATTCCACTCAAGTGTCTGTAGAATTTCAAAGCATTCAGAGAAAATACATTTGTTATTTTGACCTGTTTCTTCAGTTTTCATTTTCTGCAAATAAATGCGAGTGGAAACAATATTTTTATTTGAAATTTGGGAGAAATATTATTAGTAGTTCACAGAATTATACAAAAATGATCATTTTAACTAAACGCATCTATAAATAGTAAATTCAGAAAAATTAAAAATAATTCTGAAATTGTCTCTTTTTGTTCTCCGCACCTCTGGGTCATTGATTAGGCATATTCATATTTAATTTATGTGTAATATTAAACAGCAACGTATCTGTGTTATTCGTTTTGATTGGTTGTTATCAGGGAATTGTCATTTAAAGACCAAGCCAATCAGAATCAAGTATTCCAGATTATAGTTCATTAATCACATTTGCCTCTTGACCCAGTTAATTTCTGACACTTCGACTGTTTTTTAACTGCAGTAACATGGCAGGCATGTGGAACCAGGTGTTTGTCCAGCCCTCACCACCAGAGGAAGTTCACACTGGTGAAGATCAAGACCCACGGGTATGAACATTCAGATAAATGCTGAAATTCTGAAGTGCTCTTTAGGCTCAACTCAAACATTGATGTCTTTTTTAACAGGAAACGTACTTGGATATTCTTTTTTCACCAGTACGCTTTTCAGCTGCGGCCATTGTTAAAGCTTTACAGGTATGATTTTCATTTTCCATGTAATTTACTTGTACTGGGTCTGATAACACACTAGGAATGGGCAGGAGATCCTGAGTGACAGCGGACACGACTGCGACAGTGTCGATCAATTGTGAAAACGATGATAGTTTGGGTCTAAAAATACATTTTTATATACAAAGAGAAAAGCGCCGGACTGGAGCGGATCACTAAACTACGGACTGAAAGAAGGTCAAAAGAATGTTTGATATCTTAATTTGTTACGGGTGGATTAATAGAATAGAGCCCAATTTACGGAGCGCCGAGTTAACCACGCCTACTTATTTACATTCCGTGGAATACACGGAATAGAAAAATCTCTTACGGTTGACATTTTATTCCGCGGTACCGGAATATTCCGTCATTCTGCCCTACAGTAGGGACAGAATTTCTGTTTATATAATGTTTTCTAGTCTTGTATTTGCGCCGCTCACAGAGCAGGGCGAGCGGTTTAAATCCATTCCCATGGAAGTTGAGCTCATGTGCCACTCGTGGAGCGGAGCGAGTATTCCTCTGCTCTTGGTGGTGATAATTTACTCGGTCTTGTCATAGTTTAATCAACATACATTTTCATGTCAGTGTTGTAAATTATTTTTTTTATTATCCCCATGACGGACACGCCCCACCCCAATTAATCAAGTTCTCGTTTTTCAAACCTGTCCAGTACTCAAAATGACATATGATCAAAAATGCCCATCTCTACAGCACAGTATCTAGAGCAGTGAAGTTCAGAACAAGATACTCTTTTCTCTTCTAGCAAAGTTTAAAGCAAACAATATATCTATATCTATAAATACTTTGTCATCAGTCGCTTTTGTTGCAAAGCAGCTTTACAGAATATATATAAATATATGATGTTCCAGTAGCTCTATTAATAAAGCATTGCTTTGGCAACAAAAAGTTCACGGGTTTGTAGCCTGAATGCATTTTATGCTACGTCTGCCAAATGTGTAAATGCAACCTTTTGTTTGCGGTCCAGATGGAACCAAAGTTATTTGGTGACCTCTTAGTATTTTCTACGTAATTGTTTTTTTCTCCAGATTTACAAGAGAGGAACTGAGCGACATTTTGACTTATCGTGGGAGGAGCTAAAGAAAGAAGTTGCGGTCACACTGGAGAATGAGGTGAGCAGGGACTGTTCATCCTTTGTGTTGATTCCTCTTTGTTTCTGCTAAACATTTCTCCATACATTTTGTCTAGCTTCAGGCCAGTGTGACAGAGTACGAGTTCTCTCAGGAGGACTACCGCCTTCTGCAGGTAGAGTTCTGGTCCAAGTTTTACGCATGCTGTCTGCAGTATCAGGAGGTTCTGTCCAACCCTCTCGCCCTTCACGTCAGCCCAGCCACAGCTATGGTCTGCATCCTCAAGAAGGTAGCCAGTTTTACCTTTTAAGTCAAAATTGCAACAAATTTAAATTCCTGGTTTTATATTATGTTGAAAATGTAAAAGCATTAGGGATGCACGAACAGTGTTTCCTCTCAGTTTTTTTAAATCAATTAGATTTTGCCACCATTTTATAACTAGGCTATATCCAGAACAAGCTTTCTATTATTATTAGGGCTGTGTATTTAACACGTTAGTTATAATAAAAGCGTTATGGGAACTTCATGTTATTCAAAATTTTAATGTATTTAACACATCTAGGGATGTGATTTTTATGTATTTTTTTACCTTGCTGGGATCACCTGTGTAAATTGCATAAATTCAATGTATTTTAATTTGTGAAGCGATTGGGGGGGTGTGGGTTTATCAAACAGCCGACCAACAGGATCCTTTCTGCGCTCTCTACGTCATACACACGGATGTTATAAATGCAGACCGACCGCTTCATTCAGAACATAATTTAGCAAGTTATCTTTATGTATCCAGAGAGTCTGTGAAAATAGATGCCAAACACAGCTGTTTTGGACTAAAAAAAAAGTGTGGTGTCATTTTTTTTATTTAGTGGGGAACTGAACATTGTTTTGTAATGTATACAGAAAATCCAGAGTCTTGAAGTTGAGACGTCTATATGATATACTTTAAAGGGCCGCAATCCCAGGTGTTTTCTGCAATGTAAAAATAGTCAGTGGTATCCCCAGAATGTGTCTTTCAAGTTTCAACTCAAAATACACCTCATATCTTTCATTACAAGATGTTGAACATGACCATTTGTGGCTGCAATGGAAAACGCGCTGTTTTTGTGTGTCTCTCTTTAAATGCAAATGAGCTTCTGCTCCCCTCCCCGTATGCAAAATAGGAGGAAGAGCGCATGTACTTTGGATGATGTCAAGACAAGCAATAAAGCGGAGAGCGCAATTACGTCTGTAATGCCCTTTCCAACCAAAACCATACACTAACTGCAATAAAAATCACCTTAATGCCTTGTTTATAAATACGAATTACATGGAAAAGACAAAAACATAGATAGAACAACATATGCTGACCATTTGCTGTATGAAATGTTGGCCATTGATGATTTATCATGTGCATGCATATTACAAACAGACATAAACACGGATATAGGCAAAAACATGCATTCAGAGTACTTGTATATGACAGACAGGTATGTAAAGATCAGCAACCAGGTGTTATTACGTTGTGAGTAGCAATTTCTGTGTAACCTTATTGTCTTACAAATGCGCACTCTGTTTCTATCCACTCTAAGTATTGGATCCTGGAGCTTTGATTTTTCAACCTTTCCGGCTACCGGGAGCTCTAGCTCCCGTTCTAGGGATCGCATCGACTCACGGTCAGAGTCGTTCGAATGCCCCGGTGGAGACCTTTCCAACGAGTCCTGGCTCGTTTCTGTAAGTCTTTCTGGACCAGAGATACGGACCGGTAAATGTTGGTTTGTTGATCCGAAAAAAGTGCTTTTTTTTTGAAAAAAGTTCTCTGTGTCCCGCCCGGGACTTTCAATGGTGAAGAACTCCGGACGAACCCAGGCTCGTCGGAAAGGTCTCCTCCCGGCCTCCTTTTATGTTCCATTTTAAATCCAACAACAGCATACATTTGTTGTTTCTTAGTCATTTTTGTCGCTGGCTTGTGGCTACATCTGCTCTTGCCTGAAAATGGCTGACAGCATGTCCCTGGGGAAGGTGGGGACTACACGCTCATAATGCAGAGTCTGTGAGCGGTCATGGGCAGGCGTAAACAATGTGACATCAGATCGTTAGGGGATCCCCAACTGCCGGAGATTACAAAATAGATGGATTTGTATAATTACAGGGTGTTTCTGCACACACGCTGGCGACTCAATTTCTGGTAGATAAACATTTAAAAGTGCACTTTCTGAGATAGCGGCCCTTTAACATTATACAATTATCTACTTTATATAGAGAGACTAAAATAGGCCATTCTGCTATTTAAAGGTTGGTTGGTTGATTTGGAAAGGTGCTAACTTTAGCTTGCTAGCACTGATATTATAATCCCACCCTCTATGCGATTCGCCGTCCAAAGCCACACCTCCTCCAAACACATGAATGCATTTCGTAAATCCAAAAAAAATCCAAAACTAAATCCATTAAATTCTTCTCGAAGCATGTACATACCAGTCCAAAATAAAAATATTTATTTAGGGATGTTTCAGACCCTTTGCCTGGCGGAGCTGTCTCCATCATATATAAAACTGAACAGATGTTAATTTGAGTACCTGAAGAGATAAAATCATCTTTGTTGATAAAATACTTTTAACACTTTAAACATGTGATGCATTATTTTTCAGTACACAGGACGAAGTTGAGTTTTCTTTCATTGGCACTTGAATATATTAAAGCTTAAAACACGTGCTCATAATAACATGTTAATGACGATATAGTCACACATTCGTCAACAGTCCTGAGCATTATTGTAGAGCCCTGTGTTTGGCGGGCACCTTACAGAGTTCATGCGGGCTACCAGGTGCACGTGGGCACGACGTTGGGCACCACGTTGGGCGACCACTGAATGCAGCGTTTGTAAATACTTTATTACATGCTGATTAATGCAGACAAACGCATTATGAATGATGTAGATGGCTGTGTATGGAAGTCTCTTGAGACCACAGTATTCTTTACTTTTTGTGAATTATTGCTGATTTCAATAAAATTAGGCCTTATAAACTACTCAAATGGTGCCATTTGTTAATGCCAACTTATTTGACATTAGCATAAGATATTTGCACAAAGCAAGTTTATTGTTTAGATCAGTGGTTCCCATACTTTTTGAAAGCAAGGCACCCCCTTTTTTCCCCCCACGGCACCCCGACCCTGATTCAACTAAATGTACATGCGTACATACATATATAAAATTAAATCCAGATGAGCAAACAACAAATGAAGTATAAACAGCTGCATGAATTTATTACAAATGCATTACAACGGACATTATATGAGGTGAAACAAATCATTTAAATTAACCATCTGTCATTTACAACTCGATGACACATGTAAACAAATCTTATAGACTGACATGAACCATTTGCTGTATGTGGGAATCGTTGGAACAAAACACATTAGAATAAAGATCGATACTTAATTCTTAAATTAAGTATTTATTACACATAAATATTACACATATTTAAGTAATTATGTAAGAGTTGTTAAAATAAACAACTCGCATAACATTTTTCTTTAGGTTCTTATTTGCTTTGTTCAAACTTGACATTACAACCTAAAAAGGGAACTAAAATAGGCTACCTGTGCATGGAACTGTGTTATGGGTATTTTAAATGGAATACATGTGCCTGCTTTTGGGAGCACAGGCTCTTGATACGGGGGTGGATTGTGGATCGTGCTCCACTGACAGGCGCTGCCTTTTTGTATTTTTCAAGTACGCCAGGTATTAGAAACTAGCTCACACAAGTTGAAAATTGCAACAGCACACTGACGGCCCTGTCTGGCGGTTTCACATTAGCACTTTTGGTGCGCACCCGGGTTCGAATAATGTCAGTTCGGTTCGTTTGGGTGATGCGAACACTGTCTTCTGAACCTGGGTAAGCACCCGCGAACTGTACCTGGGCCGAGTCCGCTTAAAAAGGGAGTCGGTTGCGGTTCATGTGAACTCCAGTACGCAACGCAATCATACCAAATTGCAGAAGTGAACCTCTAGTATTGACATATTATTTGGTAAAAATGTGTGCTTGTGTGTGTGTGTGTGTTTCACTCACTTTCACAATCGTGAAACCAACCTGAGATAGCTGGGTACTCGTGTCCCACATGAGCGCGCATCAGTACAATGGGCAGAGCAGAGCGATTCTCTCCTGGGAACAGTCCAAGTGGCGGTAAAAAATATATTTAAACTTTACATATGTATGAAATGTATGTTTTCTCGCGTATATTCAGTTTCGCTTGCACATGCTCAGATGCTCAAAACCCTTTTTGCCTAGTCAAAAACAGCTATGGTCACAGCAACCCGTTTTGGTGCATGTCTCTTTAATGAAAGCGCACCTCACCCCCTTCTGTCCGGCGTGTCAACACAACACACGCGTAGTACTGCCATCGCAATGGTTTAGTTAAATTATGTTTCCTGAACTCCTCTGCTGTTAGTTTTGTTTTATCGTCTTATCGTTGTTTTATCGTTTTATCGTGTGTATGCTTGCCTAAAATCCACAGAATGCGCACCTGCTCATTGACAAGCGCTAAGTTATAACGTTTCACACAACAAGAGAGCAAAACTAGTATGCTGTGACAGATTTTTCTGTCTATGGAGGAATGATTTGAGACGTTTAAAACTAAACTAACCGAAGTGTTCGTCCCTGTTCATTAGCAAAACAGCTTGCCACAGCTGAACATATTAACGCACATATCCACTCCTGTCTCTTCCGAGGTTAGGACGCTTGTGAAAACAACAATGGCGGCTGCACTGTAGGTGGAATTGTGTAGATTAAGGGGCGGTAATATTATAATAAGAGCCTGCGTCTACGTCACATCAGGAGCGAAATCTGAAAAGCTCGATTTCTCACATGCTTGCAGAGAAAGGCTTTACCAAAACAAACTTACTGGGATCTTGTTTTTCACGTTTTCTGGGTTGCTAGATGCACCAGGGACCCGATTATAGCACTTAAACACAGACTTTCATCCAATGGGTCCTTTAAAGTGGACCTTACACACAGGGTTTCTGCCAATCTGATACTTATCTTGTGTATTTATAGAGTAGTATTGCATAATTCGTATCTTCAAATAGTATTTTGTTTGATCACATTTATAAAAGATAGACACAGCTTTACGATTGTTTCTGAAAACATACTGCGCGTGCGGGAGGGGAGGGGTAGGCTCAACCAAAGCACATGCGCACCCATTTCTCTCAGTTTCTCTCATGTCCGGCATCTTTTAGCGCTGGGAAGGCTCCATATATCAGTTTCAAACGATCTCCAAATCCAGCGTTAAATCCACCGTATGCTCTCTCTCTCTCCTGCACACAAGTGAAAGTGACTGCTGCGTATGCTCCTTCTCCTGCTCTCCTTGCGGCCGCGTGCTTTTCCGGGAGAATTGTCCAATAAGGGACTAAGAAAAAATTGTTACGAAACAGTTTTAAATGTTCGGAAAAAACTTTCCGAAACCTGTGCGATCCCTTGGGGGAGTGTATAGAGCACAGAAATACTGCGTAATACGCCCAACTCTTTTTTTTACAAGTTGACCATGTTAAGCACGTTTAACATTGTGAAATAGTCAGAATGCATGAAACACAGTTGCAGGGCCGCTTTAAAGATTCACTGAATGACAGTCGGCTTTCTTTGTGCATACTAAGAGTGTCATTTATTAATGTTGTTAACACCCCTTAAAGTCATGTTTAGGTCTTTGTGTTATTTTATTAAAATGTCATTGTTGCATGATCCGATCCATTCCCATGTCCTGCCCTAAAACTCATGTGTTTTTATTTCTTCATTCATAAAGTGTAATTCAGTGTTATCTGGGTTGTTTAAGAAACTTTGCTCTCTTTCAGGCATTTGTGTCTTTCTTGTTGCCCTGTTTTGCTATCGACCATCTTTACCTATCCTCTGATGAATACTTTTTTTCTGAAGAGGAGACGCCCATTGCTGAGGGTAAGAGGCCAGTCTCTTGAAGTCAGATGTCTGTACAATGTGCTGTGTGCAATGTGTAAGACTACTGTTTCCTTTAAGCATGTTATTCTGGCTTCCCACAAACAGGAAAAGATACAGCTGAGGCTGAATTTTTTTAGCCCTTGTTTACATTAAGCCATTGCATAAGAGCTATTTCAGCATTATGGACGTGACATTTGCAGTTAAAACCTTGAAATATAAAGTCTCAGAGAATGATTCTCCAGCCATTATATTGAACCATCTGTTTATATTTTTCTTTGAACAAAGTATCAGTCTATACACGTGATGAGGGAAATACATGGATGTGACAAGAAAAGACACATGTTTTTGGGAGACAAAATTGAGAAGGGGTGGCACTTAATAGAACATAATTTTTACTCTTATTTTCTTAGAATTTTCCTTTATGTGCGCATTAATGAGGAAGAAACAAAGTTTATTGTATGACTTGAACCTGGAACCTAACCTTCACATTTTTTTTTTTCTCAGATTCTGATATGAGCCGAGACATCCTGCTGCTGGTTCAGTGTCTGCGTCAGTTGAATGAATATCTCACGGAGGACATGGCTTATGAGATGGAGAAAGCACTTGAGCACCTGCTGTCTCCAGAGAGAACCTCTGAGAAAATCTTTGAGGCTCTGTTGGCCAGTGACACGTCTGTATCACCTGAATGACTGATATAATAGTCACACGAGCTGTTGATCAATTTGATGACTCAAATTAAATGTTCTTCGCAGTGCAACAGGAATTCAGGACATTGCAAACAAACTGCTAGATGTCCGTAACCCTATCGGTGCCATGAATCTGCTGCTCAGAGAGCTGGACCTCGAGACAGACGCAGAGACTGATAGTAGACCAACTACAGGTACTGGTAGATTTACATTTTCCTTTGTGAACCACATGAGGGCACATGATGAGAGAAAAGAGTTTCTCTAATGACGCAGGTCAATCTCTACGAGTGCGGATCAGCCTGTCTCAGCTGTACGGCAGCAGCGTGGCCTCCAGTCTCATCTGTCAAGGCGTCTGTCAGACCAGCATGACCAGGATGCTGCTGTGCAGAGACCTGCTCATCCTCCAACAACTCTACCTGCATCTGGGTGACACAGTGAGTTTGTGTGAATGTGACTTCTGTCTCACACCATGTCCTAAACGTGATAAACAATTTGTGTGTCCAAACTGCACCTAAAAAAGGGCTATGGCACGACAATCAGCTACAAAACAATTGTATGGCATATATACCGTAAGTCCGGTCCGAACGCCGTTCACTACCATATTCAACTGAAGTGCGTTGTAAAAACTTAATGCGTGACGCACACTATTATTACTATTATTCCTCATAAATTAAACATGTTGAAGGTCTTGAATTGGTTCTACGTTTGGTGTTTGCACCAGGAACATTCAGAGTCGCTAAATCAACAATTTGGTTCATTCCGCGAAAAAACACTACACAGCTCGGCAACAAAAAAGTCCTGTACGTCTATATGAGATGAAAGTGATGGATGATGGTATTATCCTCTCCATGATGAAGAAAAACCCTTTCACAACATCCAGATAAGTGAAGAGTTCATCTGGATGCATTCGTCTTCTGTTACATCACCAAAAAACATGCATGCCTTAGGAAGCCATGTATCGAATAGAACCAGAGATTTCCCATACCGTTTTCAACGCAATGCAAAGTGAACCATATCAAAAGGGAACTTTAGTTATCAGTTAGTGTAACAAACGACCGTAGTTGTTTACCTCATTAAACAATTTAGGTAAGAAATTTACATAATGGCTAAAATACAATGATTAATATGTCCAGTTTTTTCCTGAGGTTACCTTTGATGAAGTGTAAATTGACAGCTGCTATTGTTTCCCCTCCCTGGGGACAGAGTCACGTTTAAGGCATACAATTAACAAACTCCTCCTTTCTAGATTTTCGTTCTCGGATGGGATTCTGTAGAAGCATAGCTCAGGCTAGTCTCCTCGCATTTTTTTGCACAACAACAATTAGGTATTTAGGCTAAACGCAAGACATCCCTCACATCCCTTTTCATCTCAGACAACGGCAGATAGCATTCTTTTTCCCTTTGTCGGTATGTGACGTAACTTGAAAGGTATGGATAATCAGTCTCCTCATCCATTTTTGATGAATATTATTCATGAAGTGCAGAACTTCTATCAAATGAGATCACTGTGTGAGTGGATCTGTCAGTTGTGATGTAGCTGAAATAGAAACGTATCCCGTTGTATATCTAGTTTTTGCGTCTGGTTAGGACTATAAAACCCTGATTAACATGGAAAGTATAACTTTCATCGCGTGTCAGGAGATGGTGTCAGGAGAGTCTGTTTGCTGATTGGTTGTGCTGATGTGCATGTGGGACGTGTCTTAGGAAAGGCTGTTTACTGATTGGTTGTATATTCAGATATTTCCTGCAGGTGGTTCTCAGTTGTTGCAGCTGCAGCAGGAGTTGATTCCTCGATGCTCTCATTTGCTCTGCACTTATCACCTCCTCAAACAGATGAGCCTGACGCTGTCCTCGTCCGTCCCTCTGGACATACTGTAAGTCCAGTCCAGAACAGATTTCATCTCAATATTACCTTGAAATCGTGTCAATGTTGTATCATTTTTTAAAAGGTCATCATTTAAAAAGGTTTTTATTGACATTAAGTACAGGATTCGACTCCGTTATTAATACATTAGGTCTTTGAAATATATTACATATACACTAAGTTTTTGGACAGACTTTTTAGCCTTTCTTAGTTTTAGACTAGTCAACTAGATGGTTACAAAACTTTCATTTAAACAACTGTCGAATTATTCGTAGCGCACATCCATAATGTAAACTAGCCCTGCTTCAGATCCTCTCTCAGGTCATACGAAAATGTATCTTCTTGGTGACATCCCTTTCCAGCCAGCTCTCATTTGTGTTTTTCCGGAGAATGATTACAGAAATTCATTCGTTATTGATGAGGAGGGTGTTTTAAGATATGAAACTTGCTTGGATGTTAGAAATGATACCAATACCTCTTATATGTCAAAAGAAAAATATAAATTTGATCCCTGATGTCACCACCCCTTTAATGGCTCACCTATGCTTATCACTTTTAATTTAATTTAATTTTAATTAAAAAAAATTATCTTGACTGTAAACTGGATCGGTTAACAAACATTATTAACATTACTGAAACAAGGGAACAACCCAAATCAAGGAACTCATTTTATTCAGGGCAGTGATAAGGCAGGACTTTGGGCTACTGATTTTGCGCCATTTGATGTGAACGTGAAAGTGACCTATTAGTCAGATATGGTGATCCTGCAAATCTGACCACTGCATTTAACCCATCTAGAGAGTAGTGAACACACGTACACCCAGAACAGTGGTTGACATTTTAAATAACTCATCCCCTTTTTAAAATAACCAACAGCATTTAATTTGAGGCGCAGCACTGTAAAGCCGAACATGACAGCTTGTGATAGCCATAGTTATATAAAAAAGTATGTGTAATAGATTCCAGATTTATTATGAAACGCAAGTGCTTCTTATAAATGCAGTTCATAATCATTTTCCATGTTTGATACAAAATTATGTGTAAACTCTCTAAATGGGTTGGATACATTTATTTTTTCCACAAAAGATTTTGTCAAAATGTTGTCAGTCCTTTAGAGCATTTCAGTTTATAGATGTCCTTAAGGCCAATACTGTATGTTCTTACTAAAAGAAAAATAACTTGAATTTTGATTGCATGGGGGCATTAATGGCACAAAAGCTACACAATGCCACCAACCACTAGCATCCCTCTTTAGGACGGCTGTACCCAATATGTAACTCCAAAAACCAAACAATGATGTGGCAGAATGTGCTGTTGCTTGTCACTCTAGTGTTGAATAAAAACTTAAATTAACACAGAAAAAATTAGATATGCCTTTGATCTGAGTGGGGCTCTACAAGCAGAATTGAACAGTTTTACTTCACTGAAAATATCCATCAACTACATCTAGTGACTTTATAATTCTGAATAAGACAGTTAACTTATAAACCCTTCCTCCATAATAGGATTTGTGTCACATATTTCCTGTTATTGACAGATTTCCTGCATTTTGTTTTGGTCACTTTTTAGAAACACAGATTTGCAGCATCTGTCTGTTCTGGAGCTTTCAGACTCTACAGCCCCTGCATCCAACAGATCAGGTGAAGTGAATGTAACATCACAGAGTTCTGCTTTATAAGAGGTGATGATAATATTGACTGTTCTTCTCTATGTTGTCCATAAGTGTTGAGTCCGCAGACTGTCCTGGAGTTGTTCTACCAGAATGTGGCACGTAAAGTCATCGTGTCTCAGATATTCTCTCAGCAGGATATGATGGCCAATGAGAGCGCGCTGCACTGGCCACAGATGATCTCAAGCGTTCTCACACTGCTCTGCCAGTTTCTGTATCCTCCTCATGTGAAATGCACTTGACTTTTTCCATTAGTTCTTCATTTTAGTTACGTTTACTATATGTTTATTTGCCTTGCATCATTTTATTAGCTGGCCGAGCAATCCCAGCTTCTTGTTTCCTGAATGCCTGATGGGGAATTGTCAGTACGCTCAACTACAGGTGAAACTTTAATTAATGCAACAGGTCAGCAACTCTTGAGTTCCTGAGTTTTGCTCTAGAGGTGACTAGTTTTACCTCTTTATTCCCGCACTCTGCAT
This sequence comes from Triplophysa siluroides, assembly GCA_006030095.1. Taxonomy (NCBI): domain Eukaryota; kingdom Metazoa; phylum Chordata; class Actinopteri; order Cypriniformes; family Nemacheilidae; genus Triplophysa; species Triplophysa siluroides. Next base: position 62,799 of record VCII01000030.1, on the reverse strand, counting down.
TGGACTCTATTCCTTAGTCCTTGATCTGGTTGTTTTTAATGCATCCTCTGTGCACGGACCCTTCAACCTTCGATCATAAGGAATAATTCAGCCCAGAATGAAAATCTTATCATAATTTACTTACCCTTTATTACTATCCCGTATGTATGACTACCTTTCTTCGGCTGAACACAAACATTTTTAATTACAAAATCATGTCTTTGTGTCTTATATGGGACTCATTAGAAGCTCCAAAAAGCATTTACATCCAAACTCTGTTGCAGATTTTTTGAGCCTGAGGACGAACGATTTGGTATTTGAGACATTTAAATCGAAACTAACTGAAGGGTTCAGAATGCGCCATTTGTCTGTTGATTACTTGAGACAGCGCTGGATCTTTATATCCGATCACAACAAGAATGAAAGACAGGCGAATGCTCTTCTTAAGTTAAACTTTTATGTGAAGTTATCTTTACATTGTGTTGTGAATATGATGAAAATTGTCCTTAATACACAATTAATTAATCATAAGAACGTTTCGTTTCGAAACTTTAGTTTTGCTTTTAACACATTCAAATATATACTTTTTCATACAAAATGACTTGCACATTTTATGTTGGTTCAATTGAAATGAGTAGTAAATTGGTCTGGTGTTTTCAGTGTTCAAACATTACTGTAACACTTAAAGCTTCTCAGCTCTGTTTTTAAATGGTGAGCAGAACCAAACCACTGTCACCTGCAGTGTTAAGTCTATTGATTATAAAAGTATTTGTCAGTAATACAGCTATTTCTGGAAAAAAACAATAATTGCATTGCAGGCTGAATTAAGGTGTGCTCCTGAATTTTCCGCTTTCGCTCCTAAAAATTTCAGTCAGGGGCTACAGTGCTCTTAGTAAAAAAAGGTTAGTCTGGAGCCCTGAATAGGGAAAAAAAACCTGTCATTGAATTTCTTTTCACAAGCCATTTTAATAAAGGTGATTGGGGATCTCACATGAGGATTTGAATTGCAAGTAAACATTTATTCCACTTTGTAGAAAATATCGATATACATATCGGATATCGACTTCCATCCAAAAAATACTGAGATATGAATTTTGGTCAATATCGCCCAGCCCTAGTGTGTCCAGTGTCTTAATATGTATGCCGTATGATGGATATGTGGTTTGGTTCATTCCTACAGAATAAAACATCTAACCGTCTCCTGTCTTTCTGTAGGAATATGTTCGATTAATTGGGCCCTGGTGCCAGGTGAATGTGGGATCCTGTCGCTTTGTTTTGGGTCAGTGTTATCTGGCTAATGGTGATGGGCAGAAGGTAAGAATATCCCTGTATATACAGTGGTTTGCTACCTGTGCTCTGTCAACGGTATGTTCACTTTTAAAATGTGTGGACACTGCTCAGATAGAAAATGACAAAAAACTGTTGTTTTTTACAAAATTTCCTGCTGAATATAGACCATTTTGCAAGATGTAAACAACACTAGTCAATAATCAATTCCTGTTTCTTTTCTTTACCACTACACAAACATAAAGGCAAAACAACCAACTGACAAAAAAGGACTCTTGAAAAAGCCTTTATTTAAAAACACCAACGTGCATTGTCTCTAGCAGACCTTTGTCAGGGTGTTAAACAAGACCTGGAAATAGTTAAACAGAATCACGTATCTAAACATTAGAAAAAGAGAAATATTCAATTCAATTCAAGTTTATTTATATAGCGCTTTTCACAATGTGCATTGTTCCAAAGCAGCTTTACAGGAGCAAATAAGAAAACACAGAGGTAAAACACAGCACAGTGCATAGTGTTTATAGAACAAGCAAGATCATTCTAATAGATAATATCTAATAAATTAATAAATAGATGCAGTCTCCCGGTGAGCAAGCCAACACTGCCCTGCTGTGGCGAGGAACCAAAACTCCCTTATTGATTGATGGAGAAAAAAACCTTGGGAGAAACCCAGCTCAGCCGGGAGGGCCAGATCCCCTCTGACGTGTCATAGCTGCTCTCAGTGACCCCGACCAAGTCACCGAGCAACATCCCCGAGGAAGGGGGGAGAGCCCACCGCCCGCGACCCAGGCAATCCCACTCGCCGAAACCATGCACGTCCAGCCCGGTCCCACTCCGCGGTCGACACCAGAAAAACAGAGGAACAACCAGAGAAAATAGTAATGGCATATTGGAACATTATTCCTCTGCTGTCTGACATCGACCACAAAGCAAGACCATCCAGACCCACACAGCCCCAACAAATAGAATCCCACCAACCACAACCAACGAGCCCCCCCCCCCCCCACGAACATCAGCCCAGCAACCCCCAATCAGGGCCACTGAACGCAGCTATAACTTCAAACTGCTGACATGTGATGTAGTTTAACATTTAATACCAAGCATTGTAACTTTTAGCATTAATGTGACAAGTATTCCATCTTTGCTCTCGGTTGGGGATAGAATGGTCTGGGCTGGGATGGTCGCCTTTCTCTTGGGTGGAAATGGAGTTGCCTTAGATGGAGCTGGGATGGTCAGTCAGTCCGCAGCTGGCGTAGTCTCTAAGTCGGGATGGGCCTGATGATGTCCATCTGGGCCTGGCAGAACTTTCCCTACCTCGAGATGGGCATCCCGAGGCGGAGGCAGAAAGAAAATAATTAGCATAGCTGCTGTTCATTTACTATGCATTAGTGAAAGCTTGGGTGAAAAGATGTGTCTTTAATCTAGATTTAAATTGGGAGAGTGTGTCTGACCCTCGAATAGTATCGGGAAGGCTATTCCAGAGTTTAGGTGCTACGTAGGAGAAAGCTCGACCCCCTTTTGTAGATTTAGTTATTCTAGGTGTTATCAAAAGTCCTGAGTTTTGAGATCTTAGAGAGCGTGATGGGTTGTAATGTGATAGAAGCTCTGTTAAGTAGGTAGGGGCTAAACCCTTTAAGGCTTTGTAAGTAGTTAAAAGAATTTTAAAATCAATATGATACCTAATGGGTAACCAGTGAAGAGATGACAAAATTGGGGTAATATGATCGTATTTTCTTGACCTGGTTAGGACTCTGGCAGCTGCATTTTGGACTAACTGTAGTTTGTTTATTGAAGATGCAGGACAACCACTAAGAAGAGCATTACAGTAGTCAAGTCTTGAGGTCACAAATGCATGAATAAGAGTTTCTGCGTCAGCAACACATAAAACATTTCGTAATTTGGCAACATTTCGAAGGTGGAAGAAGGCTGTTTTTGTGACATTTGAGATATGATTTTTAAATGACAGGTTGCTGTCTAATATAACGCCTAGGTCTTTAACTGTATTTGTCGGAGTAACAGTGCAGCCTTCGATTTGCAGGTTATAATCTGATATATTCTGTTTACGAGTCTTTGGTGCTATAAGTAATATTTCTGTTTTTGTTAGAGTTTAAAAGAAGGAAATTACTAGTCATCCAATGTTTCATATCTTTGATGCACTCTGCCAGTTTGGATAGCTTGAAGGAATCATCTGGTCTTGAAGAGATATATAGCTGAGTATCAACTGCATAACAGTGGAAGCTAATTCCATGTTTTCTAATAATGTTGCCCAGGGGCAGCATGTATATGGAGAAAAGCAAGGGTCCTAAAACCGATCCCTGAGGTAATCCATAGTTTACTTGCGTTAGATTAGACAATTCCCCATTTAAATGGACATATTGATATCTGTCAGATAAGTAAGATCGGAACCATTTTAGTGCCTGTCCCTGAATACCGGTATAATTTTGTAAACGATCTAAAAGTATTTTATGGTCTACAGTATCGAACGCAGCACTAAGGTCAAGCAGGACTAGGAGTGAGGTGTTACCTTTATCAGATGCCATAAGTAGATCGTTTGTAATTTAACGAGCGCAGTTTCGGTGCTATGATGCGGTCTAAAGCCAGACTGAAATTTTTCGTGCATGTCATTATTTTGTAGGAAAGAGCACAACTGAGTGGACACTACTTTTTCTAGTATTTTAGAAGTACGGGAGATTTGAAATCGGTCTATAGCTTCCAAGTTCACTGGGGTCTAAGTTGGGTTTTTTGATAAGAGGCTTGATTACAGCCAGTTTAAAGGGTCCTGGGACATGGCCTAGATTAATTGACGAGTTGATAATGTTATAAATGGGGTCAATTGCAACAGGTAGTAACTCTTTTAGTAATTTAGTTGGAATGGGATCTAATAAGCATGTTGTCGGTTTGGATGTTGCAATAAGTTTAATTAAATCTTCCTGTTTTATAGGTGAAAAACACTGTAGCTTTTCTTTTTGGGTGATGGTTGGTACTAATTCATCAGACACACTTGGAGGTTGGATTTTAACTACGTCGTCTCGTATTTTTTCGATTTTTTTTCTGTAAAAAATGTCACGAATTCATTGCTACCAAGGTGTGGCGGAATAGCCAGGTCAGGAGAAGTCTGTTTGTTTGTTAGTTTAGCAATTGTACTAAATAAAAACCTTGGATTGTTTTTGTTAGTTTCTATGAGGTTACGGAGGTGCTCGGCTTTTGAGGCTTTTAGTGCCTTTTTATAACAGTTTGCACTCTCTATCCACGCAATTTTAAAGACCTCTTAATGGGTTTGTTTCCATTTGCGCTCCAGTTTACGCGTTTCTCTTTTTAGGCCGCGAGTGGTGCTATTGTACCATGGTGCTTTGATCTTCTCGTTAATCTTTTTTGACTTCATAGGCGCGACCGCTTCTAATGTATTAGAGAAAATAGTTCCCATGTTGCTGGTCATGTCATCGAGCGATTCTGTATTAATTGGCAAGGTTATTAAAGGAGTCCGATCTGGCAGATTCTTAACAAAACTATCTTTAGTAGATGAGGTGATTGTTCTACCAAGTCGATAACGAGCTATACGACTGATTTCTACAGTGCGCAGTGTACATGTTATAAGATGATGATCAGTGACATCGTCGCTTTGAGGTATAATATCGATATTGGTTAGATCGGCTCCGTGAGATATAATCAAGTCTAGAGTATGATTAAGTCTATGAGTGGGTCTGTTGATGTTTTGTGTTACACCAAAAGAGTGTAGAAGCTCTTTAAACGCCACTGCTATATATGAGTTATCCTATTGCGAAACATTACATACAGTCTAAACATGGAAGATAGCTAGGTAATTGGTATAGAACAGGTGTCACTAAATGCTGGAGGTGGCGACAGATTGAGAAGGTTAAAACAACAAGAAAGTTATTGGATTCACAGATTGATGTGTGAAATGTTTCACATCCTGGACTTAATGAAGATAGTGATTTTTCTTCAATTTTGTGGCATTTTGATGTTACCTGTGTTACAGTTGTGTTATATTTGTAAATTATTGTAACAACAACAACAATTTTTCTTTAATGGATTAATTTTTTTCCCTCCCTTTTTCATTTTTTAAGAGACATCTATTTAACTACTTCCTGTTATTGATTGCTATGGTTTAACACCCTGACAAAGGGTCGATACGCGTTGATGTTTTTAACATGTAGCCCTGTAAATAAAAGGCTTTTTAAATAACTACATTTCTATGCGAGTGCCTGGACATGGAATATTTTTATTCATTGGGAAGAATTCATTTTTCTGTACAGATTTTTCCCTTTCTGGAGCACCTATAGGTTGTTGGTACCAGATGCGCCCCTGGACCAGTTTCTCTGTTTTATTATATACAACCAACTAAATTAAATTAAAATTTTAAAGAAACATCATTAAAAGTCCTTATTATTTACTTAAAATAAACTCAACTGAAACAGGAAGAGCTTCTGAATCAGTGTTGTTTATCTGTTGCTAAGGGTACTACAATTGGACTCAAAATTATTCAACCCCTAAGTAAATATGATTTTTTTAAATCATCTGACATTCATAGAGCATTTGAAAGTAACTGACACTACTGGAACTTGAAACGGGACGGGTTCTTTGGTCATATGAATTAAGAAAATTAGCCTTTTTAACAGCAAACACTCAAAATGGGTTTGGTGCACACAGGCACAAAAAGTACCCTGTGTGTAAAATTAAATCTAATACTGTATATTAAATGTTTTGGGCATAATTTTCTGTCTTGTTCAGAAAAATTGCATTATTGATTCGTTATTAATGACCTGAAAACAAATTTCAAAATCAGAACAAAAATGGGTCACTGAGCAAAAACAAGCTTCTGTCATGGCCATACCAGTTTTCAGACCTCAGTGAAGAGAACTGAAGAGGAGGAGCACATACGTGAATCTGGAAATCTGAAGGGTCTGGAGCAATTCTTTCTGAAGGAATTGTCTCGATCTCTTGTCAGGTGTGCTCCAAACTTATTAGACAGTATAGGTAAAGACTCGGAGTTGTTATATTGGCAAAAATAAGAGGTTGTAAAAGAGAAGAAAAACATTAATAATGACATCCCCTCATTTAAAATTCTTATCCTTCAATGAAAGGTTAGAATGTTGTAACATTTTTCTAGAAAAGCTCCAAAAGATTAACAACCAGATTTCTTTTTACAGCCTTCCTTGATTATATTTACCTAGATGTTGAATAATTGTGAGCCCAGTTGTATAACCTGCAGATGTGTAATGTATGTTTATTGTGGTTTCAGGCATTGCACTGTTTCCAGGAAGCAGCGGCTGAGGTGGAAAAAGAAGAGTTTTTAATGAAACTTGCAGGATCAGATGATGAGACAGCCACCACCGCCCCGCGATTACTCTATTATAACAAGGTGAAGACTGTTAGATGATTAAGGGGATGTAGCCTGTGCGTTTATAAAGCCACCATGAAATCAAACTTTTATTTTTTTATGTAATATTTTAGTGTTTATTATGAATGATTTGTCCATGCAGGTCAATTTTTAATTCATGTGTCCTCATAATCTTTCATCAAAAACCTAAACATCCACTCTCCCTCGGCCTGGGAGTATAGGAGTGGTACTATACTGACTGTCCAGTGGCCAGGCTTCCAACTTTCAATGATTCAAGCAATTCCCGAAGAAAAAATTAAGCCCAGCCCTACATTTCACAGAAAGCAATCACATCTTTGGATAAAAAGCGTCTGCTAAATGACTAAATGCATTTTAAAGGTGGGGTGGTTGATTTGGAAAGGTGCTAATTTTAGCCTGCTAGCACTGAAATTATAATTTCACCCTCTATGCGATTTGCCGTCCAAAACCACGCCTCCTCCAAACATGAATGTATTTCGTAAATCCATGTAACGAATTACAAACTAAATCCATTAAATTCTTCTCGAAGCATGCACATACCTGGCCAAAAGACTGAGAACAACCATGGGTATCGTCTATCAGACCCTTTGCCTGCCGGAGCTGTCTCCATCTGCATGAATTGGGTGCACAGTGGTATTCAAAATACGTTGGCTGAAAAAGTACACATGACCAGTCACAGCATTCGGCCAGAACGTTTTGATTTGGCGAACATGTTTTGTTCCTACGCCTTACACAGACGATATATAATTATAAAATATTATTTTACCACTATACCCTTTATTGCTCAGGATGTAAAGAGATTTCCAATCAACATGACAAAAAAATTCTGGACAGGATCACCCACCCCCTTTAAGTTTCATGCCGACAAGAGAAATGCTTGAAGATTAATCTTATTAAAAGTTATACGTTTTAAATGTCCTTTCAAGAAGTTTTAAATGGTGGGATGAAAATGCATAATGCTGATGATTTTTAGGGACTCTCATATGATACTGTACATGTTCATGGATTTATACATACTGTACCACCTACAGTCATCTTAAAAAGAAAGGACAGCCTATTGCATTTCATAGTTTTCTGTATCAGGACATAGTAAAACCTTCTGATCCATTGCAGGCCTTAAAATTAGGAAAATACAACCTTAATGAACAACAATACCAGGTATTACACTAGGTCATTATTTATTTAACAAAAACTAGGCCAAAATAAAAAGGCCATGGGTTAAAAAGAAAGGACAGCCATATCGCTCAATGTTTGCCGATCTGTCCAACAGATAAAGCTGGGCCTGTGTTTGGTATGCAACAGGACAATAATATACAACAGAATGGCTATAAAAGCAAAGAATAATGGCCTAGGCAAATCCAGATGATGGCCCAGTCAAGTCCAGACCTGTAGAGCTGTGAGCTGTGCATAAGCAAATGCCCACAATCCTCAATGAACAGAAGCACCACTGTAAAGAAAAGTGTGCCAAAATTCCTCCAGAAAAATGTGAGAGTAAAGTCATACAGAAAATAAGTTATTCCGGCTTAGCATATGGCTCACTTAAAGGGGAGCAACTGTGGAAAATTCACTGATTATCATTGATAGTTATCATCCCCTAACTGTCTCTAGGTCTCTGAAGAACAGCAGGGGCTTCAACTTTGCTCTAAGTCTCAAAATAAAAAAGCGTGATTTTACCTCAGACTTCATTCGCTTATCAAAATTTAAATCATTGATTCCAAATTAAATTTCAAAGTGTATGTTCTGTGTTTAGCAGCTCTTCGTTTACTCTAACAGTACACTGAATTAGTTAGGAAACATGGAAGTAACTACTTCCGAACCTCAGGCATTTCACACGTTACTCACTAAAAAAGTGAAAAACCATAATGGGGGTCCTTTAAGATATAATATTTCGGTTTGTTCACTTGTTTAGGTTCTGAGATTATTGGAAGATATTGGTTTGCCAGAGCTTGTGATTCATTCAGCCACACTGGCCATATCTGAAGCTGTAAATGATGAGAGAAGTCAGGTAAGTGAATCATTGTTTTCAGTAATGTACAGTTAGACGGACTACTTGTTCACCTACTTCTGTGCTTCACTTAGAGCTACTAAGTTTTTTTTTAACAGCATTCTGGTTTTTAGGACTGTCACTTATGCTTGGTTCAAACCACATAATATTTTTGTTAGCCACTGTCAGATTATGTGATTTTGACTTCTAAATTCTTGTGTCATGGACGTTGCCTCCCCAACCAATCATTGCTTGAGGTCTTCTAAGATGTGCTTGATGTCATTTGTTATTGAAAAGGCAGAACTTGCGATTTACCTCTGTAAACATGAGCTTAAACCAACAACAAACATTTTATTATACCTGCAAACGAGTCGATTTTCAGCAAAATTTGCCGTTTTAATCAAATTATGCCATTCTTGTGAATCTTGAACCTGTGATATACTCGGCAACGACGTTATGAGGCCCCAACTATACTTTACGGTAAATCTCTGTAAGAATAAATAACTTTTTAGTAGTTTTAAATTAAATTAATTTAATACAATAAAATAGTAATATAATATAAATTAAAATATAAAATAAATTATCTTATAACCAAACACAGACCGGAAGTTAACTTCGGGCCAGCGCATGCATCCGATGAAACCATCTAAAGCGTGTATGCATATGACGTCACCGCACATGAAAGTCAAGCGAGTCACGCCCACTGTGTGGCAGAAAGACTGAATGCTGCAGTGTTCACCACTATCTGTACTCTATTTAGAACGTGATAAAGTTGTTGTGCGATTGATTGTACATTACAGATTGTACAGTATGAAGTCAGAGATTTCTTTTTAAAGACTTCTGAAAGACAGAAAATAGCAAATGAATCGCTGCAATTTGCTGAAACAAATGGAACACTGAATTGTGGATGTTTGATTGACATTTCATATCAGACTTAGGTAAGTTGTTTTTGTTGAACCATACCACAATAGTGTTACCTACCTACTTTCTACACATTTTTATGTTGCGTAAAGTTTTCCCAGCGTTTTGTAACCTTAGATTAATATAAACACAGTGTTGGGAGAGATCCCCCATTTCTTTTAACATTCGAAGCAGATGCATTTCATACAAACTTAAAGATTAATGTATTGTCAGCACCGTACGCACATTTTGTAACTGGTAGGTGTGCTCTGATGCTCTGCCTTCTTTGACATGGGAAACTTAACCGGTTTTCAAGGGAAGGTCAGGAACAGAACAACATCAGGACGGAATACAATGACAATATAAGAGTAACACCAAAACTATTGATCCTTTTTTAACGCAATGTTGATTTTTTTATTTGATTTTTATGTAAAGTGTAATCGCAGAGACACAAAGTAACTGCACAGCAGAAAACATTGCACCAAAGCGATGTCACGTTCATTTTAGAAACCTTAAATAAATAAGTTAATGTACATTTGATAGAATGGTTTATTTCCGCTTTAGCTGCAGAAATTACTTATTGTGGCTTTAGAGGGCGCACATATATATTTAAAACAACAACAACATGCTTGATGACGCTGTGACGGAGCGTTGAATGATGGGAACTTTCGTTTTCAACTCCACCACTGATGGTAATCAATCAAAGACGTGAGTGAGAAATCATTTTCAACGTAAACTAAATAAAGTTTTATAAATGTTGCTTTAGATAACATGATTTTATTTCATTATAATGAATTCATAAAATGTATTTGTTACTATTTAGTCAAATTATCATTTACTGCTTGTTCACTATATTTACTATATATACATGACACTTGTGCTAAATTAAGAAAAAAACATTTGTGTCCGCGGCGGTTCTTTAATGTGTGTTGACTCTTGTTAAACGCTGAGTGGCAGTCTATTCACAGGTCTTCACTCAGCACGAGTTGACACGTCAAACTCATTGCCTCAGTCAGCAGACGGGCAAGAGTTAAGACATTTAGGCGTAAAAGACAAGCGCTGTCTACAATATCAAAGTTACAAGAACATAAATCCACAGGCACTAATAATTATATTTAATACTAGTCATAAATACATAATTTCATTTAACAAGGGTTTACATTTTAAATTTGCTCTATGCATTCAATCGATGCTTTATTCGGTTTGAATCATTTTAAATATATAAGGAGTGGATTCATTTAATGCTAGGTCGCATGCAGAGCTTTAATGTTTCTATGCGCGCTGTGTTTTGTGCAAATGAAGAAAAACAGCGCGTGAGATCAGAATGCCTGTGCAAAACTCTGCGTGTTTTTGCTCGTGTGTATTGCGATGCGCGTCATTCATAAAAAAATGGCAAAACCCAACTCTAACATGATTTAGCTTTATTTCCTTTAAAACCGAATGTGCTCTTGTAATACAGTTCAAGGTAGGGAAGGAAGGAGGCGGGAACCGGCGAACATTGAACAAACTTTAATAAAAAATAAACAAACAATAACACGGAAGTAAAAGGCCGGCAGCCACCTCACGGTCGACTGCCGGCCACAAGAACATAAACTTATCACATGTCCGGGCCCGGTCCTCTCTGGTCAGCAGTCCTGTCGCTCGTCCTCTTATGCTCCCGATCTCCTCCGTGAGAGATGCGGGACCGGTGTTCGCACAGCTGATTCACACTATCACTCACGCCACCGGCCCCGCCTCGTTCCCCCCACGGCTCTCGTCCCGCCTTCCACGTCACAGCTCTATAATGTCGTTGCATTATCAGCATATCCCCCATATGGAATAAATACCATACCAATAAATACAGAAACGGTCTATTTGTTTGGTAGCTCAACTTCTGACAAGTTAAACATCTTATTTGTAATACATGTTAAGACCGCTACATGCCGAAATAATTCGGTTCTTGAATGAAGAAGAAATCACTTCAGCGAAAACTCAAAAGAGGTGTCTATTGAGAAGTTGCATATTTAAAAATCGATTGAAATGTAAACATTCGTTTATTTGTCACCCTGCAGGTAAGACATTAATTCTAAAAGGTCTTTCAAAAAGCAAGTCATTCACACCTCTCCTAGTTCCCATCCCCCTTCAACTGAGAAGTGGAATCTGTTTTTAAACGCCTGTACCCTACTGACATGAAGAGAATAAAAACATTTCAATGCTTGTCATTTAAACGCAGTTCAATACACTATTTCGTCACACTTTTATTTAATAACGATGAAACGGTCTATAAAATGCATATTTTGGCAGATATGATGTTTTTTCGTTCACGTCTTCACTCTGCCTCTGTTCTACCTCATTAATAATAATTTATGTTACATTTTCAACTTGTGCAGTTTACTTTCTCCAGTCCAGATTCATTTATAATTATAAAAACAGTGATATTGTGTCACAATTGCCGTCACGTATTGGTTGAAAGACAGTGTGTAGGCATTCAATTATCTCTTTTTAACATTCCTTTGTGATTTAGCTGCTTGTCACAGGACTTACACCCCCCCCCGCTCCGAGTGAGCCTCAAACCACTAATCGGTCCACAACGGCTTAGAAGACAGACACGCTAATGAGGAGGCTATGCTCGGCTACTGTCTTCTTAGGCATATCGAAGTAGTCCACTCTGTCGAACTGTCCACTCCTGCTTGATCAATGTAATGGTTTTCACTGACGCACATTTTAGTGTAAAATGATCGCTCTTAGTAATGTTTGTAAATGAGCTTAAAATCAAAAACAATTGTACACTTTGAAAACGAATATTACATTAAAGGTTATGCCAGCATTGGCTTTAAACGCGCTGTTGCGCGTTCAAAATGTTTTGTTTTACTGTTTGATATGTTAAATTAAGACTGTTTAATGTTATTATAAAATGTAATATTGAACTTCATTGCGTTTGCGCTGTGGTGGAAATGAGATTATCCTTAAATAACGATACATTTATTATAAAAGCTTACCCGCGAATAGGGTGGTATTAAATTGTGGTTATGGAACTTTAAAAATAAAATCACCTTTTCCGAGGGTTACAACCAACATAACTGTATGTGAAGGTGATAAGTTTTTCTTTTTTACACCACTAATTAAAAGTGTTGCTTATCTCTACTATATCTGTTTGATGTGAATAATAAACTGTGTTGTAGGCGGCACTGTGGACTCGTATATTTAAACATCATCTGGATCTGGGTCACAACACTCAGGCATATGAAGCTCTGACCCAGAACCCGGATCCTAGCAGGTACTGAGCTCTGACATCATCATCATCATCATCTCAGCCCAAATAAAGTGAAACACACGTGTTGAGCTCTTTGTGTGTTTGTGTGTGTGTCTGCAGGCAGCTGGACTGTCTCCGGCAGCTGGTGGTGGTTCTGTGTGAGCGTGCTCAGCTCAGAGATCTCATCCAGTTCTCCTTTGTTAATTTACACGATGAGGTCTCGTTAACATCAATACACCATCCTCCAGGGCTCAACAATAAGTGTTTTATTCCCCTGGCCAGCGAATGAGATTTCCTTGTTTGTGACCAGTAGCTTACCTGGCCGTGGGTCATCCTCATTGTTGAGCCCTGCCTTCAAACTTCCTAATAATGTTTACATGTCTAAATATTCTATTTGATAAAAACAAGGCATTAGGTTCTAATTGCTGCTTTCTTTCAGGTGGTCGGGATCATTGAGTCTCGTGCAAGAGCGGTTGACCTCATGACTCACAACTACTATGAGCTGCTCTATGCCTTTCACATCAATCGTCATAACTATAGGAAAGGTACGAATGATCAGCAGAATTACAGGAGGGATTGAAAACCCAGTACTTTTTAAATCCACCTGCACCAACGTTTTTCAAATGGCCAACTGCATTAAAAAACTGAGACACTGAATTGTTGCTTGTGTAACCAAGACAAGAGCCGAAGAAGAAGCAGCTTGTTTGTGAAGCATCAGCAGTGATAGCGGCAAGTAAACTTTTGTTGCAGCTTGAGATGTTAAATACAGAAGAACAAATAATTGACTTCGATAATTCCATCGGAAATGAGTTTGAGTAAACATGACGCTGCCACAGTTTTTTTTTACCAGAGGGAGGGGTTCAAACAGACCATAAATGAAAAAGTCAGTACAGGCTACGCAAAGCTACGCACAGCCTACGGCGTAGGTCCTATGCACGACCATAAATTACGCTTAAGGCTTTGATACAGAACCTTTATGCAGACCTTGGCAGCAAGCTGCCTTTACTTGTTTAAGATTTGCACCCCTGTGCTTTTTAAAAATAATGCTTTTACGCCTGCCATTTTGCGATTAAAAAAACAGAAAGTAATATACCAGCCTCTTTACATTGCTAACCCAAAACAACTCGGAAGTGTTATATGACCAGAAATGAGTTTGCTGACCCTGGCGTCGCAAAAGCTCACCACCACCATCTTGTGCAACTAGCCCATTGCTTTCTTCACTAAAATGTGGGACAGGAACTAACAGAAAGGTGATGTCTGTTTCAGCTGGTACAGTTATGTTTGAGTATGGGATGCGTCTGGGACGGGAGGTTCGTACTTTGCTTGGCCTGCAGAAACAGGTGAACTGTTACCTGGCAGCCCTCAATTGTCTGAGGCTTGTTCGGCCGGACTATGCCTGGATTGTTCAGCCCTCATCTGGAGCAGTTGTGAGTATTACTCATTAATTATTGGGCCTGAGCCTTCCGTTAACACACACAACAATGAGCTTTTTTATATGACTTTTCTCTGAAACACAAAAAAATGTTTGGCAGAATGTCTCATTCCAACAAATGCAAATATTATTGTCATTATACTGTCAGATGTTGCATCATGTTGTTGCTGCTTAAATATCAGGACAATAAGAATAAAATCACATTTAAACAGAACTTTATCAGCAGCTTTTGATGATCACATTTTGGCATTGTAAATTGGGGGGAACATTGTGAATATTGCAAGAATTTTCTTTTAATAGTAATTTTATTTTTATTTTACAAAGTTCCCTTGTGAGAATGAAACATTTAAGATTACATTCATAGCACAAACATATTTAATTTTTTAAAACATTATGGGGCAGTTTCCCGTACAGGGCTTAAGCCTAGTCCCAGACTAACTTGAATGTTAGAGGTGTCTTGATCGAAAACAACTTGTACTGACATATCTTAAATATATATTATTGAGATTTTATATCACGTGAAGATTACAAACTTAATCCATTAAATTCTTCTCGAAGCATGTACATACCTATCCAAAAGAAAGAGAGCAACTATGGTATCGGCTTTCAGACCCATTGCCTGCTGGAGCTGTCTCCGTCGTGTAAAAGCTGAACCGATGTTAATTTGAGTTTTTCCTCTTTCATGATCCAGACCTTTTTTAGTCACTGCTTTTTTTTAAACTGACTTTCGTTTTGTAAAAGAGCAAAACTGTAAAGTTTGACATTATAAACCTCAGATCAAGAGCAGGGTGCTTTGTGCGGTGATGGCCTGTAGGCTATAACATTTCTGCTGTTTGAATGTGGCAAAGTGATATGGAACTGTAATGTGGTCTGGAGACCTGGAACACCTCCATAGGTGGGAGGGATGGAGACCGTCACTTTTCAACAGACCCATACCCAAACTAATCCATACCAACAAAAGACAATTATTATTAATGTGTACGCTGTAAATGTTTGCATCTTTGATGATCGCCTTTGTGAAGTCCACTAGTTTTATTGTGTTTAACTACAACTGTCGCCGTTTTTTTCTGGCAATGGCAGCTGATATGTGTTAGAATGTCAGATTAGAGCCTTCACTCTGTCGATTCTGACACTCAAAAACACAGAAAGATGATATTTTAAACTCCTTATGTAGCCGACTCTGTGCTTATTTGTATTGACCGCCTCCAGTTTTCCCATTGTTTTGCCTCCAGCTAATGCAGTGACATAATCGTGACGTGGGCTCAAAAGGGGTCTGTATGTTTACAGCAATTAGACTGATTAATAAAAACTTGCCAAAATCACATAATTAAGTAGTGGTATCCTTCACCTGAGATAACATTTGAAGACATAAATGTAAAACACGAATGTTTTATCTTTCCGATAAAACATTCTTCTTATGAACACCATTATAGTTAGGACTGATAAGGAGGACTTGTAAAGAGAAACGATTGTGAGAGCTTAATTGCTGTATTTCCAGACTTTGACATTTGATGATATATGCACAGTATTTAAGGAAAATGTATTTGGTTATTTATAGGGGTGACCCCGAATAGTCGGAAGATTTTATGCTACGATAGGAGGAGCCTGATTCGACTACCAGTCTCACAGTCGAATCTTCGCAGATGTGTTAAGCAATGGGGATCATGCCATTTTGGTTATATAGGCAGTGGCGTAGCAGACGGGCATCATGCCATTTTGGTTATATAGGCAGTGGCGTAGCAGACGGGCACGCACTGCGCCACCAACATTTTTATTTATAATGTAAAGAAAATAAAAAAATTTAGGGTTGGGTGCCGAAACCCCCGGCCTATATGAGCGCGAGGTCTGGCTATGACCCACTGCAGGATTTCGTCTCTCCGCATCTTCTGTGCTGTGAGACCGGTATAGAGAAGCAGCACGTTCCGCACGAACCCGCAGATGACTCCCAAATGAATATATAACTTACTGAATGTCTGGACATATAAATATGAATTAACACTTTTTCTGTAAATGCACGTAGCTCATTACTTAGACTGAACTTTGCGCTGCATGATACAAAAAAATAATAAAAGTAATATAATCAAAATCACAGCATATAGCAAGCATGGAAATGGCACAGAATTTCGGAACTTGTCATTCTCTGCACTGAAAAAATGCGTGCCTGTCAGAAGGACGGAGAAAGCGTGCGCAGGAAAAAAGGTGAAAGGGACTTTTTGATTGTTTAAATGTTAAGATGCTTTATTTACCGCATGTAAAGGAGGAATGCAATAAAGTAACTTTATTGGCAGTCCATTGTTGATGACATACTGTATTCCCGTTTGTAAAAAAGAATTCATTATTATTGAGTTTTAAAAATATTTTTAAGGCGAGATCTGTTCTATTAATTGGCACAGTATTGTTATGTGATGTTTAAGGAAAATGTCCATTCATTTTACTATTTGTGGCTTGTGTTTTGAAAATATGTTTCCCTGAATTTCAGACATTTTGTCTAACATTTATTTTGCACATTTTGACTTGAATCTGGCTTATTTTGTTTATTTATTATAAAGGTATATTCTGTTCTATAGCTTTCCTGTAGCTCAGTGGTATGAGCATTGCGTTAATAATGCAAGGTTGTGGGTTCGGTCCCAGGGGATTGCAAATACCTGTGTACAAATGTATAGGATAATGCAATGTAAGTCGCTAAAGCGTCTGCCAAATGCGTTAATGTAAATGTTCTAAACAGATTCTGTAAATTAATGTTTGATTGTTTTTTGTGCATCAATGTTGCACTGCATTTTGCGCTGTACCCTTGTTAATCGCCTGAGGCCATCCCCACGCGTGCACCAAACACGCACAATTTGACTATCAGTCGACTATAGGCAAGACGTGACAATTCTGATTCGACTATGTAAATCCTTAGTCGAGGACGCCCCTAGTTATTTATTTACACTGTTTTCTGCAGTTATCTAATGGTATTTGATGCTGTACTGTATTCCATACATTCGGATCATCTCCTCCTCATGCGCTCCGTAGTGTGATGGTGAGACCATGATGATTAAATATTTAGATTGAAATTTGATTTAAGATTTGAGTTGGATTTTACAAGAGGGTGCATGAAATAATTCAAGACAAGTGCAAATAACACTTCGGGTTTAATCACCATGATAATGTGGATCTAACGTTTTCTATGGAGTGAAATTGAATGTGTGTGAGGCATTATAGCCTACTTATAATCGTTCTTCCCACATTTAGGCTACTTTCTGCAATCTAACTTGATATCTTTAACTCACCATTTGTGTCCCCAATTTCAATCTCTTGTCTCCATGTACGCATGGGTCAGAGTTTGCTTACAGGAGCGCACATTCGTCAAGTTAGTTTTTAATAGATCACAACCTTAGTGTGGAAAGTGGTGTATCCACGTTTACAGCCCCCTTTTGTGCGTACGCACCGTTTATAGATGAGACCCCTGAACCGGATGCGATGAGACCTGATTTTCGGTTTCTGCATGACTTGACCTGTAACATGATGGCTAGATAAGCGCACGACAAAGGAGTAGAATTCCCAAAATAGTTTTTTTTTTTGTTTAATAAATCGACACACGTAAATAATCCACACAGGAGCAAAACCGGAACAAACCAACAAGAAACCAAAACAAAGAACTAAGGAGACAGGCTTAAAAACAGAAACAGGTGTGGGGCAATTAACATCCAGGGAAACTAATGAGGGAACACAGGCAAAGCAGGAACACAGGACAACCAAACAGCGTTTGTGCGTGCGTGTATATGAATGTGTGTGTATATGCAATATTTCAACAAAATCAAACCCCAGGAGTGACGAAGTCATCCAACAGCAATGTGAAAGACTGACGGCATGAAAAGACAAATGAAAGCTGCAAACAAAATTTTGTTTGAAATTTGGGATAAATATTGTTAGTTATTAATACAAAAAGAATAATTTTACCTTAGCTCATACACATTAATAGTAAATTCAGAAAAACTGACATTGTCTTTAAAATGGTCTTTAAATTTCCCTGCAGCTGTATATTTGTATTACAAATGTTTAGACATTCTGCCTTGCATCTTTTTTTGTGTTTTATGAAAAAACTTATCAGGTTTGGATAATGATGGTGAGGAGAACATTTCTTGAATTTGGCTTGAATGAATCATGAGCTCAGAAGGTTAAAAATGTTTTTTTTTTTTTTTTGTAAATCTAGTATGAGCGAGCAGGTGCATCACCGAAGAGAAACTATGATGGTGAAATGTCTGGTGGTCCAGGTAAACAAGCCACCCAAAACTATTGGCACTATGACAGCAATGATAAATTCTATGTATATGTTGTAACTTTTGGTTTACAAAAATGAAACGAAAAACATTCACTTATAAGAAATGTTTTTTTCACAGTAAATCAGCAGATTGACATTTTGGAGCTGAAGGATTTAGAGAGGGAGTATATTTTAGCTCGCAGTCGTCTGACTTTGGCCCAGCAGGACCCCTCCTCAGCAGCCATTGCAGGTAAAGACAGAGTATACATTTATCTCAAATGACTTGCAGTACTGTACAGCAGTGGTTCCCAAACTTTTTTCATCCGAGACCCCCTTTTTCACAAGAAAAAAAAAAATACTGAATATTGGCTATTTCAAAATGACTTCTGTCAGGCATCTCTAGTCATTTGTCAGGCTTTATCAATCAGTGTGAGGACTGCAGCTGGCATTGAGTAATACTTTTGTCAATGCGTGGAGAGATCTTTGACAGGGCAAGATGCATATCATCCTCAAGTGTCAGTCTGGTATTTGGATTTAAGGGCTTTCATGGTTGAAAACCCAGCTTCACAAAGATAGGTGGTGCCAAAGAGAATCAGCACCTTACATTTACATTTTGTCATTTAGCAGGCGCTTTTATCCAAAACGATTTACAGATGGGGTAAACAATCGAAGCAATTCGGACAACATAAGTACAACAAAAGTGCAATCAATAAAACTTGAAGTTTTTTTATTTGATGCGGGCCACAATAGGGAGCCAATGTAACTTTACGAAGAGAGGAGTGACGTGTGCTCTCTTCGGTTCAATGAAGACCACTCTTGCCGCTGCATTCTGGATCATCTGTAGAGGTTTGGTTTGTGCAAGCTGGGAGTCCAGCCATTAGCGCATTGCAGTAGTCCAGTCTGGACAGAACAAGAGCCTGGACTAGGATTTGCGTAGCATGCTCTGATAGGAAGGGTCTAATTTTTCTAATATTGTAGAGGATGAATCCTGATACCTGATCTGTGAAGTAAAGCTGATCACCACCCTTTCTGGCCTTTCTGGAAGATGTGATGGTTGATGAGCCCAGTTGAATAGAGAAGTTGTGATGAGTCTTTGTGTCAGCCGGGATTACAAGCAGTTCTGTTTTTGCAAGGTTCAGCTGCAGGTGATGGTCCTTCATCCAGAGTGAGATGTCGGCTAGGCATGCTGAAATGCGTGCAGAAACTGTCGGATCGTCAGGCTGAAAAGACAGGTGGAGTTGTGTGTCATCCGCGTAGCAGTGATAGTAAAAGCCATGTTTCCGTATGATAGAGCCTAGGGATGCCATGTATACAGAAAATAGCAATGGACCAAGCACTGAGCCCCTAGGCACCCCTGTGTCAAGATGTTGGGACTCAGAGACCTCGCCTCTCCATGATACTCTAAATAACCTACCTGAGAGGTAAGAACTGAACCATTCTAGGACCACTCCAGAGACACCCATAGCCTTAAGGGGTCGACAGGAGGATGTGATGGTTAACGGTGTCAAAGGCGGCAGATAGATCCAGTAGGATAAGAACAAATGAGTTTGAAGCAATGAGACTGGAAAGAGCTGCCTCAATGACAGAGAGCAGCGCAGTCTCCGTGGAATGACCGCTCTTGAATCCAGACTGGCTGCTGTCCAAAAGGTTGTTCTGGGTGAGAAAGGATGAGAGCTGGTTACAAACAATACGTTCAAGAGTTTTAGCAATGAATGGGAGGAGAGATACCGGTCTGTAGTTTTCTAACAGTGCAGGATTAAGAGTGGGTTTCTTCAGTAGTGGTGTAATACGGGCCTCTTTGAAGAGTGTGGGAAATGTACCAGTGGTAAGAGACGACTTAATAATGTGGGTCAGAGTGGGAACAACCGATGGGGAGATGGCCTGGAGGAGATGAGTGGGGATGGGATCTAGTGGGCAGGTAGTCGGGTGGTTAGAAGAAACAACCTTGGAAATGTCGTCTTCAGATAGGAGAGAGAAAGAGGGGAGCAAGCATGGTCAAGAGGCGGTGGCGCAGATAATTGACTGCTGATGGTGGTTGTTTTCTTTACAAAGAAAGCTGCTATATCATCAGCTGTTAGGTCAAATTGAGGTAAGGGGGCAGGTGGGCAAAGAAGAGCATAGAAGGTTTTAAAGAGAGGACGAGGGTCAGGAGAGTTGTTGATTTTTGCGTGGTAGTACAGGGTTTTCGCAGAGGAGACGTCAGCAGAGAAAGAAGAAAGGAGAGACTGATAGAGCGAGAGGTCAGTAGGTTCTTTAGATTTGCGCCACTTTCTCTCAGCAGACCTGAGCGCGGCACGATGCAGCGGGGTGACCTGGGAGTGATGAGTGGAGCAGTAGCGTGTGTAGATAAGATCAAGTTGATTACCAGATTTATAGTTTGCTGAAGTGGGGACTCGCTTGAGGTCAAACGACGCAGTCAGGTTGTTAAAGGCAGCAGCCTGTGGTTTTTCAAGGTGGATATTGAAGTCTCCAAGTACCAACAGGGGAGTACCATCCTCGGGGAAGGATGACAGAAGTGCATCAAACTCCTCCAAAAAAAGCCCAAGCTGACCTGGGGGACGATAGATGACTACAACGTGAGTTTTAACAGGGTGGATGACAGTCATGCTACTCCCATGTGTCACATCCCCTTTTTTTTTTCAGTTTTCCCGGTTCCTCCACCCCTCCCTGATATGCGTAGTCTGTGGGAGAAAGTGTAATTATTGGAGAGGGCAGCCGGTGTGGCAGTGTTCTCTGGTTTGATCCAAGTTTCAGTAAGTTCTAAGAGAGAAAGACCAGAATGTTTAGCAATAGCTGTGATGATATCTGCTTTGTTTACAGCAGATTGGCAGTTCCATAAACCAATGGGAAATGTGATAGAGGTATTTTTGGATGCTGAAAGAGTGCGCAGATTATTAGCATTAGCCTTGCGTGGCCTTCTACGTAATACCGTTGATTTACTAGTTGTAGTGACAGTAGGGATTTGAAAACACATGGTGAAAAACGGGGAATAAGGAAACAAAATAACAAGAGAATAAATAGAAGTGCAAAACCGTAATACTCAAGTGCCTTGTCGGTGTCCTTGCTCGGTGGAATCGCACAGGTAGAGTCGATGGTCTTTACTCTCTTAGGTCTTCACGCGATGAGGGCTGCACGCGACCGCTGCCGCGGTGGTTAATCACACTTACAGTGGGGCAAAAAAGTATTTAGTCAGCCACCAATTGTGCAAGTTCTCCCACTTAAAAAGATGAGAGAGGCCTGTCATTTTCATCATAGGTAGACCTCAACTATGAGAGACAAAATAAGAAAGAAAATCACATTGTAGGATTTTTTAAGAATTTATTTGCAAATTATGGTGGAAAATAAGTATTTGGTCACCTACAAACAAGCAAGATTTCTGGCTCTCACAGACCTGTAACTTCTTCTTTAAGAGGCTCCTCTGTCCTCCACTCGTTACCTGTATTAATGGCATCTGTTTGAACTCGTTATCAGTATAAAAGATACCTGTCCACAACCACAAACTGTAGCACTCCAAACTCCACTATGGCCAAGACCAAAGAGCTGTCAAAGGACACCAGAAACAAAATTGTAGACCTGCACCAGGCTGGGAAGACTGAATCTGCAATAGGTAAGCAGCTTGGTGTGAAGAAATCAACTGTGGGAGCAATTATTAGAAAATGGAAGACATGCAAGACCACTGATAATCTCCCTCGATCTGGGGCTCCATGCAAGATCTCACCCTGTGGGGTCAAAACGATCACAAGAACTGTGAGCAAAAATCCCAGAACCACACGGGGGACCTAGTGAATGACCTGCAAAGAGCTGGGACCAAAGTAACAAAGGCTACCATCAGTAACACACCGCAGTGCCAGACGTGTCCCCCTGCTTAAGCCAGTACATGTCCAGTCCCGTCTGAAGTTTGCTAGAGAGCATTTGGATGATCCAGAAGAGGATTGGGAGAATGTCAGATGAAACCAAAATATAACTTTTTGGTAAAAACTCAACTTGTCGTGTTTGGAGGAGAAAGAATGCTGAGTTGCATCCAAAGAACACCATACCTACTGTAAAGCATGGGGTGGAAACATCATGCTTTGGGGCTGTTTTTCTGCAAAGGGACCAGGACGACTGATCCGTGTAAAGGAAAGAATTAATGGGCCCATGAATCGTGAGATTTTGAGTGAAAACCTCCTTCCATCAGCAAGGGCATTGAAGATGAAACGTGGCTGGGTCTTTCAGCATGACAATGATCCCAAACACACCGCCCGGGCAACGGAGAGGAGTGGATTCGTAAGAAGCATTTCAAGGTCCTGGAGTGGCCCAGCCAGTCTCCAGATCTCAACCCCATAGAAAATCTTTGGAGGGAGTTGAAAATCTGTGTTGCCCAGCGACAGCCCCAAAACATCACTGCTCTAGAGGAGATCTGCATGGAGGAATGGGCCGAAATACCAGCAACAGTGTGTGAAAACCTTGTGAAGACTTACAGAAAACGTTTGACCTCTGTCATTGCCAACAAAGGGTATATAACAAAGTATTGAGATGAAATTTTGTTATTGACCAAATACTTATTTTCCACCATAATTTGCAAATAAATTCTTTAAAAATCCTACAATGTGATTTTCTGGATTTTTTTTCTTGTATTGTCTCTCATAGTTGAGGTATACCTATGATGAAAATTACAGGCCTCTCTCATCTTTTTAAGTGGGAGAACTTGCACAATTGGTGGCTGACTAAATACTTTTTTGCCCCACTGTAAATACCCGTCTGAATCACGCAATTGAATTCAGCAGGACACGCCTTCAAATATCACCCAATAACACACTATAACATGCTATTTCAGACCAGAATGATTCCATTGGAACCTCACTGAAACGGGCTTTCAGGCTGGCATCAGAGGATATTTCTATAAACTCCTCCAGAAGTCTTGATGGCAGAGTAGCTGGAAGCTTTGATTCAATATTCTCAGTGAAGGGGTTTCTGATTCACATAAAATCAGCTGCTTGCTCCTCAGCTAGAACTGGGAAATAACTGTCAAATTTCTCCAGGACCTTTGACAGATGCACAGTTATTTGATGTTGAATGATTTTAAAATTCAATAGTCTGTCTGCAATAAATGCATGGGTGTGCTCAAACATTCCGGAGGAGACACGGGTTTTCCACATCTGCAGTTTTCTTTTGAAAGCCTCTACTCGTTCATGCTGCACCACAGTGTTTATGTTTGCACCTTGCATTGCTCTGTTAAGCTTGTTTATTTTGCCGAAAATGTCTTGAATGGTAGCTGAGTTGAGCGAGCCATTTGTCATCGTCCATAAACTTCGCAAGGTCTGGTCTCTTATCTGCGAGGAATTCACGCAGCTCATCCCTCAGCCTGAACCGCCGCATCAGCACAGCCCTTCTGGACAGCCACCTCACGTCAATGTGCATCAGCAGGGTATGGCAATCAGCGACTACCCCTTCGCAGAGCAGTGAATAACCAGGAGTTTGTGGCTCTTGCTTTTACAAAGTTCAAGATTTTTACGGCCACCTAAAACTCCAGGAAGACTGGGTTCCGTTTTTTTTTTGTAGCAAGCGCCCCTCTGTGCAGAAAGCAGTGAGTTGAAACAGCAAGGGGAGCGACCTCTTTGATATGCCGAACTGCCCCGTACTGCCTGCCAGTCATCGCAGCAGCTCCATCATACAGATCCATATACAGTCGCTTCAGTTAATCTCATTTGATCTCATGAAATTATCCAAAGTTTCAAAAATATTGTTTGATGTCGTTGTGGTACGGAGCTCTTTACAAAACAAAAAATCTTCTTTTATCTCATTTTCCCATTCATAACGAACATATGCGAGGAGCTGTGCCATTTTTGACACGTCAGTAGACTCGTCTATTTGAAGTGTGAACTTATTACCTCAAAGTCCCACAGAAAGCTAATATTTCACATCTTCTGACATTGTTGCGATGCGACGTGTTGTTTGATAGTGGTATCTTCGCCAATTGTTTTGACTTATCCTCTCCTTATAATTCCATTACAATCTCTGTTGCGCATGGCAAAATCAAAGTTTCTACAATTGTATGCCCTTCTTTGCTTTGGCGGTTTTTTCAGCAACTTTATACAATATTTTTAAAAGTTTCTTGTCAGTAGTTTCTTGACTTCCTTCATCTCATTTTGAGAGCATGTCAATTCTTTTGCCTTGCGCTCAAAAAATATCCTGGGCTTGTCGCGGTATTGGTGATGAGTTGTCTGCAAATGTCTTATTAGTTTGGATGGCCTCATGCATTGTTAGCCAGGACTTTGGTGCAGATAATGCACTGTGGCTGGGGCAAAGACTCTTTGTTACGAGAAAATGAAACAAAACCATAGTTCAGGTAACTATCTTGGTATTTCCTGCATTTCATGTTTCCAGTATTGATAGCACTGCGACCTGAATTGCTGAAGGCTTCCTCACCTGGGTCCAGTATGCCTTGGTCATTACTGTAGGCGAATCTTTAGTAATCTTTTACTGTAGGAGTCATTTTTGTGGAGGACGAATTACAAATTTGTCGATATTTGGTCAGCCAGGGGATCGTAGATAAAATTATCTAATATAATATGATCTCTCTCTTTAATCATTAAGGCTTAATTCTCACTGCTCAACACTTTTCAAAATATGATGCGACCCCCCACAAAGCTCGCAGAGGCCCCCTTGTGGGCCGGGACCCCCCTGTTGGGAACCAATGCTGTACAGGCTCCAAAATGTCTGCTTGCTAAGAACATTTGATATGTACAGTCATGTGAAAAAATAAGGACACCCCATGAAAGCCTGTGAGATTTTAAACATATTTGGATGTATGGATATTTAATATCAATTTAAAGCAATACTAAGATTTTCAAGAAATATAACTAAACAATAAAAACTGAAGAAAATACTTTTAAAACCTTTCAGTAAAATCTGCTTTAAAAAAAAAAATTTGTGGTGAGAAAAAATTAGGACATCCCGACAATTATTCCCACTTAAAATGGCTAAAATCACAAACAGGTGTATCATATCAGATACACAATATTAGGACATTGTTACTCAGCTTTTTCAAGGAAGTTTGCCCTATTTAAACCACACACATTTAGTTTGGTGTGCGCTTGGCTGCTGAAGTAAGAGTGAACACCATGGTGAGATCGAAAGAGCTGTCTAAGGCCTTCAGAAAGAAGATTGTAGAAGCTTATGAGTCTGGAAAGGGATTTAAAGAGATATCAAAAGATTTTGAAATCAGCCATTCCACTGTCCAGAAAATAGTCTACAAGTGGAGGACGTTCAAAACAACTGTCAACATGCCCAGGTCTGGCTGTCCAAGCAAGTTCACCATGAGAGAAGACCGCAAGATGCTAAAAGATGTCACCAAAAACCCTAAAATGTCATCACAGGAACTACAGCAGGCTTTTGCTACTGTTGATGTGAAAGTGCATGCCTCTGCAATCAGAAAGAGGCTACACAAGTTTAACTTTAAAACTTAAATAGGAGGTGTGCAAGGAGGAAACCCCTGCTCTCTAAGAAAAACATAAAGGCCAGACTGAAGTTTGCCAGTGAGAATGTAGACAAAGACCAGGACTTTTGGAATAATGTTCTTTGGACGGATGAGTCTAAAATTGAATTATTTGGACACCGCAAAAGAGGGCATAAACCAAATACAGCATTCCAGGAAAGGAACCTCATACCAACTGTGAAACATGCAGGTGGAAGTGTAATGTTTTGGGGGTGCTTTGCTGCAGCAGGACCTGGCCAGCTCACCATCATAGAATCCACCATGAATTCTTCTGTGTATCAAGGGGGTGCTTGAGGAACATGTGAGACCATCCATAACTTAAGATGAAGGGTAACTGGACCCTGCAACATAAAAATGACCCAAAACATACCAGTAAATCCACCAAGAACTGGCTGAAAACTAAGAAATGGAGAGTACTGGAATGGCAGAGTCAAAGCCCAGATCTGAATCCCGTTGAGATGATGTGGGGTGACTTGAAACGGGCTGTACATGCAAGAAACCCATCAAACATCTTGCAGCTGAAAGAATTCTGCGTTGAGGAGTGTGGTAAACTTTCCTCAGACCGATGTCAGAGACTGGTAGATGGCTACAAGAAGCGTCTCACTGAAGTTATTTCAGGGGTAACACTCACTATTAGTGGGCAGGGTGTCCAAACTTTTTCCTCAGTTAGAATACACGTTTTTGTTGAAATATTTTGTTTAATGAGTAAAACAGGTTATTTATTGTTGTTTACCTGCAATTAAAACACTTTCTTTTCAAGACAAAAATAAAAACAAGATTAGCCAGTGATATGTAAAGATTTCTTAATTAAAGAACAGAAAATGTAATGGGGTGTGCTAATTTCACATGACTGCATGTGGTGTTGGATAGTTGGGGGGACACAATGCTTGTTAGTTTTAGCTCACTTACTCCACTCAAAACGTACACACATTTTTATTATCAGCAGGAAACCCCGAAAGTGTTTATTTTGTGAGAATCCATTAAGCATAGAAAAAAAATCTCAGTAACAAGGGCATTTTCAGTTCTGACACTTCGTGTAAATACGATCCCCTCTTATATAACAAAAGCTCGGGTTAAAATTGTGATTTTAATTCATGCCCCCTTTAATACTCCTTTTTTTTGAGAAAATTATAGCCATCAGAATAAAATAACTCTAGAATATTAGAAAGCATACTTTTTGGAATTAAATTACAAAAGAAAAATAACTTATTCATGATATTCTATTTTTGTGATGCACCTGTATATCGATGATACACTTTTCAGCTGTGTGTATTAACCCTGCATTAGAATGTGCCTCGCTCACCCCTACAGAGGTTGCGCTAGACTTTTTCATTGTCCGTCATTTTGAAGTAAAGGCTCATAAAAAATCTGTCATAATCTTTTTAACCCGTCACTATGGTGCAAGGTGACATTACGTGCTAAATAGCATGTTTGTGACGTCATCTGGACATGCACGTTCTTTGAACTTACTGTATTTTAATACCCAATAAAGCTGACGTCGTTTACATATTTAATGTTTCTGTTGTCAGACATAAAATACTATTTACAGACAAATGTTCATACGTCCAGTCAGTAACAATGACAGGTGCTTGTACACGCTGTTTTGTAATCATTCATTCACTCACTCACAAGTAACTTTAAACTGCTGGTTAGGTCATTAAATGAGAAAGCGCAGAGATACATTTTTCCACTCACTGAAGGTTAAGGTTTATCCAAAATGATGCTAGCCGCTATCGCTCTCTGAAGGAAAAAAGTATGTAAACACCACACCACTGGTTTGTGCACGCCTGTGTGTGTATGAGAGCCCGCAACGAGAGGGTCTGATTACAAGCAATCGGAAAGCTTAAACTTGTGTTATTTATGCGCAGATTGATGAGACCGGGTTGCATGACAGATGCATGCTTTGCACAATCAGATCCACAAACAACGTTAGAGATAGCTGTGTTATTATAAAAAGTGCAATAAGATTCTCAGTTAATTTTGAAACTATGGCAAAACAAAGTAGACGGTGGCGATCATGGTCCCCTTGTTTATACACGCCCCTGGCTCCGCACCGCTGATAACGCGTGGGTTTTCCTGAATGAACAAGGCGTTTATGTGTAGCCTAATGAATTGGAAACATACGCATCCCTACGATCACGTTCTGATGAAAGGAAATGATTGGATGCTACCAATTCGACATAAAGGGGAATTACAAACTGCCCTCATTGTAACCTGTCAAAATGATGGACGGCCTTCAGATTTTTGGTATAAAAATCTGTCAATGATGGAGAATTTTCGGTTAACGCGACCCTGCATCCCTACATATTAGTTTGGTACCATGGAAATATAAATTGTGTAAAGATATATTTTTAAATGCTTTTATTCTCTTAGTCTTGCACATGCTAGAGCATGTTGTCTCAATTGTGAAAAAGCTTGTGTACTGTAAATAGTCAAACTTAATCCTGGTGTTATTTCTCTTACAGGAGGGGCATCTTCAGCAGAGATGGTGACTCTGCTGGTCCAAACGGGACTTTTTGACACGGCTCTAGTGCTGTGTCAGACCTTTAACTTATCTCTGACACCCGTCTTTGAGGGACTAACCTTTAAGTACGTTCAGATTTCTCCTTTCAGAACCACCATTTTTCTCCAGATCTTTGAAGCAGGCCTAATGTTTCCCTGTGTGGGTGTTTTTGTAGGTGTATCAACCTACAGTATAAAGGAGATCAGGACCAGACGGATGCGTGGAACTGGCTTGCGGCCAATCAGCTGCCATCCGTCATCACTACCAAAGAATGCAGGTTTGTCAAATCTGACTCTCTGCCCTTATTGTTTCTTATAAACTCTGCGGTTTGAATAAACTCAGCTGTTTAAATCACCATACAGTGCGACAGATGAAGCTTGGCGACTTTTAGCCTACTATTTGGAGAATCATCCCTCACAAAATGCGGAATATCATCGTTGTGTTATCAGCAAGCTACTGTCCCACAGTGTACCGCCGCCTGATTGGCTGGTTAATGCTTACAAGGTGAGAAAGACAGATTCTGTAAAAAAGTTCATAAGTGACACTTCCTGTGTTTTGTATTTCCACTACATTATGCTATTTGCGGTTCCCTCAAATAGTTCACTGTATAAGGCCAGAGGAAGTGATGTGGGACATGGCTGATTCAGGGATGCAAACTTGTCACCCTTACACCTTTCAGGGAAATTTCCACTTTGGATCCAGAATTGGTCATTATTGTGATTTGTCTAGATTAATTTTTGAAAACGGGGGTGATGGGGATTGCATCAATGTCACCTTTTTTTTCACCTCAATGAGTTTGCATCCCTGCTTATTTGTAAGATTGAGTTGTGCTTTTCTTCAGGTCATTGATGCCGCAGCTCTCCTGCGTCTTTATCTGAACTATGATCAACTACCGTCAGCATCTGAGCTTGTGCTGGAGTATGTCGACGCTATGCTTGGGAAGGGATATCAGTATTTTGGCATAGAGGTATAATGTTTTAACTGCTTTTTTAAAGTTTTTTTGTTGTTGTTGATTCTGTATGAGATGATTCCATGGCAAATTTGTCTCCTGACAGCGACCGCTCTCGGCTACAGCGTCTCTGGTGTGGCTGCCCTACACATCTATTGATCAGCTCTTAAGGAGTCTCGGTGAAAGTCAGATCAATGAAAAGGTGACATTCTTTCTTGATTATTACATTTAATCACTTATACAACAAACAACTATATTAAATGATGTTATAAAACAAAGATTTTTGGGATGCACAGTATTATCGGCATTAAATATCAGCATCAGCCCGATATGGAAAATTACGGCAATATGCTTTGTCGGTATGAACGTTGTTGATAATGGAAGGTGTTCCTCTCTGGAAATCCTGTCAAAGACACCATCTGTCATGCAGAAGAAGTGTTAAAGTTATTTTTTGCGTCTCGTTTTATTGCGTTTGAACTGTATTTTAAGATTTTTTTGTTCGAGAACTGTATTAAACATCATATACAGTACCTGTACTGTATATCATTACAAAGGGTTTTGCATTAATATCCAAACACTGTTTCATAAAATATGCATGTAATATGCAGCGGGGAAATAAGTATTTGACACATCAGCATTTTTATCAGTAAGGGGATTTCTAAGTGGGCTATTGACACAAAATTTCCACCAGATGTAGCCATCAAGCCAAATATTGAATTCATACAAAGAAATCAGAACATTTAAGTATACAAGTTCAGTCATAATAAATAAAGTGAAATGACACAGGGAATAAGTATTGAACACATGAAGGTAACAAGGTGCAAAATGGCATAGAAAGCCAGAGATCACCTGAAATCTGTCTGTATTGAGAGAGAAACCCTGCCCCCTATCAGTACTAATTGATATCAGCTGCTTTAGTCCTAATTGATGGCCTATAAAGGCTTCTCATTACCTAGGAGGCACACAGGAAAGACTTCATGATGGGTAAAAGCAAAGAACTCTCTGTAGATCTTCGTAATCTTATCGTTGAAAAGCATTTGGATGGGAATGGTTATAGGCGCATTTCCAGAATGCTGAATGTTCCTGTGAGCACTGTGGGGGCCATTATCCGGAAATGGAAAGAGCATCAGTTCACCATAAACCGGCCACGATCAGGTGCTCCACGTAAGATCCCTGTCCGAGGAGTCCAAAGAATAATCAGGAGAGTTCTCCAAGAGCCAAGAACCACTCGGGCAGAACTTCAGGAAGACCTTGCATCAGCAGGTACTGTTGTTTCAAAGAAAACTATAAGCAATGCACTGAACCGCCATGGCATCCATGCACGCTCACCACGCAAGACTCCATTGCTGGACAAAAAGCATGTTGAGGCTCGGTTAAAGTTTGCGAAAGAGCATTTGGAGAAGCCTGTAGATTATTGGAAGACTATAGTATGGTCAGATGAAAGCAAAATTGAACTTTTTGGCAGTCATTCTACACACCATGTTTGGAGAAGAAATGGCACTGCCCACCACCCCAAGAACACCATACCAACAGTTAAATTTGGGGGTGGAAGCATCATGGTTTGGGGCTGCTTTTCAGCAAGGGTTACTGGCAGACTTCATATTATTGAAGGCAGGATGAATGGAGAAATGTACCGGGACATTCTGGATAAAAATCTGCTGCCATCTACCAGAAAGCTGAAAATGAAAAGAGGGTGGACATTTTAGCAAGACAATGATCCCAAACACAAGGCCAAGGACACAATGAAGTGGTTTCAAAGAAAGAAAATCAAGCTGCTTGAATGGCCCAGACATGACCTAAATCCCATAGAAAATCTATGGAGAGAACTGAAGATCAAAGTTCATAAAAGAGGCCCAAGGAACCTTCAAGATTTAAAGACCATTTGTGTGGAAGAATGGGCCAGAATCACTCCTGAGCAATGCAGACGACTGGTCTCTCCATACAAGAGGCGTCTAGAAGCTGTAATCACCAACAAAGGCTTTTCTACAAAGTATTAAATAAAGTGTGTTCAATACTTATCAAGTATTGAACACACTTATTCCCTGTGTCATTTCACTTTATTTATTATGACTGAACTTGTATACTTAAATGTTCTGATGTCTTTGTATGAATTCAATATTTGGCTTGATGGCTACATCTGGTGGAAATTTTGTGTCAATAGCTCACTTAGAAATCCCCTTACTGATAAAAATGCTGATGTGTCAAATACTTATTTTCCCCGCTGTATAATCATTTGCTCAAGGAGTTTAAATCAGAACAGCGTGCAATGCTAAATCCTTCATGTCCACAATATAACACCCATTACTCTTTTAGTCCACAAACGTAAATGCATTAGAGAAATATTAATATATTTCCCATTGTTTACATCAGATTTCTTGTCGTCATTGTTTTCCTACGAAAAATAGTCATCACGGTGTTCCTCCGGTAAAAGTGTGTAAAATTCACAGTTAAAGTATTTTGTGTGACATGAGCCCAGGCAGACATGATTCATATTTCACAAACACACCATAAGTTTCACAGCAGTGTTGTTATTTTGTGTCCCTGTCAGTTACAGGCTAATGCTATAGCATAGAATGACTTAGGGATGCAACCATGATACCATATTATACCATAAAACTATTGCCCAACAGACATTTCATATATAGTCCAAGACGGCTAATCAGTAAGTAACAAAATTAGTACAGTAAGAGCAATAGCACAAACATTTTTTATAATGCAAACATTCAGGTTACCAGGTACAAGAATTGAATAAAGTAATCAACTGTAAATTACATAGGCGAAAACTTGAATTCAAATTGTGAACGAATTTGAGCAAGCAGACAGCTACAGGCAGAAAGCAAAGCTTGCTCCCTTTGATATCTATCCACTATGGCTGTCATTCAAGAAGCCTTTTTAAATGGGAAGCCAAACACACCAAATGCCGTTCAAATGCCAAATGGAACGCCGCACCGTCCATTCGGTGACTCTAAACAACTCGTCTTCCCTGCGTGGTCGCACGGCTCGGTCCATTATGCCACACAGATAACATGTCAGCGCGGCGCAAGCTTTTCGCAAACCGCTCTGTTCGTTCCACATTTGGTGTGTTTGGCTTCCCATAGGACTGAGTCGAAAAAGTCTTTGCTGTTGTACCCACATCCTACCCGTGCCTGCACCGGACACGTAAATATTATTCCACCCGTTATACAAAATATTAACGGGTCACCCGCCCGCATGCAGGACTATTACGTTCTATACAACATAAACGGTGTAACGGACCCTTTACAATTTATGAACCGGGGCCGTTTTTAAGTGCACTTAATAGTAAAATTCGGTAATTGCTGCATCCCTAGTCGTGTTAAACATTTGCACTAACAGTGTGCAGGTATTTATTAATGTATATTATTAAGACAAAAGCTCATTGTTTGTGGTAGATGGTGGTGCTCTTTGGAGGCTTTCTGTGTCTGCTATCACTGTGAATGACACACTGATGCTAAGTTACAGCTTTGATAATTTCTAAATTTTTTCCATAGAAAAACACTTGGTTTTTTTGCGGTCATTCAGTAAAAAACATAATTTACTATGTTCATGTAACTGTAAAGTTTTAAAATGTGCCAAATATTTTGAAGATGTACATTAGGTTTGGATGATGTCTGCCAAATTGGCATCGGACAATGTCTAAGTAAAACATTGTGATGGACGATGATATCAGCTTCTTGTTTAAACAGTTATAAAGTCAGGCGGGTCTGTTTGGAAAAATGTTTGATGACATCTTTTCAATGTTCTCTGGCTTCTCTGTTCACAGATGTACAAGAATCTCAAAGATAAACTAGCAGAGTATCACAGGTTGGTGGAGCAGAGCAGCAGACACAAACTCGTGGCTCGTTGACCTCAGCTCGTCATACATGTGCTCAGGATGAGTCATGTGTAAATGAAGTTCATGTTTCTTGATGGCATGTAAAGCTGCTTTATGCTTCCTGCTTAAAACATCATGTTTCATTGGTTTGATATATTTGTGTGATACAGTGGATTTTGTTTTCTATATAGATACTCTTAAAATCTTAACATTTTGTATACTCTTGCTTACATGAGATGTAATTTACATATGAAATAAATAGTTGTTTAATTGAGGTTTGTCAAAATGGATGTGAGGTTTTGTCCTTAATTTTTATAAACCCAGTGGCTCGTCATTTCAGAACTTCAGCCCTAGGACCCTAGGGCAGAGGTGGAAAAAGTTAAAATATTATACTCAAATACAAGTACTACTACTTTGATGAAATTGTACTTACAATTTCATCAAAGTAGTAGTACTTGTATTTAAGTAAAATTACCAGTCAAATAATCTACTCAAGTAGAAGTAGCTTGTTTAAAATTTACTCAAAGTAAAAGTTACTTTTTAAAAGCGGGTGGGGACCTCTCCTTTTTTGTGCAACACCAACAATAGTCATCATGGTACCTAGTTTTATATATTCAAATGGGTAACAAGTGCACTGCAACAAATAAAGAATTGTTTGTCTTGTTTTGCAGAATCATATAGCAGAAATATTAACTAAACAATTATTAAATCAATATACATTTTCTTCAGAAGCAAAATTAAGCCTTAAAAATGATTTTAAGCCTTAGTTTCTTAACAAATTATCAATGGCACACACTACTTAGTTTCAGTAGTGAAACCACGTATACATGGTTCCACGCAGGGTTCCACGTTTGTACGGAATGAGAGTAAATGTAATGATTGACAGTTGTAACCCGGTCGTTACCATGGCAACAGTTTTGCCGTTGATCGCAATGAACAAGATACATGAATCCCAAGAGTTAATCCGTATAATACGTATCTGCTGTTTTCGGCCAATGACCGGTTAAGTGAGGCAACACAGACGCTGTGTTTTGTTAATGTTCAGAACTTCACAGCGCGCTCTCGCGGTGTTGCCATGTTTACTTATTTTTAAGAGCTTCGCATTTGTTGTTTAGTCTTTTCTTGTGAAGCGTCATATACATTATATAGAGTAGTGTTTTTTTGCCAAATTAAATGTGTAGGTTTTTTTGGGGGCTTGGAATCTTTGTCTGTTCTTTTCAACAATATGATCTGGCTAAAAAGTACACGGTAAAGATTTTTATAAGATGCTAGTTTGCACAGAGTCCATAATCCTGTTTTGAAGCTGAAATGGTTGCTTAAATAGGGGTTTACTTCATTGTCTTCTGCAGTCAGAGTTCGATGGGGTTTCACCTTTAGGACAGGTGCACTACCGAAGTCTAACTTCTCCATCTCCATCGCTCTTCTGGTATTGACGTCAAAACTCTCGCTCCCATCATTCACTGGAGTAATTTCCGGTCACATTTTTCCTTGCAATGTTTTCATTTTTTTTTACTCAGTAACGGATGTGATTTTAAATATAACGACGTACAATACAGCACACAAATTACAGATTTTTAAAGCTACTTAAAGTACAAGTACACAGAAAACCTACTCAATACAGTAATGCGTGTACATGTAAATCGTTACTTTCCATCTCTGCCCTAGGGAATATGCAAAGCTACATCTACATCTACGTTACTGGTCAGAAGAATACTGATTCCTTTTTGTAAATATTCATGAATTCACGTATTTTCCTTTTTTGCCAGTGGTGGGCTTTACTCCATATTTGCTGCTATCAGCTTTATTTCAGTCGTCCCCTTCAGAAGATCTAAACAAAGCTGGTCCAGAAGAACATTGTTTCATTTTTTTTAACACTATACCTGTGTTAATTTAGCAAATTTAAGCAAATTTTTATTTAGTTTGTCATTTTTTTAGTCATCCCCATCATTTTAGTTTTAGTCTAGTTTTAGTCGACGAAATATTAAAAATATTGTTCCAAACCTTTATCAAATTTCTTTGTTTTGCTGAGCAACAGAAATACATTTGGAAGAATGTCAGATCTCACCCACCATTTTCTGGCATATTAGGGAAAATAAATATGGGAGTAAATGGGGGTGAGATTTGACAATCTTCCAGATTTCTTCCTGTGTTCATCAGTAAAAAAGAAATTAATACAGGTTTGGAACAATCTGAGGGTGAGTAAATGATTACAGAATTTGTATTTTTGGGTGAACTATCCCTTTAACTGTTTTGACATAATTTACTTTACCTTAATTAAATTAAACCATGTCATTACCATTATTTTACAAAAAAAGTTCAGAAACTACTGGATATGCATTGTTGCAACCAGAGGGTGGACAAAATACACAACTTCCTTACTTGAGTGAAAGAACAAATACTACTGGTCAAATATTACTCCACTACAAGTAAACGTTTTAAAGACAGATTCTTAAGTAAAAGTACTCAAGTATTAAAAGTACATTTCCTTTTTGTCAGTGGTGCATTGTTTTATTGTCATATACCTTATGCCTCTGAAGCAACCTATTGAATACACTGTGTAGCTCACAGTATCAGTGGTATTAAAGCAATAGTTCGCTTCAAAATTTGCCCATTGACTTTCCATAGTAATTTTTATTCCTACTATGGAAAGTCAATGGGGCCACATTTTGAAGTGAGCCACTCCTTTAAGAGCTTTATATATTTAGCATACTCATGTTTAGTTTAGATATAATCCTGTTTTATCATTTAGCCTAAATATCCTCATTACCCCCTAGGCCAATATGTATTTATGAACAGTGTTTTGTTATTTGTATATTCCCTTTACCAGTTTTAGCAGCAATTTACCTGTAAGTAGTAAGGTTCTTGTATATGGTAAAGTGTAGAAGCCATGTGTTTGTTGGATGTATTACCATTTGTATTACCATAGTTTAACTACAAACTTAATCTATAGCTACTATAATGAATATATGGTTCATTTTTAGTTACTGTGGCTTTACTAAAAATAGCTTAATTGGAGTATGGTTTACTATAGAGAAAATGGTAAATTTGTGGAGACTGTTGTTTTACTGCAAATACCATCCCTGCTGAAAAAAACCCCAATATATTTATGAATTCGAATTAGATTTTTCTAAATTCCTCTTTGTAGTGTGTTTTGTGGTTTTATTCCAGTAGGATTTACCACCCCACCAATATAATCCATCACAAACAAGTAGACAACAAGTATCCATACAATACAATTCCCATTAAATATATTACATTTTCTGTTGTATTTTGAAAAAAAAATTATTGATCTTTATTTCAGCAGGAATTCTTCAACTATAGTCACTACAGTAAAAACATAATTCATTTTCCAAACGGCTTTAAATGATACAGCAAACGTGCACGCACACTTCCTTAACTCTGGCTATACGATCTCATGAAATTTTGAACGAAAAGTTTGATTGTTGCTGATTGTCTGCCATTCTCCATAAAATGAACTGCTGTCTGCGTGAACAGGGTGCGCTGTGGTACGCAAAATACGTTGGCTGAATGGCTGTATTCTACTGCAAGCCCACAATGAGTGAAACAATGTGCCGTCCGTCATTTTACATTTGTTACATACAGGAGAAATTGTTGGATAAATTCTGTGAAGTTTTGTCTTGGAGTAGTGAAGCCTGTGTATTATCTTATATTGGATTAAATGATGTCTTGCATTTACAGAACATGTATGAACGCTCTGCAAGCAATCATTCCACACATCGTCAGGAATGTTGCTACCAAATTCTTTTTCCCATTCACCCTTTATTGCATCCGTATTACTATCTATTTTCCCCAATAATAAATTATAAAACAGAGACACATTTCCCTTCTCCCCTGGTGTAACATTAACAATTACCTCCAAAATGGGATTTGCACTAAGCGTTTCAAAATTAGCAATGTTTTTCCTGACATAATCTCTGACCTGTAAGTAGCGAAGAAACTTGTAGGAGTGAGAGAGAACTGTTGTTTAAGCTGTTCGAAGGAGCAGAAGGTACCTTCTTTATAAAGATCTCTAATCGTTGCCAACCCCTTATGCTTCCAATGGTTAAAAAGCACGTCAGATAATCCCAGGGGGGAAAGTATGATTGTTACATATTGGGGTATCTAGATATATATCTGGGATTTTCAGATGTGTCTTAATCTGTTTCCATATTTTAATTGAATTAGAAATGATTATATTTCCATTAAGATTAGTGCTATTTATTTTGTCTTTACTATTGAGCAAGGCTGGAGGGAAGTCTTATTACAAAAAGCTTCTTCGATTTTCAGCCATTCTGGCTTGTTCTCTGGGTCAATAGACCCAACTTTCCTCCACCACATCAGAACATTTAAATTAGCTGCCCAATAATACAATTTAAAATTAGATAGACTAAATCCTCCTTCACCCTTTGTTTTATTTAAATGTTTTCTGCTAATCCTAGCAGTTTGTTGGCCCAAATAAAACTAGATATGATAGATTCAAGTTGCTTAAAAAAGAGAATGGGAATAAAGGAAGGAATCGCCTGGAAGACATATAAAAATCTTGGAAGTGCTACCATTTTAATGGCATTGATTCTGCCAACCATAGACATAGGGAGAGTTTTCCAATAAATAATGTTGTCTTTAAGTTGTTCAATTTTCTTTTTCCAATTTAATTTTAATAGCATGTCAGGGTTCTTAGTTATAATTATACCTAAGTATTTAAAAGAGTGATTTGCAACTTTAAATTTGACATTTTCTAGGAATTTTTTATCTATCATCAGAGACGGGCATTAATTCACTTTTTTCCCAATTTATTGTAAATCCAGAAAGCCTTCCAAATTGGTCGAGAACCTTAAGTAATGGAGGGATAGATAGTTCAGGATTCTTAATGTATAAAAGAACATCATCCGCATAAAGCGAAATATGTTGAGGTCTGCCTTGCACTGTGATTGGAGTAATAGTAGGATGTTGCCTGATAAGTGGCTAATGGTTCCATAGAAATTGCAAATAAAAAGGGGGATAAGGGGCATCCCTGTCGTGTACCGCGGAAAAGTTTAAATGAGTTTGAGACATCCTGGTTGGTAATTATGGAGGCTGTTGGATATGCATAAATTATTTCAATCCACTTAATAAATCCTGCACCGAATCCAAATTTACTTAATGTAGCCATCATATATTCCATTCTATTTGGTCAAAAGCTCTCTGAGCGTCCAGTGATATTACACAGGTTTTAGAGTTTTTCTTGTTATACAAGATATTAAAAAGCCTTCTTAGATTGAAATATATATGTCTGTTGGGCATGAAACCTGTCTGATCTTTGTGAATAATGGAGCAAATGTGTTTTTTTAATCTATTAGCAAGAATTTTGCTTATAATCTTGGATTCCAACGGAATGAGCGAGATTGGACGATAAAATGACATCTTTAATTTGTCTCTACCCGGTTTTGGGATTAATACTATATTAGCTTTATACATTGTTGTGGGAATTTGCCTTCCATTTTAGCATTTTTAATCAAACGGTGTATCATCGGTATCAACAGATTTTTAAATTTCTTGTAGAACTCAGCTAAAACCATCAGGATCAGCGGCTTTGTTGTTAGGTAACTGTGATATTACTTCATGTAATTCTTCGAGTGTAACCTCTTTATCCAGAACCTGCTTCGCTTCAGTGCTAATGCTAGGAAGGTTCAATTGGGAAAAGAACTCGTCTATGGCTTGTTGGTCTGCTTCACACCTTGATTTTAGACATCTTTGTAATATCCTGCAAAGCAATGGTTGATCTTCTTGGGATCAACAACGATGTTTCCGTTTGTCGCTCGAATTTCATGTATTGCTCGTGTTGCCTGATCCTGTTTCAGCTGGCGGGCAAGCAGTTTTTGGGGTTTTTCACCTATTTCAAATATTCTTTGTTTCATGCGAGAAAGTTTCTTCAATATGCTTTTTGAAAGTATTGAGTTATACTCGCTTCGTAGGACTATTATTTTTTTGAGAGTGGCTTCGCTACTTGTTGATCTATAGTCTCTTCCAATTCGTCTATTCGCTCCTCGATTTCAGTCAGTTTAACTCTTTCTTGCCTGTTCTTTTTGGACTGGTACGCTATGATATCGCCCCTAATTACTACTTTCATTGTCTCCCATAAAACCGAATCAGATACATCCCCTTTATCATTATTTTCTAAGAAATGTATTAATTTACTTGATAAATATTCACAAAATGTGTCGTCGTTTAACAGCGTGTTGTCGAATTTCCAGGTGTAGGTTCCCCTGCACTCTTTTATTTTTAAATTAAGAGACACTGGGGCATGGTCTGATATTAACTTGGTGTGATATTGTGTCGAAACTACATATTGCAATAACCTAGAGTCTATAAGGAAAAAGTCAATCCTTGAATATGTTTTGTGAACAGAAGAATAAAATGAAAAATCCTGATCAGCAGGATGCATAGCCCTCCAGCTGTCTATTAAGTTGAGCTTTTTCATGTAGTTATTTATTATACTTGAGGATTTACTCATTGTGGTCCGAGGAGGAAGAGTATCTGACTTAGCATTTAGCACGCAATTATAATCACCGGCCATAATGACTTGTGAATGCAAAAAATCTGGTACGATTTTGAAGACTTTCTGAAAAAAAGAAGGATCGTCAAAATTAGGACCATATATATTCACCAAGGCGAGAGGTAAGGAGTTTATCTCCCACATACAATCAGGTATCTGCCATTTATATCTTTAATTGTTTGCTTATGTATAAAAGGAATTGTTTTTTTAATCAATATCGCCCACACCCTCGCCTTGGTAGAGAAATTCGATTGGTACACGTGTGACATCCACGGAGCCTTAATACTAAATTTTGCAGTTGCCTTAATATGCGTTTCTTGAAGAAACACAATATCCGCTTGCAGTTTCTTGAGATGCGAGTACACTTTCCCTCTTTTCACTGGATTGTTTAGTCCCCCTTACATTCCAACTTAAAAGTTTCAATGGGCCGTCACCTTTACTATTTGTACTGTTCATTTTTTAATGTAAGGTGTGTTTTACGTAACCTTTTTAAACACAGACTGTATTTTAAACCTTTTACCTTTAACTCAAAAACACTGCTATACCCATGAACTCGAACTTTGTTAATTAAGAACAAGAACCCATTTGCATTAGCAACCCCCCCCCTCCCACTTTTGTAGCATCCCGTTTTACAAACATAGATGCCCTCCCCCACACTATTAACATTTGCATCTATCAACTCACCCTCGATGCAATCTGGCATTCTGTCTACGAGACAGCTCACCACTGATCTACTGACAGCACTATAGAAACCCTGTAGTCTATCACTAACTCAAATATACAATTTTTGTTAACTCTTATTGTCCACAGTGTCAAAGCAGCAACTCCTCAATTTCACCAGTTTTCCACAGCGCCTCTAAGGTAAACCTCTGCCGATTCCGGTGATTCAAAGACCCTCGTTTCCTTGCCACTTACAGT
This sequence comes from Triplophysa siluroides, assembly GCA_006030095.1. Classification (NCBI taxonomy): domain Eukaryota; kingdom Metazoa; phylum Chordata; class Actinopteri; order Cypriniformes; family Nemacheilidae; genus Triplophysa; species Triplophysa siluroides. The sequence goes on along the minus strand of VCII01000030.1, from coordinate 22,154 downwards.
CACCATAAACTTTGATGGAAAACGAAAGCCACATCTCACTTCGTGCTCCCTGCATTTCTTCCGTATGTTGTCAAACTTTTGTCTCTGTTTTAAGACATCCGCTGCTAGATCCGGGAACACGTGAATTTTACGACCGTCATATTCCAAGGGTTTCGACCGCGCCAGGCGCAAGATGCGTTCTTTCACTTGATAATGATGGAGTCTTACAATGAACGCCCGTGAACGGCCTTCTCTTGGAGGCTGTGGTGATCTGTGCGCCCTATCGATTTTGACTGGATTATCCGTGTTCTCCTCGCCCAGTACCCGTGTCAGAAGTTTCGTCACGAACTCTGTAGGTCTACCATTTTCCACACCTTCTTTAATGCCGACAATCCGAATATTTTGCCGTCGAGATCTTGATTCTAAATCGCTGGTCTTTTCCCTGAGCCGTTCACAGTCATTCTCCAGTCGTGCGCACAGCCTCTCCAGCGACTCGATGCGAATTTCATGTGCTTTTGTTGCCTCTTCCGTCTGGGCCACCCTGTTTGATATGCTGGCGAGAGACACATTTACCTCTAACAAAGTTGTAGAAATGGCCTCCAGTTTCTTATCAAAAGAGCCACTCAAGTTCGTTATAGCCTCCATGATGTCCAGGTTTGTCGGCGCCACTGCCTTCACGCTAATTAGGTTAGCATTAGCTGACTGCTCCTCTGAGTTCTTCATTACACTTTCGTCTTCCATATCCGCCTTTTCTGCCTTCTTGTGTCTTGTCAGCATTACGAAAAGGGGTTAACCAAAACAAATGTTCAATTTCAATCGACTCCAAGGTTTTTAATTGTGTAATTTTTTTTGATCAGTGAAGAGCTGTTAAAAACGCGTCTAATCCATTCAACACCTCAACAGCGCCCCCCGAGGATAGTAAAGTTGTTCAACTCAACGCCTGATGTGTTTTTCCTTCATGATCTCGATTATGGACATGCTGCAAGAGTCAAGCATCGCATCAAGTTGAAAGATGAGACGCCATTTAAGCAAAGGGCTCGGCCCATCCATCCCCAGGACATTGATGCTGTAAGGAAACACATTCAGGAGCTACTAACAGCAGGTGTCATTCGTGAGTCCAAATCTTCGTTCGCGTCTCCTATTGTTGTGGTCCGGAAGAAGGACAATACTGTGAGGTTGTGTATTGACTTTCGGAAACTCAACGCTCAGACGATAAAGGATGCATACTTGAACAGGAGATTTGAACAGGAAACAGGTGCTTGTTTTCATCGATGACCTTATTGTCTTTTCGAAGACCTTGGAGGAACATGAGTCCAGGTTGCTGCAGGTCCTTGGTCCTCTCAAGGAGTATGGCCTAAAGTTATCACCAGAAAAGTGCCGGTTCTTCCAGACATCAGTTAAATACCTCGGCCATATAGTTTCCCGAGATGGAGTGAGAACCGATCCAGCCAAGTGTGAAGCCTTAAAAAACTGGCCGGAGCTGACCAATCTAAAGGAACTGAAGTCCTTCTTAGGGTTTGCTGGATATTACAGAAGGTTCGTGCGCGATTTCTCTAAAATCATCAAACCCCTCACAAACCTTACAGCCGGGTATCCTCCACTACAAAAAGGCCGTAACAAACAAAGTAAGACTGGCGAATACCATAATCCCAAAGTGGAATTTGGCAAACGATGGACAACGGATTGTCAGAATGCTTTCGACTCCATAATTGACATGCATGCTTCTGCTCCTGTCTTAGGTTTTGCTAACCCCAAGCTTCCCTATGTACTTCACACTGACGCCAGCACTACAGGGCTTGGCGCAGCGCTATACCAGGAACAAGAGGAACAAATGCGAGTTATAGCCTTTGCCAGCAGGGGTTTGACCAAGAGTGAGGCTTGTTATCCTGCGCATGAGTTGGAGTTTCTGGCGCTAAAATGGGCAGTCACTTCTAAATTTAGCGACTATCTCTATGGAACGGAGTTCATTGTTGTTACGGATAGCAATCCCTTGATGTGCATTCTTTCATCAGCCAAACTTGATGCCTACAGCTACCGTTGGTTGTCCAGCTTATCCACATACAATTTTAGGTTGCAGTACAGAGCGGGTTGCCAAAACCAAGATGCTGATGGACTCTCACGACGGCCGCATGGTGAGCCTTTGGATGATTTAGTTTCACGAAAGGAAAGGATTGAGCAATTCACACTGTACCATCTCGTGGGGCCAGAAGATGAATCATCCACTCCGGATGTGATAGAGGCTATCTGTGAAAGGCATCAAGTGGTAGGATCGTCTGCATCCTCCAATCATGAACTCCCTTCAATTGCTTTGATGGGATCCCTTACTCACTCCGAGGATGCTCTACCAGAGGAGTTTCAACGTGAGGGCAACCACGGTCTTCCTGACCTTCCGCATCTCTCCGAAGCTGCCATTGCCGAATTACAGAGGAAGGACCCAGAACTACGTGTAATTGTCGAAAGAGTAGAAAGTGGAGTGAAACCCTGCAATCTGAAGGGCTTGTCACCGTCTCTATAGGATTGTGGTTCAAGGAATGGAATCGACTCGAGCTGGATGGCACAGTGCTGTATAGGAGGAGAGAAGACCGCGGGACTATCTCTTACCAGTTGGCATTGCCTAATTCCTTGAGAAACACTGTGTTACAGAGCCTTCACGATGATATGGGTCATCTTGGTATAGAGAGAACTACAGATCTTGTCAGGACCAGATTCTTTTGGCCGAAGATGTCCCAGGCAGTGGAGAAAAGGGTCAAAACATGTGAGCGATGTGTACGTCAGAAAGCACTCCCTGAACGAGCGGCCCCATTGGTAAACATCCGGACCAGCAGGCCTTTAGAGTTGGTGTGTATCGACTTTCTGTCCTTGGAACCGGACAGAAGTAATGTCAAGAACATATTAGTCATCACAGACCATTTCACGAAGTATGCTATGGCAATACCTACCCGGAACCAAACTGCTCAAACTGTTGCTAAAAGTCTGTGGGACAACTTCCTGATGCACTACGGTTTTCCAGAGAGGTTGCTCAGCGACCAAGGGGTAGACTTCGAGTCACGCACAGTTAAGGAGTTGTGTAAGATGGCAGGAATCCGGAAGGTGAGAACTACTCCGTATCACCCAAGGGGTAACCCGGTGGAGCGGTTTAACCGTACGCTGCTTCAGATGTTAGGGACACTGGAAGACGAAAAGAAGTCCCGGTGGAAAGAGTTTGTCAAGCCCTTGGTGCATGCCTACAACTGTACCCGCAACGACACCACTGGATATACTCCCTATGAGCTCATGTTTGGGAGGCAGCCCCATCTCCCGGTCGATTTGGCATTTGGATTACCAGTAGATGTTGCTTCCACGTCTCACTCTCAATATGTGGAGAACCTCAAAACTCGGTTGAAGGAGAGTTATGAAATAGCTGGAAGAAACGCTGGGAAGGTTGCCGATCGTAATAAAAGGAGATATGACTATAGGGTGGTTGCTTCAGCGTTGGAAGAAGGCGATCGAGTTCTAGTGAGGAATGTGCGGTTGAGAGGAAAGCACAAGTTAGCTGACAAGTGGGAACAGGATGTGTACACAGTTGTCAAAAGGATTCGCAACTTTCCGGTGTATGCAGTTAAGCTGGAAGGGAAAAATGGTTCTCTTAGGACTCTGCATCGTGATCTACTGTTGACTTGTGGGTTTCTGCAGTCGGGCAAGTCTGAACGACAAAAACCGGAAGCTGTTTGAAGGCCTAGGACTAGAGCCTTTCTCACTCGGAGGCTGAGGATGAGCAAATTTCCCTTAGTATACCTCCAGGAACATTTGATTTGGAAACCCAAATTATTACGGGGCTTGGAGACCTTACGTGTGTCAGGGAAGCTGAATCTGCTTTACCAATCTCCAGTTTCGCTGAAGAGAATTTGCCCACGCGTGAGTCTGTAGGGTCTGATCGAGGCGGATTGGCAGAGCAACATATGCCTGAGTGGACTCCAGAGGAAGGAAGACTGGATACATCTATAGTAGTGTAAACCTGTAGTGAGGAACTTGCACTGGATTGTTCTGAGCTAGTAGAGCAAATGACGGAGCCTGGTCAATCTATTGAGTTACCTACTCAATCAACAGATGTGATGCCAAATACTTCTGCATCAGGAAATGAGGAAGGAGAGGGCTCTGATAAGCAGTGTTGGGGGTAACGCGTTACAAGTAACGTGCGTTACGTAATAATATTACTTTTCTGGAGTAACGAGTAAAGTAATGCATTACTTTATAAATTTACACATTAATATTTGAGTTACTTTTTTAAAAATGTAATGCGAGTTACTTTTCAGTTTAATTAATTTGCATAAAAAAGAAGAAAAAAGTACTGAATTAAAATGAACGTAGTCACGTAGAACACTGATACGTGCGCGCCCTGCGCGGGAACAAACTCTAGTCAGGAACGGAGATGGCAGGCCAGAGCGTTACATTACTGCGATGGAAGTATTCTCATTATTTTGAAATCGTCGAAGAAAAGGAGAAGGGAATAATCGTTAAGTGCAAATTATGTGTTGGTGAAAAGCTCTTGTCAACTGCAAAAAACACCACCTCAAATTTAAAAAAACATCTGCATGCAAAGCACAGCACTACAGAATTGGAAGAGAGAGCGCCGGATGATACCTCCACCCCGCCTCAAGCTAAACAACAAAAGCTTGATTTCAGTTCATCATCACCAGGTAAAACAATTAGTTCCTCTGAACTCAACAAATTGGTTGCTGCTTTTATTGTTGAGGAGATGCAGCCGCTGTCCACTGTGGAGGCGCCCACATTTAGAAATATCATCAGCAAAATCTCTGTGACAGGGAAAAGGCCGGGAGGCGTGCTGCCCGATCGTAAAACCTTTGCAAGCTTTTTGGATAATGCATATATGAAATGGAGACCGAACTAAAGAAAACTTTTGCCGACTTGGAATATGTTTCAACCACTGCAGATCTATGGACTGCTCAGAATAAAAGTTTTCTGGGAATTACAGTACACTGGATAGATCCTGCTACTCTGCATCGGAAAAAAGCTGCAATCGCCTGCAGACGATTTCGTGGGAGACACACGTACGATACCATCGCAGCGAGTTAGAGCAAATTCACAGCTCATATGCTCTTTGTGGTAAGATAACTGCCACGGTCACTGACAATGGCTCGAACTTTGTCAAAGCTTTCAGAATGTTTCAAGCTGACGATGATAATGAAACCGAGAATGATGAAGACGAGGTCATATTTACGGACTTGCACGCAGTTTTACGAGATGACATTGAGTCCAGCGAACGGTATGTTCTCCCTCCACATCACCGGTGTGCATCGCACACCCTTAACCTTATATGCTCGAACGACATAGTTCAATTTTTGACGGCGAAGGCAGATTGCAAAGCAGTGTACAGAAGTGCAACTGGAAAATGTTCAGCCTTGTGGTCAAAAGTTAGTCGATCAACTGTGGCATCAGAGAGCCTGGAAGAATTTAGCAAAAGAAAGTTGCTGGTCCCTTCAACTACAAGGTGGAATTCGTTTTATGATGCACTTAGCAGAGTCACAGACATGCCCTTAGTGGACCTCAATCAACTTTGCACTCGCCTGGACATCAGATGCATTACAGAGAGAGTATCAGTTCATTAAAGAATACTGCAAGGTTCTGAAGCCTGTCTGTATGGCACTGGATATACTTCAAGGTGAAGATCAATGTTTCTATGGCACCCTTCAACCTACCCTTGAAATCCTGATGACAAAAATCTTGGCACTGAAAGAGGGCCTCTCTCATATGATGGCTGACCTCCCAGACCTCATAGTTCAGGTAATTCTGTTCAATATGGTCTTATTATTATTATTATTATTATTATTTATTGTAGTTTTATTTGATGTCAAGTCACTTTTATTTGTATAGCACTTTATACAATATAGATTGTTTCAAAGCAGATTTACAGGGAACAGGAAAATAATGATTCAATAATGCAAACAGAATTCAATTTAGCTGCAAAGCATTTGTTTGGTTCAGTATAATAGTGTAGTTCATCAACTATGAAATGAGTTCAATATACTGTAGCTATAAAGCAGTTCTGGAAAAAACAGTGATGTCATCATTCAGCTCAGTTCAGTTCAGATAGAATAGTGTGTGTCAGTGCTTTCAAGTTAATATGTTTGCATGTTGTTAAGTTTAATTCTACTTTTAACTCTATTTTTTCCTGACATAAATTGTATTATTCTGGTATGAATTCATGTCTATTAGTGTATTAACTGTGTAACCTATCTAAAATTCTCTTGCAGGCTATCAAGACACGGTTTAGCTCCATCCTTGACAGCGATGAAGCTTTGATTGCTGCGGTAACCCTGCCGAAATTCAAGCTGCGGTGGCTGAGGATGAAACAAGAAAAGACAACATCAAGATGATTCTGGCAGCACAGTGTCGTGCTCTCACTATTGAGATACCACAGAAGAGCCACTGCAGTCTCCTGAAAGCAGAGACCATGAAAATGACTTCTTTGCATTTCCTGAAGAGGAGAATCAACATGACGACCAAGCAATTACTGTGGACGTGGAAATATGTGAATACCTGAAATCAGCAAATATGGAAAATTTACATGATTTCCCCAGGATTTTGAAGATCTTCTTAAAAGCCACACAGCAACACCTTCCAGTGCACCAGTTGAGAGGCTGTTTAGTATTGGAAGTCTCATCCTCACCCCAAAAGGAACCGTCTCACAGACCAGCGTTTTGAGAAACTACTCCTGCTGCGCTACAATCGTCACTTTGAAAATAAAACCCAGATGAAGTAGTGAACTCTTATTAAGATAATACTCTAACATTACATTGACAATACATTTTTTTGCAATGTATTGCAGAAGTGATCTGGACTCTTTTTTTTTTTTGCATAAAATAATTTTGTTTTGAGGACACTTAATAGAAAGCTGACAGATCTGTTTAATTGGTGATGTTTGTTCATTAGTATCATCTTATTGTTCTCTAATAAGTTAATGAAACCGTCTCACAGACCAGCGTTTTGAGAAACTACTCCTGCTGTGCTACAATCGTTACTTTGAAAATAAAACCCAGATGAAGTAGTGAACTCTTATTAAGATAATACTCTAAATTACATTGACAATACATTTTTTTGCATTGTATTGCAGAAGTGATCTGGACTTTTTTTTGCATAAAATAATTTTTGTTTGAGGACACAATAGAAAGCTGACAGTGAAAGATCTGTTTAATTGGTGGTGAGTTGTTCTCAAGTATCATCTTATTGTCCTCTAATAAGTTAATAAAACATTTTAAATGTTTAAGATATGTCTTTTACCTGATATAACTTATTTCATAATGGCAACAAGTATTAGACTCATTATTACAATGGATAGTGAACTCACTTTATATAGTTTACTCGACCCACACAATAAGTACAAAAGTAAAAAACACATTTCCATAATCTGTAATGTTTATTGTTCTTTTATATAGCATGCATAGCTATGGGGATTAGGAAGTTCTCTGAATATAATATTATTCTATATTATTATTCAATGTATAGCCTATGTTTTAAAAGAAAATGAAGGTGCTTGACTTGTATAGGCTGTTGTTGAATATATTACGGCTTTAAACACTAGTACAATAACTTCTCAGTCAAAAAAAACACCTGTAAGACCTGAGAGAGATCAAGCCTCAGCCAGGTAAGAAAAAGTAACTGAAAAGTAAAACATAAAAAGTAACTAAACACAATTAGTTACTTTTTGGGGAGTAACAAAAGTTGTATACTTTTTAAAGTAACTTTCCCCAACACTGCTGATAAGCTTAAAGATGATGTGGTACCCAGACGCTACGTACCTCAGTTAGGGAACCCACTTACTGTAGTAGTCCAGTCTTTGTTGCAAGGGTTAAATTCAGCCTTCACTACTTTAGAGAGATCAGTCCCATCTCCTATAATCCATTTGTAAATGCCCAGGGACGTGCATCTATTTTAAGAGGGGAGGGTGTAACCCAGATCACTAGTCCGCAAATTGAGTAAGCAAGTAGCGTAACGCGTATATGGTGCGTATTAATAGCTCTGCCTATTTTTTTGCGTCATGGCTCGCACGTGCTAGAGAAGAATCTCACGTGTAGTGTGTGGAACTAAGAAGCGACGGATTTACAGAACATCAATGTTTAATCACTAGAATAGTAAGCAAAGAGAACGAAATTTGAATCAGAAATTAGAAGAAACTAAAAGTTGCTTGTAGTGATAGCAGTACGGAACGTATTTTCGATTAGTTAATATATGGTTAGTTTGCCGTTTGTTTGCTGACGCAGGTCGGAAAGGCTAATCAATCTCTTTAGTATCATAGAACCGGATTTCTTCGCTAAAGAAATGTTTCAATTGTTGTATTCATTTTCTTAGTTGGGTTTTTTTGCCCTTGGATTTCCCTTTTGTCTCTTTCCGGTTGTCTCCGGTGGGTTTTCCTGTTTTTCCATCGCCTCCTGCGAATGGTTCCTGTTCTGATGGAGTAAGGAGTTTCTTTTCCATACGGAGGTTCCAGAATCGAATCGTTTCGCCTCTAAGGAGCTAATTTTTATTGGTGAAACTAGCGAGCCACCCTGGTTTTACAAATAGATCGAGCACTATCTACAAACAACGAAGTGGTAGGACAAAGACTGCTTATTTCAGAATCTTAGGAGTGCGGCTGCATTTCCTACAACGCATTCAGCCACACGGACACTGACTGTGAAACTTTCTCTCATTGCCTGAGTAGTTAATTCAGGAAGTTTATATTGGGTGTAATTGTGTATGTACCTGAAATTCATTATTATTTTGTTTTGTTTATTTTGTTGTGTATTGTTACCATTCATTTTCTATGTCAAGCTATCATAGCTGAATATAAAGTGCACTTAATTTCCATTTATGATCTTGCCTTGAGTGTTTATTTCCCTCATCTTGCTGCAACGTTGGCTCCTGAGCTAATTTAGACTTCTGATTTGGCCTAATGCGAATTTCTCTTTATGACTGTGGTCTGATCCTGACTACTGGTGAGTTGTCATACGGTGTTAGGTGGGTTACAACTACATTTGTGTACAGATGGTGAAATAATGTAAGTAGTATTTAAACAGATATTTAAACATTTATTGTGTGTGACTGGCAAACAATGCTTAGTACTTTTCTAAGGGCATAAGTTTATAACAAATTTACACATACAGTAAAAACAAAAGAAACAAATCTGAGGATGATGTTGGAAATGTTCTGTCAGTTTATGCCATTTGTCTGCTGTTAGTGTCATTCTCTACACTACGTTGTTCTTTGTCACTCTCTGTCTGTTGGATTCTCCTTGTTTCTCTCTGTTGACACTGTACATATTGTCTGTCTGCTTCTCCATTGTCTCATATGTTTTAACTCTAACTCTGCCATTGTAATACATCTTTATGGCTGTCTGTGATTATACTTGTTTTTCACTCTTGCCTGACTGTCATTGTGTCCACCTTATTAATAATTATGACATAATATACAGTTAAGTTCAAATGTCTGTACATGTAGACAGCATTAGGATTGTTGTAAAATGTGTTCCCCTCTACTGTAGAGTTAATTATAAACCCAAAGTACATTTGTGTGTCACTGGTTTTTTCTACCTCTACCACACTCCTTTCTGTCTCTCCTAGGCCTACCATAGCATCCTCCCTAACAGCACTGGTACTGGAAGACCAGGGGTCTCTGGCTGTACTGATTCCAGCAACATCCTAGTTAATAAACATTACAGCAAAATGTTTTCTCACTGACTGCTCTCAGAATTGGAATACACAAACAGATTTTTACCTTTAAAATATTTAAAAAGTAATGTATTATATACATTAAAGTATGCTGAAGTGATGCTAGTGTGCGTGTTGTGTAAAGGTATGTGTGTGACATTAGAAACCGGCAGCAACTGTGTCAGGGTGTGTCTCTCTGCTGTCTTTCTACCTCTATGACACTTGACTCTGCTGGAACAGCTGAACTGTCTGCACAGGGTTTAGCAACATTAGAGTTTTGAATAGATGAACACACAATTCAGATAAGAGAAAATATAAGATAGCCAATGGCTTATAATACCTCATCTAACTATTGCATTTAAGTACTTGTAAAAAAAGACCTATGTTCCACATAAAGATTAATTACCTATATTAACTACCTAACCTATATATGCATGTGTTCAATGTTTTATTTTAATACTATGACACATTTATTCAAAGTAAAGTTTATTACAAATGTCCACAGTACTATGGCTTTTATTCTAGGTTTTTGACGTGTACAGAGCTACTATATCGCAAGTAGCCTACAGCAGTCTCACTCTGTTTATCTAGCTTTTACTGACAATTAGCTTGTGTTGCACTGGCACTCCAGTCTCCTTCTGATGATGTGCATGACTGAACGGCAAATTCTGATCTTGTGACCAGGCCGGCGGTTGCTGACTGGGACAAATGCTTAACATTTATTATTAATATTAATATTATTATTATTGTAACCATAGTGAAATTGTGCAAGTGATAAAAACCATCCTGTTTCGGTCTGTAAAATATGTTTTACACATTTAGTTTTTTAATGGGGCCGGGCCAGGCCCATCTGGCATTTGTCAGAATTGCCTGATGGCCAATCTGCCGCTGGCCTGCTTTTTTCAGCTTCTACTTCTAGCGAAAGTAAAAACTATCCTGTCTAGTAAAATTTTTGAAAAAGTAATTCATGCTTTTATCACGTCTAGATTAGACTACAGCAACTCGCTGTATTTTGTAGAGTCTTCTCCTGATGCCATCCGAATCCGTTCATAAGAAATAGGTTACACTAACAATTCAGACTCTGCAACAACCTCAACAGAATGCTTTTCATGCAAAACATTTTCAACGCCCTTTTGATCTCTAACCCTGAATTTTCTTCAGTGAAGACAGGTGATATAAAAGAGTCAGACAGAACAATGTCATCCCCAATTCAGCGTTTTTGAGCATGAGTAATTACACTAGCAACAAACACCTCTGGAAAATTGTGTCATCCACATGAATAAAACAGTCAGGTTTATCAACAACTTCCAGCACAGGTGAAACTTTACAGCCCGCCAAATCATTTCCGAGAATAAATGCAACCCCTTTTACCGAAAAGGAAGAACGAATCCCCACATTTACAATGTGACCTAGTTTCAGGTTTTGTTAGTGTATCCGATGCAACGGTACTGTGTTTACACCCATTTCAATCCCTTATACTAATACACTTGATCCACAAGATGTCTGCGCTGACAGCGGATGTGGATCAGCTATTACAAACGATTGAATTGCTCCCGTATCCCTCAGAATCTGTACCTCTTCCCAGCAAACACAGAACGTTCCCCTAACGTTAGTTTTTGGTTCCCTTTTGGTTATTTTTTTTGGAACCATTTTTTCTAAGAACGTTATTTTGAGGTTTTTATTTTTGCAACCAGAAAATAACGTTCACAGAACGTTGCAGGCTGGTTTTTTTTAAATAACCAGAAAATAACGTTCCCTGATGGTTCTTTTTTGGTTATTATTTTGCAACCAGAAAATAACGTTACCTGGTGGTTCTCTTTTGGTTATTATTTTGCAACCAGAAAATAACCGGAAAATAACGTTCCCTGGTGGTTCTTTTTTGGTTATTATTTTGCAACCGGAAAATAACGTTCCCTGATGGTTCTTTTTTAATGGTAAAAACAGTCAAAACTGGTAAACGTCAGTGACATGTGCAATACAGAAATTATAAGATCACATTAACAGATGTTCTACTGACCAAATTAAATTAATATATTTGCCCTTTAATGGGTGAAAATAATAAACAAGTTAAGCTAAATGAAAATACAATCATATATCCATGTGTATTTCTTTAGTGTGTTTGTCTGTTACTGTGTGTGTGCGCGAGCACGTGCATTCTCCGCTCTGCCGCGCACTCCCGTCATTTACAAATCAACGGTCATTTCGTTTTACCTCACCGACTAACACATTAGTTTAGCGGTTTATTTATTTAAATGTTTTATTTAAAAACGTATAGATTTGAGAGTAAACTCATATTTTCGATTGATTTGACACATCTAAATCAACAGACCATGATGTAAGGACTGAAACTCGGGGCTTTTGATTGTTATAAAGACGGAGCCGCGTTTTACTTCTGTGGTGAGACAAGAATATTATTAGCCTGAAGATAATTAAATGTTTATTCTTCTGTCAATAAAAATCTGCTTTAAATATTGTGTTGAAGTCATTGGTTATTTTATTTCAATATCTAAAATGTCTGATGTTGAGGTAGGCCTACACACGTGGTGGTTTTATTAGAAATGATATAACGTTACTGTGCAGTTTAAATCGAAAATAAGGCTACTTCAGTGATGAAAAAAATAATTATTAGGCTAAAAGAATGATCTAATTGATTTCATCCTCCATTGTGTGTGATGATGTATTTTACTTATTTTAATTAGATTGAGGTTAGACAAGCGATGGATAAAAACACAGCATGGATGTATTCATTACTGACGTGTAGTGAGGCAAAACGGACCGGAGAAAAATATTTTAGGCTAACGTTCTGGGAACATTCCCCTAACGTTAGTTTTCGGTTACCAGAACGTTCCCCTAACATTATGTTTTGCTTCCCAGAACGTTATGGGAACCAGAAACTAACGTTCTATTAACGTAAAGAAAACTTTTCTGAAGAACCAAAACGAACCTTAGAAAATAACGTTCTGGGAACCAAAAACTAATGTTATGGGAACGTTCTGGTAACCACAAATTGTTAGCTGGGTTTCCGCTCTTCAGGTTTACCATTAACAGAGATTAACCCCTTTATCACGAATGGTTTAAACCCTTCATCAACTTCATCTTTCTCTAAAACAGTTAAAGACACAGTCTTCACAAAACATTTTTTTCTTTTACTGAAGCAACGACAGGGCTAACAGGATTAAGCTACCGCCTCTAACTCGAGCTGTCGCAGTTTTAGTTGTTTCTCAGCCTCAATTTCCATTTTACAGACCTCTAAGCGTAACTTCATTTCGGCTTGGTGCGTGTCAGCTCGCTCCTGCACTTCCATCTGGAGCCGGGCTATGCGAACCATTAGTCGCGCATCACCCCCAGACTCTACAGAAAACGGAGAATGTGGGGATAAGGACGGTAAAGCAGCCTTGGTCTCAGCCTCCACCTCAGCATTCTCACCTGTTACCTCATCCAAATTCCCCGAGCTAATCAGACGTCTTAGCCGATATGTCAACCTGCTCACTATCCGCATCTGGAAATAAAAACACTTGTTGAGGATCTCGAATCAAAGTTTACTAAAAGTCTCATTCTTAACAATATGCCCCTTTAGAGTGAAACCCTAGCCAACAACAGGATTAGGTTTTCAGCACACATCACAAAATCTGACAACGAGCGGTCGAAGAAGTATGCACAGGGATAATGATTTATAATTAGAAGAGCGAACTGAAATTGGGGTCAATAAAGAATAAGAGGACTGAGGTGCCCAACGAGAAATATGTTAACGAGGTGGTATGGGACAGCGAGTGTAAGCGGGTGTATTAAATGGAGTTTAAATAGAAGAGGGAAGAGGGCGAAGGGGGAAAGAAATGCGCTGGATCGGTTCGAGGGGACACGAGTGGGTATGGGTTTGATTTAGCCGGTTTTGCGGTAAATTTTTTTTTGGAATTTCGAGGAGGAAAATCGAGGCGAGGTAGGAACAAGGCCGAGCGGGAGGGCCCGGACCCGGATTTAGTAGGGGAATGATTGAAGGATGGGGCGACGGGGCCGTTTACAGGAGGTAAGCCAAGGAGGGAAGGGCTATGGAGAAAGGAAAGGACCGGAGAGGGGAAAGGGTATAGGGAGGAGGGGCGGTGGGATGAGGAGGTTGGGAAGAACGGAGCAGGACCGGGGGAGGGAAACGGGGCAGGGCGGGCAGGAGGGAGCGGGCATGGGGGATGATGACGGGCGGGGAGACATGAGGAGGGGGAGGCGAGGGGAGGGGAAGGGGAAGAGGGAGGGGGATCGCGAAAGAGAGGGAAGGGGGAGGGAAGGGAAATAAGGGAGTGGGGCGGAGGGTAAAGGATGAGGAGGAACGAGCAGGGGAGGAACGGAGGTAAGAGTTTTTCTTCGAGGGATTACAGGAATGTGATGGGAGAGAACTTAGTAGTGGGTTTTTTTATAGTGATGGTAGTTGTTGTATGCTTAAGGAAATTGAGTTTTCAGGAGGCGGGTATGGGGGAGGTGTGGGAGGAGGAAGGGGTAAAAGAAAAAATAAAAGTGGGGTGGTTAGAGTGTGAGCTTTGTGAAAAACCGTAATATTATAAAATCTACTAATAAGTATTTCTTTTTTGTTTTGTTTTGCTTTCAGTATTTAAATTTTAAATTTAAATTAAAATGAATCTATTAGAAAAGCGAAAAGAGAATTAAATAAAGTAAAAGAATAAAAGAGAGAGTGTAAATTGTTAAGAGTTTTAGTGATGAGAAAAAAAAAAGAAATTAATTAGGGAATGAGAGGTGCTTTTTCTTGGTTGAATATTATTTTTGTTTTTCTGGTGAATTAGTGAATTGACGTTTGTTCTTTGTTGTCTTTTAATTTCTGTTGTTAGAGATGAATGATGTTTAAGTGTGATTGTGATGAGGGCCAGAGGAGAAGGGGCGAGTTGACAAAAGAGGATTTATTGAAGGCGTTGAATTGGAAGGCAGGGTTTATTGTTTGTATATTGTTTTTTGTATTGTTTAGGGTTTATTTAAACACATTCGTGTGAATTTTGAATTTTGTAATGATTGATTGATAAAAGGGTGTTTTTATAGGTTAATGTTTTTTTGGGGTTATGTTAGTTTTTTAATCTCTGTTAATGGTAAACCCGAAAGCGCTTTGGAAAGGGGAAGAAGAAAAAGGGGAAAGAGAGAACCCAGCTAGCTAAGCTTAGTACAATTTTGTTGAGTTGTTACTTCAGAACGTTTCCCTCTATATGTTAACATTAGTTTTGGTGGTCCTTTACAGTATGAAATGTACAGCTTATTTTCTAAGGTTTTTCGTTTTGGTGTCTTCATTGTCAGATTTAAAGTGTACCCTTTCCGTTTAAGTAGACGGTAGTTTATGGTTCCCCATAACGTTCTGGGAGGGGAAAGGAGGACAGAAAAAAAAGAAGGTCTGTTAGGGTTGGGAACGTTCTGGGTACAGAAAAAAAAAAACGAACGTTGGGGAAGAATGTTCCCAGAACGTTAGCCTAAAATATTTTTCTCCGGGTTCCGTTTTCCTCACTACAACGTCAGAATGAATACATCCATGCTGTGTTTTTATCCATCGCTGGTCTAACCTCAATCTAATTAAATAAGTAAAAACATCATCACACACAATGGAGGGATGTGAAATCAATAGATCGATTCTTTTTAGCCTAATAATTATTTTTTCATCACTTTGAAGTACGCCTTATTTTCGATTTAAATGCACAGTAACGTTATTCATTTCTAATAAAACACACCAAGTGTTGTAGGCCTACCGCAAACATCAGGCATTTTAGATATGAATAAAATAACCAATGACTTCAACACACAAATGTAAAGCAGATTTTTATTGACAGAAGAATAAACATTTAATTTATCTTCAGGCTATAATATTCTTGTCTCCACCACAGAAGTAGGTAAAAGCGGCTCCGTCGTTTAACAATCAAAAGCCCCGAGTAGTTAATAGTAGTTTCAGTCTTATACATCATGGTCTGTTGATTTAGATGTGTTCAAATCAATCGAAATATGAGTTTACTCTTCAAATCTATAGTTTTTAATTAGAAACATTTAAATAAATAATAAACCGACCTAAACTAAGTGGTTGTCGGTTGAGGTATTTTTATGGGTAACGTATAAAAAACGAATGACGTTTTGATTTTGATTTGTAAAATGCAAGGGGAAACTCTCCCCCGGGGAGGAGCGAAGCAGAAAGAAAGAAAGAAAGAAAAGAATGAAAAGGGAAACAAAAGGGAAACAGGAGAGGAGAGGGAGAGGAAGACGAGATGAGAAGGGGCATGCACGTGATTCGAGCGACGACACACAGAGTAAAAGACAAAAACACTAAAGAAAAGAAATACATGGATATATGCATTGTATTTTCATTTAGCTTAACTTGTGTATTATTTTCACCATTAAAGGGCAATAATTAATTTAATTTGGTCAGTAGAACATCTGTTAATGTGATCTTATAATTTCTGTATTGCACATGTCACTGACGTGTACCCGTTTTGACTGTTTTACCATTAAAAAAGAACCATCAGGGAACGTTATTTTCCCGGTTGCAAATAATAACAAAAAGAAACCACCAGGGAACGTTATTTTCCGGTTATTTTTTTTTGCAAAATAATAACCAAAGAGAACCACCAGGTAACGTTATTTTTGGTTGCAAATAATAACCAAAAAAGAACCATCAGGGAACGTTATTTCTGGTTATTTTAAAAAAACCAGCCTGCAACGTTCTGTGAACGTTATTTTCTGGTTGCAAAAATAAAAACCTCAAAATAACGTTCTTAGAAAAAATGGTTCCAAAAAAAAAATAACCAAAAGGGAACCAAAAACTAACGTTAGGGGAACGTTCTGTGTTTGCTGGAAGAGGTACAGATATACTGAGGGATACGGAGAGCAATTCAATCGTTTGTAATAGCTGATCCACATCCGCTGTCAGCGCAGACATCTTGTGGATCAAGTGATAGTATAAGGGATTGAAATGGGTGTAAACACAGTACGTTGCAATCGGATACACTAACAAAACCTGAAACTAGGTCACATTGTAAGGTGGGGATTCGTTCTTCCTTTTCGGTAAAAGGGGTTGCATTTATTCTCGGAAATGATTTTGGCGGGCTGTAAAGTTTCACCTGTGCTGGAAGTTGTTTGATAAACTGACTGTTTATTCATGTGGATGACACAATTTTCCAGAGGGTTTGTTGCTAGTGTAATTACTCATGCTCAAAAACGCTGAATTGGGGATGACATTGTTCTGTCTGACTCTTTTATATCACCTGTCTTCACTGAAGAAAATTCAGGGTTAGAGATCAAAAGGAGCGGTGTTGAAAATGTTTTGCATGAAAAGCATTCTGTTTGAGGGTTGTGTGCAGAGTCTGAATTGTTAGTGTAACCTATTTCTTATGAACGGATTCGGATGGCATCAGGAGAAGACTCTACAAAATACAGCGAGTTGCTGTAGTCTAATCTAGACGTGATAAAAGCATGAATGAATGAATTACTTTTTCAAAAAATTTACTAGACAGGATAGTTTTTACTTTCGCGCTAGAAGTAGAAGCTGAAAAAAAGCAGGCCAGCGGCAGGCAGATTGCCATCAGGCAATTCTGACAAAATGCCAGATGGGCCTGGCCCGGCCCCATTAAAAAACTAAATGTGTAAAAAACATATTTACAGACCGAAACAGGATGGTTTTTATCACTTGCACAATTTCACTATGGTTACAATAATAATAATATTAATATTAATAATAAATGTAAGCATTTGTCCCAGTCAGCAACCGCCGGCCTGGTCACAAGATCCAAATTTGCCGTTCAGTCATGCACATCATCAGAAGGAGACTGGGAGTGCCAGTGCAACACAAGCTAATTGTCAGTAAAAGCTAGATAAACAGAGTGAGACTGCTGTAGGCTACTTGCGATATAGTAGCTCTGTACACGTCAAAAACCTAGAATAAAAGCCCATAGTACTGTGGACATTTGTAATAAACTTTACTTTGAATAAATGTGTCATAGTATTAAAATAAAACATTGAACACATGCATATATAGGTTAGGTAGTTAATATAGGTAATTAATCTTATGTGGAACATAGGTCTTTTTTTACAAGTACTTAAATGCAATGTTAGTTGAGGTAGGTATTATAAGCCATGGCTATCTTATATTTTCTCTTATCTGAATTGTGTGTTCATCTATTCAAAACTCTAATGTTGCTAAAACCCTGTGCAGACCGTTCAGCTGTTCCAGCAGAGTCAAGTGTCATAGAGGTAGAAAGACAGCCAGAGAGACACACCCTGACACAGTTGCTGCCGGTTTCTAATGTCACACACATACCTTTACACAACACGCACACTAGCATCACTTCAGCATACTTTAATGTATATAATAATTACTTTTTTTTAAATATTTTAAAGGTAAAAATCTGTTTGTGTATTCCAATTCTGAGAGCAGTCAGTGAGATGAGAACAAAAAAATTTTGCTGTAATGTTTATTAACTAGGATGTTGCTGGAATCAGTACAGCCAGAGACCCTGGTCTTCCAGTACCAGTGCTGTTAGGGAGGATGCTATGGTAGGCCTAGGAGAGACAGAAAGGAGGTGGTAGAGGTAGAAAAAACCAGTGACACACAAATGTACTTTGGGTTTATAATTAACTCTACAGTAGAGGGGAAACACATTTTACAACAATCCTAATGCTGTCTACATGTACAGACATTTGAAACTTAACTGATATTATGTCATAATTATTAATAAGGTGGACACATGACAGTCAGGCAAGAGTGAAAAAACAAGTATAATCACAGACAGCCATAAAGATGTATTACAATGGCAGAGTTAGAGTTAAAACTATGAGACAATGGAGAAGCAGACAGACAATATGTACAGTGTCAACAGAGAGAACAAGGAGAATCCAACAGACAGAGAGTGACAAAGAACAACGTAGTGTAGAGAATGACACTAACAGCAGACAAATGGCATAAACTGACAGAACATTTCCAACATCATCCTCAGATTGGTTTCTTTGTTTTACTGTATGTGTAAATTTGTTATAAACTTTATGCCCTTAGAAAAGTACTAAGCATTGTTTGCCAGTCACACACAATAAATGTTTAAATATCTGTTTAATAATACTACTTACATTATTTCACCATCTGTACACAAATGTAGTTGTACCCACCTAAACACCGTATGACAACTCACCAGTAGTCAGGATCAGACCACAGTCATAAGAGAAAAATTCGCATTAGGCCAAATCAGAAGTCTAAATTAGCTCAGGAGCCAACGTTGCAGCAAGATGAGGGAAATAAACACTCAAGGCAACATAAATGGAAATTAAGTGCACTTTATATTCAGCTATGATAGTTGACATAGAAAATGAATGGTAACAATACACAACAAATAAAAAACAAAATAATAATGAATTTCAGGTACATACACAATTACACCCAATATAAACTTCCTGAATAACTACTCAGGGCAATGAGAGAAAAGTTTTCACAGTCAGTGTCGTTGTGGCTGAATGCGTTGTTGTAGGAAATGCAGCCGCACTCCTAAGATTCTGAAATAAGCAGTCTTGTCCTACCACTTCGTTGTTTGTAGATAGTGCTCGATCTATTTGTAAAACCAGGGTGGCTCGCTAGTTTCACAATAAAAATTAGCCCTTAGAGGCGAAACGATTCGATTCTGGAACCTCCGTATGGAAAAGAAACTCCTTACTCCATCAGAACAGGAACCATTCGCAGGAGGCGATGGAAAAACAGGAAAACCCACCGGAGACAACCGGAAAGAGACAAAAGGGAAATCCAAGGGCAAAAAAACCCAACTAAGAAAATGAAATACAACAATTGAAACATTCTTTAGCGATAGAAATCGGTTCTATGATACTAAAGAGATTGATGATTAGCCTTTCCGACTGCGTCAGCAAACAAACGGCAAACTAACCATATATTAATACTAATCGAAAATACGTCCGTATGCTATCACTACACAACTTTTAGTTTCTTTAGTTTCTGTTTCTCAAATTTCGTTCTCTTTGCTTACTATTCTAGTGATTAAACATTGATGTTCTGTAAATCCGTCGCTTCTTAGTTCCACACACTACACGTGAGATTCTTCTCTAGCACGTGCGAGCCATGACGCAAAAAAAAATAGGCAGAGCTATTAATACGCACATATACGCGTTACGCTACTTGCTTACTCAATTTGCGGACTAGTGATCTGGGTTACACCCTCCCCTCTTAAAATAGATGCACGTCCCTGGGCATTTACAAATGGATTATAGGAGATGGGACTGATCTCTCTAAAGTAGTGAAGGCTGAATTTAACCCTTGCAACAAAGACTGGACTACTACAGTAAGTGGGTTCCCTAACTGAGGTACGTAGCGTCTGGGTACCACATCATCTTTAAGCTTATCAGCAGTGTTGGGGAAAGTTACTTTTAAAAGTAATGCATTACAATATTTAGTTACTCCCCAAAAAAGTAACTAATTGTGTTACTTAGTTACTTTTTATGGAAAGTAATGTTTCGTTACTTTTCAGTTACTTTTTCTTACCTGGCTGAGGCTTGATCTCTCTCAGGTCTTACAGGTGTTTTTTTTGACTGAGAAGTTATTGTACTAGTGTTTAAAGCCGTAATATATTCAACAACAGCCTATACAAGTCAAGCACCTTCATTTTCTTTTAAAAACACATAGGCTATACATTGAATAATAATATAGAATAATATTATATTCAGAGAACTTCCTAATCCCATAGCTATGCATGCTATATAAAAGAACAATAAACATTACAGATTATGGAAAGTAATGTGTTTTTTACTTTTGTACTTATTGTGTGGGTCGAGTAAACTATATAAAGTGAGTTCACTATCCATTGTAATAATGAGTCTAATACTTGTTGCCATTATGAAATAAGTTATATCAGGGTAAAAGACATATCTTAAACATTTAAAATGTTTTATTAACTTATTAGAGGACAATAAGATGATACTTGAGAACAAACATCACCACCAATTAAACAGATCTTTCACTGTCAGCTTTATTGTGTCCTCAAAACAAAATTATTTTATGCAAAAAAAAGTCCAGATCACTTCTGCAATACAATGCAAAAAAATGTATTGTCAATGTAATGTTAGAGTATTATCTTAATAAGAGTTCACTACTTCATCTGGGTTTTATTTTCAAAGTGACGATTGTAGCGCAGCAGGAGTAGTTTCTCAAAACGCTGGTCTGTGAGACGGTTCCTTTTTGGGGTGAGGATGAGACTTCCAATACTAAACAGCCTCTCAACTGGTGCACTGGAAGGTGTTGCTGTGTTGGCTTTTAAGAAGATCTTCAAAATCCTGGGGAAATCATGTAAATTTTCCATATTTGCTGATTTCAGGTATTCACATATTTCCACGTCCACAGTAATTGCTTGGTCGTCATGTTGATTCTCCTCTTCAGGAAATGCAAAGAAGTCATTTTCATGGTCTCTGCTTTCAGGAGACTGCAGTGGCTCTTTCTGTGGTATCTCAATAGTGAGAGCACGACACTGTGCTGCCAGAATCATCTTGATGTTGTCTTTTCTTGTTTCATCCCTCAGCCACCGCAGCTTGAATTTCGGCAGGGTTACCGCAGCAATCAAAGCTTCATCGCTGTCAAGGATGGAGCTAAACCGTGTCTTGATAGCCTGCAAGAGAATTTTAGATAGGTTACACAGTTAATACACTAATAGACATGAATTCATACCAGAATAATACAATTTATGTCAGGAAAAAATAGAGTTAAAGTAGAATTAAACTTAACAACATGCAAACATATTAACTTGAAAGCACTGACACACACTATTCTATCTGAACTGAACTGAGCTGAATGATGACATCACTGTTTTTTCCAGAACTGCTTTATAGCTACAGTATATTGAACTCATTTCATAGTTGATGAACTACACTATTATACTGAACCAAACAAAAATGCTTTGCAGCTAAATTGAATTCTGTTTGCATTATTGAATCATTATTTTCCTGTTATCCCTGTAAATCTGCTTTGAAACAATCTATATTGTATAAAGTGCTATACAAATAAAAGTGACTTGACATCAAATAAAACTACAATAAATAATAATAATAATAATAAAATAAGACCATATGAACAGAATTACCTGAACTATGAGGTCTGGGGAGGTCAGCCATCATATGAGAGAGGCCCTCTTTCAGTGCCAAGATTTTTGTCATCAGGATTTCAAGGGTAGGTTGAAGGGTGCCATAGAAACATTGATCTTCACCTTGAAGT
Organism: Triplophysa siluroides; assembly: GCA_006030095.1. Taxonomy (NCBI): domain Eukaryota; kingdom Metazoa; phylum Chordata; class Actinopteri; order Cypriniformes; family Nemacheilidae; genus Triplophysa; species Triplophysa siluroides. The sequence goes on along the minus strand of VCII01000030.1, from coordinate 272 downwards.
ATATCCAGTGCCATACAGACAGGCTTCAGAACCTTGCAGTATTCTTTAATGAAATGATACTCTTCTGTAATGCATCTGATGTCCAGGCGAGTGCAAAGTTGATTGAGGTCCACTAAGGGCATGTCTGTGACTCTGCTAAGTGCATCAAAACGAATTCCACCTTGTAGTTGAAGGGACCAGCAACTTTCTTTGCTAAATTCTTCCAGGCTCTCTGATGCCACAGTTGATCGACTAACTTTTGACCACAAGGCTGAACATTTTCCAGTTGCACT